>CM070545.1:63070237-64270237 GCA_036346405.1 Phyllostachys edulis
TAGTTATGACCTAAACTTGTGGCTTATCTTGAATTTTATCATACACTTGACTTAAGGTAGTATGTGATATAATAATAGTTGATTTTCAATTTGGCTTATCCTGCAGATCCATAGAGCGGTAGTGTTTGACAAGCAACTTGTCAAACACAGGGAAAAACAAATAATTTGTATTTATCTTTGATCCTTGTTCAGTTTATTTGATTTGGAAATGCTTCTAAATCTGTTATCAATTAATTCAAATCGGACAAGTGGATGCTAGTGATGGTGCCTTTGTGCGAGATTTGGGAAATGTGGATGTCTTATGCGGATTGATTAAGGACTGAACTCGACAATTTAATTCAAGTCCCAGCGTACTTCCACCTGCAGATGTATGGTATTGTTTGGTTAAGTAAAGGGTTAGTATTATTGAGTTGGATCTTTGGAGAGTAAGGACATGTGTATTGATTTCATATGGCATAGATGCTTAAGTCTTGGGCGTGTCGTATGCCATGTGGAACTTATATTGATATCGGATGTTCTTAGAAGGGTAAGGCGTAGATGTGTTACATCGCATATACGTTCCTTGAGGGCCCCTGATGTGTAATATGTGTGGCTAACACGAGTTTGCATTTAATTGGTTGGTTGGCATTCCGGTACAACATGTGAGCCGGTTGAATATATGCTATCGATCGTTGTTAAGCGGGATTAATCTCACATGGGTCATCAACTCAATAGTGTTAACTTGTTGAAAATACCAAATCTTAGTTTACAGACAGACACACCAAAGGCGGTGTGTTATTATTAGGAGGCTTACAGGCTAACTAAGTCATGTGGGTAAAGATGTACACCCTTGCAAGGTTAAAACTATTGAATAGCCGTGTCACTTGATTCTGAGACTTACACTTGAATTGATGTCACTGTATAGATTTTGCTCGAAATTTGGTTTTGGGAATTGGTTCGGCATGATAGTTGTCATGCACATTTAATTGTGAGATGTTATTTACTCTTATTCTTGTTTATGCTTATAATTACATTTATTCATTGTTTTAGTCCAAATCAATTTATTAAAATTGCTTTATCAAAACATAGCAATTGTAGGTTAAGATGTATCGCTTTATGCAAAATGGAACCATTTAAACCTCCTGTTGATAACCTATGCATATAAAACTCTATTCCTTTGTATAGGTTCTAACAAACACTTTCTTTTATTAGTTTGTGTAAGTCTTGCTGAGTACCTTTTGTACTCGGGGTTTTATAACCTCTTGTTGCAGGTGAGGATGGATATCTTTATGAGATGCCCGTTAGCGCCGATCAGGTGGCGCTAACGAGTAATGCTAGTTCTAGCCTCCGCAATAGCCTCTTGGATGATGGGGCCATTGGTGGTTTTATCGTTTATTTTGCTTCCGCTGTTGTTCTTTTTGTTAATGACCCAAGGTCATTTGTTCTTGTATATGTTTCGGTTACTGTAGCAAACCTGACACTGTAGCAACCGAAATTGGAGATGTAATATGATGTATAATTATGTGAATGTATGACTTGTATGTGATTGATGCAATGTTGATCAAGGATATATGTGCAATAGTCACTAATCCTGGGAACTATTGCATGGCATATATCAGGAACCTAAATGTTGGATTGTTACTTATTATGATTATGCTTCTAGTATGATTTTTATTAAGGGCATTTCTTTGTTCCTTAATTAAAATTATGCTACCGATATAATTTTTAATTCGCACATTCAATATTTGAGGTCTCCTGCGTTAGTATCGAGCATCGTTTGCTGTAGGATAGAATTAGCATGGTTGTTGCCTTTAGTGAGTCTCTGTGACATTATTTTAACTCAAATTAATTTCTAAAGCTCTAAGTGTGCTGTCTTTTACTCCTTATCTTCTTTTAGTATCAATTCTTATCCATCTTTCTGTTGATTTTCCAAGATCAGTTTCCTTATCTACCTTGTCTTTTCTCTGTAGATGAGTGGCTGGTATTTGATTAAAGACTTCGGTAGAAGAGTGGGCGGGTTTCTGCCTTACTTGAGATATGATGTGGCGGGCTAATTTCACGTATCAACGAGTATGCCATTTATCGTCGAGACCGAGGTCTGGTATGGAAGAGTACCAAGCTATCATTAATGTGATCGCAGACGGTGGTGGGTAGTGTCCCTTCTTGTATCCACGTCGTGCCACTTCGAGTATATGGTAGTGCGAGAAGGCTGCAGCGTGATGATGGGCCTCCTTGTCATGATTTGTGGTGTCTGTCGACCACCCTATGTACACTTCGTAACATGGCCCTAGGTCGGATGTGATTACGTTTGATGAGATTCGGTTTGGAAGGACCCATACGTCTGTGAGCTAGCGAGGTTGGTCGTATCATGGACCAAACCTATCAACGTCTCGTGTGCGAGTTATGGGAAACCAGCCGTGCTGCGCACGAGGCACGAGGAGTATTTGAGGATTCTTTGTTGCTACAAACGCGTTCCTCGTAGCGTGCTTTATGGCAACAATGAGATTCCACCAGTGCCCTGCGTACCCACGAGGATGCGACTTCGAGGAGGTCTTGGGGCTTGTTCACGTCCTGGTCGATTAATAAATCGAGCCGGATGTCTGCTGGATTTCCTCGCACTCGGCGACCTACACACTCTGGAGGCATCACTTGCTTCTTGGGTTCTCCTACTCGTCTCATCGGCCCTAGGGATCCTATCGTCTGGGTTCACGAAGCTCATCTGTTAAATGAGTTTCGGTGAATTTTAATCGTAATGACTATACTTAGGTCTTTGGATGCTATGTTTGGCCTTAGGCATATATGAGCTAGTATTGTGTACTAAATAGTGTGTAATAGCATAGTGTATTTATTGTGAAAATCACAGGTGTCGACTTATGCATTTTGGAAACTTCTTTGTTGGTGGTCGACTTGTACATTTTAAACTTAAGGTGTTTCTGTTGGTTGTTAATAAAAGCGGAGGCCGACTTTTGGGTATAATTGGTTACGTGCATTTATAGTGTTGATCTTGTAGATATATTATAAATAATTGAGGCGGAGTCCTTTTACGTACTCGGTTTTGTTGTGATCATGGTCTTTGTTAAGTAGGCCTTTTATAATGAATTGGAGGCTACACTTTTTAAGCATCTTGAGTGTTATTGTTTTGGTATTAATTGGCTGCATGTCATGACATGTTGCATGTAAGTTTAGTAATTAATTATTTTCTATCTCCTAATCTTGTATGTGTTGGCGAGTGTATCCTTGTTATGTTGTTAACCATTGTATGTAGCAGGATGGCAGGACCAACCACTCGATCGCGAACACAACAAGAGAAGGATTCTCCTCTGTTCTCCATACTCGAGAACAGTGACCCTCCGGATCCCATGGTCCATAAGGTGGTCGTCGGGAAGAGAACTTCCACCACCCCCACCATGGCGGACGTGCTCATGCAAATTGGCGCAACCGCATGGATCGAGCAGCGCATATTGGAGCAGTTATGCGTAATACCTCCTTCTCCTACCCCGGTGGTCGGCGAGGGAGTTCAACATGGGCGAGGTAGTCTCGGCGATTTTCGGCGGACTAACCGCCAGTGTTCTCAACTCCGGATCAATGGAGGCAGAGGCGGCCGGGAGATTGAAAAAGCGACCATTGCCCAATGTTACGAAAGGAGAAGGTCTTATATGCTAGCTACGATTGGTGGACCAGCTAATAATTGGTGGGACCGTCGGCGAGGAAAAAGCTCGAGGTCTTCGGGACCCGATGGATGGCGCCTGAGCTTGGCGGTCTTCTTGGCGATCCGTGGGTGTGGACGGCGAGCACGGGCGGAGGCGAGAGCGAATTTGGCGAAGAACCGAAGGTTCACTGCGAGTGAAGATCCTTGAAATTGGGGTGCTACGGAGGAGAGCAATGGGTGGTGGCGGGGGTTCTTTGTGAAGGCGCGCACCCGAGCTCCCTTTATAGAGGCGCGGGCGTGGCGGATCGACGTAGCGCGCAAGAAGGTCGCCCGGCACGGTGGAGCTAAATCAGGGATTTTGGGCGTAAGGATGGAAGGTGAGGGCCGTGTCGGAGGCGGAGACGATCAGGGAATTGAATGCGCGTGTCAATCATGCGGATGCGGCCGGATTTGGACGCGTATGGAAGGTTTTGAAATGCTTCAATGGCGGGCCTTGTGAAAAGGAAGCGGTGAGGAGGAAGAAGGAAAGGAAGAAGATGGCGTAGCGTTAGATTTTAATCGGACGGTTCAAAAGGCTAGGAGCTCATTTGTTTGATTTTAATCAGCAATTGCGATGCGATGAGGATAACTGCGATGGGAGGGAGGCGGGCTGCGTGGGCGTAGCGGCTGAGAACATTTGGGTAGGCGAGTTTACATTAAACAACTTTGTTAAGGTTTTTCTTTGATTTTCTAATTGATTTAATTCAGATAATTCAAAGAGGCTTTAGAAAATAACAAATAAATTCCAAAATTCTAGAAAAATTCACGAAATTCCTTGAATGATTTTGGACTGAAATAAAATAATTTCAACTTAAACTTTGTAATAGTTTTTACATTTAAATTGGTTTTAGCTTTAAGGTTACTAATAAAAGCTTTAGGAAGATTTGGAAAATTCACCAAAATAAATAAGTTTTAAATTTTCTCAAAATTGAAATTTTGAAATCATTTACAAACCTACCCCCTAAAGGGAATCTCGACCCAGATTAGGTCTTGAATTAGCAAAAGGTGGGGATACTAAACTCAAATCTTCTTCTCGCTCCCGGTGGCTTCTTCTTGAATGATTGCTCCTTTGAACCTTGCATGGCGGATGACTTTGCTTACGGTGATTAGTTACGCCACATCGAGAATCTTGATTGGTGCTCTCGTCGTGAGGTCTTCTGAAGGTCAATGTCCTCAAGGGGTGTTTCTTCATTGGCACTTTCGGAGACACTTCTTAAGTTGAGAGGCGTGGAAGGCGTCGTGGACGTGACAAGGATGTTGGAAGTTCAAGCTTATATGCAACTTCACCTCTTGGCCAAAATCTTGTAAGGTCCCACAAATCTGGGTGCAAGATTTTCCTTGATGGGAACCTTCTTACTCCTCGGAGTGGAGTAACCACGAGATAAGCGAAGTCTCCTATCTCAAGGTTAATCCTCTTAAATCGATTATCCGCGTAACTCTTACGTCGGGATTGAGCCACCTTGATCGTTCCTTATTGTTTTAACCTTGTTTTCGGCTTCTTTGATCAACTCCGGTCCAAGAGTTGATGCTCTCCTACTTCATCCCAAAGCGGAGTTGCATTTCTGTAGTACAAAGCTTCAAATGGAGACATCTCAGAAGCGGCTTGGTAGCTATTATTATGCGAGAATTACATAGGGCGATTCTTGTCGACTTTTCCATAATCTAAGGCGGGCTCGAAGCATGTCTTCAAGAACTTAGTTGACACGTTACAATGCGGCCATCGATCTGTGGATGATAAGCGATCTTTGAAGTTGAGTCTAGTACCCAAGGCTTCGTGTAGGCTCTTCCAGAACCGAGAAGTGAACTGGGAACCTCGGTCGGATACGATTTTCTTAGGTACCCCATATAGACAGACAATCTTGGCTATATACAATTTTGCTAGTTTGCTGCTTTGGTAGGTGGTCTTGACTGGGATAAAGTGAGCTACCTTGGTTAACCGATCAATTATCACCCAAATGGAATCACATCGATTGGGTTCTAGCGATCCGTTGATAAAGTCCATTCCAATTTCCTCCCATTTCCATTAGGGAATTGGTAATGGTTGCAACAAACCAATGGTCTTTGATGCTCTGCCTTTACTAGTTGACAAACATCACGGCGTGCTACAAACTCTGCAATCTCACGCTTCATCTTGACCCACCAATATTTCTCCTTGAGATCTGGTACATCTTCGTGCTTAGGGATGGATGGAGTATGGCGATTCATGAGCTTCCTTGAAATCATTGTTTTAGTTCTTCTTGATTAGGTACACAAATCGGTCCCAAACCACCTTTGTTCCTGCTCATCTTGAGAGAACCCTAGGGCTTTGCCTCTTCTCATATTCTTCTTGATTTCTTTGATGTCTTCATCTTGACTACTTCTCCCGATTTGACTCACGAAGAGTGGGTTGCACCTCAAAGCGTTGACACACCCTTGGTTGACAATCTCGGTTGGGTACCTCGGTTCCTCGTACAATTACGGTTGATTTTTACGAACCAAAGTGGTGTTGCAATCGCTTAACTTCGCTTAAGGCATTTGCAACCCGTTAACTTTGCGGATGATAATGGATTCCAAGGTCGTAATCCTTTATCAACTCTAACCATCTTCTTTAGCCGGAGGTTGAGTTACATTTGGGTGAAGATGTATTTCGAACTCTTATGATCGTGAAAATCTCTAGCGGTTACCAATGAGGTAATGCCGCTTGAGATCTTGAGCATGCACAATTACTTGCTAACTTTCGAGATCATGAGTTGGGTAATTTCCTCGTGTGGCCTCAAGCGGCGGGATGCATAAGCCACGGCTTTGCCTCCTGCATCGGAGACACATCAAGTCCTTAATAGGGATGCGTCGCGAAGATTTCAAAGTCTTTATGGATATCGGCAAAACCGATCTTGGTGCGAAACTAAACTCTTCTTGACTCTTGAAACTCTTCTCACAAGCATCTGTCCATTCAAACTTCTTTTCCTTCTTGAAGTTGTGTCATAGGTCTGCAGGTCTTAGAGAATCCTTCAATGAACTTTGCGGTAATATCCAATTAGTCAAGAAACTCCTTACTTCTATGACGGACTTTGGTTGCTTCAATCCATAACGGCTTCAACCTTGGTTTGGATCTATAGCAACTCCTCCTAGCGACGATATGACCAAGGAAGGCCACTTGCTTTAGCGAATTAGCTCTTCTTGAATTTGGCGTAAAAGTAGTGATCTCTGAATTTTTCCAAAATCATCCTTAGATGCTTCTCGTGTTCTTCTTCATCCTTTGAATAAATAAGAATGTCATCGATGAAAACAACCACAAACTTATCCAAGAATTCCATGAACACTTTGTTCATCATATTCATGAAATAAGCGAGGCGTTTATCGAGGCAGAAAGACATATTGTAAATTCATACAATCCATATCTGGTTGTGAAAGGCGGTCTTTGGGATATCTTAGGCACGATCTTTAGTTGATGATAATGGATCGTAGGTCAATCTTGAAAAGATGCTTGCTCCTTCAAGCGATCGAGCGGATCATCAATCTGGGTAGAGGTACTTATTCTTAATCGTCACCTCATTGAGCGATCGTAATCCACACACATTCTCATACTATTGTCCTTCTTCTTGACAAATAGTGCGGGTGCTCCCCAAGGTGATGAACTTGGTGAATATAACCCTTGCTCCTTAGTTCTTCAATTTGTTTCTTGACTCTGCTAGCTCATTGGCGGCATTACAGCAGGGTCGCTTTGAGATTGGGCGGTCCCTCGAACTAAGTCAATTAAGAACATTCGTCCCTATCCGGTGGCATCTTAGGAGTAACTCATCGAGAAAAGACATCTGGGTATTCTTGCACAAGCGGTATGTCTTCAAGCTTTACTTCCTTCAAAATTTGGTCGAGGATGGAACTTCCTCAGGTTGATAACTTGGGTTTGAATTCTCTTGTCTCTCCTTGTTCATTGGTGAGGGTGATAGATCTATTAGCACAGATCTATCTGTCACGATTCTTGGCTAGCTTGATCCATTCCAAGAATCACATCTAGACCTAGAGATTGCGGGACTATCAAGTCCGCTAGAAAAATACTCAGGATATTTCAAGGGTAAGGTTTGGGCATAGAAGGCTGGTTCTCATTTACGAGCCCTGAGGAGTGGACTATCATAGGGTTAACTAAAGAGAGATAGGTAACCCATATTTTCCCACAAATCTATTGGAAACAAAGGAATGCGATGCTCAGGAATCAAATAGGACTGATCTTTGATGCTTGAATTAACAAAGCGTACCAAACGACATCGGTCTTTGCTTGAGCCTCTTCTGTAGTGGCGTGGTTCACCACGTCCTTAGATATCTTGAAATTGCTTGGCTTGGTGCCACCGATGGTTGGAACTCTAGAGTCTTGGCTTGGCTGAGTTGTGCCCTCGGCTTCTTTGGACATCTATTGGCATAATGTCGTCTCGTTGCGATGGAAGCAGATTCTTCTGCTTCTTGAGATGAAGTTGAGGTTTTCTGCTGGGCGGCCTCCGATTGAGTTATTCTGAACCGGAAGGGTTGAAGCTGTGTGGCTTTGGGGTTACGATGTAGAGGATTGGAATCTTCCAGCTGCGGTGGTGGGGTTGGCGGCGAGGTTTGGGTTGTCCTCGGCATTAAACTTTTGCTTGGCCATCCTTAACTTGCAGTTCTCCATCTCTAAATGTTTGGCTTCTGGCGAATTGCTTTGTCCACCAATTGTTGGAAGTCGGTGAAGTCTGAAAATCGGTTGGACAGATATCTCATCATTGATCCTTCCATGAACTTTTCTGCTGTCCTCATCTTTGGCTACATCTGCGGGCGTGCGAGCAAGTTAGTTGAACTTATGCAAGTACTCGCTCACCGGCGGTTGCCTTAGCGGCCTTAATTCCTTCTTTTTCAATGCCATCATCCTGCGGGAATGTGAGCATAACGAGCTTCGCACAAACTCTTCCCAAGTAATAAGCGAGCATTGGCATGGGTGATCGAGAGGTTGTCCCACCACTCCAGCGGGACCACCGAGTTGGTGGCGGCAAAAAGTACCCTTTCACGATCCGAGCAGGAGTGATATCAATTTCTTCCCTATGGCACGGAGCCAATCATCGGCGTCCATAGGTTGATCTTTGCTTGAAAGCGTCGGAGGGCGCATCCTCATGAACTCCGAGCATTGTCGACCTCTGCGGAGGTGGAGGTGGTGGCGGAGTGTGAGTTGCGGCTTGCATGTCTTTGCATCTTTGCTAAGCGGCCCAGGCAACAAACTCATCATATCGTTTGGTGTGCCATTAATTGGCCTTGACTAGGTTCTTGATTGGTGGAGGTGGTGGGCTGGCGGGCGGGATTTTCACGAAAATCTGCGTTCTCGTTCCTGACCTTGAACACGCTTGCCGCTAAAATGCGGGTGGTCACCATCTGCTAGATGTTTCTAAGGGTTTTAGGAGAGAGAGATAGAAAGAAAGCTCTAAAGGGGGTAAATCTAAATAGCCCAAGAACAAACACAAGACAAAGAGCCAAATTTTTTTCCAAAATAGTCCTTTTATTATTTTATTTTATTCTTTGATTATGGCTATCACAAGGGTAACGATAGCTCATAACTTGCGTCTAACGTTTACAACATGGGAAACAACTAAGGGGTGCTTGGGGTATAATCCGGCTCACTAGAGCTGCCCTACTTTGCCTTGTAGCTAGCTAGCTCTTCTTCCCTTGCCTTGACCTTTCTTACGCATCTTGCAGTTTGTCTTGAGCGACACCTTGAGTCATCTAGGCGTTCCATAAGGATAGTCCATTGCCTTGCACAGTTCACGATCGTAAGCTTCGAGAGAGTCCTCATCCTCGGTTGGGCAAAAGATGTTGTCAACCGGGTGGGACGTGCATTGGATGGTAGTGGAACTTCGGGCAAGTGAAATCGATTGTTGTAGGTGTAGTGGGCGTCTTGTGGCTTCTCGGCTGCGTCTTGAATGCCTTGGCGAAGGTGCCACGTCTTATTGGGCGTCGATGATGTGGAAATCCGTGTTTGGGTTATGGTTGGTGTAGAGGATCGCCGACTCTCGGCGATATTGGCTTCCCTTTATCTTGGTACCCTTGATAGGTTGGTCTTTCGTTGTAGTCCGGTGTTGCATCATCTTCCAAAGGAGTGCGGCCAATGTCTGCGAAGATCCGTGGGAAATCGCGTTGGTTTTGACCATCTACAATTTTAGAGAAGAAGATGAGTTAGCAATTGTTTTAAAGAGAAAGGTTAAGGAGACTCTTGGATGGACCCAAATTGTGTTGTAGTTTTTTTGAAAATAAGTCCTTAAGGCATTTTCTAAGGCCACGACCTACTGATCGATATGGCTCGATACCACTTTTGTCGAACCGGGGCGAAGGATCCCGAATTCTCTGTGTTCATACACTAGTCCGGGATTTCTAGTGTACAGGTTAAACAAAAGTGATAATCAAAACATATCACGCACTTTATTAATAATTATTGAGTTTATTACAAAAGGGCTGAGGCCAAAACAAACACAGTGGAAATAAGCGGTAGTAGAAGACCGAGCGATTAGCCACGAGGCAATAAATGCAGGGGCGTGGCCTAAGCATCGATGTCCTCACGTCTTGATAGAGGTCTTCTCTGAATAAAGATTATTGACAAGAGTAAGCACTACTACAGTGCTTGCAAGTTACACCAATCAAATATGATTGAATGCATGCATAAGGTAAACAAGGGGTAATGGCAGGATTTATTTGCACAAAGCAGCATTTTCAATTTAAATAATCATATTAATTTCCAAGGCCATTTTATACTATACCTAAAATCAGATTTTAAATAACAGTTTTATAGTGTGGATAACCTCCAGACTTAAATGGTGAAGGATACCCTCCTATCACTTGGCTAAAGGACCCCCCCGATTTTTCCCACATGGATTAACCATCCAAAATCATCTGTTGAAACCATTTTGAAACCAAAACAAATCTAACTTGGAGTGGCTTTGCTAGCATGTCCATGACCGCGGACGCGGCTATTCGAATAGTTTTCTACTCTGTAGAGTTTGTACAGCTTTACCACAAGACACGAATTCTCTAGTTTATTAGGCATATATCTATGCTACGCTCACTACCTTAGGTAAGCGGTCTAGAGCACATGACAAGGCCTTTACAATGATCTACCTCATAGTACTCATACGCTAAGGTTTAGCTTTCATTGGATGACCATCCTCAGGAGCCCCTCTTGCGCCGGGTGGGACTATAGTCTAACAAACACCCACACATACAACCACGGCACAAATATCTATGAGGTATCCCAAATTAATAAGCTTGGTCTTGCCCATACAAGACATGTGGTGAATGCAGTAGGCGTAGCAAAATCGCTCAAAGACCGGTCCTTAATTGACTTGGGCGTCTTTCAAAATCAAACCACAGTCTTAATCTTAACTTGATTAAGCCGTGCATAAACACTGCACCCACCATTCATCCATTTAAGCCCAAGTCCAAACCATTTTGATTTTATTTTAATGAAACCACCTTTACAAAACTCTATGGTAAAACAATACCATAGATTTTAAGTTAAAACAAATTGTATTGATTTGGCTAAATCCTCCCAAAATCAAAATCATGGTCTAAGCATTTGCTAAGCATGAATAATTTCCAACCAATTTATCTATGGTGACAAAGGAATGACATTTCAATATTCAAGGTTGGCCATACAATAATGATTGGAATAACTAAGCATTTAACCAAGGCATTAACATAATTGATTAAAAATATGCATGCAATAATAATTTTAAAAACTGAATTAAATAACTTTAAAATACTGGGGACAATATGGTCAAGGGTATAACTTGCCTTCGTTGAAGTCTTGAAACTCTAATTCCTCTGAAGGATCTACCTCTCCGGAATCGTCAAAGTCTATCTGTGAAAATGCGACAAATTCAAATAAATCCAAAAGACAAATCAAACTAACTTCAAATGAAATAATTTTATTTTATTTAGCTAGATAATAATTTTATAAGATTTTAGCAATTTGAATCACTCAATTTGAAGTTGAGGTTCAAAAGATATGAATTTTACAAGTTTTAACCTAAATCTGAAATTTGAAAGGAATTTCTAAAATTAAATACAGATTCAAAATAGCTTCAAATTAAATAATTTTGGTTTAGTTGGCTAGATAATGATTTTACATGAATTTAGAAATTTGGAACACCCAATTTGGAGATTGGATGCAAAAGTTATGAATTTTAGAAGTTTAAACCTAAATATGAAATTTGAAATGAATTTCGAATTATTTTTCTAAAGAAAAACCATTTATTCATAGTGGCGTCAATACGAGAATTTGAATTAAGGAAATTAAAATAATTCACGACATATGGACCCCACATGTCATAGACACGGTCCGTGGCTGAGTCCACAGGACACATGGGTTATGGGTGGCCGAGGTGGCGGTGCGGGGTGATGTGGCGCCACAGGCGACCATGTCGGACCACAGTGCTGGCGTGGCGCTCGGTGGCGCGGTGTGGTAGCCACGTCGGCGGAGGTGGGGCTCGGCGGCGACCTCGCCCGGCGCTTCACGCCCCGCGGCGAGTGGATGTCGCAAAAAGAAGAGGCGAGATGGGGATCTTGATGCGCTACCTTGGAAGCGGCGGGGTGGCGTTTTGGTGCGTCGGGCGAGGTTGTGGCGGCGTTGTGGGGTCGTCGGCGAGAAAAAGCTCGGGGTCGCCGGGACGATGGATGGCGCACGAGCCTTGCGATCTTCGCGGCGATCCGTAGGTGTGGGCGGTGAGCTTGGGCGGAGCGAGGCGCGGTTGGCGAAAACGAAGGTTCACGCCCGGCGAATCCTTTAAATTGAGGCGCTACGGAGGAGGCAATGGGTGGTGGCGGGTTCTTTGTGAAGGCGCTGAGCTCCCTTTATAGAGCGTGGCGTGGCGGATCGGCGTGGCGCAAGAAGGTCGCCCGCACGGCGAGCTAAATCGAGGGATTTTAGGCGTCACGGATGGAAGGTGAGGCCGTGTCGGGCGGAGCGATCGGGAATGGAATGTGCGTGTTAATCACGGGGATCTGGCGGATTTGGGCGCGTATGGAAGGTTTTGAAATGCTTCAATGGCGGGCGCGCGTGCAGAAAAGGAAAGCGGTGAGGAGGAAGAAGGAAAGGAAGAAGATGACGCGGGTGCGTTAGATTTTAATCGGACGGTTCAAAAGGCTAGGAGCTCGCGCCGTTTGATTTTAATCAACATTTGCGATGCGATGAGATAACTGCTGTGGAGGAGGCGGAGTGCGTGGGCCACTTTCATGCGAGAGATCTGGTAGAGGCGAGTTTAGGCCCAAACAACATTAAGGTTTTCTTTGATTTTCTAATTGATTTAATTCAGATAATTCAAAGAGGCTTTAGAAAATAACAAATAAATTCAAAAATTCTAGAAAAATTCACGAAATTCCTAGAATGATTTTGGACTGAAATAAAATAATTTCAACTTAAAATTTGTAATAGTTTTTACATTTAAATTGGTTTTAGCTTTAAGGTTACTAATAAAAGCTTTAGGAAGATTTGAGAAAATTCACCAAAATAAATAAGTTTTAAATTTTCTCAAAATTGAAATTTTGAAACATTACATGAGCCCTCCATGCGACCACATACTGTTATGGGGCGGGCCTAGCATAATGAATCTGAATTCTTAGCATTGGTTGCTCGGTGGTAGGTTAGGCTATGTGAATAGGGTGGAGGTGTGTGCTACCATGTAGTCGCATCATGGGGCGGAGTTAGCCGCTTTCTGTCCAGCGGTGTGTGTTGTACCATACTGCGTATGCAGTTTAGTATGGCGTAGGCACATCGGGAGCATCTATGTTAAGATGAAGTTTACGAAATGCTTTGTTACGATTAGTGCTTGCAACACCGATTGTATCTTGTGGGTAAAGTGTACAAACTACGCAAAGTGTAAACAATATATTGAATAGCGCGTCCTCGGTTATGGACAATGCTCGGGGATTTCACACGAGGGTAGATTTTCATAAAACTGTGTGGGAAGGGAGCTGTGTGATTTAAATCATATAGCTATGTGAATAATCTGTTTAGGCTGTGTGTGTCTTTGTGAAATCAACTGTTAGAATTATTATTATTGTCTATTTGTTTTTACCTGTCTTCAATCTATTATTGTATTCAATTGCAAATATTGCATTTACGCAAAAGAACCACCAAATGCCATTCTCTTGTAATAAGCTTTGCATGTATACTTGCATTTACGTGGTGTGACTTGCTGATGCGGTGTGTACTCACGCTTGCTTTAAAATAAATCAAGCGAAGAGGAGGAGTCTTCACGGCATTTGAGGAGGAGTTATTGAAGGTGCACGATCGTGGGGTCTAGATCTAGTCGGTTGCTGTGGTGAATCGATGGGACACATTGCCATTCTTGTTTCATTGCTTTATTTCTCTATTAGCCTGCGTGGCTTAATAAATGTAAACTCGACCATAAGGTCAAACCATTATTGTTAATCAAATTATTCGTTTATGTTACTATTAAGCTTGTGTGGATCGATATTCACTGTGTTGACCTTTGTGCACTAAGCGTGATCTGGACTAGTGCATTATACAGAGGGTCGAGTGTAATTTTGGGTCCCGACGAGGTGGTATCGAGCCATCTTGTTGTAGGTCTTACCCTTAGATCGGTAGTCTTAGAGAGTCCAAATTAGTTTCTAAAAGAAAATTTAACTTCATAAGACTAAATGAATTATAACTCCTCTCCTATATTTCTTGACTCATCTATTGCTAAAAATTTTCCCTCTCCCATTTGGTTTTAACTTGGTTCCGCCCTTGACCATCTTGGCGGATGCCTTACCTTGAGACCTTCGGAGATTGCAACGGAGGACTTGCCGCAGAGCTATGGAAGCCGCTACAGACACTTGGAGGCTTCGACTGCCCCATGTACCGCGGCAGTGAGTACCTAGTCAACGGGATAGATCATGGTGTGATCTGCCGTCGGCCGATCCAGAGAGAACACTAGAGGCAGCCAGCCCTTGGACATCTCAGTCAGGAGGACTACCTTTGGGCTAGGAATCCAGGAGTCGTCACGCTTGGCCATCCGCAGAGTCTGCAACATCTACGCCCAAGAGCTGCAGAACACCGTTTTCCATTACCATCCCAGATCGGTAGCAATGGACCTCCCGGCTCACTTTCCCGCTACAAATGGGGAAGACAACACCACTGTGGTGCACCTTGCTCAGTTCACAGCTGCTTAGGAGGAGTCGCTGGCGTTGGTAGCCACGAGCTAGAGTGTGCCTATGAAGCATGGGAAAGAGCCGAGAACAAGTCATTGTCTTAGAGCGAGGCTCTCTACGGTTAGCATGAGCTCGAAGAAGATCAAGAGGAGAATCTAGAAGAAAACCGGAAGAAGATCAAGAGGAGAATCGAAGAGGATCCAAAAGAGATTCGGAGGATCTAGCGAGCCGAGCGAAGACCAGCGAAGCGGCGAGCGGAGGAGCGATTACACTGCACCCGGCCGCTCGCTCGCGCACAGTTCGAGCACGAGAACCGATTCGAGGATGCGGTTGCTTAGAGTCTCACAATGACGAGGCGCCGCCGTGGTTGTGGAGAGCTTTCTTGAGTAGTTGGTTTAAGTTCGATTCGATCGAGCTTAGCCGATTTTCCCTTCGAGTCACCTTTTAGGCGGTAGCTTGTGTGTTTAGGTTCGTCTTATTTCCTTGTGTGCAAGTGTGAGCTGCAAAAGCCCTTAGGCATTTGTTGCGACCATCTTTGAAACCCTAATAATAAAGTTATTTCATTTGAGTTTACGGGCTGCGATTGTTGGGTTTAATCTATCCCCTGTTTAGTTCCTAACTCCTTGTGCTTGCTACCTTATCTAACCTATGGAGCATCACCGGATGGTTCAAACTTCGCCACACATTGCAAGTGGATCCGGCACTTGACATCAGGAAAATGATCAAATCCTCGAGAGAACGGTGCCACCTCAAGTACCACCCCTTGACTTGCAGAACTTTGGAGCCTTTATGGCGACACAAACGCAGATGATGTATGCTATGATGAACGGATCACGGGCCATGAACAACAACCACAACAATCATCAAGGAGGCCCCCGGTCGCTCATGGTCACCAAGGACCATCAAACTTCTTGAATTCATGAGGACCCGTCCTCAGGCCTTTTACGGTAATGTGTCACCAATTGAAGGCGATGATTAGCCGGGTTATTGAGAGGAAGCTGCGATCACTCAATGCAGCGACCACGAAAGTCTTGCATGCCACCCATCGGATGGAGGCGCGCATGCATTGAGTGGTGGGAGAATTTTTACCTGGCGCATGAGGCATCGCGAGAATATCACTTGGGAGAATTCTCATGACTTTACGCGATATCATGTACTGAAGGGATCATGGATTTAAAGAAAGATGAGTTACGTGCTCTTAAGCAAGGGGCTATGTCAGTGACTGATTACCTGAATAAGTTTACTCAGCTAGCTCGCTATGCTCCTGAGGACGTCGCTACTGACAAGTCACGTCAGAGCCATTTCTTGAAGGGATTAAACTCAGGACTACAGGTCAACCTACTTGCCCACACCTTCCCAGATTTCCAGGAGTTGATCAACAAGGCGTTAGTTATGGAGGATAAACGCAAGGAACTGGAGGACCACCGCAAGCGTAGGATGGCTCAGCAGGGAAGCCACCAGCCACAACAGCAGAGAGCAAGAATAGCACCACAGCAGATTAATCGTTTCCAGCCGCAGAGTTCTTTCAGGACACCTGCACCGCCTTCAGCACCTCGTCCTTTTGTTCAGAATTCTTGCAACCCTACGCCAGTCAACCCTACCCCAGGGAGCAACAGGTAGAGTGAACCAAGAGTGTGCTACAATTGTCGTCAACGAGCCCACTTAAGCTAATCGGTGCCCCGAAGAAGGAACAATCACTCCAATCCACTTCAACCTTGTTGCAACACCTGCCAAGACCCCAGTGCAGAACAAGCAAGGAGCTTCTCAGGGAACCAGTCAACCAGGAGGGACGCCTCAGTCTGTTGTCAGAGGTCGTGTTAACCACGTCACTCTGGAAGGAGCCGAGAAGCACCGGGCGTCGTCTTGGTAAGTTCCTAATAAATTGATTACTGCATCGATTACTGTTTGATTCTGGAGCTTCGCATTCGTTTGTTTCTGGAGTTTTTGCTACTAAGAATAAATTGGACGTTATGCATATTAAGTAGACCTTGTTAGTCCAGTCGTCTGGAGCAGAGCTAAGTTCTAAAGTGGGTTGTTTAGGACCTAAGTTACTCACAGCTGGAGTTGAGTTTCTAGTTAACCTAATTGTTCTTGACACCCAAACCATCGATGTCATTCTTGGCATGGATTGGTTAACCAAGCACAAAGCCGTGCTAGATTGTGGCCGAAGAGCCGTTACAATCGAGGATACCAAAGGAAACAAGATAGAATTCCTAGCTACCTTAGCGCGGGCATCTGCTAGTCAATAGCCTGAAGACCGTTACTTTGGAAGACGTGCCCGTTGTCCGAGAGTATCGGATGTGTTTAGGAAGAGTTACGGGGATGCCACGGATCGTGACATCGAGTTTGTCATCGATCTAGTGCCGAGGAACAGCACCAATCTCGAAGAGACCTTATCGGATGCGGTGATGAGCTAGCGAGATGAAGAAGCGGTCGAAGAACTTTTGAAGAAAGGCTTTGTGAGGCCTAGTTAAATGCGCCATGGGGAGCGCCGGTCTTGTTCGTCAAAAGAAGGATGGAAGCATGAGAATGTGCATCGACTACCGATCTCTCAATGAAGTCACCATCAAGAATAAGTACCCTTGCCTCGAATAGATGATTTGTTTGATCAAATGAAAGGAGCGGAGTGTTCTCGAAGATCGTCTGCGATCGAGGTTACCATCGATTGAAGATTTGTCCTGAGGATGTACCTAAGACCGCTTTCTCAGCGATACGGACATTATGAGTTCTTGGTCATGTCCTTTGGTCGACAAATGCCCTGCCTATTTCATGAACATGATGAACAAGGTATTCATGGAGTATTTGGACAAGTTCGCGATTGTATTCATCGATGATATTCGGTTTACTCCAAGTCAGAAGAAGAACATACTGAGCATTTGAGATTAATCCTAGAGAAGCTCAGAGAGCATCAGTTGTATGCCAAGTTTAGCAAGTGTGATTTTTGGAAAAAGGAAGTTGATTTCCTTGGTCATGTGATGACAGCCGTAGGAGTAGCGATTGACCTAGTAAAGTTAAAGCGATATTACATTGGGAGCGACCCAGGCGTCACTTTCGATTCGTAGTTTCTTGGGATTAGCGGGATACTACCGTCGTTTCATTGAAGGATTCTCATCGATTGCTAAACCTCTTACGCAATTGTTGAAGAAAGAAAAAAGTTTACTGGACCCCACTTGTGAAGAAAGTTTTCGAGAATTAAAGAAGTGTTTGACTTCAGCCGATCTTGATTTTACGAGATATTCGCAAGGATTTTGACATCTATTGTGATGCCTCGCATCAAGGATTAGGATGTGTCTGATGCAAGAAGGAAGAGTTGTCGCTTATGCGTCAAAGCGATTAAGGCCGCATGAAGAAATTACCCTACCCATGACCGGAATTAGGCTGCATAGTACATGCTTTAAAGATTTGGCGTCATTACCTCATCGAATGTCGCGCGAGATTACAGATCATAAAAGTTTGAAATATATTTTCACCCAATCGAGATCTGAATATGAGGCGAGAAGATGGCTAGAATTGATAAAGGATTATAATCTTGGAATCCATTACCATCTGGTAAAGCCAATGTAATCGCAGATGCCTTGAGCCGCAAGACCCTTTGCAATGCGATAGGAGTAAAGAGGTTTGTTCGAGAACTTCAAGAGGAATTTGAAAAACTAGAAGTGGTATCAGAAGGTTTAAGTGGCTAGTTTGGAAGTGCGATCCACCTTGGAGAAGCAAATTCGCAAGGCCCGACCAAAAGATCCGAGTTTTCGGACATCAAGAAGAAGATGGCGAAGGAAGTTCAAAGACTTCACCGTAGATGATCGAGGACATCTTGTGGATCAATGGGCGTATTTGCGTGCGGATCTTGATGGATTGAGGCAGACTAATTTTAAAGGAGGCCCATGACTCAAAGTATTCGATTCACCTGGTAGTACTAAGATGTATCGGGATGTTAAGAATAAGTTTTGGTGGCCAAGCACGAAGCGAGGCGTTCGCGAATTCGTTGCCTTGTGTGGCGTGTGTCGAAAAGTCAAGCGAACATCAAAGACCAGCGGTGCATTGCAACCTTTGAAGATTCACGAGTGGAAGTGGGAAGAAATCGGAATGGATTTCATTACGGATTACCCAAGACTCAATCGGGTTATGATTCGATTTGGGTAATAGTGGACCGTCGACTAAAGTTGCCCATTTCTTGCCAATCAAAACCACATACTCGAGAGATCGTCTGGCGGTGTATATGTCAAGGATTGTCGGTTTGCATGGTGTACCCAAGAAGATAGTATCGGATCGAGGATCTCGGTTCACCTCCGTTTTGGCATAGTTTGCATGAAGCCTTAGGGACCCACTGAATTCGATCTGCGTATCATCCCCTGACAGATGGACCAGATGAAGGGTCAATCGATATTGGAGGATATGTTGAGGGCACGTGCTCTAGCTAATGCCACCATTGGGATAAGAGTTTGCCATATCTTGAATTCTCGTACAACGATAGTTATCAAGCCGGTTTTGCAAAGGTCACCGTTAAAGCCTTGTATGGTCGTACTGCGAGACCCGTTGAATTGGTCGAAACTCTTGAGCGTCAGGTCTTTGGTCTAGATATCATTCAAGAAGTAGAAGAACAAGTGTCCATGATCAGAGAGAGATTAAAGATAGCTCAGTCAAGGCAAAAGAGTTATGCTGATAATCGTCGTCGAGATCTCAGTTTTGAGCCCGAAGATTTTGTTTACCTTCGAGTTACGCCCCTTAGAGGTGTGAAAAGGTTTCATGCCAAAGGAAAGCTTGCCCCTTAATATGTTGGTCCGTTCAAGATTTTGAATCGTCGTGGAGAGGTGGCTTATCAATTGGAGCTGCCGCAGTCACTAGCAGGAGTACATGATGTCTTTCATGTCTCTCAGTTGAAGAAGTGCCTTCGTGTGCCAGAAGAACAAGTCCCGTTGGAGTCAATTGAACTAAAGGAAGACCTCACATACAAAGAGCAGCCGGTCAAGATTCTGGATGTCGCAGAATGTCGGACCAGAAGCAAGACAGTTCGTTTTTGCAAAGTGCAGTGGATCCACCATTCAGAAGGTGAAGCAACGTGGGAGCGTGAAGAAGAGTTGAAAGCCGAGTTTCGGCCTTTTCTTCTCCAGCTTTGAATCTCGTGGTCGAGATTCCTTTAAGGGGAGGTTTGTAACATCCCAATTTTCAAAGCTTTAAAAATCCTTTAAATAGTTGTAGTGAGAAAATTCACCATTTGGATTTATTTGAAATTAACTCAAAAGCTTAATATTGGACTTTGAGTAACAAAACAATTTAATATGATTAAAGTCAACATGAACAATGGTCAAAACTATTTTATTTGGATTCTATGTGCTTGGATATATTTTCAAGAATTTTACGGAAATTTTCCAAGTTCATTTGCTAATTTCTATTGCTTATTTGGATTTCGGTATTTTCTTAAAAAGAAAAAGTATTAAAATCTCCAAATAGTGATTGGGCCAAATCTCTTTAGCCCAATTCCTCTCCGTCTTAAGCCCAGCGGCCCATCCTCCTGTCGTTGGATCGAGATGGACACTTGGATCTTCGCAGCGCGCTCTCTCTCTCTCTCCGCCAATCCTCCTCGGCCAGTTGGATTGCGAATGGGCGTCCGATCTTGATGGCGATTGGAGCGGTCGAACGTCACATTGTTTGTGGGCTGTCCGATCTGAATTGGACAACCAGATCTTCGCCCGCTCGCGTTCGCCTCGCCCTCTCTCTCTGACGCGTGGGCCCGCTACAGTGTCATCGTCTTCGACACGGTCTCCTTCCTCGCGGCTCTGCGGCCGTGTCGCCATTGTCGCCTTCTAGAAGCTCCGCTTGCGTGATGCGTTTTAACTAAAATCCCGATTTCCGCGCCAAACTCCATCCTTATCTCTCCCTTGACCCCGTTTGAATTTGGGATTCAAACTCGTCCCTATCCCGTTTATCCCGTGCGCTCGTTTCGGGCAGTTTAACCTCCGCCGCTGGCACGCCACCTCGAGCTCGCCCTGCGCCTATAAAAGGGACCCCCCTGCTTCGCCTTTGCCCCCTTTCCAAAACCCCTCGCTCAATTCCACCCGAGAACCTCCGCATCGCCGCCAATTCGAGCTTTAGGGTTTTCGCCACGGTGGGATTTCTTCAATTCGCGCCGCCCGTTGCCGCCCACGTCATCGTCGAGTCGCCATCGAGATAAATCGTCACCGTAGCTACCTCCGGACCCTTCCCGACGCTAAAACCTCACCGGGCGCTTCGCCGACAAAACCCGAGCCTTTCACCGCTCGACCTGCGCCACCGCCACCACAGTCGTCCTCGACCACGGACTGCACCACGAGGTTCGCAATAGCGCCAGCCTACACACCAGTACCACCCACGCTTCGCCCGGCGATCATCAGATGCCGCTGCTTGCCGGGTCGATCTTGCGTCGTTGTCGTCCTCGCCGACGTGGACGCCGAGTCACCCAGCCACCTCAGCCTCTGTGCCTGCGTGTCATCCCGCGTGGCACCGTGTCAGCCGCCATGTGAGCGCCCACGTGACAGTCCAGGCCGGTCCAGATCCAAAGGCTCGGTGGACTTAGTCCACTGTGAACCGTGCCTCTGACATGTGGGCCCCACATGCCAGATTTTATTTTAAATTCTTTTAATTCCCGGAAATCCCTTGCTGATGTCAGGCTTGCGCAATATTCCGATTTTTCTTTTAAGAAATAAATCGGGAAATTCGTATAATTCCAATTTTAGGGTTTTTCTTTAGATTCCAAACTTCCAAAGCCCATAACTTTTGCATCCTAACTCCAAATCAGTCCATTCAAATTTCTAAATTCCTATAAAATCAAGATCTATTTAATGGAGATTTTTATTTATTTTTTGGAGTTGTTTTGCCTCTGTTATTTATTTATTTTGTTTGTTTGCTTAGTTTACAGTAGACTTGACGCTTGGGAAGATTTGAAGAAGAAGAACACATCAAGACCAAGATCAATTCCTAGATCTATTCCAAGGCAAGTCATGCTTTGATCATGGTTGAATCAGTTTTCTAAATATTATTTTAATTCAAAGTATTGCATTTTATTTCAAGTAATTATTTAAATGCTTTTGGGATTAGCTATTAAATCCAATCTGTATGCCTTCCTTGTGTAACTTGTTATGCCTTGATCCTTTGTCACCCTAGTTGATACTTAGTTGGTAAATATTATAGCACCAGCGTGGGTTGGTTAGTCTTGATTAGATTGCTTAGCCATGCCACGAATCACCTATTCATGTAAAGTGCAATTATTAACTTGACTAAGTGACTATGTAACCTTATAATAATCTGTGTGCACTATGTGTCTTTGTGGCATGTGTTGCACTTAAATCAAGCTGGTGGGAAAAAGGTTTAGGCGAGGCAAGTGGAAGGAAGCTGTGTGACATGGTGGCTATGTGATAAGGGAAAATTAATCTGTGTGTCAAATTAATCTGTGTGTCAAATTAATCTGTGTGCCTTAGTTAGAACAATGGAAGTCTTGCCTCGGTCATTAAGGACTGAACTTTGTGCGCCATTGAACTAAGCCCTCTGTGCGACCACATACTGTTATGGGGCCGGGCCTAGCATAGTAAGATCTGAATTCTTAGCATTGGTTGCTCGGTGGTAGGTTAGGCTATGTGAATAGGGTGGAGGTGTGTGCTACCATGTAGTCGCATCATGATGATTCGCCGCTTCCTGTCCAGCGGTGTGTGTTGTACCATACATGTGTATGGTTTGGTATGGCGTAGGCACATCGGGAGCATCTATGTTAAGATGAAGTTTCTGAAATGCTTTGTTATGATTAGTGCTTGCAACACTGATTGTATCTTGTGGGTAAAGTGTACAAACTCTATAGAGTGTAAACAATCTATTCGAATAGTCGTGTCCTCGGTTATGGACAATGCTCGGGGATTTCACACGAGGGGTAGATTTTCATAAAACTGTGTGGGAAGGGAGCTGTGTGATTTAAATCATATAGCTATGTGAATAATCTGTTTAGGCTGTGTGTGTCTTTGTTAAATCAACTGTTAGAATTATTATTATTGTCTATTTGTTTTTACCTGTCTTCAATCTATTATTGTATTCAATTGTAAATATTAGATTTCTGCAATAGAACCACCAAATGCCATTCTCTTGTAATAAGCATGCATGTATACTTGCATTTCTGTGGTGTGACTTGCGAGTACGGTGTGTACTCACGCTTGCTTTAAAATAAATCAAGCAGAAGAGGAGGAGTCTTGTAACATCCCAAATGTATAATTAGGGTTAATCAAGTATAATTATATGTGTAGAAATTAAAACTTTTTCTCACATCTTGAAAAACCCTAAAATCTTATGTAATTATTGTCCAAGAGTTGTGTAATTCAAAACACAAAGCTCTTGTTGACCAAAAATCAAACTCATTCTCCAATTATCTTAAATCTTGTGTCAAACATTTGGAATATATTTTCCTTGGTCCCAAAACTGATATGGGACCCCTTCGAAAAAATATCATGAGTTATAGCACTTGTTGATAAATTTTGGAGGCAAATGAATCATTAAACAACATTAATAAATTTCTTGAGAAAATGCATTGCATAATAACCTCTGGAAATTTTATTACAGGTTCATCTTAATGTCAGTAAGCTCCAGTTAAAATTTCATCAAATTTGGAGTTCATTAAGCTAGCCCAAACAATTTGGCAAAGTCTCATTTGTAGAAACAAAATTTAAAACCTCAGACTGTTCCTTGGGCTAGCCATGTTCAAAGTCGGTCCAGGCCCAACCATGTCTGCACCTCGTGAGACCTCATCTCCACCTTGATCAGTCGTAGCTGTTGGATCTACATCCAACCGCCACGACCTCCTCTCAGTCAACCTTGCTTAGGACCTCCCGCCTCCCCTGCGTTACAGGCCGTAAGACCTCTCTTTGCATTTAGTTGAGGTCGTGGCGTTGGATTTACATCCAACACCCACGACCTCCTCCTCAAGCGTTCTCGCTTAAGACCTCCCACCTCATCGAGGTCACGGCCGCTGGATCAAAGATCCACGGTCATGACCTCCTGTCATGCGTTAAATCCTAAAGACCTCCTTTGTTGAGGTCTTGGCCCTTGAATTAAGATCCAGCCGCCCCGACCTCCCATGGTTATCCAACCTCAAAACCACCTTCCACCTTGGCGAGGTCATCATTTGTTGATTTACATCCAACCGCTCGACCTCCCTTTGTACTCACTTGAGGTCGTGGCCGTTGGATTTACATCCAAAGGCCACGACCTCCTCTGAAAAATATTACAAAGAAGGTCCTCCCGCCTTGATGAGGTCCATGCCCTGGATTTGCATCCAAAGGCCATGACCTCCCCTCGATCTCTTATGTTCGCGTATGATTAAGTCCCAACCGGAGGTCCGCGACTGTTGGATGGAGATCCAACGCTTTGGACCTCCTGTCCATTTCCTCACGTGCGTTTTCACGATAAGGAGATCGGAGGGCCACGACCTCCTCACCCTTGATCGTGTGGCTAGGACCTCCTCCCAGCCACTTAAAACATAACGGTTCAAAATAGGATCCGATGGTTAGGACCTCTCCCAGGTCTTATCCAACGGCCATAAAATCCTCCTGTTCTTCTCCTTCCTCTGGCGGCGGGCAAACTCGGCGGCGCAATTAATGCGTGTCGACCTTGGGGTACACTTCAACAACTCTTTCTTGACCGCATTTAATGCGAGTCGACTTTTAGCCTCTCGAGTCAAGCAGAGCACGCCTCTTGTCGACCCCATGTCTTGTCCACCTCATGGACCCGGCCAGTGGGCTAAGCTCACCATGGAGCTTAGCCCCACTCATCACCTTCAATCAGGTTATAAAGTACCCTTGAAGCCTCCCTTGGCTTCCTTTGCACCTAATTGACCTCGGCCTTGCACTTTGTGCGTGGTGAGCTCCTCCTCCACTAACACTCACTCACCTCACTAGTGGTCGCCATTGTTGATGTCCTTGGAGCTTCTCGGTAGCTCAAGGGTTCGATGGCTCCCTCTTCCACCCTCGTTCATTTTGTGCTCCCCAAACCTCTGGAAGTTAACCCTAACTTAGTTTGTTTGGGCGCTTTTGAGAGGAGGACAAAGTCGGGCTTGAAGTCGGAGCTTTGGCCGTGGAGCCCTGTCTTCCCCAACTCCGCCACCACCTCCACGACCTCCCGACCTTAGGACCACCAGTAAACCCTGTTAGTCCTTTAGATCTTGGCACCACTTATGAATGATCTCGGAGCTTTTCTTGGCACAAGCTTGATTGTCGCCATGAGCTCGTTTTTGCATTTTCAGATATTGTGGCGTGCGGGGCGTATTGGTCCTCTCGGCTCGCATGGCGTTCAAGGCCGTCATTGCTTGTTGAGAGGTCCGTTGGTGCGCATGGTTATTATGAACCGCGGTACCATTGGATCTCGCCGGCGAGCTCTACATCGCCGGCGAGATCACTTCTTCACGCTCGGGATTTTGTCGGATGTCCGGCGTGTCATTGTCGTTTTAGAACATAAATTCGCCGTTTTAAATGCCCAATCATCGCAATCATTGGCGTCTTAACGCCATTAACCTGTCCCCTTTGCGCATTAAAACCCTCGCGCGGACCTCCTCGTGGTCCGCGCGCACAATGCCCCGTCCAAACATGTGCGTCTGCGAGCTGCAGGATGTCGGACCTCCTCCAGGAGATCTCGAGCGTCCAAGACCTCCTTGGCGCAATCTTAGCCGTCGAGACCTCCACGGAGGTGCAGTGACGCTGAGGACCTCCTCACGGGACCTCCTCGAGGTCGTCTCCCGTTGAGGACCTCCCTTTAGATCTGGTCCGTTCCGGACCTCCCTTCCTGTTGTGGTCCGTTGGATCTCCCATCTGACGGCCACGACCTCCCCTCGCCTCGCGCATGTGCGTGGTTAGGAGGTCCAGACCTCTGGACCTCCCATGTGCGTGTGTGTTGTTCTCTTGGGAGGTCTGAGCCATTAGATCTGTGATCTGTGGCTCACGACCTCCCATGTCTTTGTGAGTGTTGAAATGCCAAGAAAGTCTTAATAATAAATGAGAATAAGGTATAAACTTTAAAATTTCATATCTTTTTCTTCTTAAATCCAAATGAGGTCATTCTAGTTGTGTTAGCTCTATCTTGAACTTGACTTTAATCTAAAAATGATTATAAGTTGAGTTCAGCTCCAGAGCACAGATTAGCCACTAGATTTTAAAACTCCTTTTAAATATACATTCAAATTAATGCTTAGCTTGTAAAATTCATAACTACTGCTCTGTAGGTTGTTTTGAGTGAGACCAACTTTTTTGGTTTCCTCTATTAATGAACTCACTAAGAAAATTAGTTTTGAGCATGTTGCTGTTAGAAAAATGAGGACTTGTGCATTATAATTTTGTTCAAGTTCTTGTTTTTGAAAAATTATAGAAAGTGCATAATAGCTCCAAATGAGATGAACTCAATTGTGTTATTCATCTCATGAGGTGCTGGTTTTGCAGTAAAAATTTCAGCCTCACCACTGTTCTAGAAAATGTTGCCTCATAATTAAATTAGTGAATAGTGCAGTTTGGTATTTTTAGGGCTGAGCAGAATTGTTTTCCTCATAACTTTTGTATTAAGAATCCAAATCCATTGGTTCTTGTTGCTAAATTCCTAAAAATCACCCTCTTACTGCTGTAGAAATTTCAGAGAATTTGGAGTTCGTTTGCTGTGCTGTCTTGTTGTTTTTAAATCGTTCTTATCGGTTCTTTATCGTTTTTCCGTTAGGTTTCGACATTTGTGGTGATCCATAAGCGACCCTCCGCAACAAAGTGACCAGCAGCAAGGCAAGCAGTTTGACCATTTCCATCATTGTCCCATTATTTTAAAGCTTAATACTTTGTTTTACTTCTATGTATGCATGCTACTTTGTGTTAATTGTCGCTAGTAATCCTATAGTTGCATAATCTGTAGGAGTTGTTTATCCTCTACTACCAATGAGCCTAGGTTATTACTGTGGTTGGAGCTCGTTGGATGAGCTCTTATCACTTAGTAGTTTCGACTTAAACCTGCTTAGACATGCTTAGCTATCGGTAGTAATGGGCGATCATCGACTTAGTCGATGGTCTTGATCACACAAGTATAATTATTCCTCCTATATGTCCAGCACTTGTGCTTTGATTAATTGTAAAATCAAAAACTGAAAATAAAATGTCGATTTAGACTTGGGCATATTGGATGGATGGTGCGGTTTTGGAATGTGGTGGTATGCCCGGGTCCCTAAGGACCAAGTACTTGGGTCACTAAGCCAAGCGCTTTTGCGTGCTAACCACACGAGGGGATATGGGACCTCTCTTGACTAAGTACTTTGGGAGGTGTTAATTATGAGCTGGTTGGTGGGTATGTTTTAATAAAATCTGTGTGTGTGGTGTTGGGAGGGAGCATTGGCGAGACCGGTTAGGGTGTCTAATGTGTCTTGTCCCGTGGGTTCGGCTCGTAATTAGCATCGTCCATTGGAAATGTCTCGTGGGACTTAGCGGTGCCGGCAGACACCAAAGGTAGTGTGCCTAAAGGAAAGGCGGTCTCGTGCGGGTACATTGGTACACCCTAGCAGGATAAAACTATTGAATAGCCTCGTCCTAGGTTATGGACATGCTTGGTAAGGTCGTTCAAGACTAGTCTCAACCTTTTAATTAAAACTTGATGGGTTGGTATGAGCGGGAGTTCATGCTATTGTTGTGGTGACTAAGGGTTAGTCACTTCGAGGTTTGTTCTTGTTGTTGTTATTATGTTATTATCGCGTTGTATTTCAACAATTAAAATGCTTTATCAAATTGCCTTCAATCTATTATGTTATTGCAAATGAAACTTGCTTTGTGCTAAAATGAGTCCAAAGCCTCATCCACTTAAATAAAGCTTGCATGTAGCTAAATTATAGTTCTGTTATCTTACGTCGGTCTTGCAGTACAATAAACAAGTTATTGTACTCATTTGCTTTGCTTAACAAATTTGTTGCGAGAGGGCGGAGGTGAGCTCCAAGAGCCTTACTTCGTGCCACGTGTTGCGATTTCTTGACGACTAGCTTGGCGGTCGGTCGATGCCTAGGGTTAAGGCACACCGATTGGCTTTGTGTTATAGCCATCTTTATGGCACTTTTGCTTCATTGTTATCTTTTTATTTGTTGCTATTTGGCCTAAGGGCCTCTCTTTTGTAATAGCTATTTCCTTTTTAATATTAACTTCTGGTTTGTTGCTTATGTACTATGTGTTGTATGGAATTGATATACTCTTTTGTCGTGAGGTATGTATACTGCATTCTGGGGAGTATACATTTCTCGAGACCGGGTTTATTTGGTTGATAATACTAGGGTCAATTGGATGACTAAGTATTATGAGCCTAATAAACATCGGGGTCTCACAAGTCTTCACCAGCATTTGAGGAGGAGTTATTCGAAGGTGCCTGATCGTGGGGTCTAGATCCTAGTCGGTTGCCTGTGGTGAATCGATGGGACACCGCTGCCATTCTTGTTTCCGCTGCTTTATTTCTCTATTAGCCCTGCGTGGCTTAATAAATGTAAACTCGACCATAAGGTCAAACCATTATTTGTTAATCAAATTATTCGTTTATGTTACTATTTGCTTGTGTGGATCGATATTCACCTGTGTTGACACTGTGTGCACTAGCGTGATCCTGGACTAGTGCATTATACACAGAGCGTCCAGAATTGTAATTTTGGGTCCCGACAAGTGCATCCCACATCTCTTTTCCTGTTTTAATCACCATGTATGCATCGACTAACTTCTCACCAAGAACACTAACCACGGCACCTTTAAAAAGGTTATCAGTAGCCTCGAACGCTTGCTCCTGTTCAGGAGTAAGTGTTCCTTCAGGCTTGCCATTTGCCACATGGAAAACGTTCATGGTAGTTAGCCAAAGCACCATCTTGGTGCACCACCTCCTGTAATTCGCACCATCGAATTCAGAGGGTTTGAGCGCAGCAGCAAAGCCAGTTGACAAAAAATGCCTATGCCTAGAATAAGGTTTTTGGATTGTTGAGAATATAAGCATTTTTCGAAGTACTTTAATCCGAAATATGCTAGATAAAACAAGGAAAATACTCGGCTATTTTCACAAAATAGATAACCAAGAACATTATAGCAATACTATTTTCTAGAAGGACATAATGTAGCATAACTATCTTAGTGTTCAAAACAACTACAAATAGTAAAGCAAACAAAATAACAAGAGAGAGATAGTCATACCTAGATTCAATGGAAGAAGAAGCAGCACGAGAATTCTTGATAAGGTCGTCGTTCATCATGGTGTAGTGGACGTCGTGTAGTCGTGCAATTGATGTAGAATGTACCAGAGAGTCGTAGTCGTGCAGTTGATGTAGACGTAGCAGCAAGCAGTCGCGCGAACGCTCCCCAAAAACCTTATTCGTCCTCGCTCGTGCAAGCCTTCAAGGACGAAGGTTCCAGAGGCCTACTCTCCCAGTGCGGCCGTACACGCGCCTCACCGGGATGGAGATAGCCAAAGGCAGCAACAAAAGCCGTGGAGTGTTCTGTATTGTGTAAACTTAGAGAAGAACCAGACTCTGTTCTTTTAAATAGGCAGAACCAGAAAGTCCAAAGGCCAAAAGTCGCCAGGAAGTCCAAAGGCCAACAGTCGCCAGGAAGTCCAAAGCCAACAGTCGCCAGGAAGTCCAAAGGTCAACAGTCGCCATCATGAACCAGAACTCTGTTCGCCAAAAACAAAGAGACTAGAGACCAACGGTTGCCATTGATTTGCCATCAATTACAAGTCGGTGTGTTTCATTTTCCAAATAGATAAAGAAAACACGCTGCACACTCGACACGCTTATGCCACAAGACACACACGCACACGCATCGCATGGCTCGACGCATGTGTTGGCTCTCTCCAATTCCACAAGAGGGGCTACCACATTTTACCTTTTAAAGTGTTGTAACTCCTCTTCATCCCTCCATGTGGGACAAAACAGTTTTAGCATGTGCACATGGGCCTTTGAGATTTTCCAGGAATTAATTAGAATTATAATTTGGGCCTAGCCCGTATTAATTCCAATAGTGTTTACTGAAATGCTCAACAACAGCTTAAGACTAGATCCGTGCGCCCTCATATGAAACGTGGGTGTTCATGCGCTACGATGTGAACTTCGACCAGTTCGCCCAGGGACGGAACCTGAACACCATGATCGGCAGAACCTGAACACTGTTCCTTGTCACAATCCATCATCAAGATCCAACAAGAAGCTACTCCTACCAAGCAAACTCCTCTTAATTTTTTCCTCTTCTCTTCTGATGACTAGACCAATTGAAGTCGACTTCATTGTTATTAAGTCGTCCGACTAGTCACGACTAATCGTCGACTAGTCAGCAAGTCAGCACACTGGCACCGACTAACGCCATCGACTCGATTAGCTGCGCTAGTCGTCCGACTTTTCGACTAGTCGGTGACTAGTCATGACTAGTCGGCCAATGTGAGTCGATGGCTAAGCGCCCAAATCGATGACTCGGCCTCGGCTCCTCGGTATGAGTCAAGGAGATAATATGAGAGGGGAAGGGGCATACCAGATCCAATCGAGACTCCCCAAGTCCCCACAAGGCCGTCGCCCGCCAAGAGAGGGGAATAGTAGCCCACCGCCGCCCCCGTCCGGCATCCACAGCGCTGACGCTGCCCACCACCGCCTCCTCCTCAGCCTCCCCTGCCTCCCTTGTCCCCTATCCACGACGCCGCCGCCACCTCCTCGGCCCTCCTAAGTCGTCGTCATCGACCCACGTCTACGACACCGCCGCCACCTCCTCCTCGACCCTCCCTAGTCGCCGTCGAACCCCATCCAGGCCACCGTCGTCGTCTCCTCCTCGGACCTCCCCAGTCGTCATCGACCCGACTCCCGAGCCATGGTGAGCACTGAGCACTCTAATGAGGGCATCCCTACGACACCTTCTTCTCCTCCACCTAATGCTCAAGATATACGCATCGAGTTGCCGACTGGACCAATTACAAGAGCACGTGTCAAGAAACTACAAGATCAGGTGAACCAGTGGCGGACCCAGGATTTTTCGGATGGGTGTTCGGAGTTAATAAAATAATGTTTAATGAAGAAAAAACAAAGGTATGCAATAGCAAAAATCAAAGTACAAAATTTTCATATTAGAGATAATACCTCAAAGAATTTTGAGAAATTAAAAAAATAATTCAGATAAAAATGTTGATTCAGGAATTTAGGATTTAGGACTGAGGAATTGAGGAATGGGGGTGCTGCTATCGACGTGTGTAGGCAACTGGGGCTGTGACTTCGATTCCTCCCGTGCCACGGCTCCCATGAGGCCCTAAGTTATGTCTCACTCGTCACCCACTTTCTTGGCGCTTGCTACATTGCTCCTAACTCCTAGACAATGTACTCTGCTCTTTACACACCGCCTCAAAAGTTCGGCCAAAGCCTAGGAGCCACCCTCGCCTTTGCTTGCACCAAATCGCCTTGCCTAACACACAGTTGCCTCGTCTTGATCTTTCGCCCTAACGATCGAGAGAGAGAGAGAAGAGATAAAGAGGTTAGGGTTTGGTTTGAGGAGAGGTGTCTCGAATGGGCTGAAAGCTATTCGGTTGGCGAGCTGAGCCAAACTATTTGAGACGAATTGGGAAGGGGGATATGGCAGTGTGATAAAATCTGTTGGGGGTATAAATGTGTGAAGTATTTAGCCTAATTATCGATGTATATGCATAATATACCTACTAAATACAAAATATTTCACAAAAAAGGGTGTTTGACTGAACATCCATGACTCATACTAGGACCGCCCCTGAGGTGAACTTACTCCTTAATGAACATGTCATTAATTTTAACGATAATTTTATATAACCTAAAAATAGTGTTTTGATTGTGCTAAGGTTTGAAGAACAAGCATTGAAGGAGAATATTCAATGCAATGCTGGTGCATGTGCTGGCATGGAAACATTGCATGCACGCGCAAGAAAAAAGGAAACAAAATATCCTAACACATGGAACAGAGCTGATACAAGGATCTGCATGCGTGGGCTAATAGGAAGTTAATTGCATGCATGCTGTGCGGCACAAATAAAGGAATCAGTGTGCATGCATGTTCGGCCAGGGAGAAAAAGAAATCCACGTGACGTGGAGATTGATTGGTTGTAACCATTAAGGCATATTTCTATTTTTAGTATTAGTTAGCAAGTGACGTGGAGATTGATTGGTTGTAACCATTAAGACATATTTCTATTTTTAGTATTAGTTAGCAAGAATTTGGAAACCATTAATACAATTAATAATTAGTTCCATGCAATCAGCTAGCTAGCGTGGGATTCAGTAATTTGTACCGTAGTAATAAATCACTAGCTAGAATGTTACTTCTACGACATTCAGTAAATGGCTTCAATTACCCACATGGTACATATTACTACCTTAGATTGATGCCATAGTATTGGTATTTACTTACGGAATGCATTGCCCTGTCTCAATGAACTTAAGAAGGAGCTTCTTGGCCCAGAGGAGATGGGGAGTGGGCTTCTTCGCCCTCATAGAAGCAACAGGTCATCGTTCCTGTTCGGTTGGAACGATGGTCGGTTAAAAGCTGGGCGCGTGGGTACTGTACAGAGACCACGTTTATGTTAAAAAAATAGACAAAGTTATTGCTTGTTTTTTTATACCAGAGTTCATGCGAGGATTTCTGAGAGAGAATTAGGTGATCTATTGTTCGTTCTGCAAATCAATATCAAGTTTGCTTTTCCGTTGGGAATTGAGGGTTTGGCGTTCTCCGCTCGTGGTCTAGCGGCGATCATTCCAGTACGTGTTGGCGAATATCTATAGAGCTGTAAGTCAATGTACTGGCACGTGGTGTACAACTGAGTGTTATTCGTCGTCATGCACTATTTATCCACGGTTCTAATCAAGAAGATCGGGCCACCCCGTATCATCGTCAAGCACTAAACATAACTTATATCTAGTTTACTGAAATGCTCAGCAACTGCTTAGACCAGATCCGTGCGCCCTCGTCTGAAACGCGGGTGTTCATGCGCTGCGATGTGAACTTCGACCAGTCCGCCCAGGGACGGAACCTGAACACCATGATCGGCAGAGCTGCTCATATAGATTTCCTGGATGTCACCTATGCTAGGTTCATCATGTGGTCTTTCCCAGAATTCTTCCGATGATAATGATGATGCACCATGGAGTGGGGATCGTTGATTCAAGTACCAAAGTAGCAGTGTCCACTGGCCATGAAAGTTGTAATCAGACTTGCATGATGAAGTGCTCACTAGAGATTGTCCCTGATATATATAGCTAGTAATAATTAGTTAATGATATACACTTGATGTATGAATGGAAAGCTAATTAAGCTAATATCGCTAGCTGGTGATGGATCTGCCTGTCAGCCTGTGTTTGTGTATAGATCAGCTCGATCGATCCATCAAGTCTCTGCACGCACTGTTCCTTGTCAATGGGTATAGCATATCGTCGATCTCATGCAACTAGTATCCATCTTGCTGTTCGTATACAGTAAGTAGTACTCCCTCCGTTCTTTTTTACTTGATGTTCTTGGTTTTTGCGGTCTTGAGATACTGATTTTGACCGTTACTTTTTATAACTTTACATTAAGATGTAGTAATAAAATTATAATATTAAGATAGTATTTTAACGACAAATCTAATGATATAATTTTTATATAGTCAATCTAGATAGTTTTAAATCTATTGGTAACTAAACTTTAGAAAATTTAACAACACGAATTCTAGGAAGTCAAGTAAAAAAGAAGAGAGGGAGTGCTACATAGTATTAATTATATCGCGTATGAGATACATCATGCGTGACGTGTCTATGTCCGATAGTACACATCTATATCGATCCACATTAACGTCTTCACGACCTACTATACCAAGCACCTCATCCCAGCTGCCCTAACTTGTGTTGGTCCCGACTTGCTCCTCAACTCCTCAAGCCAGCCGCCAGAGGCCAGGAGAGGAGACTAGGCGTCCACGACGACGACTCGGCGAGCAGCGACCCGGCGTTCACGGCGGCGTCCTCGACAGCGGCAACCCCTGTTCTGCGTGCACCTCGTACTCCTCACGCAAAGGTTAGCTGCCGAAGGCAAAATTGCGATTCTCTGCTCGGCCTCCTGTTCAATCGACGCCCGTGTCATTACCCAGAGGTAATCACACTTAAGCATACGGATTACTATTCGTTTGCCCGAGAAACACCGCTCCAACGAATAGTAAGCCATTTATCGAGATAACGCAGCGAGAACAATAAAATAGAAACGCTATTTATTACAACGGCTTGCTAAACAGGCCTAAGGTTTTAAATACAATAATTTATTTACCTCTGGGAAAACACTTCCCTCTTTACTACTAAATTCCTCCGCCTCCTCCTCGTCCCACGAGTCAAAAGCGCGATCGTCTCGCCTCGCTTCTAGCACCTAACGCCTGGTCACTGCGGCCTTCTCGGTACTGCAAATTCCTTATCCCACTCGAGATAACTCCCGATCGGATTAGGAGCTAAGCAAGGAGAGATAGCAAGAGTGAGTACTATAGTGTACTCAAAGAAGCATTAATAGCTAAAATGCAATTGATGACTCTAAATTCCGTCCTTATCAAATTCCTACCTCTTCTCTTATTACTCAAAATAGTTTTCAAAACATAGGTTGCAATTTTACTCAAGAGACTACTTGATTACTCGGAGAGAAGAAAGACCCTAGCGGTTCCGTAGACTCCAATCCGTGAGACCGGCATGAATTCATGATTTGTATAGCCTTTGCTTGTGGCTTGTACCACTTTACCCACGTTACTCTGAACTCTCGAGCTAGGTTCACCGCATTTCCTTTGATGCGATTTCAAGTTCGAATACTGAGCGTTTTCAATTACGTGATTAAGTCTCCACCCACTACCTTCGTCGGTCTTGATTTAATCACGTTCTTGACCTCGTCATACCGAAGTTCGATAATGTTGGTTGAGGCGCCACCGTCCGTGCTCAACCATCCACCTTTAAGGCGCCCACTTCCGTGCCCAAACGCTCCAATGCGACCCGTTGTGGAGATCATAATTACGTAAAGAGGTAGCATTTTACGCGCAGAAAACGGAAAATGGTTGGTCTTGAATTACGACTTCGACCGAGTAAGAGCTTTGTTTGTCCTTATATTATAACCACCAATAAAAGGACCCACCTCTTACCTCAACATCATCGTCATCGTCGTATTTCCCCTTTGGGTCCCCTTTACCAACCTATTAGCTTTTCTCTTTCTTTCTCATTTCTTAATTCTTTTCATCTCTTTCATATTTCTTATCTTTTCATTTTCATCTTATTCATTCAATTGATTTTTGAGAAAATAGTTTTGATGCAATACATATAAGATAGAGCAAAATACGGTTTACATTTAATATAGCTATGTTAATGAACAAGGGAGTAGCTTGTTCTGAAGCAGTAGTAAAGATCGTTATTACGAAATTGATACTAGCTATTCTGTTGGTTCACCACGCAATTTATCTGACGGTGCGAAATAGTAAATACATAATTAAATACCTAGCAATAATATGTGTGACTAGGTGCAGTGCATACTGATTAGATTATTCTTTTCGTTCGTGTATTTTCATTTAATAACCTTTTCAAAAACCCCGTGAGGTTAGCACTCCCCTACTATGATTGTTCTATTACTTACTCGCTCTAGGGTTGAAAATGCCTAAGTTTACGTTTAAACTAACGAGAAAAGAAATACTACTCACATGCACAATTTATTAAGTCTATTAAATTCTACGCATGCAAAACTTCTAAATAATTATTTTACTGAAATGAGCATGCGATTATTTAATTTTCTACAAATACTCACGACCGCTTCAAGTTAATAAATCTAGCATGATTAAAATATTTCACTAACCTGGCTAATTGCCAAAGATGAAAAGATTTGCTACACACGCACTCTTACTTTCTATCAACAGAATCAAAGGTAGCTTACTCTATTATAACAATTACTCAATCGATGAACTTATACGAATGGTTAGTCGGATGCAACCTAAGAAGAATCGTGCGATCGCACAAATACGCAGAGCTAACCTTTATTCTTTCTACTAGATAATTGCTATTGCTATAAACACTAATTATCACAATGCATTAGAATTTATACAATTTTCCTACAACTCTCCTACACTAAACTTCCTAAACCCAAATTCCTATCTCTAATTCCATCTAAATCCTAATCATCTTCCACCCAATTACCTACCTAACCCCTAATCTCTCTCTAATCTTTCTCTCTCTCTCCTTATTCCAAATTAACCCCTACTAACACACTCGCACACAAGCACACGACGCACACACACGACCACATACCCACACACCCATCTCTCTCTCCTTATCTTCTTCTACACTTCTCCCAACTCTCTCTCTCAAACCTCTCTCTTCTTTCTCAAGCAAAGCTGAGGGAGCTCCCAGGACCTGCCCTCCCCCTGCCCCCTTGACCGCCTCGACCCCGCCTCCTTGGCTCACACATGCCCGCTCTCGGTTCGTCTTGCCTCGGCCGCTCGCCGCTTCCGCATCAATCGCCCGTCGGCCTCCCGCCCACGTCGCCGCTTGCTCCGGTCCACCGCCTCGCTGCCATTGAGCGCCGCTCACTTGATCCACAAGCCGCCGCCTCGTTTCTGCGCCCGCCGCGCCGTCTTAACCCGCCGGTCGCGCCGCGGCCAGCATGGCCGCTTTCCTCGGCCGCGCGCTCTGAGCTCTCCCTGCATCTCCGAGCCGCTTAATCGCGCCTCCGCTCGGATGCATGGCCGCCTAAGGTTCGCTTCTTGTCGCCCATGGCGCGCCTTCACCACTGGCCAAGGCCAGCCACCACTCTCTCTGTTTCCCTAACTCGGCTTGCACCCACGTGGCTCACTGACCTCGGCTCGCCTCACGCGCCCGGCCGGTTCCTTACCTCCTTAACCCCTCTCGATTAACTCCGATTTACAGTTTGGTTGATTCAATCTATTATGCTTAATGTTGTTGTCTTGATGTGTGTTGATGCTCATGCTTGCATGTTCTTGATGAAGGGGTGGCTGCCATCTTGATGGAAGTCTTCTTTGACGCCATGCACCGAGGTATCCTCCCCGTCCCTCTAACCTAGCGCCTCCTTGCTATGTGATGCACACATGATGACCGAGAGCTCTTGACAAGGTTCTTTGTGATTGATGTATGTGCTCTATGAAGTGGGGTTCATCTTGGGGTTTCATCTTTGGGCAAAAATCTGAGAGGTGGATGGGTTAAAGTTACTGTTGGGTTGGAATGCAGGATGGGAAGGGATAGTAGCGCGGCTTTGAGTCGGTGCTCTCCTCTTCTCTCGCCATGCGGTTGGCTTACAGACAATGATGAGGTGAACTCGAGCTTCCATCTCCTCCTTGCTCCCTTTCTATGCTATCTTCCTCCCTTAGCTCTGGTGTGATCTGGTGAGGCTTGTGCAAGGCAAGAGTCTTTGTGGGGTGCTAAGCATCTTTGAGAGTGGGGTGCCATTGGTCGTGTTTATCTCTGGCTTGCTCTCCTTCTCTTTCTCTCTTGTGGTCGTGAGAATGAGAATGGGAATGGGGAAAAGGCTTGGGTTTGTGTGGGTGGTCTTATCCTTGGTCAAGTTGATCTCATCCATTCTTGTGGTAAATTTGTTTTACGGCAATACTATTCCTATTTACCTTAATCCCATCCACTCCAATCCTATTATTCTCATATGCATGGTCGCCCTTCATGGTGATGCATATGAGTTAAATATTGGTACAATGAAATATGTGGCTACCAATGTGGGCTTTTCGGTTGGTCGGAATAATATATTGTGGGCATTGGATTCAACTACCTTGTGATGCTTGAAGTCGAGGTGGGATTAAAGGGGTGGTGCCTTCGTATGATTCTAATACGGTTGAGGCTAATTGGAAAAAATGTGGGTGTTGGGCTTTATTGGCCGAATGATGAGATCCTCGTAAATAAAATGTGCCTATTCATCTAGGTTTGCTGGCTATCTTAATTACCACCGGGCCGATTAACTCAAAGTTGGTCGGGTACTTTGGTAGTTGAGGGACCTATTGACCTATGATAATAAGGAGTCCTATTGGACTTGAGGAATTTCGATGGCAACCTTCTCTCACTCTAACTAATACTCTTGCTTTTGGTATTTGCTAAATGCTTTCTAAGCTCTTGGTTGCAAGGAAAAGGCAATTGGGGATCAAGCGGTTGAAAGGGCAAAGAGGGCGTTGGTGGTATGAATGCAAGACTATTGATCTGCAATTTAAATTAATCATGCAATTGATGATGTAAATGAGTTGTAATATTAATCCTGCACAAAAATTTGAGTTGTAAAATTTTAATTCCCTTTTGTAAATGGACTATTGTATAAATTTTGGTAATGCGAAATGATAGATGCGCAATTTATAATGTTCATCGCTTGATTGAGTGATTTAAAATTAACTGAGATTATGCTTGACATTGATTTAATGAAATTTTTACTTAAGTTAATTACCAGTTACTGTTGATTAGCTTAATTTAATTATGTGGGTTCTCACATCCTCCCCCCCTTGGAAACATTTCGTCCCCGAAATTGGACTTTCTTCTTAGGGGTTTTTGTGGTAGACTTTGTGTCGTTCTTCGTTGTTCCTTGACGTGGCTTCACTGACAGAATGATCTTTCTCTTGTGCTCCGCACGAATGTATGGCCCTGCTCCTTGTCTTTCAATCCTCTTGTCGGACTTTGATCCCGCAGTAATGCAATCGTGTTCCTTCGAGTTTTCTGACGGACGGTTGATTGGTTTTACAATCGATACTTACTTCCCGGGCAGTTGGTCGATCTAGACCTAGAATTACTTCTAGTCCCCTCGCTTTTATAGCAACGAGGTTTACTAGGGTTTGATATGGTGTAATGCAAACTCCCCTAGTGCTCTCCAAGTTCTAAAATTTCTATTGTTCTCCACTAGCAATGCTTGAGATATGAAGAAAGGAGTTTCTCCAAGGTCTAAAATAATAATGCATATGGATGGTGGAAATAATGGTGTACCCGTTACTGCACTTGGTTCTTCTCCAGTCTGTTTGGCAATCATGCATGTCAGATGTGCGGGTCCTCCTCTTCCTGTTCCTATTGTGATAGCTTGGTTGCCTCCGGTTTGCTTCATATGGGTGATCTGGGGTGGTGCTGGGGTAGACGGTCTTGGCACAAGTACTAGTTGTGGTGGGGTTCCAAACTTTCTCTGTGGGTGAGGGCAGTTGACCATACGATGGCCAGGTTGTCTACAATTGTAGCATGCATTTGTGCCTTTCAAGCAATCCGTTGTCAAGTGGCTTCTTCCCCTACACTTTGCACATCTAGGTGCTAATGCCATTGGTTGCTGCTGCGCTATAGATCTCTGGAAGGATTGATCAAAGGGTCGCGGTTGAAATGGTCCAAATATTGGTGGTTGTTGCTGCGGCATGTATGGACGAAGTCCATGGGTTGGTGATGGACTGTGGGTTGTTTTGGCTTCTTTCTGTGGACAAATGTTGGCATAGTGGCCCACTTTCTGACAGTTAAAACAGATGATTTCTTGAGGCATGGGCACGCCTAAATTTATGTACCTTTGTATCTGCGACAAGTACATTCTATTGTTTCTACCACCAGCTTCAGGTGTTATGGTTGCGATCAATGTAGCTTCTGGAATGTTATCAGGGATGGTTGCTAAGCTTTTCTGTGGGCACTGACGGGCATAATGTCCCATATTGTGACAATTGTAGCATCTTTCTTCTATTTTTGAGGCCTTATCATTTTGGAGTGGTTTACCATGGTTATCTTGAAATGTCACGTGAGCCTTGGAGTTCTTTAAAACATTTTGCTCTTGCTCCACCGCCTTTCTCTTGTGACAGGTTGGTGGTAGTGGTGGTTGAATGATCTTTCTCGCAACAAATGGGAGGTTGAGTGTGGAGGGAATCATCCAAACTAACTTCGCGTTCCGGTTGGGAAGTGGTGGGTGCTATTTTGGCTAACAAGGCTTCCAAGAAACGATTGTGACTTTCTTGGGCTTCCCTTTTGGAGTTATCTAGGTATTTGATTACCTCCCTCATTATTCCTACAGAGTCTGCTACTCGGTGGTTGATGATTGACCGCCCACATTGTGGTAGTTATGGGTTGGTGATGGTGTTTCTTGAATGAGTAATGCGGTGAATCTTACATTGGTGTGTCTTGTGATGGGAGTCCCGATTGTCGTTCGATCTCGTTCCTCGCTTCCTTGTCCTTCCATTCTCAGAGGGGAGATGCTTAGAAATGATGGTTTTATTTGTTGTACTTGTAGCACTTCATATTTTTGGGTGAATCCTATTCTCGGTTATAATAGTTATCCACTATTGAAATTAATTTATGATAAGAAAGAAGTTATCATATTTATCGTGAGAGTTAACCCATGGAGGAGTTGTATTATACCATTCACCTATAACCAAATAACACCAAGAAACATAGAGATACAAAAAGATCCAAATCCTATTCTAGCTGAGTCTCTTGTGCTCAGTCACGCTTGAGATCCCGTTCTCAAGACCGCCCAAACCACGTGTTTGGGACCGCTCAGAGCTTGCCTCTGAGTGCGAACCTACACTACCCTGGATCCACGTGCCCAGATACACTCGAGATCCCGTTCTCGAGACCGCCCAACTGCGTGTTGGGAGACGCTCAGGGCTCATTCCTGAGTACGCCCAAGACTTCGCTCCTGGGTACGCCAGAGCTACATGCTCGGAGTGCCACAGACCACTCGTCCGGGAAAACTGATATGCAGAAATGGGATAAGTCACATGTTTTACATCGTCAGCCTTTATGTGTTTTCTTTAAGTGTACTTTCTTCCTTTTAGAATGCTGACGGATTAATTGGTGATTCAGACGAAAAGAGAAGGAATGCTATGGGTATGGTCCTTACTTATCCAACAAGTGGAAGAGCAGGTCCATGCCAGAATTCTAATCCATGCCATCTAACCCAGACATGAAAACTTATGATCTTATATTGATATTCCCCTGCCTACCTTCTAAAATCTTCGATCCTATGTTGGATGGCTAGCCTGACAGGTTCTTTAGCAAGAAATAACAACGCGAGGCCTATGACGATGCATACATTTTCCCCGCACTCTCTGGGATAGAGGGTTAGCTTGGAGATGGTTCTATGTTAGCAGGAATGTCACTTTAAAGAAAAGGTAAGCTTTTTAACATAATACTTTTGAAAAAGGTTTAAGAATGGAAGTTGATATAAAGATGAGAGCTAATAAGTAACTAATGCAATATAGCAAGTGAGAAGCTCACCTAAGTTCTTCCTACAGTTTCTATTTTATTAGCGTGGCCCGATCTTATTGCTCTGATACCAACTGCGACGCCCGTGTCATTACCGTGAGGTAATCACACTTAAGCATACGGATTACTATTTGTTTGCCCAGTAGAACACTGCTCCAACGAATAGTAAGCCATTTATCAGAGATAACGCAGCAGAACAATAAAATAGAAACTACTATTTATTACAACAGTTGCTACACAGGCCTAAGGTTTTAAATACAATAATTTATTTACCTACAGGGGAAAACACTTCCCTCTATTTACTGCTAAATTCCTCCGGCAGTCTCCTCGTCCCACGAGTCAAAAGGGGCGATCGTCTCGCCCTGCTTCTAGCACCCAACGCCCCCGTCACCTGCGGCCTTCTCGGTACCTGCAAAATTCCTTATCCCACTCGAGATAACTCCCGATCGGATTAGGAGCTAAGCAAGGGGAGAGATAGCAAGAGTGAGTACTATAGTGTACTCAGCAAGCATTAATAGCTAAAATGCAATTGATGACTCTAAATTCCGTCCTTATCAAATTCCTACCTCTTCTCTTATTCAAAATAGTTTTCAAAACATAGGTTGCAATTTTATCAAGAGACTACTTGATTACTCGGAGAGAAGAAAGACCCTAGCGGTTCCGTAGACTCCAATCCGAGAGACGGCATGAATTCATGATTTGTATAGCATCTTGCAGCTTGTACCACTTTACCCACAGCTACTCTGAACTCTCCGAGCTAGGTTCACCGTATTTCCTTTGATGCGATTTCAAGTTCGAATCTGAAGCGTTTTCAATTACGTGATTAAGTCTCCACCCACTACCTTTAAATCGGTCTTGATTTAATCACGTTCTTGACGTCATACACCGAAGTTCGATAATGTTGGTTGAGGCGCCACCGTCCGTGCTCAACCATCCACCTTTAGGCGCGCCCACTCGTGCCCAAGCGCCCAATGCGACCGTTGTGGAGATCATAATTACGTAAAGAGGTAGCATTTTACGCGTAAACGGAAAATGGTTGGTCTTGAATTACGACTTCGATCGAGTAAGAGCTTTGTTTGTCCTTATATTATAACCACCAAGAAAAGGACCCACCTCTTACCTCAACATCATCGTCATCGTCGTATTTCCCCCCGAGTCCCCTTTTACCAACCTATTAGCTTTTCTCTCTTTCTTTCTAATTTCTTAATTCTTTTCATCTCTTTCATATTTCTTATCTTTTCATTTTCATCTTATTCATTCGAATTGATTTTTGAGAAAATAGTTTTGATGCAATACATATAAGATAGAGCAAAATACGGTTTACATTTAATATAGCTATGTTAATGAACAAGGGAGTAGCTTGCCTGCGGAACTGTAGTAAAGATCGTTGCCGACGAAATTGATACTAGCTATTCCTGTTGGTTCACCCGCTGCAATTAATACGACGGTGCGAAATAGTAAATACATAATTAAATACCTAGCAATAATATGTGTGACTAGGTGCAGTGCATATTGATTAGATTATTCTTTTCGTTCGTGTATTTTCATTTAATAACCTTTTCAAAACCCCCGTGAGGTTAGCACTCCCCTACTATGATTGTTCTATTACTTACTCGCTCTAGGGTTGAAAATGCCTAAGTTTACGTTTAAACTAACGAGAAAAGAAATACTACTCACATGCACAATTTATTAAGTCTATTAAATTCTACACATGCAAAACTTCTAAATAATTATTTTCTTTCGAAATGAGCATGCGATTATTTAATTTTCTACAAATACTCACGTAGCTTCAAGTTAATAAATCTAGCATGATTAAAATATTTCACTAACTCAAGCTAATTGCCAAAGATGAATAGATTTGCTACACACGCATTCTTACTTTCTATCAACGAGAATCAAAGGTAGCTTACTCTATTATAACAATTACTCAATCGATGAACTTATACGAATGGTTAGTCGGATGCAACCTAAGAAGAATCGTGCGATCGCACAAATACGCAGAGCTAACCTTTATTCTTTCTACTAGATAATTGCTATTGCTATAAACACTAATTATCACAATGCATTAGAATTTATACAATTTTCCTACAACTCTCCTACACTAAACTTCCTAAACCCAAATTCCTATCTCTAATTCCATCTAAATCCTAATCATCTTCCACCCAATTACCTACCTAACCCCCTAATCTCTCTCTAATCTTTCTCTCTCTCTCCTTATTCCAGCCGAACCCCCTACTAACACACTCACGCACACAAGCACACAGACGCACACACACAGCCACATACCCACACACCCATCTCTCTCTCCCTTATCTTCTTCTACACTTCTCCCCCAACTCTCTCTCTCAAACCTCTCTCTTCTTTCTCAAGCAAGCTGCCAGGGGAGCTCCCAGGGCCCGGCCCTCCTGGCCCCGACTGCCCCGGCCGCCGGCCCCACCTCCTTGGCCCGCGCCGCCGCCCGCGCCTCGGTTCGTGCCGCCTCGGCCCGCGTCGCCCCGCTTCCGCAAGTCACCGTCGGCCTCCCCGGCCCGCGCCGCCGCCTGGCTCCCGGGTCCGCCGCCTCGAGCCGCCCGGCGCCGCTCCCTGCCGGTCCACAAGCCGCCGCCTCCTTCTGCGCCCCGCGCCGCCATCCTGGCCCGCCGGTTCGCGCCCGCGCCGCTGGCCGCTGCCTCAGCCCGGCGCCGCTCCTGCTGAGCTCCCCGCCGTCTCCGAGCCGCCTAATGCCGCGCCTCCCGCTCCGGATGCCGCCGGCCCGGCCCAAGGCCTGTCGCTTGCTGCCACCCCATGGCGCCTCCACCACGGCCCGGCCGAAGGCCAGCGCCGCCCTGAGCTCTCTCTCTTTCCCTAACTCGGCCTGCACCCGCGTGGCTCACCCGGCCTACGGCCGCTCGCCTCACGCGCCCAGCCCGGTTCCTTACCTCCCTTAACCCCCTCTGATTAACTCCGATTTACCAGATTTGGTTGATTCAATCTATTATGCTTAATGTTGTTGTACTGATGTGTGTTGATGCTCATGCTTGCATGTTCTTGATGAAGGGGGTGGCTCGCTACTGATGGAAGTGCTGCTGCCGACGCCATGCACCGAGGTATCCTCCCCCGTCCCCTCTAACCTAGCGCCTCCCCTTGCTATGTGATGCACACATGATGACTGAGAGCTACTGACAAGGTTGCTGTGATTGATGTATGTGCTCTATGAAGTGGGGTTCATACTGGGGTTTCATCTTTGGGCAAAAATACAGAGGGTGGATGGGTTAAAGTTACCTGTTGGGTTGGAATCTGGGATGGGGAAGGGGATAGTAGCGCCGGCTTTGAGCTGGTGCTCTCCTCTTCTCCGCCGCTGCGGTTGGCTTACAGACAATGATGAGGTGAACTCTGAGCTTCCTTCTCCTCCTTGCTCCCTTTCTCTATGCTATCTTCCTCCCTTAGCTCCTGGTGTGATCTGGTGAGGCTTGTGCAAGGCAGTAGTCTTTGTGGGGTGCTAAGCATGCTGGGGGAGTGGGGGTGCCATTGGCTGTGTTTATCTCCTGGCTTGCTCTCCCTTCTCTTTCTCTCTTGTGGCTGTGAGAATGAGAATGGGAATGGGGAAAAGGCTTGGGCTGTGTGGGTGGTCTTATCCTTGGCTGGTTGATCTCATCCATTCTTGTGGTAAATTTGTTTTTACGGCAATACTATTCCTATTTACCTTAATCCCATCCACTCCAATCCTATTATTCTCTTATGCATGGCTGCCCTTCATGGTGATGCATATGAGTTAAATATTGGTACAATGAAATATGTGGCTACCAATGTGGGCTTTTCGGTTGGTCGGAATAATATATTGTGGGCATTGGATTCAACTACCCTGTGATGCTTGAAGCTGAGGGTGGGATTAAAGGGGTGGTGCACTGTATGATTCTAATACGGTTGAGGCTAATTGGAAAAAATGTGGGTGTTGGGCTTTATTGACGCCGAATGATGAGATCCTCAGAAATAAAATGTGCCTATTCATCTAGGTTTGCCTGGCTATCTTAATTACCACCGGGGCCGATTAACTCAGGTTGGTCAGGGTACTTTGGTAGTTGAGGGACCGGTTGACCTATGATAATAAGGGAGTCCTATTGGACTTGAGGAATTCTGATGGCAACCTTCTCTCCACTCTAACTAATACTCTTGCTTTTGGTATTTGCTAAATGCTTTCTAAGCTCTTGGTTGCAAGGAAAAGGAACGGTGGGGATCAACTGGCTGAAAGGGCAAAGAGGGCGTTGGTGGTATGAATGCAAGACTATTGATCTGCAATTTAAATTAATCATGCAATTGATGATGTAAATGAGTTGTAATATTAATCCTGCACAAAAATTTGAGTTGTAAAATTTTAATTCCCTTTTGTAAATGGACTATTGTATAAATTTTGGTAATGCGAAATGATAGATGCGCAATTTATAATGTTCATCGCTTGATTGAGTGATTTAAAATTAACTGAGATTATGCTTGACATTGATTTAATGAAATTTTTACTTAAGTTAATTACCAGTTACTGTTGATTAGCTTAATTTAATTATGCGGGTTCTCACATTCAATTAGCCCCCACTTTTCTAGATCTGAGCCAACCCCCAATATGGATTCGTATTCGCATCCATCCGTTATCATAGGATAGTCACAACCATACTCACCTTCCTCTTTCAATTATCTCTCTGCGAAGTCTTCCAAATTCGATCTCTAGCTACCACGATGGCGGCCGCCACTGGCTATGGCGATGGTCTGGACAGATGAGCAACTGTCTTGCTGATGAAGACTACGGTTTACGGATGCGATGGCGGAGGTGTTCGCCATCCGCGTTCCCGCTGCCGCCGGAGGAAGTAAGCCGTCGCCCTACGGCAAGATCTCCTTCGGCGGCGGCCATTGTGTCGGGTCCGTCATCTACAGCCGGAGCCGGCCGGACGAGACCACCTTCCCACAACCTTGCGACAGCCAGGTGCGATTTACTTATTACCCACTCCACTGACTCCATTTCAACTCTGAGTTTTGACTTACCTGTTCCTGTAGATGTAGTGTACTGGAACCTCCCCAACTCTTTAGTCTATTCCCAGATTCAGTCTAGCAACATGTACAAGGTTGTATGAACTAACTCATGTTGATAGTGAAAAAAAACTTTATTGTTTTCTTATAAAGTGCTTTGCCAAGGAGAGATGATAAAGCTTCAGCGCGAAGTTGAACAAACAAAATTCTCGAAATGCAAACATCTCACATCTCGAATTGTAAACAAGCAGACATTTATTTGGACTATAGCTGGACTGGTTAACATAAACAAATAGTCTTTATCTGCTTAGTAAATGTAGTCTGCATCTATTGAGACTTAGTATTGATAAAACCAACAAAAAATGTGAACCACTTTTGTTTATTCTATTGCAACAGGGTAACGTCGTGCTAACCGGTCCACCTGTAGCCATCTCGGCATACGGACCTGTCTACTTCAACCTTGATCTCCATGATGGCAGCCAAGATCCCTCTTCGCAAGAAGGCAAGGAGAACCATGGGGTGATACGTTGCGAGAATTGTGATGGCCCCTTCTCCAACTACGACAGGCCCATATTAGAGACAGTCAATACTGGTTATGGTCCTGCAGATGTGATCTACGCCGTTCTGAGCAATGCAGTTCAAGGCAAGGTCACCGTGAAGTTTGCTCATTGGGATGGTGAAGATCCTACCGGCATTTTTGGGAGAATTGTCGCTCGCAGCAAGCTGTTCGACGTTGGCAGCGTGCTCTTCTACAATGAACATGACAAGAACATACGTGCGGGATCGGAAGAACTGATTCCGTTGGCCAGATATGTGCTTGCGGTGCCGTTGCATGTGCCACTGACAATTGAGCTGGACCTGCATTGTTACTCTGGTGATGAGATTATTAGAGGTTCTCTTCAGTTTAACCCTGCAGTCAACGGTCAACAAGTGAATCGTCTTGTCGGCATGAGTGGTACTGAGATCGAAGTGACAATCTCATGGTTAGATTACCCTTACTAGCTCATTATTCATCAGGGGCGCCGTCTCTCAATTCTCGATGGCGTGAATGGGGGTGATGAGATAAAAAAAATACTAACAAAAAGTGCTTTGTGTGTGAAGCCATAAAAACACTTATGCATAAGCTGAGGCTGAACTGCGGAAGCAAGCCGAGAATAGTCGGTGAGTGATTATTATTTTTGAACGTGGTTTCGTTGTTTTACGACGGTATCTGGATGCAGCAATTGGTTCAGGAAATGGGTGGAATGGGTTGAAACCCATATGAGGGAAGTGGTTTGGGTGGAAATGCCATGTGGATTGGGTTGGGTTGGGTTCGAAGGGATTTTAAGTGGGTTAGATTGGGTTGGAAATTCTATGAAGACACTGTGGGTTAGGGTTGGGTTTGTCCCCATTACCAGGTCTACATGTGATCGCCAAGGCGAAAAAAGCATACAAATCTCCCAGCAAGTAGGCATGAGCATTACCATTTCGCCATAACCCTCCCACCGCACAGCCGCATAGGTAGTACGACTGATGAGAGCACAACACAAACTCCATCATCAAGATCCAACAAGAAGCTACTCCTACCAAACAAACTCCTCTTAATTTTTCCTCTTCTCTTCTGATGACCAGACAAACTATCCAGCTGCTGTTTGTACTCTGCATTGTCGAATTAGCGTATAGATGCGCGAAGTTGACTTCATTGTTATTAACTCGTCCGACTAGTCGCAACTAATCGTCGACTAGTCGGCAAGTCAGCACACAGGCACCGACTAGCGCCGTCGACTCGACTAGCTACGCTAGTCGTCCGACTTTTTGACTAGTTAGCGACTAGCCGCGACTGGTCGACCAGCGCGAGTCACGCGGCTAACTGGCCCAGCGTCAGTGGCTCAGCCTCAGCTCCCCAGCGCAAGTCAAGGAGATAATCTGAGAGGAAGGGCGAAGGGGCATACCAGATCCAATCGAGACTCCCCCAGTCCCCACGACGTAAATGCGCGCCACGGGAGAGAACCCTAATACCCATTGCCCTCGTCCAAAAAAGTCCACAGCCGACGCCGCCCGCCGCCACCTCCTCTGTCCCCTATCCACGACGCCACCACCACGTCCTCGGCCCTCCCGAGTTGTCGTCGTCGACCCACGTCCACGACACTGCCGCCACCTCCACCTCGGCCCTCCCTAGTCGCCGTTGAACCCCGTCCAGGCTGTCGCCGTCGTCTCCTCGGACCTCCCAAGTCGTCATCGACCCGACTCCCGCCCCAGTCGTCATCGACCCGACTCACGGGCCGTGGTGAGCACTGAGCACTCTGATGAGGGTATTCCTACGACACCTTCTTCTCCTCCACCTAATGCTCAAGATATACGCAACGAGGTGCCGACTAGACCAATTACAAGAGCACGTGCTAAGAAACTACAAGATCAGGTGAACTTACTCCTTAATGATCATGTCATTAATTTTAACGAGAATTTTATACTACCTAAAAATAGTGTTTTGATTGTGCTAAGGTTTGAAGAACAAGCATTGAAGGAGAATATTCCATGCAATGCTGGTGCATGTGCTGGCATGGAAACATTGCATGCACGCGCAAGAAAAAAAAAGGAAACAAAATATCCTAGCGCATGGAACAGACCTGATAAAAGGATCTGCATGCGTGGACTAATAGGAAGTTAATTGCATGCATACCAGAAATCATTTAGTTCCTGAGTGTTTATATGTTTTCCGACTGTCTGGACGAAAACACTCGGGAAGATCCCGAGTGTTTCATAGAATACTCGGTACGAGACGTCAACACTCGGTAGAATTAACTTTCCCTTGTGTTTTCCATAACACTCGGGAAATCAAAATATAATCCCGAGTGCACCAAATCAGAAACACTCGGGACCTTTATTTCCCATCGCGCCCATTTATTTCCCGTCACGCGCCCATTTATTTCTCATCGTGCCCATTTTTTTCGCTCCTGAACCCTACATCCCCGCTCGATATTATCCCCACCCCCAATCCCACAGCCGCCTCCCGTCCTCCTCCTCCTCCCTCCTTTCATTGCTCCCCCCCCACCCCTCACGCCTTCCTCTCCTTCGCGCCGTCTGCCTCCTTTTCACCCATGACTCTGGCGCCTCCTCCTCCTCCCCCGAAGGCGTCACCGCCTCCTCCCTCCTCCGCCTTGCCTCCTCCTCCCAGATCTGCGCCTCCGCCCAGACGCGACGCCGCCCTCCTCGACCCGACCAGATCTGGTGCCTTCGCCACAAGGGCTCTCGGCGCGCTTGTCATCTGCCGCCTCCTGCCGCCACAGCCGCGCCTCCCTGGCTTGCCCACCGTGATTCTCTCCCGTCTCGGCCCCTCTCATGGTGCCGCCTCCACCAGCTACTCCCGCCACCGGCTCGGCCTCTCAAGCGCCACCTCCACCATTGCTCGCCACCACGGCTCTTTGTGCCCTCGCGCGTGGCGCTAGATGGCGAATAGCTAACTAGGGTTTGGGTTTTCTTGCTTGGCGGCGGAGTGGAGTCTATGGGGGCAAGGGTACTTTGGAGGAGGAGGCAGCGTGGCGGGTGTGCGGACCACTACAACACGCAGTCAAACCAGACGCTCGAGGAGCGCGAGAACAACCCCATCATCCTCCTCAATTTGCCGCCCATCCATCCATACCCTAACATCCTTGATAAAATGAGGCGTCTACGGTGTTTGGTATAACCATCCTAACTGCTAAATCTCACTGTGGGCAGATAAAGAGTGTTCTCATCCAGCTGTATGCGCGCCAAGGGGACTGCGTTCTTGATCTTGCTTATGGCAAGGTAAGCGGTGTATTGTGAGTATTATTTAGAAAGAGCAGTGATTCTTGAAGTACAAGAGTAGTATTATCCTATACTGATCTGTTTCGCAACATTAAAATGATATGTTCAACTTGCAGGATATCAACATGCTATATCTGTGGTGCCAGGCTTACTAGTTCAAGTTTTTTTAGTTACTTTGCTGCTATTGGATTGAAAGAACTCACGAAGTCATGTCAAGTGTAGAATGTTCATTGAAATCTATCGGGTAGAGATATTCCTTAAGTGTACTTGTTCATTGTAAATCTATCGAGTAGAGATTCCTTAAGCGTAATTGATGCATTGTGGTTTCTGTTGATTGTTAATGGCATCTCACACTCTTCTAGTTTGTATTACTAGGTTTAAAGAAGTTTGTCCCTTTTTTTAGTATTTGCCTAATTTGCCTAGATGTTTGCTTATGTCGGACCCGGATTCTGAGAATCCAAATCCTCTGTGAAAACACTGTGCTATTCCCTAGATCAGTAGATAGCACTCACAGACACATTGCTGAATCAATCACACAAGTCGTGAACTAAAACAAATACAATACAACACAGAGTGACATAGACCTCAACGGGTCGAGTTTTACAAAAGAGGCCGCACAAGGCCAACTTGATTACAAGGCATAAAGATAGCGAGATCCACAGCGAAAGCAAAAGGGGAAGGTAGGGCTCATCTCACACAGGCAAGCGATTGGGGTGACCTGTATACGATAGATATTATCCAAGAATCAGATAATATCGGTTGTACGCGAGTACCAACGAGTCTACTTAGACTGGACGAGACCTAAACTACAGAACTACAGTACTACTCCTCGTCATTTCCTTGTCCATCATCCTCTGGTCCTTCATAGAAAGCGTAGTCTCCTTCATCTTCATTGTTTGAAGGGTTTGGGGAGAGAAGCGAGAATGAGCACTACTACCGTGCTCGCGAGCCAACACACAATGCAATATTACATATATGCAAGGTTAAACAAGGAAGGCTCGGTTCTTTTATTTGCTAAAGCAATATTTTCAATTATCATAGTTACAAATCCTATTACTTAGCATTTCAATGAATTGCATTTTAATAGAGTAATGTGCAATAATTATTTTAGTAGAGGTTCCATCCGGCGGAAACTCCACCAATGCATCTTTTTGATTGGAGCTACCTCCGATCACTACCACCACTGAGCTCGACGACTCAGGTAAAATCCAACACAGGGCTAGGTGAGCCCTTCCACATTTTTCCATTCCCACCCACAAAGGTTAAAATAGAACTAACTCCAGTTATGATTCCCATGTCCGCCTTTGACCAGTAAACGCACTGCTTAAACAGCTTTAGACTCTGCGCAGAGGTTGCACACTTTACCCACAAGAGATAGTCATACCCGATTACCCCACACGATTCCGTAGTCATGTAGTTGGGCGACCGTCACAGTAACCTTTCTAGATATCTCACCCCTTCTATCATTTCACCCATACGGGGTTACGCCCATAGGTTGTACGGGATGTTCTCCACAATGACTAGCGCAGCTGGCCCCAGCCACAACGACTAGCCCAGCTGGTAACTTCACCTCTTTGGTGTCCCTTTCAAGCCGGAGTATCTCCGCCACTTGTACATCTTCGACCCCCTCCAATGAGATGACTTTCAGGGTTCAATAACTTTACTAAGCCAAGTTACACTTTGCAGACTTGTGGTTGTACTTGTTTAACATGGGTGGTCGTGACAAGATTAAGTCCTTAATCCATCTGGACGGTTCTTTCCACATTTTCCAACCATTCTCGTGCTCCCGGAGCACCCGCCACCTTTCCATCCGTCCAAATGTGGTATTTAGCATTTAATGGGGGTTTGAGGAGTAAAACCAAATTAATCCATTTCCTTTTAGTCAATGGACCACCAATGACTACCCAATTCATTTCATGTTTGAAGAATGATTGTTTGAGGTATTTTAATACCCCGGTACTTAAACAAGACTAACATGTTGCTTAAATACAACCTATAGCTAGTATTACCATATATTTACTAGGGTGACAAGGCATAATGGATTCAATAACAATGGGTGGCATATTAATTAATTAATCAACAATGGGTGTCTAACTACCTTAAGCTTTAACATACATTTGATTAAATAATTAAAGCATGCAATTTTGCTAATTTAAATGAATATAATTTGCATAAAATGTAGGATCAATATGATCAAAGCATTGACTCACCTTGGTTAAAAGCAAGGGGATCTTGGTACTCTTGGTCTTGATCAACTTGAGGATCTTCGGCGTCTTCAAATCCTAATCGGGCAAAAATACCGGAAAAAGGCACAACGGCAAAGAGAGCAAATAAATAAACAAGAATACACAAATGAACTCCAAATTGAACAAGACCTGTGCCATTATCAAGATCTTGATTTAACAAATTTTTAGAAATTTATTTCACAATTTTTGGAGTTATAACGGAGGAGAAATGAATTTTTGAAGATTAATTTAATTGAAAGAGAGAGAGAGCTGCGGTCCACAGCACAGTGTAGACCGGGTCCACGTGCATAGGAGGCACTAGTCCACAAGAACAGTGGCGCCGAGGGGCCCAATGGTAGTGAGAGCAAGGGAGGGCTGCTGATTCTTGGCAACGGCCCATCGGTCGATGAGGAAAAAGCGGGTTAAGACATCAATTAATGGCTAAGCACATTAATTAGAGCCTTAAGACGTCATTAATGCAAATGATTGGTGAACCGGGCTTTGCTGAGCGTACACACGCATAGGCGTACCGGCGGCATGCGACTCGGCGTGGCGCCGGCGGTTAGGCTACTACGGCGAGCCAAGCAAGCGCGAATGGGGAGTGGCGGCGGCGTGCCGTGATGATTTGGAGGCGGCGCCGAGGATGGACGTCGCCAACAATGGTGGTGCTAACAAGGCAAAAGCTATGGTGGCGGGACGCTCGATGGCGCTTCGGGGGGGAAGGAGAATGAGGTGGAGCTTGGCGGGCGAGCCGACCAAGAAGCGGGAGGTCTTGAGGGCTTGTAGGCGGCGACGGTCTTTGGTGAAGGCAATGGGAAGCAGGAAGAACGACAAATTCGGCGGCGACTGGGGCTAATCCCCGAGGAGGTTGAGGAGAAAGGGTCCTGGAGGGCCGGGGCTCACGCTGACGAGGTTGGAGGCGGCGGGAGATGGCCGGAGCGGCTAGACGGCGGTGAGGGCGGCGGCGGCCGAAAACGAAGAAAAGGGGCTTTTGCGCGGTGGGCTTACCAGGACGAAGGGGGCAACATGGGAAGCTCAGGGGGGTAGAGGGGGCTTTATAGGAGGCCAAAGGCGTAGGAGAAGGGGGCACCGGAGGATGTCGAGTGCTGCATGTCCCAAAGGTGAAAGCGTCGCTTGCACGAGGAGACAGGCGAGGAGGGGAGGCGCTGCGAGATGAGGGCGGCTCAGGCGTCCTTGCGATCGGGCGGGCGCCACGTCTGCTGGCAAGTAAGGCAGATGGCACAAGCGAGGCAACGGCAACGATGGCGGCGACAAGTGGGCGGCAAGGCACGAGGAGGAGACGAGCGCAAGGCGGCGGCCGACCACGGGGTGGAGGGAGAAGAAGAAGACCAGTACTGGGTTGGCGAGGAAAAGGAAGGGGCGGGAGGCTTTGGGCGGAGCAGGCGAAAAAGGAGGGAAAGGTCTTTGGTAGGGAAAGGAGAAGGAAGCAGTAGCCGAGCTAAAATGGGCTTGGCCCAGGAGGAAGAATGGGCTGAGCCCAAGAAAGGAATGGAGGTCCAACTGTAACATCCCAAAGTTATGTTACCAAAATAAAAATTAATAAAGTTATTATTTTATTGGATTTTACGAAATTTGAAAGAGTTTGTTTGCTTTATTTGAATTTCTCAAGTTTTAAAAGTCAAAAATAACATTTATTAAAGTTGTTGAAGTTTTGTTTGAATAAAAGTTGAAAAATAATATTTTAATTATTTTTATGGATTTTTTGAAATTTTAAAAGCTTTTTATTAATTATTTCAAAGCCAAAATAAATTATGTGCAAAAACTATTACTAAATATAAGTTGAAAATATTTTATTTAAGTACAAAATAACTCTAGGAATTTCTGTGAATTTTTCTAGAATTTTTGGGTTTTATTTGCTATTTTCTAAAGCCTTTTGAATTAATCGATTAATTTAATTAGTAAATCTTTTAAATTCCGAAAAACCAAATGGGCCGAATCTTCTTGGCCCATCCTGTTTCCATGCGTGCCCGACCTTTTTCGCCCATTCGCCCGCCTCACTTTTCTCACTCTCTCTTCCTAACCCGCCCCACCTAAGAGCCTCCTCCTTGTGAGGACCAAAACTATTTGGCTTGTAATGCTTAGTCAACTATTGACCCTAGCATCACAAACAAAATAATCCGTATCTTGAATATGTATACTTCCAAATCAAGATACACACCCTTTACAAAATCATGCATCAATTCCATTCAAGACATAGAACCAAAGCACGACTGGAATAAACAAAATACATACATAATAGAGAGAGTTATTACAAAAGAGCCGACCGGCTAAATACAACCAACTAAGAAGATAAACAACAGCGGAAGCAAAAGCCATAAGATGGCAATAAACAAAAGAAGGCCATATGGTTTGCCTTTAGCCCACAAGGTAACCAACCATGCCACCAACCTAGTCGTCCCATCCACCGCACATCTCACAAAAGTAGAACCCTTAGGGTCCAACTTCTTCCTCTGCAACAATTACAGTTAAGCAAAGCAAATGAGTACAAAAATATACTCGCAAGACTGACGTGTAAGGGTAACAGCCTATAATTAGCTACATGCAAGCTTTATTTAAGTGGAAAGCTTTAGGCTCATTTTAGCATAAAGCAAGTTTTTCTTTGCAATAATATAATAGATTGAAAGCAATTTTGACAAAGCATTTTTAATTGTTAAAGTAACAACGATACAATAATAATAACAACAGTAAGGACAGCCTGGAAGTGACTAAACCAATAGTCACCACAACAATAACACGAATTACCCAATTCATACCACCCAACAAGTTTTAATTAAATGTTTAGTCTAGTTCTTGAGTGACCTTGCCAAGCATATCCATAACCTAGGACGAGGCTATTCGAATAGTTTTATCCATACAGGGGTGTACCAATGTACCCATACGCCAGACCGCCTTTTCGCCAAGCTATTTAGCACACTTCCTTTGGTATGCCGTCACGGCTAAGTCCTATGAGATATTTCCAATGAATGACGCTAATTAAGAGTCGTGACAACCCGAAGGGTAGGAGACACCGGCCCAGCCTAAGCAACTACGGGTGCTCTTCCCCTTATAAAAACAGTTTTAACCACCTGCGACCCATAATTAACACCTCCCAAAGTATTTAGCCAAGAGGGGTTCCCAATACCCTCGTGTGGTTAGCACGCAAGATTGCTTTCGATTTAGTGGCCCAAGTAACTTTCGGTCCTTAGGGACTTAGGCACCATTCCATCACACCATGAGATCACACCAATATCCATTGTGCCCAAGTTAATAACAATTTTGTTTTTATTTTTATTTCTTTACAAAGTAACAAAGCACAAGTGCTGGACATAATGGAATAATAATTTTTGTGTGATCAAGGTCATCGACATAAGTCGACAACCGCCCATTTCTACCGTTATCTAAGCATTTCTAAGCACTATCCAACGTAACTACTAAGTGATAAGAGTTCATCCATCGAACTCTAAATCACAGCAAGATAATCCTAGGCTTAGTAGTAGAGATTAAATATTTACCTACAGAGTATGCATCTATAGGCTCAACTAATCGATAATCATTTAACAACAAAATAAAGCATGCATACATAGAAGTGAATACAAAGTATTAGACTTTAAAGTAATGGGATTCAATAAATATGATCAAACTGCTTGCCTTGTTGGATTTGCTCACTAAGCTGTAGAGGATCACTCACGGGATCTCGTGCTAAATCTCCAACTAAAAAGCGAAAAGAACCGATAAGAACGAGGAAAACCGAAAAGACTCAACAGCCAACTTTCTTAAAATGCTCTGAAATTCTTACAAAAGAAAGGGCATGATTTTTAAGGAATTTAGCAATAAGAACCAATCGATTTGGATTCTTAATGCAAAAGTTATGGCCAAAACAAATCTGCTCGACTGCAAAATCTTTGGAAAATTCAAATCGATTCTTCGTTCATCCGAATTAAATTCTTTAGCACAATTTTCCAAAGAGGTGTTGCACCTGGGATTTTTATGGTAAGCAAAGCACCTCATGAGATGAATAACACAATTGAGTTCACCTCATTTGGAGCTATAATGCATTTTGTATGATTTTTCAAAGACATGCACATAAGCACAAATAAAATGCACCCACAAAGATTTTGAAAATAGTGACATGCCAAAATCCTATTCTCCCATTTAGTGCACTAATAGAGGAAGCCAACACAATTGGATTCACTCAAAAAGGATCTACAGAGAATTACTTATGCAATTTACAAGTTAAATGCAATTTTTAGAATAACAAATAAGCCTATTTCTAAACCACTTTACCATTCCTTCTCTGGAACTGAACCAAGCCTACAACCATTTTTAGATTAAAGCCCAGTTCAAACCAGAGCTAACAAAAGTTTAATCAACTCAATTGGAGCTAAATCGAATTAGTTATGCAATTTTGAAGTTTATTACCTTTTTCAGTTTACAAATAAATCCATCGGGAATTCCTAAAATGAAACAGCGTGGGCGAATCACGGTCATTGATCTTGCATCGCACGCCCCAAGATGAACGAACGCAGCCTTCGCGCCAGATCCAACGAACATGGACCGTTGATCTTGAATCCAACGGCCGAGTTGTATCGCGTCTTGCACGCTTGGAATCCCCACGCGAAGGAGGCGGCGATGGGACCGTCGATCGTGAGATGGGCGGCTCACAATCAACGTGACACAAGCTGCACACGCGGCGCCCAAATAAATCTCGCCGCAGATCTGAAATGGGCGGTCTAACGAGTACTACATTCGGTTTGTCGGCTCCGTCCGACAACACACCCGACGGCGAAGAAATGGTCACCGTCGGCGACTCGAAGCACGGCGACGGAGTCTACCTACCACGGGTGCGCAATAGCAATCGCGCTGCATCGGTACCACCCACACCTACGGTGGTGGACGAGCGGCTAAGCCGGAGAGGGCAAGCAGCGACAACGCCTGACCAAAAGCAAACATGAAGGAAAGCTCCGCAACAGTTCAACCAAGCAGGTGCCCAGCTCCTAGGGATTACCAGGAGGTTACCTAGAGGTCACGGAGGGACTGGGAAGGGCTGAGCAACTCCAGCGATGAAGACCCGCACCGGCGCTGGAGACGACAACGTGGAGACGACGGCCTGAGCGAAATAAGTGAGACCGGGTCATCCCATTAGCTTCAATAGAGCCCAAGGGTGGTCCATGAGCAAAGAATTGAAGAGAGGAGGTCCTTACCGGCGGCGAGGGGGAAAATGGTGCTCCACGGCCGAAAAGGGGAAAAACTCAATTCAAGCTTGTTCTGTAAAGGCAACTTAAATTGAGTTAGGGTTTTGCTCATGGAGGTGAGAGGCTTAAGCTGACGCAAAGAGAGTGGAAGAGAAGCCACTGGAACCCTGTTGCCACCAAGGAGCTTCAAGGTGCAACAATGGCGGCCGAGGGGCTTAAGGGTGATTTGAGCTCAATAAGCCGAGAGCAAAAGGAGAAGGTGTTTAAAGGAAACCCAAGAGGAACAAGGGGGGCCTTTTATAGTCGAGGAGCAGAGGCAATGAGCTCGGGTTAAACTCCATGGTGAGCTTAGCCCACAGCTCGGTCCATGGCTCAACAAGGACGAGGAGGGATGGGGCGGTCTGAACATGACTTTGGGGCGGAAGGTCGACACAAGATTTAATACTTGCAAAGAAAAGAGCTGCTTGAGAGGTGACAAGACCTTGCCCTCCCTCTGCCATGGCGCCGCACGCTTGAGACAGAGGAAGGCGAAGAACAGTGGTGATATCGATGCTCGATAAGAAAAGGGGGAGGTCGTGACCATTGGATGTGAATCGGGGGGGTTCCGAAAAGAAACGGGGAGGTCGCGACCACTAGATCTCCATCGCACGGTGGCAAAAAGAAAAGGGGAGGTCGCACACTGAAAGGAGATAGGAGGTCGTGACCGTTGGATTTGCATCCAATGGCGCGAAATAGAGGTGGGAGGTCTTGACCGATGCGCGTGACGCTGACAAGCGATGGGAGGTTGTGGCCATTAGATTTACATCCAAGGGCGCACAACATCGAGGGAAGGTCGTGGGCTGGTGCGCATGACAGAGAGGGGAGGTCGTGCCTGTTGGATTTTGATCCAACGGCGCACAACATAGAGGGGAGGTCGTGGCTGTTGGATTTTGATCCAATGGTGCACAACATAGAGGGGAGGTCGTGGTGATGCGCCTGACGAGAGGGAGGTCGTGGTCATTGGATTTTGATCCAACGGCGCAACATAGAGGGAGGTCGTGGTTGGATTTTGATCAATGGCGCACAACATAGAGGGAGGTCGTGGGCTAGTCGTTTACAAAGAGGGAGGTCGTGGTCATGGATTTTGATCCAACGGCGCTTCAACATATAGGGAGGTCTTGGCGTTGGGCACGACAATTTGCAAAGAGAGGGAGGTCGTGGCCGCGAGATCTTGATCTAACGGCGATGAGAGGAGAGGGGAGGTCGTGGCCGGTGGATTTCGATCCAACGGCGCACAACGCTCGCGGTGATGAAAGGCTCGGGCTGAGCTGGGATGTGGTTGGGTTCGACCCACTTAAAGGTGGTTCGGACCCAAGGAACAGTGCTCCAGATTTGAGTTTAAATTTGAAGGCTGAGTTTAGAAGAATTTCTATAGATAGCAAACCAACTCCAAAAATTTCGAAATTTTGAATGGAGCTTCCTCACTTGAAGGTGGTTCGGACCCAAGGAACAGTGCTCGTGGGTGATTGATGATCAAGATGATCCTAGATGTATTCCCGCATGTCACAGCAAGCTAGATCAAGATAAGAAACCAAGAGAAAACTCGTGAATCAGAGAAAGACTCAAAGTCATCAAATAGAGAGAAGGAAAGCAAAGAGACACATCTTTGAGCAATCTTTCCTTGGATTGATTTGATATGGTATTGGTTTACAGCCACTCCATCAATGGAGGACATAGACTCAATACATGAGCACGAAATCAACTCCAACTCTCTAGATCCCTAATTTCCAACTATCTTCTCCCTAAGCATAAAAGCAAAACTAGGGTTTTCAATAATGAAATGGTTAAGGGGGTGCAGCCACCACCCTTCTCTATTTATAGTGGAGGCTTAGACCTTCTAGAAGATTGAACCCTAATGGGCTCCCGTTAAGGCCCACAAACAAACAGGTCACACACGCACGTATTTTAAAGTGTCATCTTCATCTCCTCTTGACCTAATCCGCTTCTCCTTGCGCCGCGGGTTGGCAAAAGGTCACCAAGGCGGTATTTGGTAAAATTACCAAAATACCCCTTCTTGATCTTTTTCGAAGACCGAGTCCAAACTGCGTGAAGCACTTCCATGCTTCGCCATGTGTAGGTTGATCCAGCAGCTCTCATCATGTTGGCAAGTCTCTCCCATCCGGCTCCCACCGAAACCACTATGGCACTTGCACCAACCCTGCGCCAGCTGATCGGCCGTCGCCTTATCGCTGTTTTGGTCACCTTTGTCCCTCTTGCACCATGCTTGACTCCATTGACTTCACCCGGTATCCCCGATCTTTCTGGACCTCAGCTCTCCAAGCTTAGTCCCGATCATCCTCGCTGTTGACCGTCATTGACCTCCAAGCAACCTGCACAATAATAGACAAAGAAATCGATTCCAAGAACAAGTTCTTCACAACTTGACCCACGTTAGTCAAAATATGCATCATGCAACACATATGCCATGAAACCCATGAACTTGACCTAACCCAAAAACAATTCTCCAAGTTAACGAAACTTGAAAGCAGAATCGATACTACTGGCCAATGAGGGCTTACTCTATTTCCTGATCACAACAGACGCATATAGTCAGCAATGGTCGTCAGCTTCTTAAGGAAATCCAAAACTCCTCAAAAACATCCTCTCTGGAAATTCCATACCGCTACTCAAACGGTCACACCATGATCTAAGATTATCGCTTCTACATGCCTACTTACCGCCTTCATGGTCGTCATCAAGAACTTACGTCGGTATGACCGATTAACCTGATACTCGCTGAAAACGCTGTTTCGACAAACCATAAGAGCCATTGCCAATTGTACCATCACACTAAGATCGTGAGCATATCCCCATGATATCCACAGAACCGAAGAATCCAGAGAGGAGGACGTGCCCGGATGTCGGACCCGGATTTCACAAAATCCTGAATCCTCTGTGACTACACTATGCTATTCCCTAGATCAGTAGATAGCACTCACAGACATATTGCTGAATCATTTCATACAAGTCGTAAGACCAAACCATCCAGTATAATACAACCATCAGAGTGACATAGATCGTGTCGGGTTGCTTTTTACGATGAGGGCGGCGAATAAATGATTACATCACAAAACGTGAATGCGCAAACCGAGTCCGACCACTTGGTCGAAAAGAGACTTCGACCACCTGATCAGAAACTACAGCGGAAGAAAGAGGGGCGGAGCACATCTCTCCACAGGCAAGCGACTGGGATACTCGTGTACGAATGGTATTAACCAAGGGCTCGAACAAAACCGGTTGTACGTGAACACCGGCAAACCCCGACTAGACTAAGGCGAGACCAAGACTACTTGGAAACTGGATTACTCTTCATCGCCACCTTGCCCACCTACTTCGGGGTCCTTATAGTAGTCGTAGTCTCCAGGATCCGCCGGATCTGAAGGGTTGGAGAAGGAGCGAGGATGAGCACAACTTCTGTGCTCGCGAGCCAACACACAATATGCAGTAGTATACATGCATGGCTTAACAAGGGAGGCTCGGGTTCTTTTATTTGCCAAAGCAGTGTTTCAAATATCAATATTAGTAAAGTCCTATCACTTAGCATTTTTAACCAAAATGCAATGTTGCAAGAGTGTAGTTGCACAAATTTTGAAATACAGCGAAGGTTACCTCCACCTTATGCTTAGCTTTGGTCGTGGTTACCTCCACCACTTACCAACACTGGGTACGACCACCCAGGAACAACCACTACTACAGAAAGCCTCATCACGCACGGTTCGGAACCGTCATCACGAACAGTTTCGAACCGTCTATATTTGTTGGTCTGTGATATGCGCTTATCCGACGGTTCAAAACCGCTCAGGATACGCACTATCCGAGCGGTTTTTGTTGAAACCGTCAGTGAAGGCTATTATCACGAGCGGTTTTCATCAAAAAGCTGTTTGTGATCGAGAATATCACGCGGTTTTCATTAAAACCGTCAGTGAAGGCTATTATCCATTTTGGTTCTTATTGAACCGTCTATGATGAGTTTTCGAGCGGTTCTTGTTTAGAACCGTATGTGATAGCCTTCTGCGCAAAAAAAACCAAAACAATTGCTAAAACTTTGAGGCGTTTAGAGGCCCTAAACGACCTTTTGGGGTTTCACTTTTTCGACACCTCGCGAAGAAATTTGACCTTGCCTTATGGATTTTCGGATTGAGCTTTTAGTTAGCTTTCCAACAAGCCAAAGAACGTCATAATCGGTGTTAGTATGCAAAAGTTATGATGATTTTACCGAGCGGTGCGCGATCTACCATCCATATTTTGCCCAAACCAAACAACTCAACATGAACTACACACATCACAAGAGCATCACCCACATCACAAGAGCATCAACTCGGTAATCCACATCACAAAGCAAAGGGGAGTAGAGAGTGAGGTCGTGGGAGGCCGGGCTGACAAGTGGAGGAGGCCGAAGGCGGCGAGGTCGTGGGAGGCAGTGATGCAGCAGGCCGGGACGAGGTGGAGGAGGCCGGGGTGATGGTTCGGATGAGGCCGGTGACGATGAGGCTGGGATGAGTTGGAGGAGGCCACGGGCGATAAGCTCGGCGGAGGTCATGGCGACAAGCTCGGCGGAGGCAGGCGCAAGGTGTGAGGAGGAGAAATGGCAAAGGAGGAGAAATGGCGGAGGAGGAGATGGAGGAGGAGAGACCGCAGAGGAGGAGATGGAGGTTATATAAAGCGAGTTTGGCAGCCCGCCCATTATGTTCAAAATTTCTTTTCCGCCCAACAATCGAGATGGTTCTTGTTAGAACCGTGCAGTGATAACACCTATCCTGAGCGGTTTTTAATAGAACCGTCTGTGATCATTCATAAACGGTTCTATTAAAGAACCGCAGTGACCTGAGGCCTCCAGAGCGGCTTGGCGGCAAAGGCGGTCTGCGAGAGAAGCGAGATATCACAAGCGGTTCTTAATTAGAACCGTCGGTGATAACTAATTATCCGCAGCGGTTCTTATTCGTAACCGTCGTATACTATCCTGAGCGGTTCTTATTGAGAACCGCTCGTGATTAAACTGAATTATCCGCAGCGGTTTGTGAATAGAACCGTCGTGATAATTCCGAGACAGTTCTATTAATGAACCGTCAGGATAATGACTATCACGAGCGGTTCTAAATAAGAACCGTCGTGATAAACCTCGAGCGGCGGTCGGTAGCGCGCCAAGCCGCGTTCGAATAGACCCAACACGAGCGGTTCCAAAGGAACCGTCGTGATGGGGCGTCTACTATAACTGTTTGTAGTAGTGAACACGGTCGGGTTACATCCACCCGACCAGTTTTCAGCCCACCCAGAAAGGTTTTTGAAATAGAACTAACTCTAGTAAGTTCCTATGTTTACCTTTGACCGTAGGCACGGCTGTTTAAACAGTTTTACACTCTGTAGAGGTGTGTACACTTTACCCATAAGAGGAAATCAACTCGTAGCCCCCACACAATTCCTTAGTCATGCGGTCGAGAGATCACCACAGTAACTTTTCGAATCATCTTGCCCTTTCCGTCATCTCACCCATATGGGGTTGCGCCCATACATTGTGCGGGATGTTCACCACAACGACTAGCATAGCTGGCCTCCACTCGCCACAACGACTAGCACAATGGTGAACTTCACTTTACCATGATGTCCCATTCAAGCGGAACACATCCGCCGCTTCCATTTCCCCAAACCTCTCTAGTGAGATGAATTTTAGGGTTCGATAACTTTACTAAGCCAAGTTGCACTTTGCAAACTTGTTGTTACACTTGTTTTACAATGGGAGGCCATCACCGAATTAAATCCTTAGGGTCATCTGGGCGGTTCTTTCCACATGCCCACCATTCTTGTGCTACATCCGCACTCACCAACATACCATCCGCCCAGATGTGGTATAGCAGTTTGGGATTTTTGAGGAGAAAAACCAATTTATCTCTAATACAACAGTCATGTACTTCCCAGACTGCCCCAAATCATTTTCGAGTTTTTAAGAGATGATGGTCGAAACATTTAATGCCCCGGGTACTTAAGCAAGACTAGTGCGCCGCTTAAGTACAACCATAACTAGTAAGGGGGAATTCATTATTTGCCCTCTACTTAGATCTGTTTTTAGAATTTACCCCTATTCCCGACGTAATACATTTTTTGCCTCTCACTTAGTCTGTTTCTTCGCTTTTTGCCCTCTTTGCATTATTTTAATAATATCTATCTGTTTTTCCGTTATAAGACATGTGAAAAGACATTTTTATCCCCTTCTTTCTTATCTCCTCATGGTTACACACGCGGGGCTTATTCCGACCCGGCGTCGAGGTGGAAGTCCCTCTTGATGTAGAGGAGCGAGCCGGCGATGGTGGCGTTGTCCCATCCCTGCAGCATGTTGCCCAGCGCGGCGGCGATCGCAACCAGCACCGCGCCTCTCATCTTGCCTAGCTACCAGCTGCACCTGCATGCCAGCAATGAATTGGGATCGATCCATCACACAGTATCTTCATCAGTTGAACCAGAAGGCAGGAGATCAATTCAAAGGGGACCCTTGCCTTGTCCAACGTAATACTAGTGCAAATTAACGCTAAAATCTGCAGATTCGTCGTGTGTAGAGAGAGACCAAAACTGTTTCCATCTCGAATGTAATGCAGACAGAATTGATCGCGGGAACTGGATTAATGCAGAAAACTTACTCGGGACTGATCTCCAGCAGTGAAGCAGCAGCTCGCAGTGGCGCCGCAAGAAACGAGTATATTCTGTATATGACCTCAATCAGTGTCATCTAGCGTGTGGCCATGCCTTGCCTGCTTTGCTACTCCAGACTCCGGAGTGTATAGATAGATGGGGTCTCCTCCGGCTCCGGCTCCCCCATGGTGCTTCATCCGACCCAGCTCTCTGGCGCGGCCTGGTGGCCAGCGCCGCCGTTGAGAGGGGTGAGTGGTACGGATGACACCGATTCAGTGCTATCTGCACGGGAGAGCGGCGCAAGGGAGGCACTGACTAAAGAGTAGGCATGGGCGATGCCTTGCTGGGCGCACCTGCCGAACCGGGAGGCGGAGGCGCGCGGGCCGCAGCGCAGGTGTGCAAGGCGGCGGCGGCGCGGCCGAGCCAAGGGCGGCTGGGGCGACGCATTCGGCTAGAACAACTCCACTGGAGAGAAGAAAAATGGGGAGAGGAAAAGAACCAGGAAGAGGATGGGGGAAAAGAATGAGCCAAGGGCAAGGGCAAAGTTGTATTTTCGCATGGTCAAAAATGGGAAGACGGCTGGATATTATTAAAATAATGTGAAGAGGGCAAAAAGCGAAGAAACAGACTAAATGAGGGGCAAAAAAAATATTACGTCGGGAAGGAGGGTAAATTCTGAAAACGGATCTAAGTAAAGGGCAAATAATGAATTCCCCCAACTAGTAATTATCATATAGCTACTAGGTGACATGGAATAATGGATTCAATTGTCAAAGGATAGTATCATAATTAATTAATCAACAAGTGGGCATTTAACTACCTTAAGAGTTAACATACATTTGATTAAAGAATTTAAGCATGCAATTTTGGTAATTTAAAGGAATATAATTTGCATAAAAAGTAGGCTCAGAATGATCAAAGTATTGACTCGCCTGGGTTAAAGGCAAGAGAGTCTTGGTAGCCTTGAGCTTGATCAAATTGGAGATCTCCCGCTTCTTCGAACTCTACTCGAACGAACGCACTGGAAAAGAAACAAACCAACAAGGGGAATAAATAAATACCAAAGAAATAATAAACGAACTCCAAATTAAATAAGACCAGAGCTAAAAGAAAGATCTTGAATTTAAACAAATTTAGAAACAAAGAACACTAAATTCGAAGTTAAAACGGAGGAGAACAGAGTCCTCGAAGTTTCATTTTCGAGTACTGATCAACGACTCCCAAAGGTCGGAAGGGATTCGACTACACAACGTGGCCGAAAGGGTTCGACTACATGAGTGGTTGGAAGAAGGAAAGAATTCGACTACTCAATGTGGTCAAAAGAAGAAAAGATTCCGACTACCTGGTCGAAATAAGGTTTCGACTATCAGGTCAAAGGAAAGATTCAACTACCTGGTTGAAAGAAGGTTTCAAGTATCAGGTCGAAGGAAAGATTCAACTACCTGGTCGAAAGAAGGTTTCAACTATCATGTCAAAGGAAAGATTCAACTACCTGGTCGAAAGAAGGTTTTGGTTATCAGGTCGAAGGAGGTTTCGATTACTCGACAAGGCCGAAGAAAACACGAAGGAAAACAGGGCACGGGAACACAATAGAACTCAGGGCACGGGAAACTTACCAAGGCCGAGAGAGAGGTCGAAGAAGGCCGGCGGACGACGAACGGCGGTGAAGGGGTCAGCTGGGACTGAAGGAGAAGAGGAAATACGACGACTCCTATGAAACACAACTAAAACAGAGTGAGGGAATTTCTTCAAGGAGCTCTGGGATATCAAAATGACGTGGGTAGAAGAGGGGCTGCATGGGTGTAGCAAGGATCGGGAGGACATGAGCGGTGGCTTGGACTCGGAGCTTGGAGCTTCGGGAAAACCACAGCAACAAAAATGAGAGCTGGAGAGTTGAGTGGCGGAAGGAGATGAAGGGGGCTGCTCGGCCTCCTAAGTAGCCTGGAGGGGACGAGGGAGCCATTGAGGGGTTTGGAGGCACGCGGTCCCGAGGCACGGCAGGGGGGCAAGTCTTGGGATCTGACAGGCGGCGAGAGTGAACACATGGGGGTGCACTAGAGCGACGGGATAGAGCAGGGCGCTCTGGTGACAAGACTATGCGGGGAAGAGAGGCACCTAAGTCAAAGTAGGTGAGAGGAGCAGGTGGCAGCAGGGGGCATCGAGGCGAGGTGGTTGACTACGAGGAGGTGATTGCAAAAGGGCGCCAGGGTGCGGACAAAGCACACGGGCGTGGCGAGGCAGTCTGTGATCGAAAAAGTTTCACCACGCCTGCTGAGATGAGCCTCCCACAGTCGGAAGAAAATCCGACCGGTGGTGAAAAAAAAAGAAAGGGGCGGGGAGAGAGGGCCAAGAGGTTGGGCCTAAGTGAGAGGATTCAAAAGGAAGCTAAGATGCAAGCTGAACTTGAAACCCGAGATTTGAATTAGGGCAGAAACTAGAGACCTTTGCAAAAACAATACAATTTGAAAAAGGTTTTGAAAACCAAGGAGACAACGGGAGCTAAACAAACAACATCCAAAAACAGGATGTTACACCAGAAGCGTGGTCAGCGGAGCGAAGCAAGCAAACAATCTGACTAGAAAGTCATTCAAAACTTGATCGAAGAACCAACGTTTATTAAAGAAGCTATAGAGTCGGTTACAAAAAGTACTAGTTTGAAAGGCTTGTTGGAATTGATCCGCTACGAGAGTGACATTATACGCTAGAGAAGCACTTGAAGTACTAAACAGAATAGGTATTAGTTTTGTAATTGTGAGAACCCGGGGTGTTAAACTTGTAATACTTAACCAACAAATTGGTCCTAGCATTACAAATAAAATATCCCGATTCTGGGCGTATATGTACTTCCCAGAATTGCAGTACACATACCCCATACAAAAATTTAGCATTCATTCCATCAACAAGTCATTACAAGCGTACAACTTAAAGGACAAACAAGATCATATTACAAAAGTAGGGCCGACCGGCCAAATAACAAGGTAAAATAACCAAAGTAACAATGAAACAATAATCCATAAGATGGCAATAAACAAAAGCCAAACGGTTTGCCATTACCCACAAGGCAACCGACCGGGCCGCCAAGTTAGTCGTCCCGTACAAAGTCGGTCTCACAATAGTCAATCCCTTGGGGATCAACCTCCTCTGCAACAATTAGTTAAGCAAAGCAAATGAGTACAAAAATGTACTCGCAAGACTTCGTGTAGTGTAATGAGCCTATACATAGCTACATGCAAGCTTATTTAAGTGGAGGAGGCTCTAGACTCATTTTCAGCATAAAGCAAGTTTTCATTTGCAATAATGTAATAGATTTAAAGCAATTTTACAATCTGTTTTTATTTGACAAAAGCAATGAGATACAAGTAATAATAATAAAAGACATCCAGGAAGTGGCTAACCCAATAGCCACCACAACAATAACATGAATTCCCCATTCATACCACCCACATCAAGTTTTAATTAAATGTTATAGTCTAGTTCTCACGGGCGTATCCAAGCGTGTCCATAACCTAGGGCGAGGCTATTGAATAGATTATACCTGCGGGGGTGTACCAATGTACCCATATGTCGGACCGCCTTTTAGCCAAGCTATTAGTACACTTCCTTTGGTATGCAAGCACGGCTAAGCCCTACGAGACGTTTCCAATATTGTTTATTAACTACAAGTCACCCATATGGGAGAAAGCCCCATACGTTGATGCGGAGTCATCAAAGATGCTCACCTCCTCACAAAGGATGGTGCTCCTTGCAGTGGATAAACTCCACTCTGCTCACCCAAAAGCCCACCATACAACTCGGAGCTAACACACGTCAAAGTACTAAGTCAAGAGAGGTCACATATCCCTCTCATGTGGTTATACATAAATTGCTTTCGATGCGGTGGCGCAAGTAACTCGGTCCTTGATTGACTCGGGCACCATTCGAGTCACACCATAAGATCACACCATCAACTATTGTGCCCAAGTCTCAAACATTTCATTTTTAGTTTCAGTTTTTGACTTTACAAAGTAACAAAGCACAAAGTGCTGAGCATAATGATAATAATAATTTTGTGTGATCAAGGTTATCGACTAAGTCAATAACCGCCCAATTCTACCGGTAGCTAAGCATTTCTAAGCATGACACCGTAAAGATAATAAAAGAGCATAATTAAATCACCGGGCTCTAATTCACCAGCGATATTAATAACTTATGTTTTGTGACAGGGGATAACAATTTAAGGGCTACCATGCAATAGGAATAGGTACCTCTAATCGGGAAAATAAACTTTGACACAAAAGCATGCATACATACAATTTGTAAACAAAGTATTAGACTTGAAAGTAATGGGACATTTATGATAAAAGTGCATGCCTTGCTGGAGATAACTTTCTTGCTGCAGAGGATCACTCGCGTGCTCAAAATAATCGTCGGAACCTATCGAAAGAATCGAGAAGAACAAATAAGAACGAAAAACACCGAGAATACTCAAATATTCAATTTCATCCAAAAATCATGAAAAATTCACAGAAGGTAGAGCATGATTTTAAATGAATTTATCAACAAAAATCAATCCATTTGGATGCTCAATGCAAAAGTTATGGCAGTTTGAAAATCAGGTTTCAAGAAATTCCAACAAAATTGTTATGTGCTACTGTTCATCCGAATTAAATGTTTTGGTAAAAATTTCCAGAAGAGTGGTGTACTTGAAATTTTTATGGTAGTCAGAGCACCACATGAGATGAACAATGGAACTTGATTGACCTCATTTGGAGCTAAGATAAATTTTCTATGATTTTTCAAAGTCATGAAAGTAGTGTACAAAACATTTGTAAGAGGAGATTTTAAGTAATAGCAACATGCTCAAAACCTATTCTTCAATAAACTACACTAACAGAGGATTCCAACAAAGTTGAGTTCACTCAATTTGGAGTTACAAAGAAATACTTATGCATTTTTGAAGTTAAAACAATTTTAGTGCAACAATAATACTAAACCTAAAGTAATTTTGCCCAAAAGTGATTTATGGAATAGTAACATGGTTCAATCCATTTTTATAATAAAGTACCTGTAAAAAGGAAGCTAACAAAATTTGAATCATAAATTTTGGAGTTTTTATGATTTAGTTAAGAATTTCCAAAGTTATCGACCTTTTTCTATTGTAAAAATAATAAAATTATGGATCATTTTCCAAAACTATATTCTCTGCTATAGAGACATGTTTGAAACCTATTTTAAAATAAATCTCACTTAAAATGAAAATAATCAAAATGGTTTCATCCATTTTGGAGTTAAGGTGAAATAGTTATGAATTTTTAAAGTTAAAGGCATTTTCTAGAGTATAAATAAATGGGTTTTGGATCAATCTCCAATAACTATATTTTATGTGACAGTAAAAGGTTGAAACCTATTTTAAAATAATGTTCATGTGAAATTAAAAATAACAAAAGTGGTTTCATTCATTTTGGTGTTAAGATGAATTAGTTATGTATTTTTGAAATTAATGGATTTTTCAGTTCAATAATAAATCGTTTCTGAATTTATAAAAGCATTAAGGACTTTTCTTATCGGGCTGAAATCTAGACATAGAGGCTGACAAGCGGGGTCTACTGAAGGTGTCATTTTTCATTTTGATTTCCAATTTAAAACCGCACTAACAAGTGGGGCCCGCCTGTCATACACTCGGTCTAAGGGAATAGTGTGCGTGGACCGACGGTCTACAGAACAGTGCACCGGTCTATAGACCAACTTGTAGTTTACTGTGCACTAAAGGTTCTTGGGCCCACAAGTCGGTGAGACATTAACGCATTAAAACAGCCATAAAGTAACTAAGCATTCATTAGTGCTAACTAATTGGAGATTTGGATAATTAATGAGTTCCGTTTTGGTCGAAATTTCGGCAATGGAGAGGCGTCGATCATGGCGTTGCCGCGCTTCTCGCCGGCGAGGGGAGGCCGGAGGGTGCCCGGACCATGGCAAAATGGAACTACAATACCAGGGGCTACCTTTCGGTGGTGTCTTCAGCAGCAGAGAGGCACGGTGGCGCGCCGGCGGCGAAGCCGAGCGGAGGAGGCAGCTCGGGTGTTGTGGGGGCGACAACTGGGTGGTGGAGAGCTCCAACTGGGTGTTGGGGAAGAACGAGTAGGCCGCGGCGGTGCTCCGGTTACGAAGAATCGACGCGGGGCTCGCCGGGAATGATGTGGCGGCGTGGGCGACGCTTATGGCCGGGGCCAGGAAGACAATGACGCCGGCACAATTCTGCGAAAGGATGGAGGAATTAAAAGAGGGGAAATAATGCCCAAGCTCTAGGACGCGTTCTGACATGGATTGAAGGGGTAGGGGCCATCGGGTGGGCCGGAACGGTGACAGGCGACCTCGGTGGCGCTCTTGTCGGAGCCGAGGACGACACACACGGCCCGATCGCTATAGGCACTTTCACAGGTAGTCCCCAAGGGAAAAAATGCGCCGCAAGGAGAGGAAATCGCTGTGCCGGGGTTGTTGGTCAAGGAGCGGTAAAGGTGTGGGCATCTCTCCTTCTCTCTTTCTTTCTCGGTGGAGACAAAGAAGGATAAAAGGGGGACGCGAGGGGGTGTTGAGCGGGGCAAAGGACGGAGAATGGGCGGCGTGAACTAATGGAGCTCGGCGAGGTCAAGGAGGCGGTGGCTCACCAGCGTCCGCCATGCTTAACGAGCTCATGGCAGAGCGCCCAAGGCCGCGTGGGCGTGAGCCCGCTGAGGTTGAAGAAGCACAGCAGGGGCCAGTGGCCCAATGATCGCGAGATCGTGTGGTGCGCTTAGATGGTCCAATCAAGGCAGTGGCGCGATCTTGCAGCTCGGTCGATTAAATGATCTGAGCAGAAGTTTTAAAATCGGTTTGACCAAAGTTCAACAGATTTGACCGGCTCTAAAAATAAAAATATAAATATAAAAATTCTAAAATTAATCAGAGGGGTTTCGGGACATCCTAGTACTCATAAAAATTTTAAAACCATTGTTCATGATTTAATTTGTGTAATTTAAATTCAAACTTAGAAAAGGTTATTGATTTGAGTTTGAATTTTCTAAGGGTTAAAACTACCCCAAAAATTTGGAAAAAAATTATATTTATTAATGATAATTATTATATTATTTGAATAAATTATTTTCAGATGATGTTCATAAGTTTTTATTCTTGTTTTCTTTTGGAATTTAAATTTGAAGTGTATGTTTTCTTTGATTTCAAAATTTTCAAAGCAACAAATTATGCAAATGCTCGAGAAAAAACCGATGCATGTTCAAAAGTTTTAAATTCTCCTCATTTTTATATATTTGAAATACAAACCTAAGTGCAATAAATAATGCAAAAGATTAAAAATACTGTGCATGATAATGAGATGCACACTAATTATCGTTTATTAATTTGGGAATATTACAGTAATGGTTGGAGCAGCAAACTCGGATTCAGCAAGAATCTTATTTTTTGGTAGTACGAAGGGGGAATTGGCCTAAAAATTGGATAGGGGTAAAGACGCAGCCGGGTGCTGGCGGCTTATTCAAGTGCCCCCGAACCATGCAAAATGGTCACCTATTACACGGCTCACAAACTCTGCCAGGGTAGGGCTACCTATTATTCGTAGGCGGTACGTACGGCGCACGCAGGGCCTCGGTTTCCTGCGTGGACTGTCTATGCATTTACTACAGAGTGTAATGGAACCCAGCTCAACTCCGCTGACATTTACACATTGAGTGAGATTTGACCCACGAGATGCTCAACCCTGTTTTTGCTTTATTTGCTGGATTTTACTATTGGGTGGGTAAAATCTTTGGTCGGACATATCCTGAAGCTTTAGGCTAAATCCATTTTTGGATCACTTTTTTTGGGGTTAATCTAACCTTCTTTCCCATGCATTTCTTAGGGCTTTCGGGTATGCCATGTCGCATTCCAGATTATTCAGATGCTTTGTCTGACCAAACTATGCAAAAATAAGTACATTCGTACTCAACAAGCCACGATGGTAACATATACATGTATGAGATTTCGAAGGATGACTGACAAGGAGGGTTTCATTGGACCTATTGCCACTAGTACCCATAGTTTTATTTGCAATCATTTTAAGTTAAAAGAAAGATGTTTTCAAAATGAATTTTTAGGAGTCTGGGTAATGACTCAACATCTTTACCAATTACCACGTTTTAATCATCACAATACTACTTATGCATTGAGTTTAGGAATCACCCTATAACATTGTTCCATTAACCGGAAACAACACATTCGAATGATTTAGTTTGTCCTTGCAGAGAGTGCTCAGTTTTACTCGTAAGATACCTACAACTTGATCAGAGCTGGGATAACAAGGTTGTAGTACTATCCATAACAAGACTCACTTTTGTCCAGCAGTTTTTAGTGACTAGTTAACCAGTGTGGCATCTGCGAGATCTACAGTAGAAGATTTATCCACCTGTTAACGTCGCCGCCCAATGTTGTGAATCGGGGACGTCCCACAGAGCTCCCCAACCCACCCTTACTAGCCATCAGGGTAGTCGCGTAGAGTACCCACGACCCAAACCAAATGCAAGTTAGAGAAGTCACGTAGAGTTCCCTCGACCATCCCAAATCCCGAGTTGGGGAAGTCGCGCAGAGTTCCACTAACCCTTCTTTAATTACAGAAGTTTGTCTCATCAGCGCAGTATACTGGTTCGACAAGTCGATCCTGCGGTTGAGCGGTAATTATGTTCTTTACCTAGTAAAAGGTTATAGTCCTTAAGTGCTTGTGGCGAGGCATTCAACGATATCCATGTGCATGGCACATGGGCACGCCCCTTAGCTAAAATTTCCCAGAAACATCACTCCATGCGAGCAATCCAACAATTCATATGTCATACCATGATAAGCATCAATTCTGACACATCAACTCGTGATGGCGAACAACAATGTGATAAGTGTTTTCATTAATCCACTACTATGCTAATCTAAAGTACAATACACTAGCCTAAGGTTATCAAGGAAATCCATACTAGATTATTATCAAAGATGGCATGTAAACAACGTAATTAAGGGTATTAACTAATTAACGTGTTATTCAAAAATTAATTGATTAACAAATAGCATTGATAACTAAGTAATGCAGGAAAATACCGATATACAATATACCCAACTAATAGGTTTTCAACATGGTCTAGGATCGTGACTTGCCTTCCTGCTCAAAGTTGTCGTTCACTCCTTCGAAGGCTTTTGGATCACCTCATGCTCTAGCGGGTCCTTCCTCGTGCTCTAAGGTGAGGCGAATAGCACCAAATAAGTAAAGAACATCAAATGAAATGTTGAAAATAAGTATTACTCCCTCCACATCACAAAAACAAGTCATTTTGGAATGCGCGTAGTCAGACTTTAGAAACTTTGGCTATCGATACCTTTTTAAATATTTAGATTAGATACATTAAAATCATATGTGTAGTCTCGTCTCGAAAAGTACTTTCATAATATTATAAATCTATTCGATTTTACTAATATATTATAATAGTAATCAGTGGTCAAAGTTGCATTTTGAAAACCGTGTAGATGTCCAAAACGACTTATTTTTGTGAACCAGAGGAAATAATAATTTTAGGGTTTTGAAAACACAGGCCGGAAACTCTGGAAGAGAGAAAATGGTCATCGGGTGGCTTCCGATCGCTCACAATTAATATAGGATGGTCAACTATGGTACTTGGTGACTCCATTCAATAGTGTAGAACCGGGACAAATTGGTCAAAACCGATCATAAACCGGAGCTAAAACAAAAACAACCGGCCTAAACCGGGTAAACCGGCATTGAACCGGAGTTCAGTCAGAACAGCGTCAAAGCTTGGTTTGGTTCAATCAGATAAGTTTGGGTTCAGTCCTACCTAGAGTCTGGCTCAGTGGACTTGGTCTGGTCTAACCAACTAGGCTCGGCTCATTCAGTTGGAACGGACTCGAGCCTGGCTTGGTCAGACCAGAATAGTTGGCTTGGCTCGACCCCGTGCACACAATAGCGAGGCGGAGGAACAGGGCGTCGTCTCCTTCCCTGGTTTGCAGCGAGACGGAACAGGGGAGGTTGTTAGGGCGTGGCCGACGGCGGCCCTACGGCGACGGATCTCCAAATAATACGAGCGCATAGCGCATTCCCAGACATGGATATCCCATTTTTGTGTTCTTATGGTGATGGGTATGATTGTGGTGGCTGGAACGGTGTGGGCTAGGGGCGGCCGCCGTGGCGAAGAAAAATGGAGTTGGAGGCAGACTCCGACGGTGTTATGGCATGTATTGCGGACGAATTAGAACGGCATGGATACGGTAAACTCTCCAGGGGTGGAGGCTTGGTCTAGGGCTCAACGAGGCAAATGGAATACCCGCCCGACCCTCGGGCATGAAATACCCTAAGACCCTATGTGTATTCTGTGCTATTTCCCGGATTGGTGGCTAGCACACACTTTCACAATATTTGGTATTTACATCCATACAATCACAACTAAAAATAAAGAAAGGGGGTACTCTACTTAAGCTATTACAAGGTTATTACAACAACGGCCGACCGACCAAATAAAAGTAGTCATCAGAGTAAATATATAGCAGCGGAAGACATAATAATAGTAGCAAAACTCCAATGGTATGCCCATCCGATCCCGCAGGCAACTGACAAGGACCAAGGCCTAGGTAAACCCGTCACCGAACCCTCCAGTGTCGGGAGCAAAGAACTCATCATCTGGCATCTGCTCATCTTCGATCTCTTAACAACAATATTAGCAAGATTGAGTACCTATGTACTCAGCAAGACTTGTAGTGTATCGCAAAATTATATTAAATGAAAGGCTATCAAAGGATGAGGCTCTACTCTACAAGTTATTTTCCTGAAAGCCACTTTTATTTGCAATACTCACAAGTAGTAATTTGCAATGGTATTTGAAAGAGCAGTTTAAATAAGTACAAGACAGTAAGTAAAGAACTAAACAAGGTAATAGCAACACCCGCAACCCTACTCGGTTGCAAGCAAAAATATATTCACATTCAGCCATAGACATGGCACTAACAAATTCAGGTTGAGCCATAGAAATGGCAGTCCTGCTATAGACATAGTAGTACAGCCATAGACATGGTAGTTAACTCAACAAATAAAAACCACATGTCATTACCCCAAATTTTTGGGACAAAATGTTTTAGAAAAATAAGACTACCGCCATACCAACCGCACTAAGCATGCTCATGACCATGAGCGCGGCTATTTAAATAGCTTTTCACTCTACAGAGGTGTACAGCTTTACCCATAGTACGCGGTATTCCAGTTGCCTAGAATATCTCTATATCACTACTCACTACCGAAGGTAAGCAGCCTAGAGTTTGTGATGCAGCGTTTACATTATCTAGCCCTAACCTTGTACTTAGCCTAGCGAATCATTATCCTCATTCGCCCGGATAGAAATCCGTCAAATGAGGAGCCTCACTCGCCCAGATAGAAACCCATCAAGTGAGTCCCTCACTTCACCTGGATAGAAACTCGTCTTAGTGAGGCATTTACAGTTGTGACGTGATGCCTAACTGGTCATGCTCGCACTACTCCTGCCTACAAATCATGCAAGGCTATGATTCGATAACTTAGTTAGCTACGGCTACCCCATCCTAACACATATGGTTGTACAATTAGATCTTAGCCCCGGATTTGCTGGCTTCGGTCCTTAACAGACTACAGGCGAGAAACTCCACCCTGGCTACTAGTGAGTCACAATCCTCACTTTTTCAGAATACAATATAACTCACCCGTGTCTAAAACTAAGTTTTTCATTTCATTTTCATACAAAATAACAGAGGCACCTCCTCTGGACATTTTTCAAAATAATCCCAAATTCTCAGATTAACATATTGTCCTTTTATTAGTTTCTCGGAAAATCTATCGTTCTAGTTGCATTTGTGCGATAACTGCACTCAAAAATCCCCAAATGATATTACATATTGTCTAACCCATATTCTAAGGGCTACAATATTAAGGAATCAATATTACAAGGAGATAAGTGCAGAAAATAGGAATACAACTACCAATTTCCTAACAATAGCATCTTCATACAAAACATACACGCATGCATAATAGAATTTGCAAAACAAAGTACAATAATTAAAATACTAGGATCAACATGATCAAAGGGGGTGCTTGCCTTGCTCTTGCTGTTCTGGAAATATAATGGATTGATCGTCAAAATAATTACTCGAACAATCAACGTCTAAATCAAAAGAGTTGGAAACAAATTAATTTAACACCAATAAATCCAACAATAACCAAAATTAAATATTTTTTCATATTCTGGTACATTATGATTTTATACGAATTTAGAAATAAATTTCATTCAATTTGGAGTTTTGTAGCAAAAGCTATTAGTGTTTGAATTCTATTCAGTTTGATAAATCCAGAGAAAATGAGAAATACGCTTTCCAATAGGGAAAGCGTAATCCCGCGCATGTACTACTGAGGTTTATGCTTTCTAGGATGGGAAAGCGTATTTTCTATTTTTCATTTGATTTTCATTCACACCGACAAGTGGTGTCCACTATCAGTGACTCGATCTACGCACTCCATGGTGCTGTTAGCTGTGCACTTAAGTGTCGTGGGGCCTGCATGTCATAGACTCACTTAAGAAAACATTTTGATTTAGATTTTTCATTAAATTTTGACCTGGTCCCACACGTCAGTGACTTATTAATACTAATTCGACAACTAATCATTGTTTTGGTCTTAATGACCCTGATTAAATGCATTGATGATGAGCTACAGTGCTCGTCCGGCAACGCAGCGTGGTGGCGCTCGCGCCCATGCGTCTCGCTGGCGGTGTGATGCTCGGTGGGGCCGGAGAGTGCCCGAAACAGGATCTCCATGCTATTGTCCTGCTGGCACCGACGGCGAGGCCAGAGGTGGCTCCTAGCAGTGGTGCGTTGGCGATGAGCGGCGGCTCAGCAACAGCAACTGGTGACAACACGATTGAGCTTCGCTCCCAAAAATTGAGTGCACGCATGAGCATCTAGGGACTACCAGGAGTCTACCAGAATGACGCGGAGGCTCGAAGGTGGTCGGAGAGTCATCGGCAACGAAGACCAGCGGTGGCACAAGGAGCTTCACGTGGAGGAGAGGTTCGGCTGAGGGAGAGCGGGGTCCAGTGGTCGGGGATGCTTAATGGTGGTTTGGCGATGCTCCTAGCGAGAGGAATCGGCTCGGGGTGCCTTGAAGCTCCAGTAGTGCTTGAGGCGGTAGTTCTGGCCAGAGACGAGGAAGAAGCCCAATTTCAAGAGCTCCTATGGATCAAAGATGAAATGGTGTGAGGGGTTAGCATCAGTGATCTCTAGAACGTGATATGACACGAGAAGAGTGACACCAAACCATTAACGGTGTCGAGAACGAAGGTGGCGGCGCACGGCCGAAATGGTGCTTGCTCTTTTCGAGCTCTAGAGCTCGATTGAGTGGAGGAGAATGAGATGGGAGGTGTGCACGGAGTTGGAAAAGAGATAGAGCAGCTCGGGGCTGGTTTTTATAGACGAGGAGGCAAAGAAACGCGAGGAAGAGGCTCGGGCACCCGCGGGCAAGCGGCAGAGTTTTCTCCATCGTACGGGCAGCATGGGGCTCGGCTGGGTAGGGGATGGTCACGGGGTTGATGGCGATGCGACGGGGTAGGTGTGGCGATGGAAAAGCTGCAGTGAAACGTGGCGTGATGATGCGCTTCATGGTGGTCTTGACACTCAGCGCCACGAGGTGAAAGAAGGACCCTATGGGCGGGGTGTAATATCCCGATTATATTTAAGAGAGAAAAGTGTTTTAGAAAGGAGAATGGATTTAGAAAAAATGGTTTTAACAGTTGTGTTGAGGGGAATTTTGCGTAAGAGACAGAACCTGGACCGTGGGCTTTCGGCCCACGGTGTTTGGCCCAACTGGGCAGCCGGCCACATAGGAAGGGGCAGCTAACCCTAATCCCTCCCCTCCCATGTGCCATCCCTCTTCCATCCATTCTAGCCGCCACACCCCCACTCCTCCCCTTGTCCAGCACCTCTCCTCCTGCGCAGTCTTCATCAAGTTGTCGATCGGAGCATCAAACGTCATCCGATCGGGCTTAAACTTCGTCAGTGTGTTCTTTACTTGTTGCTCTTAGATTTTTATGGTTGGATTGAGTATTACATGAGAGGAGCACCTGTTTTCAGAGGAATTTGGTCAGTCTAGACTGCTGCAGTTTTAGCACAAAGCAGTTTTGGTAGATGATCTGTTTGAGTGGTGAAATGATCACGGTTTGAGCTGAATTTTTTACAGTTTGTAGAGAACTAATGTAAATGCATTCCTACCAATTTTCAAGCAATACTTAGCTGTGGTTTGTGAGATCTGAACTAATAACCGAAGGGGACAGATCTGTGGTTTCAGGTAGCAGATCGGTTTCCCTGCTGATAGTATTGCGTTGTAGTTTTGGGTTCTGTAATTGCGAAATTTGGATTTGTCACCTCCTAGAGAGTTTTATAGAAATTTAATAGCTTTCATTAGAGTATTGGTTCATGATGATCGGACGGGTAGTTTTTTAGTTATGATTTTTGCAATCAGACTACCTGTTTAGTTTATAGATTACAATTATTAAATGGGTTAATTTGGGATTTTTACCTGCATGAAATAGATAGATAACTTTACAATGATTCCATAAATTCCAAGAACATGTTTTTTGGACGAGTATAATAGAAGTTATGTATTTTTTAAGTATGCATTCCAGATCTGACTTTCTGTTGGGAACAGTCATGGGAAAATGCTAAATTAGCAAAGTTAATGGCAGAATAGAAAATTGGCATAAATGTATTATGAATATGATTCTTTGTGGGTTCTGGAATGGCTTAGTTCGCTATTTTTTGATGAACATATTAAAAGTTATGGAATTTCTAAGTCGGTAGTACCGAAGATGACAATTCAGTCTTCGGGGTTAAAAACGGGGGTTTAAACAAATTAATTTGAACTTTTGATCACCTAAGAAATTGTGGGTATATGTGTATATATTCCAGAATGGTATGATTTATATTTTTTTGTTGTGGGAGCTGGAAGTTAGGGTAGTTTTCTTGCCGGACAGAACATTGGATTTTGCAGTGCGGATAAGAGCGTTGTTTTTATTTTGTCAAGGCTTATTTTGAGTGAAATATTTGCTGTAGGCGGAGTGACCTTTGGATTGGGTTCGCCTTCACTTTATTCCAATTTGTCGCAACATGAAAGGCAAGTACAAATTTTAGTGCGATATTGTGTGTTTGGCAGTATTTTTTATTTGATGCATGCTTCATATGATCAATCATGATGAAAATGTTTATTTTATATTGCTTATATGTTGTTTGATAATTGATAATGCTTATGGGAACATATTGTGGATTGTTCATTTCATATCAAGCATACATGTTGACATGATGTACCCACGGGATTGGGCATTGAGATCCCCATATTTAACATATGGGCAATGGGTCCCCGCATTTGATAATACGGGCATGAGTGAACACCGACTAGTGTTACACTCCGCTATACCGGTATAAGTAGAAGAGAAGTTATGGCATGTGCATGATTTGCATTGCATTGCTGTAACAGCCCAAATTTTAAATTTTAGTTGAAAATTAAAACTTAATTAATTTTGTGGATTTTCTGAAATTTTAAAAGCTTTTCCCTAATTATTTTAAAGCAAAAATAAATTATGTGCAAAAACTATTACCAATTTTAAGTTGGAAATATTTTATTTAAGTCCAAAATGACTCAAAGAATTTCTGTGAATTTTCTCACAATTTTTGGATTTTATTTACTATTTTATAAAAGCCTAAACTAATTAATTTAATTTCTAAATTAGAAAACCTATATAAAATCGCAGCTAAAGCTTTGGGCTGAATCTCAACCCATTCGGCCCATTTATCCTTCAGCCGGCCCAACCCAACTCGGTCTTTTGCTTTTCGCGCAACCACTCACGCGCGCCTCCTTCGTCCCTCTGCCAGGTAGGCCCCACCGCCTTCGTCTCCACCGTGTCGTCCACCTCGCGCTCGAGCCGCAACCGCCATGGCGGATTTTCGAAGCTCCGCGCAGTCGCCTTATCCTTCCCCCATTTCTCGCGAACACGTGCGCCTTATCTTCTTCAACTACTGCCGCTCTCATCCTCGGCCTTATCCCCGCCCTTTTCTCGCCCGTTCGCCAGAGTCCCGCAACCACCGCCAAAGATGCCCCGAGCTCGATCTCCTCCCCCGGCGACCCCTTGGCCCTATAAATAGCCCCCTAGAGTCGCATTGCTATCCGCATCAAAACCCCTCAAGTCTCCACCGCCCAAGAACTCTAGAGCCGCCGCGATTCCAAAATTTAGGGTTTCGACCGAGCTTTTGTTTCTTCGAATTGCGCCGCCATCGACGTTGCCTAGCCGTTGTGGTCTGCACCGCCGGGTCCACTGTTGCTCGGGCTATCTCCAACGACCACCCACACCGCTGGAATCTCGTGGGAGTCTCCGTCCGACAACAGCCGAAGCACTCCGCCGCCAAAACCTCGCCATCGGTCGCCGTTGTTGGTCTCAGCCGCCCGTAAGTGCCTCATCAAGTTCGCATTAACCTCAGCTGCCCAATGGTACCACCCGCCTCCGGCGAGGAGCTGCCGTTCGTCATTGTCGGCCAAGCCCGAACACCACCCATCGCCGTCGAGCCACGTGGATGCCACGTCTGTGTCCATGTCAGCTCCATTGCCTGTGTGTCGCGTGCGTGTCTTCCACATCAGCGCGTGCATGCCACCCAAGCCAACCCTCCAGAGCCAAAACCCGGTGAACCTAGTTCATGTGGACCGTGTCTATGACACGTGGGCCCCACATGTCAGCCTCAGCCGCTTTTCTTCAGTTTTCTTTTAATTTCGAAAAATCCTTCGCTGACGTCAATGTGCGTCGAATAGAAAAATAATTCGGCAATTCCAGAATATCCTTTTAGGGTTATTTCTTTAGATTGGATCTTCCAAAGCCCATATCTTTTGCATCCAAACTCCGATTTAGGTGATTCAAATTCTTAAATTCATATAAATTCAAGATCTAGCTAACTAAACTAAAATTATTTGATTTGGAGTTAGTTTGAATTGTCTTTTTGAATTTCATTTGAATTTGTCGTATTTTCGTGTATAGATTTTGACGACTCCAGAGAGCTTGATCCTTCTGAGGATTTAGAGTACCAAGACTTCGAGCAAGGCAAGTTATATCATTGATCATGTTGATCCAGTATTTTAAATTTATTTAATTCTGTTTTTAAAATTATTATTGCATGCATCATTTTATTCAAGCTATTTTAATTCCCTATTTAAATCCTTAGTTATTCCAATTCCTTTGTATAGCCAATGTTGATTATTGTATTATCATTTCCTTGTAACCATTAGATAAAATAAAATTGGAAATAAATATATGTAGCCAATTCTTAGATCGAAATTGTGAATTTTGGGAGGATTTAGCCAAATTATTCAAACTTGTTTTAAAATTGAGTCTATGGTATTGTTTTACCATAGAAAGTTTATAAAGATGGTTTTATTTAAAATAAAATCAAAAATGGGTTTAGACTTGGGCGAAATGGATGATTGGTGTGTGTAGGTTTATGCACGGGCTCAATCTGGTTAAGGTTGAAACCCAGGGGTTATTTTGGAAGTCGCCCAAGTCAGTTAAGGACCAGTCTATGAGCGTATTTTGCTACGCCTTACCGTACCACCACATGTCTAGAATGGGACAGATTTGGCTCAATAATTTGTGATATCTTAGTGTTATTTGTGCCATGTTGTTGTGTGGGTGTCAGGTAGACAATATTCCCACTTGGTGCAAGAGGGGGCTTCCGGAGGGTGGTTAGCCCAATGGGAGCAAAACCTTAGCGGGCATAAATACATTAAGTTAGAGCATTGTAAAGGCCTCATGATAATTTCTTAGTCACACGCCTTCAGAAGCGTGTATTGGCCGACATTAAAAGCAAATTATCTCGTGTGGGTAAATGTAATACCCCGAATATCAAATAGGAGAATGTTCTTTGGAGAAGGAAGTTTATTTAGTTTTCGTTAGCAAAATGCATTAAAGATTAGATAGAAACAACTTATATTTGAGAAGCAATTACACAAAAATTCAAGAATTTTGGAAGTGTGGGCCTTGGGCTCTCGGCCCTTTGCTTCTTGGCCCTAAGTGGGCCGGCCCACTAGGGTTCTTAAAGGGGGGGGTGCCCTATTGCCCTAAGGCAGTCTTCATCCCCATGAGCAGCCACCGCCTCCCATTTTCTCCTCTTGGCGTCATTGCACAAGACCCCGCTTTGTTGGCTCGGCCGGTCGCCTCCCCTGCGCGGCCGCCCGCCAGCCTCCCCTGCCGGCGCCCTTGCCTCCCTCGCGTCGCCTTCTCCCGACGCGTCGCCTCCAGCTCGGTCTTGCATGCCGCGCTCGGCCCGGCCCGATCGCCTCGGCCACTGTCGTGGCCTCCTCAGTGCCGGGCAGGCTCGGCTCCTCCCGCTTCGGTCTCGTGTGTGCACATGCTCGTGAGGCTAAGCGGCCGTCTGTTGCCCGGCCCGCACCGCCCCACCTCGCCGCCTCCCCTACCGCTCGGCTCCTGCGACTCCCCCTGCTTGCCGCGCCTTGTTGCCTCTTCTGCAGGTAATGATCCCGTGTGAGGAATTGTTAGCCGGGTGTTTGTGCGGATGAATCATCTTTGTTATGCGTGGGTGTGGGTGTGCTCGTGGCTTGTGCTCGTGTTATATTTGTGCTGTGTGAGCTTTAATCGATTTTGCTTGTGCGATTGTCTTTGTGGCTATGGACATGTCGAGCAGATTTAGGAGTAGAATTTGGAGTAGCTATAGCATATGCTTGGCTCAATCGAGCATCTTTGGAATAGGATGGTTCTAATTGATAAAAATGTTGGTCTTGAACTCTTGATGATTACACATAGGTATGGTTTTTCTTTGTCTTGCAGTTCATGTTGAACCCTGCTTGGCTTGGCTTACGGATTTTGCATCATTGAAGGGCCTGAGAAAGCCACAAACACTCTAGATTCTAGATCCAGTATTGACTAGGAGTTCCTCATGAGGAATCGTGGCAAGGATTTGGGGATTGGTGTTTAGCACTTTAGCTTACTAATTGCTATTCTAGAGAGGCTATTAGTGCAACTGCTGTATTAATTGTTCTTGTTTTCTCTGCCCATTGTCGCAACACATCGAGGTGAATGAGCTCATCAAAGGAAGGCCCTAGACAACTGGAGTTCATACAATGGATGAAAAGATATTGTGACTCTGTCCATGGAGGCTTCATGAACAGGTGGTGGTGAACCTCGGTGATAGCGTGTTCCGTCTTTCTGTCTTCTGACTCACGGTTGAGGCAAGTGCAAGTATTATTGAGATGTTATATTATATACTTGATGAATGCCATAGTTGGTTGATGTTGATTATTGCTTAGTAATGTTGACGAGCATGAGTGATATAGTTTAATGATAATGTTTTTATGACTATGCTTACGTGGTGAAGCTTACATGGAAATGTCTACATAACGACGCATGCTAATGTTTATGTGATGGCGCTTACATGGTAGTGTTCATATGACGATGCTTACTACTTGGGAATATTTACATGATGCTACATGTTAATAGTTACATGATGATGCGTACATGATGATGTCTATATGGGTATGCTTACATGAGAATGGTTACATGTTGATGGCCGTAATGATGAGACAAGGTGAGCAATGAGATTACTTTGTTAATGATAACAATGATGAGTTGGTATTGTGCTTTGAGTACCTTGTTAATACTTGAATGTTCGTATTCAATCCATGTAGTTACCTCCATGATAGAGAGCATGTTATTTTTGTTCAGTATTCATATGTCATACCCAGCATCCACATTACATGTTTCAATCCACGGGAGTGGATCATTATATAAGACCCATCAATTCCAGTATGGGCACGTAAGACCCACCATTCCAATGTGGGCGGTTTGGGACACCCGTACGAAACGTTCTTCGTACGGGGCTTGGATCCCCGCATTATGTTAAATGCGGGCTTAGGTGAACACCGACGGGTGTGTCACCAGCAATACCGGTATTTGCATGTGTGTAGTCCCTTCTTTTCGTCCAAATCATTCATTCCATTCATTCAAGTGTTAGTTCGTGTTTATTTCATACACTTTAATCTTTGTTGTTCATGATGTGATCGTTTATTTCCTTTATTTGCTTATGGTGCTATCATAAGAGATGGATTTGTGTTTTGTCTTCTTTGTTGTTCATGATGTGATCGTTTATTTTCTTTGTTGCATATGATGCTATCATAAGAGATGGGTTTGTGGTCTATAAAGTCGTTGTTCATGATGTGATTGGTTAATCCTTTGACTACTTATGTTGCTATGTTTGATTTACTATTGCACTTTCTTTGAGTCATGGACTCACTCTTCTTTGTTGGTTGTGGTTTTAGGTACCCCTTTCAAGAACGGCATGCATGGGAGGGAATAGATTTAAGTCTGGATGCACCTTGGCACAAACAATTCACGGATGAATAATTTGGAAGATGATTTAATATTTGAGAGTAATGCTTAATGGATTAGTATGACTTATGCTTGGTATAATTTTGTAATAGAGTTGATAGAAGATTTTGGATGCCCTTTTTATTATGTTTTAGTTGTTTAGCATATTTTTGGATGTCGTTGATGATTAGAGTATTGAATTGATGTTATATAAATTGTTTGAACCTCGGTATAGCCATCTATACAAAGGAGGTTACATAAAATTCGATAAATAGACTTAGTTTTATTTGTTACTCTATTATTTTAGTAGCATTCGAGGCTCGAGGTTGAAATTTGGGGTGTTACAGTTAGGTATCGAGCGGGCTTTAGGTCCGTGTAATGTGACCTCGACCTTAATATACAATAATAAAATCTTGTTCATGTCATTCTTTGTTCATTTTGGCAATTTAGGCAACAAAGTTACAAACCATTTTCCCAAATTTCTATTGCAAACTCCAAGCTGGATCAAAATTTCAAAAGGAAATACCATCCAATGTTGGTATCATGACTGGATATATTTTAGTTGAAAATCATATGAATTATTACGGCCAAAAACAATTTTTATGGAATTTTTAGAAATTATTTTGATTTTCGGGAAAATATTTGTCTTTAAATAAACCCTATTTGGTCTAAATGAATTATTTATGTATTTATCAAGAAGAAACTGTGATTTTAAAAATTTATTTGGGGAATATATCATCCCAGTAGTGTTTCTGCAAAATTTCATGAATTTACAAATTTATTTGCTATTTTAAAAGTCCCAGTCAAAGTTTTGGAATTTTGAAATGAACTGGTCAACCTTTCCGGTCCAAACCACGACCCTAACATCAGCAGGCCGGACGGGGTTCGAACCATCTTGGTGGGCCTCACCTGCACACGTTCGCACGCGCATCCTTAACCTCCCGTGCGTAATCGCCGTTCATTTCCGCGCGAACGGGCCCGATTCACTGGGCTGTTCGGACCGCCTCCAACCCCCTCTCAATCTGGGCCGTTGGATCTCAATTCGACGGCATCGCATCCTTTCTCTATCTCTGAAACCCTCCTCACTTGCGGCCACCGTTGGATCTTCTTTGGGCGACCCAGATCGCGTGTGATGTTCGGACCACCTTTTCACCCGCGCGATTTTCCACCGTTGGATGCGCAATGAACCAACCAGATTCCTTGTGACGTTCGGACCGCTACAGTCCCCTATCCAATCTCAACCATCAAACCTAAATCGGAGGGCTCCTGTTAACTGGGCACTTCGGACCACACGCCAACCTCTTGATCTCAGCCGTAAAAATTAGATCCCACGGTACCGGGTGGATCACGTTGAAAACCCTGGGTGTGTACCTTTTCGTGAGCCACCGTTGGATTTGAATCCAACGTCCTTCCTTGATTGGGCCGACCGGACCACCACAGGAGCCGTTTCATCTTAACCGTTTCCTTGCGATCGGACGGCTCGCGTGAGTTGTGACCTTCGGACCACTCCATAGCTGCTCGCGATCGTGGCCGTTCGCTGGAGATCGTGTGGTCCACGTTTCACGATACCGCTTCAACTTGTTTTAGCCACCGCCATAGCAACCGCCCAAATAGAATCGAGCGGTTTGTGGTTCGATGAGATTTGCTACGTCTTGATGCATGGTATCAGAATGACTCAGGGGCCCGCGTGTCAGCGACGGAATTTCTGTTTCCTCTATTGCTTTACACCGTAAACAATTTTCTCGCCGGGGAGGAAGTGGTGTACAGTAATTTAGGGGATATTTTTCTCTTCATATCTATCCATTAGTGCCACCTCATGAGCTCTAGATAATTCTCGGTTGATCTGGACACTTCCACACTATATAAACCCTAGCTCCTGAACTTTTACCATTGTTGACCAGGGAGGACTCTCTTTGCTACTTTTCCTTTCCAGTGAAGCTCTCTGGTTCATCTACCATCGTTCAACTTCAAGGAGACCTAACTCTCATGCTAATGTGGTGTTGGTCATGCCTTGTAGGTTGGACTTGTGGTTCTTCTCTCTTGACCCTGTGAAGCTTCATTTTGGAAAATCTCACCTGGGTGAGTTAAGTTCCATCTTTCTTTAGCAAGAATGTACCTACTAATCTTTAGAGCTAACTTACATCATTTCTTGTTGGTCAGCACAAAGAAAGGCCCTGGATCTTTTGTTGACCAAGATCTTAACTTTTCTTTTCCAAACCCTAGCAGGTGAGTTAAACCTTAAATCTTATCATCTAAGAGATCCTTAAAAACATCTTTAGTTTCCATAGACCACTCACTGGTTCTTGTGATAATCCAAACTTCTTTCAACTGAAAAGTTATTTTTATAACTTTTCGGTCTTTCATATCGTTTTCAAGAATTAGAGTTTCTTTTGTCTAGATACTAGTCTATCGGTCATAAGTAAACCCTAGTATTTTTAGACCTCCATTTTGGTTATTGTGATCCTTTGGAGTATTTATCGGTAAAACCTCTTATTACATTGTTTTGTCGGGTTAGCAGGCAAAAGGATCACTTTTTCTTTCACTATCTCATAACCGGACAGATAAGGGTTGTATGATTAGGTTGTAATATTCATAACTCTCCAGTTAGCTCTAGTTCATATTTAAAGTCATCGTTTTGTGTAATTCTCCAGGACCGCGAAATCTGGACTTAGGTCCTTTGATGTTTTGGTCAGACCGACAACAGCCACTTTGCTTTTTCGATCCGTGAACCAAACATACATGATTGGTAATAATAGGTGGTAGTGTTATCTACTTCCCAGATAGCTGCAACGTCACTTTAAAAGTCTTTATGTTGAGTGGATTCTCAAGCCTACCAAAAATGGTAATAGACTCCTTGCCGTTTCTGTGTTGGTCTAACCGACCACACAGACCACAAAGTCCTAAATCTTAAATTGACATTAAATAAGTAGTAAATGACTAGTTAGCTCACAACACTAGTTTAATACACTTAGTTATCCTGTAGTAATTCATTTGTATGAAGTTGAGGTAGATAATTAAATTAATTATTTGTGCCCTATTCTAGTGTCTAAAACCTGATACTGTAGCTTTAAGCTAAAACTTAAACCTAAAAAATAGATGCCATTAGATGGTATTTACGGGTTATTATCTCTAATAAGTTAAATATAGCTTAAGCATATTGCTACCCATGCATTACCATTTTGATCATGCATTCTTTTTATGCATTTTGTTCTCTGTTTTTTCTGTGTTCATTGGAATTCTTTTATTCTCTTTTAGATACTGGTTCTTCTGAGTTTGTTGAACCTTTTGTTGAATCGCAAGAACCTGAGCAAGAGGTTATATACTACTATCAAGGCAAGCTTCCTCTCTGCACTATGTTGAGCCTAATCTTTTGAGCTGTAGATTTACAAAATACTGGTGACACTTGTGCATGCAACTTTCTAAAAATTTATTTGTGCCTGTTCCTAGTTAGTTATACCACGAACTTGTGGTTTATCTTTAATTTAATCATACACTCAACCTAAGATGATGCGTGATGTTATAATACTAAATTTTAACTTTTGCTTAGCCTACAAATCCATAGAACGGTAGTGTTTGACAAGATTATCTTGTCAAACCTGGGAACAACAAATAATTTGTATTTATCTTTGATCCTTGTTCAGTTTATTTGAATTTGAAATGATTCTAAATCCTGTTAACCTTTAATTCAAATCTGGACAAGTGGATGCTAGTGATGGTGCCTTTGTGCACGAGACTTGGGAAATGTGGATGTCTTGTCTGGATTGATTAAGGACTGAACTCTGACAATTTAATTCAAGTCCCAACGCATTTCCACACGCATGTATGGGCGCTGTTTGGTTAAGTAAAGGGTTAGTATTATTGAGTTGGATCTTTGGAGAGTAAGGACATGTGTATTGATTTCATATGGCATAGATGCTTAAGTCTTCGGGCCATGTCGTATGCCATGTGGAACTTATATTGATATCAGATGTTCTTAGAAGGGTAAGGGCGTAGATGTGTTACATCGCATGTACGTTCCTTCAGGGCCCCGACTGCGGTGTAATATGTGTGGCTAACACGAGTTTGCATTTAATTGATGGGTCGGCATTCCGGTACAACATGTGAGCCCGGTTGAATATATGCTATCGATGCGTTGTTAAGCGGGATTAATCTCACATGGGTCATCCAACTCAATAGTGTTAACTTGTTGAAAAATACCAAATCTTAGTTTACCCGGCCGACACACCAAAGGCAGTGTGTTATTATTCCGGAGGCTTACGGGCTAACTAAGTCATGTGGGTAAAGATGTACACCCTTGCAAGGTTAAAACTATTCGAATAGCCGTGTCCACGGTTACGGACAATACTTGAATTGATGTCACCTGTATAGATTTTGCTCTAAGTTTGGTTTTGGGAATTGGTTCGGCATGATGGTTGTCATGCACATTTAATTGTGAGTTGTTATTTACTCTTGTTACTGTTTATGCTTATAATTGCACTTACTCACTGTTTTAGTCCAAATCAATTTATTCAAACTGCTTGATCAAAACATAGCAATTGTAGGTTAAGATGTATCGCTTTATGCAAAAATTGAACCAATTAAGCCTCCTTTTGATAACCCTATGCATATAAAACTCTATTCCGTTGTATAGGTTCTAACAAACACTTTCTTTTATTAGTTTGTGTAAGTCTTGCTGAGTACCTTTTGTACTCAGGGTTTTATGACCTCTTGTTGCAGGTGAAGATGGTTTTCTTTATGAAATGCCCGTTAGCGCCGATCTGGGTGGCGCTAACGAGTGATGCTAGTTCTAGCCTCCACGCAATAGCTCTTGGGATGATGGGGCCATTGGTGGTTTTATCGTTTATTTTGCTTCTGCTTTGTTCTTTTGTTAATGACCCAAGGTCATTTGTTCTTATATGTTTTGATTCTGTAGCAAACCTGACACTGTAGCAACCGAATTATGATGTAATTACTAATGTATAATATTATGTGAATGTGTGACTTGTATGTGATTGATGCAATGTTGATTAAGGATATATGCTAATAGTCACTAATCACGGGAACTATTGCATGGCATATATCAGGAACCTAAATGTTGGATTGTTACTTATTATGATTATGCTTCTAGTATGATTTTTATTAAGGACATTACACTGTTCCTTAATTAAGAATTATGCTACCAGTATAATTTATAATTCGGCATGGTCCAATATTTGGGGGTCTCACACCGTGGTAGTTGAAATATTAAACAGTCTTGCTAGTTTAAGTCGCCTGAAAGTTTCTTAAGTTTAAGTCACTCGTTGTGACCATTGGATTTGCGTAGGGATTGGTGTGCTACATGATTGGATATTGATCCAATGGATAAAAGAGGTGACCTATGCTTAAGAAAAATTTCAGTTACCTTATGAATAGACAATCCCAATATTAAAATTGACACACTGTGCACAGTAAGATGGGAATGGGTCAAGCATTGCATATGCGTTTTCGTTTTGTCGCTTTGAGCATTGCTATTATGAAATAATTATGAATACTTATGTTATGCCCATAGGGTTACTATATGATATAATGGTAGATGACGAGAGGTTCAGTTCGTGGTTGTAGTCCTGGGTTGCCAGGTTGCACCACCATTCGGGGTATGAGTCTCTTTGGGAAGATTTTTTGTCTTCCTTGAGTTTGGAATGGTTGTTCTTGTTTAGATGCGGTGGATGAGTCTTCTTGGATTAGTGGTTCTATCTTTGTTGAGAGGAGTTCATCGGTCTTTGTTGGTTTTAAATGAAACAAACCTTTGGTCTCTGAATGACGAGTTGCTTTGCTGATTGTAAACATAGTTGATTTATGAGAATGTTCTTTTTCATGAAAGTCCTACTTTTCTTGTTAAAAAAAAAGTGATCCGGTGATTCGTTTGGTATTTTGGATCATGGAAATTATCTTTTACAAATTTCATTGAAGAAAGTTTTGAGTCTACTCGTTTCTTTTGGAGTTGTTGGAGTGTTGGAGTTTAAAACTTTTCTTTGAATCAGAAAGTGTCAAAGCCTTTGTAAAGTTTTTGTGGCGTTAATTGAGAATTTGTAAGTAAAGAAGATAATTGATAATGTTTATGACATCAAGTTGGGTCTTTGACATGATGCATAATTAACCTTAACTGAAGTCCTCGGTAGCTTAGCCGGTTAATTTATTGCTGCCTTGTATTGATTACTTGATGAGATGTAACTAAAAATATAATTATACCTGTTTAGGATCAACAGGATTACTAAGGAGAGTGAATATCGATCCGAATCTATCTTGTAAACATCTAATTGATGGTCTTACATAAACGCTAGATTTACCAAATTCCTGACATGCTAAAAATGTTGAAACCTGTATAAAGGACTAGATGGATGTTGGTGTATCAATGTGTGAAACCTTGTTTTACAGAAATTATGCTAGCAAATCTTTAATCGTGTTTTGAACCGACATCTAAATATAAGGTGAAATGCTGAATCTATGTTTATAAGTGGTTATGTGATTGTAAATAGAATTAGCCTCATATTTGCACACATGATTAATTCAATGGACAAGCGATAGTGAGAGCTGAAGCTGGTGTTGAGCACACCAACAACCGAGTAGATGAATTTCGTAAGTGGTCTTTGATAGTGTGCCTCGTGAAGTTACTATTGCATAGTATGATCTTGTTAAGATATTGGTTTCAACCTTGGGTTTTGTGTTTCTTTTGGAAAGCTTTAGAACGGGGTAATAGAGGTTGATGATTCTTGGCACTAATGTTTGATATCGAAGCTATTACAATTGTTAGAGGGAGACTGATGTTAATACTTGTAGTAATTGGATCACCTATGGTGATATTGCTTAAATGAAAATATTTCAAGTTTTGCTTTCCGTGTTATCCTGTAAATGAAAAATGTTTCGAGTTTTGCGGGCGAGATTATTTGAATCTTATGATTTATGTGGAAGTTGAACTGCTCCAAGCAGATCGGCGTGGCAAAGAATTTTATTGGTTCTTAAGCGGTTCTTGCGGTTTAATTGAAACGTGCCTAAATTTTCTATTCTTCTTCCGCTCGAGATTTGTCGAGTTTCACTAGAAGTGTTTTAATCTTATTGGTTGATATTTGCTATTCTCTTTCGAGGGGTGTGTACCCTCATCTATGACCCTAGTTTTGTTTTTCTAAGATCATCGTTATTGGAATATTTCTTTTGGTCTCGTGCTCACCGTGAGGAGCAACGTTTTCCTGTGTGACGAAACTTGTTCTTGTTCGCCTCTTTCTTTTGAGAAAGGATCAACCCTTTTGTGTTGCAAAGTTTTACAAAACGTAAATCGAAACTGTTGGTGGTGGTTAAGTAATTGTAGTAGTGAGATTTTGCTACCAAGTTATTAGAATAGTAGAAGATGAATTGGTTTTGATCTGATCATCTTGGAGAAAATTTGATGCAAATGGAATGATTGTCGCTGAAGTACAATTAATTGGTGTTACGACCAAGTAGAACCTATGGTAAAGTGTAGTTCCAGAATCGTAGTTATGTTGGAATGTTGGGATCATCGAAAGTGTGAAAATATTGATCAAGTTATAGAGGGTCACAATTGGGTTATTGCGAGATTGTGTGGGTGATTTCCGATGATGTCAATGAGTGAGTGTGATAGAATTGCGGGGATGTTAGAGATTTAATCCAATGATATTGCCTATCTGTTATAAGAGAAGTTCGTTGTGGAGGTCTTGGAGGTTAAATTTGGGCTTTGCATTTTTATGCTAGACCTTTGGTTGCCCAATGACTGTGTGTAGAGAAAATAGATTCTGGGGTATTCTGAGCAATGGGATGATCATTGATAGAACCCATCTGATGTAGTACCTGAGCGTGTGTATTGAGGATTCTAAAATTGTTTATTCTTAAAAGTTTGTGGTTTGAGATTGCGTGAAATCTATTTTGAGGTGCTTTGGATACCATCTATCAAATTAAATTCGTTAGAAGAAGGAATTATCTAGAGTGTCTTGGTGGGATCATTAGAGCCTTCCCACAAAAGTGTGGATGATGTACTTTGGATTGAGCATAATTTGGGGATGCTAAATTAAGAGATTTGAACTTATGCAGGATGTGATCAATTCGACTTCCTAGGTTTGAGAGAAATTTTATTCCTAAAAGAGAAACTAAGGAAAAGAATGTTTCCTCGGGCAGTGATGTAACATCCCAAATGTATATTAGGGTTAATCAAGTATAATTATATGTGTAGAAATTAAAACTTTTTCTCACATCTTGAAAAACCCTAAAATCTTATGTAATTATTGTCCAAGAGTTGTGTAATTCAAAACACAAAGCTCTTGTTGACCAAAAATCAAACTCATTCTCCAATTATCTTAAATCTTGTGTCAAACATTTGGAATATATTTTCCTTGGTCCCAAAACTGATATGGGACCCCTTAAAAATATCATGAGTTATAGCACTTGTTGATAAAGTTTGGAGGCAAAATGAATCATTAAACAACCTTAATAAATTTCCTGAGAAAATGCATTGCATAATAACCTCTGGAAATTTTATTACAGGTTCATCTTAATGTCAGTAAGCTCCAGTTAAAATTTCATCAAATTTGGAGTTCATTTGCTAGCCCAAACAATTTGGCAAAGTCTCATTTGTAGAAACAAAATTTAAAACCACCTTTGTTCCTTGGGCTAGCCATGTTCAAAGTGGTCGGCCCAACCATGTCTGCACCTCGGCAGACCTCATCTCCACCTTGATCGGTCGTGTCTGTTGGATCTACATCCAACCGCCACGACCTCCTCTCAGTCAACCTTGCTTAGGACCTCCCCACCTCCCGCGTTACATTCGTAAGACCTCTCTTTGCATTTAGTTGAGGTCGTGGCCGTTGGATTACATCCATGACCACGACCTCCTCCTCAAACGTTCTCGATTAAGACCTCCCCACCTCATCGAGTCACGGCCACTGGATCAAAGATCCACGGTCATGACCTCCTCATGCGTTAAATCCCAAAGACCTCCGCTTTGTTGAGGTCTTGGCCCTTGATTAAGATCCAACAGCCCCGACCTCCCATGGTTATCCAACTCAAAACCACCTTCCACCTTGGCGAGGTCATCACTGTTGGATTTACATCCAACCGCTCCTGACCTCCCTTTGTACTCACTTGAGGTCGTAGCCGTTGGATTTACATCCAAAGGCCACGACCTCCTCTGAAAAATATTACAGCAAGGTCCTCCCGCCTTGATGAGGTCCATGCCCTTGGATTTGCATCCAAAGGCCATGACCTCCCCCTCAGTCTCTTATGTTCGCGTGCGGTTAAGTCCCAACTGGAGGTCCGCACCGTTGGATGGAGATCCAACGCTTTGGACCTCCTGTCCATTTCCTCACGTGCGTTTTCACGTTAAGGAGATCGGAGGGCCACGACCTCCTCACCCTTGATCGTGTGGTGGGACCTCCTCCCACCACTTAAAACCTCTTGGTTCAAAATAGGATCCGATGGTTAGGACCTCTCCCGTGTCTTATCCAACGGCCATAAAGTCCTCCCTGTTCTTCTCCTTCCTCTGGCGCGGCAAACTCGGCGGCGCAATTAATGCGTGTCGACCTTGGGGTACACTTCATGACTCTTTCTTGACCGCATTTAATGCTGGTCGACTTTAGCCTCTCGAGTCAAGCAGAGCCTGCGCCCCTTGTCGGCCCCTTGTCTTGTCCACCTCATGGACCGGCCCGTGGGCTAAGCTCACCATGGAGCTTAGCCCCAGCTCATCACCTTCAATCAGGTTATAAAGTACCCTTGGAAGCCTCCCTTGGCTTCCTTTGCACACAATTGACCTCAGCCTTGCACTTTGTGCGTGGTGAGCTCCTCCTCCACTAACACTCACTCACCTCACTAGTGGTCGCCATTGTTGATGTCCTTGGAGCATCTCGGTAGCTCAAGGGTTCGATGGCTCCCTCTTCCACCCTCGTTCATTTTGTGCTCCCCAAACCTCTGGAAGTTAACCCTAACTTAGTTTGTTTGGGCGCTTTTCAGAGGAGGACAAAGTCGGGCTTGAAGCTGGAGCTTTGGCCGTGGAGCCCCTGTCTTCCCCAACTCCGGCCACCACCTCCACGACCTCCCGGCACCTTAGGACCATCGGGTAAACCCCTGTTAGTCCTTTAGATCTTTGGCACCCTATGAATGATCTCGCGGAGCTTTTCTTGGCACAAGCTTGATTGTCGCTGAGCTCGTTTTTGCATTTTCATTGTGGCCGTGCGGGGCGTATTGGTCCTCTCGGCTCGCCGGCGTTCAAAACGTCATTGCCGTTGAGAGGAGGTCCGTTGGAGTGCGCATGGTTATTGCGAACCGCGGTACCATTGGATCTCGCCGGCGAGCTCTACATCGCCGGCGAGATCACTTCTTCACGCTCGGGATTTTGTCGGATGTCGGCGTGTCATTGTCGTTTTAGGACATAAATTCGCCGTTTTAAATGCCCAATCATCGCAATCATTGGCGTCTTAACCGCCATTAACCTGTCCCCTTTGTGCGCATTAAAACCCTCGCGCGGACCTCTTCGTGGTCCGCGGCGCGTGCTCTACTGTCCAAACATGTGCGTCGCGAGCTGCGGGATGTCGGACCTCCTCAGGAGATCTGAGCGTCCAAGACCTCCTTGGCGCAATCTTAGCCGTCGAGACCTCCCCGGAGGTGCAGCGGCGTTGAGACCTCCTCTGGGACCTCCTCGAGGTCATCTCCCGTTGAGGATCTCCCTTTAGATCTGGTCCGTTCAGGACCTCCCTTCCTGTTGTGGTCCGTTGGATCTCCCATCTACGGCCACGACCTCCCCCGCCTCGCGCATGTGCGTGGTTAGGAGGTCCAGACCTCTGGACCTCCCATGTGCGTGTGTGTTGTTCTCTTGGGAGGTCTGAGCCGTTAGATCTGTGATCTGTGGCTCACGACCTCCCATGTCTTTGTGAGTGTTGAAATGCCAAGAAAGTCTTAATAATAAGCATGAATAAGGTATAAACTTTAAAATTTCATATCTTTTTCTTCTTAAATCCAAATGAGGTCATTCAAGTTGTGTTAGCTCTATCTTGAACTTGACTTTAATCTAAAAATGATTATAAGTTGAGTTCAGCTCCAGAGCACAGTTAGCCACTAGATTTTAAAACTCCTTTTAAATATACATTCAAATTAATGCTTAGCTTGTAAAATTCATAACTACTGCTCTGTAGGTTGTTTTTGAGTGAGACCAACTTTGTTGGTTTCCTCTATTAATGAACTCACTAAGAAAATTAGTTTTGAGCATGTTACTGTTAGAAAAATGAGGACTTGTGCATTATAATTTTGTTCAAGTTCTTGTTTTTGAAAAATTATAGAAAGTGCATAATAGCTCCAAATGAGATGAACTCAATTGTGTTATTCATCTCATGAGGTGCTGGTTTTGCAGTAAAAATTTCAGCCTCACCACTGTTCTAGAAAATGTTGCCTCATAATTAAATTAGTGAATAGTGCAGTTTGGTATTTTTAGGGCTGAGCAGATTTGTTTTGCTCATATCTTTTGCATTAAGAATCCAAATCCATTGGTTCTTGTTGCAAAATCTCCTAAAATCACCCTCTTGCTGCTGTAGAAATTTCATAGTATTTGGAGTTCTTTTGTTGTGTTGTCTTTGTTGTCTTTCGTCGTTCTTATCGGTTCTTTATCGCTTTTCCGTTAGGTTTAGACATTTGTGGTGATCCATAAGCGACCCTCCGCAACAAAGTGACCAGCAACAAGGCAAGCAGTTTGACCATCTCCCATCATGTCCCATTACTTTAAAGCTTACTACTTTGTTTTACTTCTATGTATGCATGCTACTTTGTGTTAAATGTCGCTAGCTTTCCTATAGTTGCATAATCTGTAGGAATTGTTATCCTCTACTACCAATGAGCCTAGGTTATTCGCTGTGGTTTGAGCTCGTTGGATGAGCTCTTATCACTTAGTAGTTGCGTTTAAACTGCTTAGACATGCTTAGCTATCGGTAGTAATGGGCGATCATCGACATAGTCGATGGTCTTGATCACACAAGTATAATTATTCCTCCTATATGTCCAGCACTTGTGCTTTGATTAATTGTAAAATCAAAAACTGAAAATAAAATGTCGATTTAGACTTGGGCATATTGGATGGATGGTGCGGTTCTTGGAATGTGGTGGTATGCCCGGTCCCTAAGGACCAAGTACTTGGGTCACTAAGCCAAGCGCTTTTGCGTGCTAACCACACGAGGGGATATGGGACCTCTCTTGACTAAGTACTTTGGGAGGTGTTAATTATGAGCTGGTTGGTGGGTATGTTTTAATAAAATCTGTGTGTGTAGTGTTGGGAGGGAGCATTGGCGGACCGGTTAGGGTCATCTAATGTGTCTTGTCCCCGTGGGTTGCGGCTCGTAATTAGCATCGTCCATTGGAAATGTCTCGTAGGACTTAGCCGTCTTGCACACACCAAAGGTCGTGTGCCTAAAGGAAAGGCGATGCGGCGTGTGGGTACATTGGTACACCCCGCAGGATAAAACTATTGAATAGCCTCGTCCTAGGTTATGGACATGCTTGGTAAGGTCGTTCAAGACTAGACTACAACCTTTAATTAAAACTTGATGGGTTGGTATGAGCGGGAGTTCATGCTATTGTTGTGGTGACTAAGGGTTAGTCACTTCGTGTTTGTTCTTGTTGTTGTTATTATGTTATTATCGCGTTGTATTTCAACAATTAAAAATGCTTTATCAAATTGCCTTCAATCTATTATGTTATTGCAAATGAAACTTGCTTTGTGCTAAAATGAGTCCAAAGCCTCATCCACTTAAATAAAGCTTGCATGTAGCTAAATTATAGTTACTGTTATCTTACACGTCGGTCTTGCGAGTACAATAAACAAGTTATTGTACTCATTTGCTTTGCTTAACAAATTTGTTGCGAGAGGCGAGGTGAGCTCCAAGAGCCTTACTTACATGCCACGTGTTGCGTTTCTTGACGACTAGCTTGGCGGTCGGTCGGATGCCTAGGGTTAAGGCACACCGATTGGCTTTGTGTTATAGCCATCTTTATGGCACTTTTGCTTCATTGTTATCTTTTTATTTGTTGCTATTTGGCCTAAGGGCCTCTCTTTTGTAATATCTATTCCATATTAATATTAACTTCGGTTTGTTGCTTATGTACTATGTGTTGTATGGAATTGATATACTCTTTTGTTGTGAGGTATGTATACTTGCATTCGGGAGTATACATTTCTCGAGACAGGTTTATTTGGTTGATAATACTAGGGTCAATTGGATGACTAAGTATTATGAGCCTAATAAACGTCGTGGAATCTCTAAAAGTTGGTATCGAGCCATTATGACCGTAGTAACACGAGCTTGGTCGTCTTTAAGATATTTTGGAAAACCTATTTTCAAAGTATAAACGAGATTTGAAAGCTTAAGAAAATTCTCAGATTTTATTCCTCATCTACCTTAGCTTTCTCTTCTCATCTCACTCTAATTTGAGTTTTGAAAGTTGTTTTCCTCTCTTCTCTTCTACAAAATAGTCATTATCGATTAATTGGGTTTTGGGTAACATATGAGAGTTCTAATTTGATGTCTTGGCTACCTTCTTGGTGAAGAATAGAAGTATTTGAAGGCGAAACTCAAATCTGAAAATTCTGGACAGCAAGCAAGCATTTTAGGGCAGCAATGCTTAAGCTAGTAAATGAGGTAGAAAATGAGAGGCTAATCAACTAAAACTTGTGGGAATAAAAGGGTAAGATGTGATACTAGTTAGCTAAGTATCTAACACTTATTTCGCTGCCTTAACCTTGCTCTCTAATAGTTTTAGATCTCATCTTACAATCTGATTTGTAATCTTCCGATCAATTACTCGTTCATTCAATACGGGTTAGTTGAGTTGAGAAGTTGAACCTTGCTTTTGGTGTTTCTTGGCTGTTTGTAGAGTCTTTTAGAAGCTTTTAAAGTTCAATTACTCGTTGTTTTGGCTTTCGTTTAGGGTGATCTTCATTCCCTAGTCGATCGCTTTTGTTTTCTTTAAGGCTTAGTTTTTGGTCTAGTTGCTAACCAAAATTTCTTGTAACAGGATGGCGGGCCTTTTCGTAGCGGCCAAGGCGATCGGTGGTCCGGACGAGGAGCTTCCTCCTCCTCCGACCATGGCCGAGGTCCTTCTTGATTGAGCGCAACCGCGGATGACAGAGAGTTCTCTTGGGCGTCATCGCGCGCAACACCTGCCCTTCACCGGAGCTTCAGGATCTGGCGAGGAATGCCCATCGGCCTCGTGGGGTCTTCTTTGAGTTCGCCGTACTCGGCCCCTACCTTTTCGGTCGAGGACCCTTTGGATGCGGACGATTGGCCGTCTTGTGGAGCGTAAGCCGCGCAGCGCAGATGCGAGGAGCACGAGAAGGCGCTGTTTGCATCGCACCAGTGGAGGTGCGGCTTTGTCATGGTGGGAGAGCTTTCTCGCCATGCAGCCCGTGGATCACACCGTCTCTTGGGAGGAGTTTCGTCTTGCCTTCCGTCGGGCTCACATCCTGCCGGCTTGATGGAGATCAAGAAGCGGGGAGTTTCTTGCGCTCAAGCAAGGCGTAGCTTCGATCATGGAGTATGTCTCGAGTTCAACCATCTAGCTCGTTATGCTCCCGAGGATGTAACCACCGATATGGCTAAGAGGCCAAGTTCAGCGTGGCTTGTCCGAGGAGTGAAGGACAAGCTATCCATTGTCGACTTTCCCGATTTTCGGACCTTGGTCGACAAGGCTATTGTCGTGAGCATGCGGCTCGAGAGCTTATGGACTCCATAGCGCAAGTGGGAGGCCCATAAGTCATCTAGGGCTAGTTCCTCCGTCCCGCTTGAGGCGATCTCGGGGTACCACTCTCACTCTTGGCGCCCCGAGGTCACCGCCTCGTTCCCGTCCTTCGAGCCGTGTCGATCCACGCACTGCGAGTCGTGAGCGCCCCATAACCCGGCTGCCGGGTCACATGTTTCTCATGCAACGAAGGGGCATTATGCGAACCAATGCCCTAAGAAGGCAGAGCGCCCCTCGTCCTAATGGAGGACGCGGTCGAGGTGGTGCATCTCAGGGACCGAAGATCGTCCCGCTACCCAAAGGCGTGGGTAGTGGTCGCGTCAACGCCATCACCACAGAGGAGGCTCAGAGGCACCCGGCGTCGTGCTAGGTACACTTTCATTAACTCTCATCCCGCTCTTGTTTTGTTTGATTCAGAGCATCTCATTCATTTGTTTCGAGTCTTTTGTTTGCTATCGGAGAGCTTCTTTTCTCTCCATTGTCGGTCCCGCTTCTCATTCGCTCTCTGGTTCGGAGTTGAGAGCGAATTGAGTGTAGGGATGTCCCTATCGAGATCGGCGTGGGTTTCTTAGCAAACCTTATCCTTCTCCATTCAATGAGTCTTGATGTGATTCTTGGCATGGATTGGTTGTCCCAAAGACATGGGGCAAATCGATTGCGCCAGAAGCTCATCTCTATCTAGTCCTTCCGGCGAGGTTTTTCTCAAAGTCGCTAGATCCTCATCTCTTCGGCGCTTGAAGCGAAACCCGCTCTAGATATTAGCGAAGTCCCAACAGTTTGTGACTTTGTTGATGTCTTTCCCACGATCTTCGGGGATGCCACCCGTTCGAGACCTCGAATTTGTCATTGAGTTGGCTCCGTGCCGCCCTATCTCAAAGAGGCCTTATCGGATGCCACCGAACGAGTTGGTTGAATTGAAGAAGCGATTAAGTGAGCTTCAAGAGAAGGGTTTCATTCGCCTAGCTCATCTCCTTGGGGTTGTCCAAAATCTTCGTAAAGAAGAAGGATGGTACTTTACGCATGTCGTTGATTACCGCCCACTTAATGAAGTGACGATGAAAGAACAAGTATCCATTGCCCGCATCGACGATCTCTTCGATCAATTGACCGGAGCTCGAGTTTTCTCCAAGATTGATTTGAGAGTGGGATATCATCGAGTTCAGATTCGCCTGAGGATATTCCAAAACGACATTCTCTACTCGCTATGGCTTGTATGAGTATCTTTGTCATGTCATTCGCAACCAATGCTCTGCCTTGTTCATGAACCTCATGAATTCGGTATTCATGGAGTATTTGGATAAGTTTGTCGTGGTCTTCATCGATGATATTCTTATCTATTCCAAGAACGATGAGGAACATGATCGAGATCTCGAGGCTTGTGTTAGGCAAGCTACGTGAGCACCAAACAGTCGCGAAGTTGACAAGTGTGCATTCGGTTGAAGGAAGTGGCTTTCTTAGGCCATATTCTTTCGGCGGGAGGCGTGGCAGATTGATCCTAACAAGGTCGCGATGTTCTTTCATGGAGTCGACCTATTTCGGTCACCGATGTGCGGAGTTTTCTCGGTTAGCGGGATATTATCGTCGCTTTATCGAGAACTTCTCCAAGATCGCTGGCCGATGTGAGTTGCTCAAGAAGGACAAGAAGTTTGTGTGGTCCGTTGAGTGTGAGAAAGTTTCCAAATACTCAAAAGCGTTTGACCACCGCTCCGTTCTTGTTCTTCCCGATATCCATCGAAGCTTCGATATCTTTTGCGATGCTTCTCGTCGAGGCCTCGGTTGTGTCCTTATGCAAGAAGGCAAGGTAGTGGCCTATGCATCAAGACAATTGAGACCTCATGAACTCAACTACCCTACTCATGATTTGGAGTTGGTCATTGTGATTCATGCACTTAAGATTTGGCGACATTACCTAATCGTGTCGTTGTAGAAGTGTATTCGGATCACAAAAGCCTCAAGTACTTGTTCACCCAACCCGACTGAACCTCGGGCAAAGGAGATGGTTGGAATTGATCAAGGACTATGATATGGGTATTCACTACCATCCGGCAAGGCTAATGTCGATTCTTGGCGCTTTAGTCATAAAGCGCATTGTAATGCCTTAGTGCTCAAAGAGCATTCACCCTCTCTTCTCGAAGCATTCCAGCGTCTCAACTTGGAGATAGTTGAGCATGGATTTCTCGCTGCCATGGTTGTGCAACCAACCTTGGTGGATCGGATCAAGTCCGCTCGGCGATCGGATTTGGGAGTGAGCCACATTAAGGCAAATGTCAAGGCCGAACGACCAAGTGCTTTTACGAGGATGAGCATGGTGTTGTGAGGTTCGACAACGCCTTGTGGTTCCAAAGGACATGGAGTTGCGGAATTTGATCCTCCATGAAGCCCATGATTCGCCTTTATCCATTCATCCCGGGCCACAAAGATGTATCAAGATCTCCTTTGAGATTTTGGTGGACCCGAATGAAGAGGGAAATCGCGGTTCGTTGTCGAAAGTCGACGTGTGTGTCGTCAGGTCAAGGCCGAGCATCGGCGTCTGCTGGGCGCTTGACCTTTGCCAATTCTGAGTGGAAGTGGGATTCGATCGGAATGGATTTCATCACGGTCTACCCACATCCCGAAGAAGAATGATGCCATTTGGGTCGTCATCGATCGATTGACTAAGGTGGCACATTTTCTTCCGTCAAGACCGACCTTCGGTAGGTCTTTTGGCGGAGCTCTACATCGCCCGCATCGTGAGTTTGCACGGTGTGCGAAGACGATCGTGTCGGATCGTGGATCCTTTTCACGTCTCGTTTTGGCATAGCTTGCAAGAGGCTATGGGCACTCATCTTGCTTTTAGCACAGATTTCACCCTCAAACGATGGTCGACCGAGAGGGTCAACCAAGTTTTGGAAGACATGCTTCGTGCTTGTGTCCTTTCTATGGGAAGCATTGGGAGAAATGCTTGCCATTCGCGAAGTTTTCTTATAACAACGACTTTCGAGGCGGTCTCGGCATGGCACCATTTGAGGCCTTATACGGAGAAAGTGTAGGACCCGTTGAACTGGTCGAGACCGTGAGAGACCTCTCTTTGGCCCGGACTCAATCAATGAGGCCGGCGCCAAGTCCAAATATTATTCGTGGCGTTTGCGCAGCTCAATCGAGCAAAAGAGCTATGCGGATCGCCGTCGGCGTGAGTTACGTTTTGAGCCTAATGACTTTGTTTATCTCAAAGTCTCTCCTTTGAAGGGCCATCAACGTTTGGCGTCAAGGGCAAGTTGGCTCCTCGATATGTCGGTCCCTACCGTTATCGAGAAGAAGGAGTTGTTGCCTATAAGTTGGAGTTGCCGGCTGCACTTGAGGGGTACATGATGTTTTCATGTGTCCCGCTTAAGAAGTGCCTCCGTGTTCCAACCGAGGAAGCTCCGTTGGAAACTCTCGATGTCAACCCGATTTGACCTATCGCGAGCACCTGTTCGGCGTGCTCGATGAGTCTGAGCGAAGGACAAGGAATAAGACCATCAAGTTCCTTAAAGTTCAAGTGGTCAAACCATTACGAGGATGAGGCTACTTGGGAAAGAGAAGATCGTCTCGTCAAGGACTATCCATCTTTCTTTATCGAGTGAGCCAAATCTCGGGGCGAGATTTCTGTAAGGGGAGAGATTTTGTAACATCCCAAATGTATATTAGGGTTAATCAAGTATAATTATATGTGTAGAAATTAAAACTTTTTCTCACATCTTGAAAAACCCTAAAATCTTATGTAATTATTGTCCAAGAGTTGTGTAATTCAAAAACACAAAGCTCTTGTTGACCAAAAATCAAACTCATTCTCCAATTATCTTAAATCTTGTGTCAAACATTTGGAATATATTTTCCTTGGTCCCAAAAACTGATATGGGACCCTTCTGAAAAATATCATGAGTTATAGCACTTGTTGATAAAGTTTGGAGGCAAAATGAATCATTAAACAACCTTAATAAATTTCCTGAGAAAAATGCATTGCATAATAACCTCTGGAAATTTTATTACAGGTTCATCTTAATGTCAGTAAGCTCCAGTTAAAATTTCATCAAATTTGGAGTTCATTTGCTAGCCCAAACAATTTGGCAAAGTCTCATTTGTAGAAACAAAATTTAAAACCCCCTTGTTCCTTGGGCTAGCCATGTTCAAAGTCGGTCCAGCCCAACCATGTCTGCACCTCGGCAGACCTCATCTCCACCTTGATCAGTCGTGGTGTTGGATCTACATCCAACCGCCACGACCTCCTCTCAGTCAACCTTGCTTAGGACCTCCCGCCTCCCGCGTTACATTCGGCCGTAAGACCTCTCTTTGCATTTAGTTGAGGTGCGTGGCCGTTGGATTTACATCCAACGACCACGACCTCCTCCTCAAACGTTCTCGCTTAAGACCTCCCCACCTCATCGAGTCACAATCGCTAGATCAAAGATCCACGGTCATGACCTCCCTGCGTTAAATCCCAAAGACCTCCGCCTTGTTGAGGTCTTGGCCCTTGGATTAAGATCCAACCGCCCTCGACCTCCCATGGTTATCCAACCTCAAAACCACCTTCCACCTTGGCGAGGTCATCATTGTTGGTTTACATCCAACCGCTCGACCTCCCTTTGTACTCACTTGAGGTCGTGGCCGTTGGATTTACATCCAAAGGCCACGACCTCCTCTGAAAAATATTACAGAAGGTCCTCCTCCTTGATGAGGTCCATGCCCTTGGATTTGCATCCAAAGGCCATGACCTCCCCTCGATCTCTTATGTTGGCGTGCGATTAAGTCCCAAGCGGAGGTCCGCACTGCTGGATGGAGATCAACGCTTTGGACCTCTGTCCATTTCCTCACGTCGTTTTCACGTTAAGGAGATCGGAGGCCACGACCTCCTCACCCTTGATCGTGTGGTGGGACCTCCTCCCACCACTTAAAACATAACGGTTCAAAATAGGATCCGATGGTTAGGACCTCTCCTGTGTCTTATCCAACGGCCATAAAGTCCTCCCTGTTCTTCTCCTTCCTCTGGCGGGCAAACTCGAAAGCGGCGCAATTAATGCGTGTCGACCTTGGGGTACACTTCAATCAGCTCTTTGTTGACCGCATTTAATGCAGTGTCGCTTTTAGCCTCTCAGTCAAGCCCGAGCACCCCCCTTGTCGACCCCTTGTCTTGTCCACCTCATGGACCAGCCTGTGGGCTAAGCTCACCATGGAGCTTAGCCCGACTCATCACCTTCAATCAGGTTATAAAGTACCCTTGGAAGCCTCCCTTGGCTTCCTTTGCACCTAATTGACCTCGGCCTTGCACTTTGTGCGTGGTGAGCTCCTCCTCCACTAACACTCACTCACCTCACTAGTGGTGCCATTGTTGATGTCCTTGGAGCATCTCGGTAGCTCAAGGGTTCGATGGCTCCCTCTTCCACCCTCGTTCATTTTGTGCTCCCCAAACCTCTGAAGTTAACCCTAACTTAGTTTGTTTGGGCGCTTTTGAGAGGAGGACAAAGTCGGGCTTGAAGTCGGAGCTTTGGCCGTGGAGCCCCTGTCTTCCCAACTCGGCCACCACCTCCACGACCTCCCGGCACCTTAGGACCATCAGGTAAACCCTGTTAGTCCTTTAGATCTTTGCACCGCATGAATGATCTCGCGGAGCTTTTCTTGGCACAAGCTTGATTGTCGCGCGGAGCTCGTTTTGCATTTTCATATTGTGGCGTGCGGGACGTATTGGTCCTCTCCGCTTGCCGGCGTTCAAGGCCGTCATTGCTGTTGAGAGGTCCGTTGGTGCGCATGGTTATTGCGAACCGCGGTACCATTGGATCTCGCCGGCGAGCTCTACATCGCCGGCGAGGATCACTTCTTCACGCTCGGGATTTTGTCGGATGTCGCGAGCGTGTCATTGTCGTTTTTAGGACATAAATTCGCCGTTTTAAATGCCCAATCATCGCAATCATTGGCGTCTTAACGCCATTAACCCTGTCCCTTTGCGCGCATTAAAACCCCTCGCGCGCGGACCTCCTCGTGGTCCCGCGCGCATTAATGCCCTGTCCAAACATGTGCGTGCGCGAGCTCTGGGATGTCGAGACCTCCTCCGAGGAGATCTGGAGCGTCCAAGACCTCCTTGGCGCAATCTTAGCCGTCCCTGCACTCCTGGAGGTGCAGGACGTGAGGACCTCCTCTGGGACCTCCTCGAGGTCATCTCCCGTTGAGGACCTCCCTTTAGATCTGGTCCGCTCCGGACCTCCTTTCCTGTTGTGGTCCGTTGGATCTCCCATCTACGGCCACGACCTCCCCTCACCTCGCGCATGTGCGTGGTTAGGAGGTCCAGACCTCTGGACCTCCCATGTGCGTGTGTGTTGTTCTCTTGGGAGGTCTCGAGCCGTTAGATCTGTGATCTGTGGCTCACGACCTCCCATGTCTTTGTGAGTGTTGAAATGCCAAGAAAGTCTTAATAATAAACAGAATAAGGTATAAACTTTAAAATTTCATATCTTTTTCTTCTTAAATCCAAATGAGGTCATTCAAGTTGTGTTAGCTCTATCTTGAACTTGACTTTAATCTAAAAATGATTATAAGTTGAGTTCAGCTCCAGAGCACAGTTAGCCACTAGATTTTAAAACTCCCTTTTAAATATACATTCAAATTAATGCTTAGCTTGTAAAATTCATAACTACTGCTCTGTAGGTTGTTTTTGAGTGAGACCAACTTTGTTGGTTTCCTCTATTAATGAACTCACTAAGAAAATTAGTTTTGAGCATGTTACTGTTAGAAAAATGAGGACTTGTGCATTATAATTTTGTTCAAGTTCTTGTTTTTGAAAAATTATAGAAAGTGCATAATAGCTCCAAATGAGATGAACTCAATTGTGTTATTCATCTCATGAGGTGCTGGTTTTGCAGTAAAATTTCAGCCTCACCACTGTTCTAGAAAATGTTGCCTCATAATTAAATTAGTGAATAGTGCAGTTTGGTATTTTTAGGGCTGAGCAGATTTGTTTTGCTCATATCTTTTGCATTAAGAATCCAAATCCATTGGTTCTTGTTGCAAAATCTCCTAAAATCACCCTCTTGCTGCTGTAGAAATTTCATAGTATTTGGAGTTCTTTTGCTGTGTTGTCTTTGTTGTCTTTAAATCGTTCTTATCGGTTCTTTATCGCTTTTCCGTTAGGTTTCGACATTTGTGATGATCCATAAGCGACCCTCCGCAACAAAGTGACCAGCAACAAGGCAAGCAGTTTGACCATCTCCCATCATGTCCCATTACTTTAAAGCTTACTACTTTGTTTTACTTCTATGTATGCATGCTACTTTGTGTTAAATGTCACTAGCTTTCCTATAGTTGCATAATCTGTAGGAATTGTTATCCTCTACTACCAATGAGCCTAGGTTATTCGCTGTGGTTTGAGCTCGTTGGATGAGCTCTTATCACTTAGTAGTTGCGTTTAAACTGCTTAGACATGCTTAGCTATCGGTAGTAATGGGCGATCATCGACATAGTCGATGGTCTTGATCACACAAGTATAATTATTCCTCCTATATGTCCAGCACTTGTGCTTTGATTAATTGTAAAATCAAAACTGAAAATAAAATGTCGATTTAGACTTGGGCATATTGGATGGATGGTGCGGTTCTTGGAATGTGGTGGTATGCCGGGTCCCTAAGGACCGAGTACTTGGGTCACTAAGCCAAGCGCTTTTATGCTAACCACACGAGGGGATATGGGACCTCTCTTGACTAAGTACTTTGGGAGGTGTTAATTATGAGCTGGTTGGTGGGTATGTTTTAATAAAATCTGTGTGTGTAGTGTTGGGAGGGAGCATTGGCGCACCGTTTAGGCTGTCTAATGTGTCTTGTCCCCGTGGGTTGCGGCTCGTAATTAGCATCGTCCATTGGAAATGTCTCGTAGGACTTAGCCGTGCTGGCACACCAAAGGTCGTGTGCCTAAAGGAAAGGCGGTCTGACGTGTGGGTACAGTGGTACACCCTGCAGGATAAAACTATTCGAATAGCCTCGTCCTAGGTTATGGACATGCTTGGTAAGGTCGTTCAAGACTAGACTACAACCTTTAATTAAAACTTGACACGGTTGGTATGAACGGGGAGTTCATGCTATTGTTGTGGTGACTAAGGGTTAGTCACTTCGTGTTTGTTCTTGTTGTTGTTATTATGTTATTATCGCGTTGTATTTCAACAATTAAAAATACTTTATCAAATTGCCTTCAATCTATTATGTTATTGCAAATGAAACTTGCTTTGTGCTAAAATGAGTCCAAAGCCTCATCCACTTAAATAAAGCTTGCATGTAGCTAAATTATAGTTCTGTTATCTTACGTCGGTCTTGCGAGTACAATAAACAAGTTATTGTACTCATTTGCTTTGCTTAACAAATTTGTTGCGAGAGGGCGGAGGTGAGCTCCAAGAGCCTTACTTACGTGCCCGTGTTGCGCTTTCTTGACGACTAGCTTGGCGGTCGGTCGATGCCTAGGGGTTAAGGCACACCGATTGGCTTTGTGTTATAGCCATCTTTATGGCACTTTTGCTTCATTGTTATCTTTTTATTTGTTGCTATTTGGCCTAAGGGCCTCTCTTTTGTAATATCTATTCCATATTATTGTTAACTTCGGTTTGTTGCTTATGTACTATGTGTTGTATGGAATTGATATACTCTTTTGTTGTGAGGTGTATCTGCGTGCAGGGAGTATACATTTCTCGAGACCGGTTTATTTGGTTGATAATACTAGGGTCAATTGGATGACTAAGTATTATGAGCCTAATAAACGTCGGCGTCTCACAAGTGAAGAGTTCTCCGATTATTGTTTGAGTTGTGTGTTTAGGTCAAAGGTCATTTGTAATTTGAGTTGGCTTTATGTTGGCATGATGGTTCTTTCCTGTTCGGGAAATAAAAGAAGTATTTGATTTGGGCATTCGAGTGATTTCTCCTTTGGCTTTCGTGGTGTTTATTCGCAAATTGCCTAATTAGAAAGTGGAATTGTTTTCGTGATGAATTGTCAATTTTGGGTTTGACCCTTTTGGGGAAGGATTTGCTTTGCGTGGTTGCGATGAAAACTCCTTATTTTCAGTTAGATTCTCTTTGTAAAATAGTTGACGTGGGTTTACAACTTTGGGCTGTGGTCTCTTCTGTTCAAGAGAGAGGCCACTTAGGAGTTGGAGTTTCACAAGCGTAAGTGTTATCCGGATTTGTTCACCTTGGGTACGTGGTTACTGTTGGTAGTTCTCAGTTGTGGCTGTTCTTTCGCGTAGAGCTGTGTGGGGATTCGGGGTCGAATCCCGTTTAAGGAGGGTAGAATGTAATACCCCGAATATCAAATAGGAGAATATTATTTGGAGAAGGAAGTTTATTTAGTTTTCGTTAGCAAAATGCATTAAAGATTAGAGAGAAACAACTTATATTTGAGAAGCAATTACACAAAAATTCAAGAATTTTGGAAGTGTGGGCCTTGGGCTCTCGGCCCTTTGCTTCTTGGCCCTAAGTGGGCCGGCCCACTAGGGTTCTTAAAGGGGGGGTGCCCTATTGCCCTAAGGCAGTCTTCATCCCCATGAGCAGCCGCCGCCTCCCCATTTTCTCCTCTTGGCGTCGCTGCACAAGACCCAGCCTTTGTTGGCTCGGCCGGTCGCCTCCCCTGCCTTGGGTGCCGCCCGGCCTCCCCATGCCGCCACCCTTGCCTCCTCGCGTCGCCTTCCCCGATGGCGTCGCTCCACCGGCTGCGTCGCCCAGCTCGGTCTTGTTTGCACCGCCTGCCCCGGCCCGATCGCCTCGGCCACCGTCGTTGGCCTCCCCGTGCCCGGAGCAGGCTCGCTCCTCCCTTCGATCTCGTGTGTGCACATGCTCGTGAGGCTAAGCGGCCGTGCTGCACCCGGCACCCGCCACCCCTCGCCGCCTCCCCTACCGCTCGGCTCCCTGCGACTCCCCTGCTGCCGACGCCTTGGTTGCCTCTTCTGCGGTAATGATCCCGTGTGAGGAATTGTTAGCCGGTGTTTGTGCGGATGAATCATGCTGTTTATGTAGGTGTGGGTGTGCTTGTGGCTTGTGCTCGTGTTATATTTGTGCTGTGTGAGCTTTAATCGATTTTGCTTGTGCGATTGTCTGCGTGGCTATGGCCATGTCGGTGATTTAGGAATAGAATTTGGAGTAGCTATAGCATATGCTTGGCTCAATCGAGCATCTTGGAATAGGATGGTTCTAATTGATAAAAATGTTGGTCTTGAACTCTTGATGATTACACATAGGTATGGTTTTTCTTTGTGCTTGATTCATGTTGAACCTGCTTGGCTTGGCTTCTGGATTTTGCATCATTGAAGGGCCCGAAAGCCACAAACACTCTAGATTCTAGATCCAAGATTGACTAGGAGTTCCTCATGAGGAATCGTGGCAAGGATTTGGGGATTGGTGTTTAGCACTTTATCTTACTAATTGCTATTCGGAGAGGCTATTAGTGCAAGCTACTGTATTAATTGTTCTTGTTTTCTCGCCCATTGTCGCAAACACATCGAGGTGAATGAGCTCATCAAAGGAAGGCCCTAGACAACTTTGGAGTTCATACAATGGATGAAAAGATATTGTGACTCTGTCCATGGAGGCTTCATGAGCAGTGGTGGTGAACCTCGGTGATAGCGTGTTCCGTCTTTATGTCTTCTGACTCACGGTTGAGGCAAGTGCAAGTATTATTGAGATGTTATATTATATACTTGATGAATGCCATAGTTGGTTGATGTTGATTATTTCTTAGTAATGTTGACGAGCATGAGTGATATAGTTTAATGATAATGTTTTTATGACTATGCTTACGTGGTGAAGCTTACATGGAAATGTCTACATAACGACACATGCTAATGTTTATGTGATGATGCTTACATGGTAGTGTTCATATGACGATGCTTACTACTTGGGAATATTTACATGATGCTACATGTTAATAGTTACATGATGATGCGTACATGATGATGTCTATATGGGTATGCTTACATGAGAATGGTTACATGTTGATGGCGTAATGATGAGACAAGGTGAGCAATGAGATTACTTTTTAATGATAACAATGATGAGTTGGTATTGTGCTTTGAGTACCTTGTTAATACTTGAATGTTCGTATTCAATCCATGTAGTTACCTCCATGATAGAGAGCATGTTATTTTTGTTCAGTATTCATATGTCATACCCAGCATCCACATTACATGTTTCAATCCACGGGAGTGGATCATTATATAAGACCCATCAATTCCAGTATGGGCACGTAAGACCCACCATTCCAATGTGGGCGGTTTGGGACACCCGTCTTTAAACGTTCTTCGTCGGGGCTTGGATCCGCATTATGTTAAATGCGGGCTTAGGTGAACACCGACGGGTGTGTCACCAGCAATACCGGTATTTGCATGTGTGTAGTCCCTTCTTTTCGTCCAAATCATTCATTCCATTCATTCAAGTGTTCGTTCCGTGCTTATTTCATACACTTTAATGCTGTTGTTCATGATGTGATCGTTTATTTCCTTTGACTGCTTATGGTGCTATCATAAGAGATGGATTTGTGTTTTGTCTTCTTTGTTGTTCATGATGTGATCGTTTATTTTCTTTGTTGCATATGATGCTATCATAAGAGATGGGTTTGTGGTCTATAAAGTCGTTGTTCATGATGTGATTGGTTAATCCTTTGACTACTTATGTTGCTATGTTTGATTTACTATTGCACTTTCTTGAGTCATGGACTCACTCTTGCCGTTGGTTGTGGTTTTAGGTACCCTTTCAAGAACGGCATGCATGGGAGGAATAGATTTAAGTCTGGTTGCACCTTGGCACAAACAATTCACGGATGAATAATTTGGAAGATGATTTAATATTTGAGAGTAATGCTTAATGGATTAGTATGACTTATGCTTGGTATAATTTTGTAATAGAGTTGATAGAAGATTTTGGATGCCCTTTTTATTATGTTTTAGTTGTTTAGCATATTTTTGGATGTCGTTGATGATTAGAGTATTGAATTGATGTTATATAAATTGTTTGAACCTCGGTATAGCCATCTATACAAAGGAGGTTCTGTAAATTCGATAAATAGACTTAGTTTTATTTGTTACTCTATTATTTTAGTAGCATTCGAGCTCGAGGTTGAAATTTGGGGTGTTATAGTAAAGTTTGCACAAACTCAGAGAGTAAAAAACTATTGAATAGCCATGTCCACGGTCATGGACATGCTGAGCAAAGCCACTCTAAGTTAGACTTTGTTTTTGGTTTTAAAATGATTTCAACAGATGATTTTAGGATGGTAAATCCTTATGGTAAAAATTGGACGGTTAGCCATGTGATAGGAGGGTATCCTTCACCATTCATTCATGGAAGTTATCCATTATAAAACTGTCAATTTAAAAATCTAATTTTAGATATAGAATAAAAATGTCCTTGGAAATTATTATGAATATTTAAACTTAAAATTCTGCTTTATGCAAAATAAACCCTGCCAGTCTCACTTGTTTACATATGCATGCATCATACTTCTTTATTGGGTGTAACTTGCAAGCACCAAAGTTGTGCTCACTCTTGCGGAATAATCTTTATTTAGGAGAAGACTTCTGTCAGGACGGTGAGGATCCAGACGTTTAGGCATACCCCCCAGACAATTGTCTATGGCGAATCGTGTGGCTTACTACTACTTTACTTCCGCTGTGATATTTGTTTATTTGACCTCAGGCCCATTTTGTATTAAACTCTGAATTATATTAAATAAATATGTGATATGATTGTGATGTCACTTTTGTATGACCGTGTGCACTGGAAATCCTGGACTAGTGTATGAGCATAAAGAATTCGGGATCCTTCGTTCCCGGGTTCGACAATTGCACTCCTGAGAAATGAAATGTATGTTTTTTTAATGAGAACGAATTGTTGAGGATATGATGCTTGTGCATGGCTATTCTTACTTGTACTTACTGAGTATTGGACTCATTCTTGTTTTTTGTCGTTTTAGGTGATCGTTAAAGACGACATGCATCAGGTGGAAATAGATCATGGAATAATAGCAATATTGTGCACTTCACATCACTAGACATTTATTTCCATTGGTTAAAAGTTCAGTTAGCAAATTTTAATGTAATAAATGGATAATTTGCGATATTCCTATATTTGTATGGGTCTGCTTAATGTAGATGTTGCATTACCTAGTTAATACTTGGTTACGTGGCTTTGATGATTATTTGTTTCTATTTCCTTCCACTTGTGTGGTTATTAAGCTTGCTGAAATTTAGGAATTTTAACTTGAAGGATTATTCTTTTGAATATTTAGATGTTAAGTTTATCAGTTGACTAGATATTTTTTGCTGTGTTGACAGTGGTAAGTATTTACATGTTATTTATTCCATTCGGTTTATAGGAATTAGGTTGCTGAAATTTATGACTTGTCTTACGGTAGAATGATTATTATTTCAGTCTAGCTGATATTGATTCTTGTTAAATGATTAAAATTAGTAGAGATAGTAGTTGTAGGTGACATTTCGGGCTTTGTTAAGTCGGGGTGTTACACGGGGCCCACAGGTCAGAGAGAGGTGAAAGGGTGAGTTAGGGTTTTAGGTTTTTGATTTTCTGCTGAATTATTCCCTGATTTTACTTACTGCTCAAATGAAGTTCAAATTTTATGAAAATTTTTGTGTAGGCTTATGACCTAATTTAGTTTCTCCTGTAAACTTTTTAGTGGTTTAAACCTTGTGTGAATTTCTCCAAAATTCGAACAAGGTTCTATTCTTATGAGTTTGTAATTATTTTTCTTAACAAGATTTTATATAAAAGTTTTTGTGAATTATTCCTGGGATATCATCCCCGAAATAATTCTCTTAATTAATATTTATACTTTGTTTTACCTGATTCCTTTTTAGCACCTATTTGTTTGTAGATCAAGTTTTGCTTTTAATTCAAAAACCAGATTCAACATGGTATTTTTCATATGCAAATGATCAAAGTAATTTCTCTAACGCATTTATATTACATAATCCCAGAATTCAGATTTTGGGATGTTACAAAACTACTACCAATTACCACATTTACATTTTCCCAAACGCACACAACACCATATCACAATTCCATCCACTTATCTCTGTCTAAATCTTTTCCCACCCTATTGGTTAAGTGCAACACATGCTATCAACAAGTGACAACATTCTCCACACATCTTTCTACAAAGTATTCCATATTCACTTAGTCAAGTTTAGATTTGCAATTCAAAATGATATTAATAACTCGTTGCATGGCTAAGTAGACTATGTGTGTCTAACCAACCCAAGTTGGTGCTATAATAATATCAACTAGTAATTAATCAAACTAAGGTGACAAAAGATCAAGGTAATACATTGAGCAAGGTAGATATAATCAAGTAGGTGTATAGTTAACCCAAAGCATTCAAAGAATTAAATACTTGAAATAACATGCAATAGTTTGAATCAAAGTAATTTTTGCAAAATTGGGTTCAATATGATTAAAGGTACAACTTGCCTTGAAACAAGTCTTGATACTGGTATTGAGCTTGATCAACTCCTCCTTTCTCGAAAACTCCCGAAGTATCAACGTCTACTCGCAAACGAAAGTGAAAACATAAATAAATACCAAATAAGGTAACAAATAAACAATAAATAAATAAATAACCACAAGAAGTTATATCTTGAATTTATATGAATTTAGAAATTTTAATAGGCTCAATCGGAGTTCGTATGAGGAAGAATGGGCTCTCGGAAGATTTAAATCTAAAAAAGATAAAAAAAACACTATTTCAGATTTTTGGAATTTTCTTTCTAAAGGAAATTTGAAATATTGCATCAGCATGATGCCAAAGAATGAATTTCGAATTATAAGAAAATCCCAAAAATAGGAAATAGAGGCTACCAGGGTACGGGTCTATGGCTCACGGGTCCATGGAATAGTGCACTGACATGTGGGGTCCACATGTCACAGACGGCTCATGGTAGACTAGGTCTACCTAGGGTTAGGTTTAGGGTTTGCACAGTAGAGATGACATGGCACATGTTGCCGACTCGGACAAATGGCAAGACGACATGTGGAAAGGAGTAGTGATGTGGTGGCAATGCGGAATGGGATGACACAGAGCGAGGTGGTGTCGTGGCACTCACGTGGCAGATATGCAAGCGATGAGGCTAACGTGGATGGTGACGTAGACGACAACGATGGCGGTGGCACTTGGGTCCTGATGGTCGTTGATGTTTGAGACCATGGCGGCAGACATGACGGGTGCACTAGGTAGCTGAAGCGACAACGATCTCAATGGGGTACATGTCACAGCCGGAAGTGGATGGAGGTGGAGGACGATGAGATTTAAGAGGCGGCACAACTCGGGTATGCGGCACGATGGCGTTACGACAACGCTCTGGCGACTTCGAGGTGACGGCGGTGTAGATCTAATCCTTGCAGTCCCGACGGTGGTGACAATGGGAGCTAAGGCTCACCGACGGCGGTGAAAATTGGCAACGAAGGCTCACGGACGACGGTGATGACAACTCGAGCTCCCAGTGGCTAGGGTTAGGGATTCTAGCGGCGACAACTGTGGTTAGGGTGCGGAGGGCGAGGGCGACGTCCCTCTTTATAGCGCGGCGGCCGAAAGTGTCCCTGGCGTGCACGCCAAGAGATCGGAGCGGCAGCGGAGTCCAACTCGTACCCGAGACAGAGACAATGAACAGTACGGGTGGGACCCACATGTCGATGATGATGGCTAGAAGCAATCGCGTCGCATTGCAATGGCGAGACTAACAGTGGAACTGCAGCGCGGGCGAGCTGGAGGGGGAGAGAGAGAAAGAGTGGGCTGGGCTATAGAATTGGGCTGGGGTGAACAGAAGATGGGCGAGGGCAAAGGAATTCAACCCAATTGATTTTCTGGATTTTAAATAGGTTTTCTATTTTAAAAAGAAAATACAAATGGCAAATTAAAAATAGCAAATGAACTCGGAAAAATTCCAAAAATATCTAGAAAATACTTCCAAGCACAAAGAACCCAAATAAAATAATTTTGGAATTAATTAATGTTCAGATTATTCACATTAAATTGTTTTGACTTTAAAAATTCCATTTAAGCTTTAACAAATTCAAATAAAATTTGGTGAAATTTTCCAAGGGACTAAACTACTTTAAAATGTTTTAAAACTTCAAAAATTAGGATGTTACAAGTAGGTATGTGTTTGAGCCAAATCTGGGACAGCAGCCCACATGGGAGGTCACGGAAGAAGACCAAGGTGTTGGGAGGAAGAGAAAGGAGCTGTATGATGGGCGTCGAGTGGAAGGGTGAGAAAGTCTGGCTGGCATAATGAATATCCCATTTCTGCCTATTTGGTAATAGTATCCATATTACAAATGAATATTTTCCTTTATGTATATTGTATGGTGTATTATTAAGATCCAGACAATGTATCTCTTGATTTTTGTTATATGGACGGGTTCTGCTAATTCATTGACATTTGTATTGCAAAATGAAAAGCATTATGGAATTGCATATTTTGCATATCCCTCAGATGTGAAGCAGATAACCATATTTGTTATCCTTGACATCACAAGCAAGTTTATAGGTACAACATGGTTAGCCAAGGTCTCGTTGGTGACCCTGTTTTCTCATTCTGGTTCAACCGACATGCTGATGAAGGGCAAGGAGGCGAAATTGTGTTTGGAGGAATTGATCCTAATCACAAGGGAAATCATACATATGTCCCTGTCACGAGGAAGGGATACTGGCAGGTTAATCTCGATTTTCAGTTAGTTCAAACTTTTAAACTCTGAATGTGAAAGAAGTGGTTACTGATTTTGTACTGATAAAATTTTGATCCATGAATTGACCTCTCGTTACATCCTGCAGTGTGATATGGGTGATGTCCTGATTGGAGGAAAGTCCAGAGGTACTGGATTATCATTTTTTTTCATGTCCAATATACCTTCGTATAAATGTAAAATGTTCTGATCATTTTGGTTATACCTCTCTGTGTTATTAGGATTCTGTGCCGCTGGCTGTGCAGCAATAGCAGATTCTGGAACTTCGTTGCTTACTGGTCCCACAGTATGTTGTGAGCTCTGTTTTTGTTTGTCCATAAGCAAGGAAAAAGGGTTTTTTTCTCCTGGTCAAAAAAAAGGGAAAAGGGGTTTAAGGCATCTAACCCTGGGTCCTTGAAGCTCTTAACATTGCTTTATTTCCTGAATCCTGGTTCCTATCATCATTGATATAATCTCACTTTTCTGTTGTCAATATATCTAGTTACCTAAATGACATGTTGCTTTTTTAAAAAAATGACACATTGCTTAGCAAACATTTAGACCACTACGCATTTGGCTTAGTTTTTAGTACCTTTTAGCACAGAAAAGATGCATTGTAACATATAAAGGTGTATGCTTTGTGTAGGACCGGAAACAGGCGACTAGAGGGGGGGTGAATAGGAGCACCAAATCTTTTTCACTTTGAATGGATTTAACTCGCAAATCACTTCAATAGCTATGAGAGCTATGAAGATGAATGCTTAAGCACAGTGGAAGTCTTGTGTTGAACCCTCTCCTAACCCCCAAAGGCACAGCAGCAAACTCCCTGAAGAAGTTCTGAAAAATCAGGAATCGGTACTACCACAGTGTAAAGAAAGGTACTACCGCAGGCAAATGAAAGGTACTACCGCACTGAGGTACTACCACAGGCAAATGAAAGGTACTACCTCACTGAGGTAATACCGCAGGCCAATGAAAGGTACTACCGCACTGAGGTACTACCTTAGTGAAACCAGCGGTACTACCTATAATAGGTACTACCACAGTGTACCGAGCGGTACTACCGCACCGCGGTACTACCTCAGTCAAAAGAGAGGTACTACCGATTGTCCCGAGTTAAATCCGACAATTTGAAAAACCAAAATCAAAATTGGCACAACTTTTGATCTACAAGGGCAAACTCATGAAACTTGAAACACAACTTCTCTAAGATATTAGGAACCTATTCCAATCAAAGATCGTGAGATCCATGCCAAGGTTCCTACCTTTTTCAGTTTGAGAGAAGTCTGTTCTGGAACAGCGAAAACGACAAAATCCAAAAGCGAAAATTGGTCTAACTTTTGATCTACACAATGAAACTTGACCAAACTTGAGACACACCTTCCTAAGGATATCGAAACCTATTCCAAGCAACGATCGACCAGATCTATGCCAAAGTCCTGACCTTTTTCCATTTGAGCGAAGGTGGTTTCAAAAGCCGCAAAACGAAAACTTGATCCAAACACTTGCTCGTGGGTGATTGATGATTAAGATGATCCTAGATGTGTTCCCACATATCACAGCAAGCTAGATCAAGAGAATAAATCAAGCAAAAACTCCGGAACAAAGAAAGCCCCAAATCAACAAATAAAGAGGATGAACACAAAAGCGAAATAGAGACTCATCTTGCAAAATCTGGTTGGATTGATTTGGATAGATGGATGATTGTTGGTTACAGCCACTCCAATCTTGGAGGGCAAAGCTCACCACGTGAGCACACACTCAATCCAAACCCTAGAACCTAGCTCTCCCCTTTCTCTTCAAAACCCTAAGACAAAATAGGGCATCTCTCCAATGGGGTTTGGCTGGCTTCTCCCTTGGCTTCCAGCAAGCGACAACAGCAACCACCAACCCCTATTTATATGGAGGCTAAGCATCTAGAGAATATTCCATTAGGGCACCCATTAAACCCTAACACACAATGAGTTACACATACGCACGCATCTCAAAGCGCCGTCTTCATCATCATCATCTTCGATTGGCCTAAACCACTTCACCATGCGCCGACCAGCATGCCATTTGGCCAAAGGTCACCAAGGCGGTTTGGTGAAATTACCAAATACCCCCTCTCGATCCTTCTCCAAAGACCGAGTCCACGGATCGTGAAGCAATCCCATGCCATGCCACGTGTGGGTTGATCAACGGCTCCATGTCGCCAAGTCTCTCCCGTCCGGATCTCACCGACACCACTGAGCACTTGCAACGACTCTCGTGCCGCTTGATCCAACCAGTCGCACCGAACCGCCCGTTCGGTCATCCATGTCCATTCTGTGCCTCGCTTGAGTCCTCTGACCTCACCCGGTATCCTTGATCGTTCGGACCTCGGCTCTCCAAGCTTAGTCCCGATCCACCTCGCCGACCGTCATAGACACGCAAGCCACCGCACAAACAATAGACCAAGAAACTATTTCTGGGAACAAGTTCTTCACAACTTGACCCACGTTAGCCAAAACATGCATCATGCAACACATATGCAGCGATGAACATGAACTTGACCTAACCCAAAATCAAATCTCCAAGAAATTTGACAATCGAACAATTCAATCCACAAGCGGTACTACATACATATTCACGGTATTACCTTAGCAACGTCATACATAAAAGCTTCTTGGGTCATACCGCACCCTGGAGAAATCCCAAAATCTCCAAAACACTTCTTCTGGAAAATCCATACCACTCACATGCGGTCATTCATACTGCAGATACTAAAACAACAAAGCACGGTACTACCGCTCCAGGAGAAAATCCACACTCCAAAGACACCTTCTCTGGAAAATCACAACCGTCATTTACCTTGCGGTACAACCGGCTCGCGGTACTACCGCCACTTCCTAGCGGTGCTACCGCTCCACTTAAATGCTCAAAAGCCTCGAACAAAACTGGGCCGTCCGATTCCAATCGAACACCACAAGAAAACCAACGCGTTAAGGACTCGCGGTATATCAAGCACCTCTGGCGGTCATACCGCACACCAATAGTACTGCATGACTTCAAAGCGGTACTACCGATTTACGACACTTCTTCGAAAACTCCGATTTCAACAAACTCTCAAAGCAATTGCCAATTATCTCATCACCTAAGATCATGAGCATGTCCACATGACATCCACAATGTCCTCATGACATCCACACTTTGATCAATTTTGCAGGTATTCTTTTGATTGAATTAAGGTAATCTACACTTAAAGGGAAAGCACTATAGCAAACTGCATAGCATAGTACTTTTAAATGATACAAAAAGTATACCTTTAGCAATCATCAGCTCTTAAAAAAACATAGATAAAACTTAATGTGTACCCACTAGGTACAGTGCGTGATTGCCATAATGTGACGATGAGTTAAATAGGGCCTGAAAACAATTTAAAGAATCACATGTGTAATATCCTTATCTATGGCTGATATTTATACTCCGGTGCGTGTGTTCCATTATTAATGTAATCAGGGATGACGTAACGATGCACGGGAACTTCATTGGTGGCCGAGACTGGTAACCGACCGGTTACCGGTCAAACCAGTTTTTTTTGGGATGAAAAATCGTTCGAATTTACTTATAAACCAGACAAAATTCGAAATGTAGAATTTGAATTTGCTAAATAAGAAAAAAACCGGCCAGGATTATATTTCTGCCCCCCCAACCGGGAACGATTCTGAGCCGGGTTTTAATCCTTGAATGTAATCTTTGTGTGTCTTAGAGAATCAATATGGAAATATGCAGGCCATAATTACCCAAATAAATGAAAAGATCGGTGCTGCTGGGGTAGTGAGCCAAGAGTGCAAGGCAGTTGTTTCTCAGTATGGGCAACAGATCCTAGATTTGCTGCTTAGCAGAGGTTTGCACATTCCCAAAGAATGAAGTTCTCAAATGTGTTGCTTTCTAGTTTGATTAGTCATATATTAGGCTTATACAATTGAATTTTCTCTGGATCTATGATGCAGACACAGCCGGGAAAAATTTGTTCTTCAGTCGGTCTATGTTCTTTTGATGGAACTCATAGTGTTAGGTAAGAGGTGTGACTGTACATCTAAAGCATATCACTTTGCAATTCTATAAATGGTTGTTACTTGAATGTTAGTGCTGACCAAATATGCTATCCTATTATAAAAGAGCTGAATTGCATGAAGTCAGTTTTCTGTCTATTTTGAGCTTTCACATTGTCCTCCTGATGTCTTGATAGTTGACATTGTTACTTATTGATGTCTCGTGTGCTATCTAATGGCAGTGCTGGTATTCGACGTGTGGTAGCTGATGAAGTTGAAAAATCAAATGGTCTCTTCAGCAATGCTATGTGCAATACCTGTGAGATGGCTGTTGTATGGATGCAGAACCACCTTGCACAGAATCAAACTCAGAATCTTGTATTGCAGTACATTAATCAGCTTAGTTTCCTAGCTTGTAATACTAATACAAGAATCTATTGTAATACAGTTTTCAAAACTTTGTCAAACTGGTTCAACTTTGCAGCTATGTGACGGTATTCCTAGCCCAATGGGAGAATCATCTGTAGACTGCAGCAGCCTTGCATCCATGCCTGACATTGCCTTCACCATCGGGGTCAAAAAGTTTGTGCTCAACCCAGAACAAGTACTGCTTCTTCTTTGTGGCTATTACATTGCGTATTTTTCAGTATTGTGTGAACTGCGTCGAGTAAAAACTTCGATTACATTGCTACTCAAGTAAAAAACTTCGGTTTTCAGTTATTGTATGACGACTAAAATTAAAAACAATACTGTTGGAAAGAAAATAACAACTAGAGATCATTCCATAAACTCATGTGCGCAGATATGCGGCAAAGTAATGCATATGGGAGTATGGGACTGCCTATTACTTGCAGACGAAATTCTCAGTGATTTATGCAAATGGTTCTCATACATTCAAAGTTAAATATTCTGTTACTCTATTTTTTTATCTATAATAGGCTTATTTTGTTTCCCTTTCCTTTCTGTTATACAGTACATCTTGAAGGTTGGCGAGGGACCTGCTACCCAGTGCATCAGTGGATTCACAGCTATGGACATTCCTCCTCCCGTGGTCCTCTTTGGTAAAATATGCGCCTTTTAAGTTCTTAGAGCTTTTTATTTCATCAACACTGATCCTTTTAAGTGTAGTATGCAGTGTTCATACAGAACAAATGCCTGGGTAATGATTGATCCTGATCGTTTTTACGATACTTGGCATGGAACAAATGAAAAGCTGTTTAAGAATTTCAGACTTGAAAATTTAAGATGTATTTGAGGTTTCTTCTTTTGTGAGATTTGTTTCCAATCTTTGTTGTGTTAAACACACCTTCTAAATACTGAAAGCAAATGGAGTATTTCATAAACTTGCTGACAATGAGAACCAGCTGTGGCATGATCTTGGGCGATGTATTCATGGGAGCCTACCACACCGTCTTTGACTGGCAACCTGAAGGTTGGCTTCGCAGAGGCGGCATAAAGTCCCCATGGTGACCGGACGAGCTGCAGAGCATTTAGCTTTTCAGCTCCGTTTGATGTCCGGCAAGCATGTATGTATATATGTTACATGCTCAATAATACTTGTGTGATCTGAGATGATGAACCTGTCCGTTTTAACTTGGCTAAGATATATATGAAGGCAGGCTTTCATACTCATTAGCTGCTGCCGTAATGTTTGTGCTGGCCTCTAGTACTATGAAAGTCATTTTTACTGCAGCCTTCATGACTATATGGAATACTGGAGAACCATGCTTGCGGGTTGTCGCCGGCGTGGCACTTCAGGAATCACGATGCAAGTTAATTAGTAAGCAAATGGAGGGAAGACTAATAGGACCATTGCTTTACTTTTGATATCAGAGACATGATTTTGTCCTCATAGAATGTTCAGTAAGAAACTAAACGACAATTGACATGGAGGAAGGCAATAAGAAATTAACGCGAACGAGAAATTGAGATGTACAAGTGCAACAGTCCATATATAAGGTACCTAAAAATCTAAAATGAACGAATAAAGGTAATTGTCATGGATAAAACCAGGCATGATCAGTAGCAAAACATCCCTTCATATAAATTATAGCTTGTAATCACTGGCTGCTTCTTCCACCGCCAGCCTTACATGAACTTCGCCACAGGATGGCTATTCTCGTGATCCATAAGAAGACTTAAAAAACATGTCCTCGTAAGACACCAAGAAGGATGACAAATATTACTCCTTCGCTCCCGGATGAATCTTAAATCATCTCGAGGAGACATCAACTCAATCTTTACTTAACCCAAACATACAAAACACACACGCGAAAGCACGGATTCTTACTCCATAATAGCATCCTTGCCTTGGTTAATTAGCCGAGATCTCTAGTTGCCGTTGCCGTCGCCGGCGCTCGCGCTGGTGCCATTGGCCCTCTTCTCCTGCGGCTTCGCGCGCTGGACGTCGCGGGTCCGCGCGAACGCCTTGCTGACGAAGTGCAGCCTCCGGCTCTGCGACGTGATGACGCCGGTGGTGGACGGCACCTCCCCGAGGACGACCTCGTAGCCGTCCCGGTAGGAGTCCATGCCCTCCGCCATGAGCTGCCAGAACAGCCCGCCCACCGTGGCGCCGCCCGTGCGCGCCGAGTCATAGATCTTGGCGTACACCATGCCGAACAGCGCGTCCCGCTCGCCGCTGCTGTACCCGGGGTCCTTCCACGACTTGCCGAACTCGGTGATGAGCAGCGGCTTCCGCAGCGTCCTCTGCGCGTCCGCGATGTGCGCGTCCAGCCAGCTGCTCAGGAAGCTCAGCTGCGACTGGTCGTTCGAGTTCGACAACCTGCATATCGCCATTGCCATTGATCAGTTGCCATTTGAGCGTGCAAGATTGCAACTTTTCAAGAAGTTGTACTATATATGTATGTACCATTGGTCGGGGTAGGAGTGGACGGTGGCGAAGTCGATGCCGGGGACCTGGTTGTTGGCGATGAAGTCGGTGCCGACCTGGTAGCCGGACGGGTTCACGGCGTCCCTGGACGACGACGACGCGCCGTAGAAGCCCTCGAGGCCGGCCTCCAGCATGTGGTTGCCGTCGATGGACTTGACGTGGGCCGCCATCTCCGTGATCCACGACTGGATGGAGCGCCCGGAGAGGTCGGACTGGCACCTGGGCTCGTTCATCAGCTCCCACGCCAGGATCGTCGGGTCGTCCTTGTACGCCACCCCGGTGATCGTGTTCACCCTCGTCAGCACAGTCTTGAAAGGTGCAAAGAAAAGCAGAACTGTCAGAAGCGTGTTCTTAGTGTCAATAAAGATTCGGAGAACTGATGATAACACAACATGCTCTGATGCTCATGATGTGGGTGCGACCACTAAAGCACCTGATCCAATCGGGGCCCAGTAATGTTTTGACTTTTGACTAATGGTCTGATGCAGATCAACAAGATCCTGGGGCATCCAGCAATGGAAAAAAAAAACAGTACTAGTATGTGCAACGTTCTAAAAAAACGTTGCTCCTACCCTTGAAGAATTTACTACGAACTGGCTAGTTTTACAGTGTAGTACATGCAGTGCAGTGTACTGTGTTCAGTCTTTCTCCACCGACAGTCGCAGTATTGAGACCAAAAAAAAATCATTGTAAATCACAGTAGCCGCATTGGAGCGTGCATAAGAATGCACCTTTCTAACGTTATCTTGTGGGGTAGATACCGTAGGCCTAGGGCACTCCGAGCAATCAAATTTGCTTGATTTTAGCCTAGGATATGTCAGTTCTTTTAGTGACGTGGAAGAGAGAAGAAAAAAGCTTGATATGCATGCAAATATTTTAAGGAAACCAAGAAATTAGTTGGTCCTCTCTCTTCAAACTAGTCTCTCTCATCTAAATACAAACTTTAGTAAATACAAACTTTAGTAACAACTACAGTAAGCCAGTAACAAACTTTTCTAGTTATATCTAAAACCCCATCTATCCATACTCCCTCCTTTACTAATAAAGAGCTATAGTATCGAACTGTCGGGAACGCGACGCATCTAGCACCGTTGCAGTAACCCATTCTATCCTTTATTGGTACCTCGAACGTGCCACCATGCTCCTTCTCAAGGACGAATACTTTACCACAATAAATGCGGATATCAAAACAACGAGGTAAAAAAATTCCCCCGTGAAGCCAAACCTCATTTTTTCTTCTTTTAAAATACACCATGAATGCCAGGATTTCAATAAATAAATAAATAAGGAGTAGAAAGTAGTCGATAATCTTCTTTTCTGTCCAATTGATGATAAGACAACAAGCATTCTGTCTAAAAGAAAGCAAAGCATTTAGAGCATCTACAACAATCCACCTTAGCTGTTACTAAGAGATTACCACATCAGCTTTTAGATGATGTGGAGGAGAGAAGATGAGGAAAGAAGGTGAAGTTGTTTCTACATGAAGAAACTATCAGATTATTAATACCAAGGCGTAAAGCAACAAAAAAATCTCTATTGGAGGTTTAGTTGTTACCTAAACACTCATTTTGTGGGTCCCACTGTCTACCAACAACCAACAAGCTTGTAGCAATTAAAATTTTAGATACAAGTTTAAGAAACAATTCATTGGAATAGTTGTTTCTTTTTATTAGATTGAGTACTCTCTCTCCTCTTAGTGACAAGTTAAGAAACAAACTATTGTAGATGCTCTTAGAGCATCTACAACAATCCACCTCATTTATTCTTAAAGGTTGCCACATCAGCTTTTAGATGATGTGGAGGATAGAAGATGAGAAGAAAAGGTGAAGTTGTTTCTACATGAAGAAACTATCAGATTGTTAATACCAAGACATAAGAAACAACAAAAAACTCTATTGAAGGCTTAGTTGTTACCTAAACACTCATTTTGTGGGTTCCACTACCTACCAACAAGCTTGTAACAATTAAAGTCTTAGATACAAGTTTAAGAAATAATCCATTGGAATGGTTGCTTCTTTTTATTAGATTGAGTACTCTCTCTCCTTTTAGTAACAAGCTAAGAAACAAACCATTGTAGATGCTCTTAGTTGAACTTCAAGAACCAACGAAACAGGTCTACAATAGTCTACGTCAGCTGTTACTAAGGGGTTGTCATATCAGCATTTAGATGATGTGAAGGAAAGAAGGTGATATTGTTTCTAAATGAAGAAACTAACAAATTGTTAATACTAAAACATAAGAAACAACCAAATACTCTATTGGAGACTTACTTATTACATAAAAACGCGTTTTGTGGTCCCACTGTTTTAAAACAAAATATACACTAAATCATTTGTACAGCCCGACTTCATTATTGATATGATAAATGAGTTAACAGATGTAGACCACAAAGTTGTACTTTATTATTGATCATCAAGAATCATACACTTGTAGCAATTAAAGTCTTAGACATAAGCTCAAGAAACAAACTATTAGAAGACTCATTTTTTATATTAAATTGAGTACTCTCTCTTCTCTTAATATGAAACTAAAAAACAAACTACTATAAATGATCTAAGTGCCCTAACTCATGCCAAAGGGAAACAAAGGAAGTACCTTTTGAACAAAGAAGGAAACAAAGCAACCCACTCACTTCATGGTACTAGAAGTAAAGTTCACCTAATTGTCGAAATTACTGAGAATTTATTGGTGTTTTACCTTGACATGGTTCTTGTAGAAGCCCTTAACAACAGGGTTGGTGAAAAACTCGTCATCAGATCCAATGGCCTGGCCCTGCCCTCTTGCCCAGTCCACATACTGCTTCCTCCCTCCAAAACCCTCGTAGTTGTTCACAAGGCTCAGTATCACCTTGATCCCATGCTTCCTAGCCTCAGACAGCACAAGATCCAACCCCTGCACAAAAAACCCACAAGAAACAACGCAACGTCTCTCAAAAAAGCACCCCAAGAAACAGAGATATCAACAAGATTACATAATTGAAGCACCAAATGATCCAAGAACACAAGTGGCTCAAAAGATGAGAAGCAAAATGCGGTTAAGGACCTTGAAGGTGTTCTCGTTGTAGTTGCCGGGTGAGTGCTGCAGCGCATTGCTGCCGCCGTCGCTGAACGCCCATGTCCTGGCCACGGAGAGGCCATGGCCGGCGGCCTGGCTCAGCGCGGAGGTGACCTTGCCCCTCTGCGCAGGGTCGGCGGCCATGGTCATGAGCCAGTAGGCGTTGAACCCGTTGGCGTAGTACGGGTTGCCGTTGATCATGAAGTGAGTGCCCTGCGCCCTCACGAACCTGTCTCCCCCGGCCTCTGCTTCTTGGCCTCCATGGACACACAGGAGCACGAGCAGAGCAAGAGCTCCGAGAAGCCTCATTTCTCCTCTAGTTGTGTGTCCTAGCTCCCTCCCCTCTGCTGGATGGCAATGGTGGTGAGGAGGAATACGCGGAGGAGAGGCTCGGTGAGGGATTAAATAGATCGCAACTCACAGGGCTCCATTTCACGGAAATAAATTGTATGGACGGAGCTTCAGCGAAGGTTCCTCTTGAATATCATCCATCTATAAACAGTGACGAGGGACGGAGAGAGTCGGACAACAGAGAGGAGGGGCCTCTCCGTGAGACCCTCCTCCAGAGAATTATTTTCCCCATTTCACACTCCTACTAATGTGTAATAATGACACTGTAAATGGCAATGCAAAGAGAAGCAGTTACCTGTGAGACCCTCAAATATTGGAATGTGCGAATTAAAATTATCTTGGTAGCATAATTCTTAATTAAGGAGCAGTGTAATGTCCTTAATAAAAATTATATTAGAAGCATAATCATAATAAGTAACAATCCAACATTTAGGTTCCCGGATATATGCCATGCAATAGTTCCCGAGATTAGTGACTATTAGCATATATCCTTAATCAACATTGCATCAATCACATACAAGTCACATATTCACATAATATTATACATCAGTAATTACATCATAATTCGGTTGCTACGATGTCGTCCGCTACAGATGCGAATTAGCAACAGAACAGTGACCTTGGGTCATTAACAAAAAGAACAACGGCGGAAGCAAAATAAGCGATAAAAACCACCAATGGCCCCATCATCCCTTGAGCTATTGCGTGGAGGCTAGAACTAGCATCACTCGTTAGCGTCACCCGGATCGGCGCTAACGGGCATTTCATAAAGATATCCATCCTCACCGCAACAAGAGGTCATAAAACCACGAGTACAAAAGGTACTCGGCAAGACTTACACAAACTAATAAAAGAAAGTGTTTGTTAGAACCTATATAAAGGAATAGAATTTTATATGCATAGGGTTATCAACAGGAGGTTTAAATGGTTCCATTTTGCATAAAGCGATACATCTTAACCTACAATTGCTATGTTTTGATAAAGCAATTTTAATAAATTGATTTGGACTAAAACAGTGAATAAATGTAATTATAAGCATAAGCAAGAACAAGAGTAAATAACAACTCACAATTAAATCTGCATGACAACCATCATGCCGAACCAATTCCCAAAACCAAACTTAGAGCAAAATCTATCTGGTGACATCAATTCAAGTGTCGTTCGAATAACAGTGGACACGGCTATTGAATAGTTTTATACCTTGCAAGGGTGTACATCTTTACCCACATGACTTAGTTAGCAGTAAGCCTCAGGAATAATAACACACTTGCCTTTGGTGTGTCGGTAAGATAAACTAAGATTTGGTATTTTTCAACAAGTTAACACTATTGAGTTGGATGACCCATGTGAGATTAATCCCGCTTAACAACGATGATAGCATATATTCAGCAGGGCTCACATGTTGTACAGAATGCCGACCAATCAATTAAATGCAAACTCGTGTTAGCCACACATATTACACATGATCGGGGCCTGAAGGAGCGTACATGCGATGTAACACATCTCGCCTTACCCTTCTAAGAACATCGATATCAATATAAGTTCCACATGGCATACGACACGGCGAAGACTTAAGCATCTATGCCATATGAAATCAATACACATGTCCTTACTCTCCGATATCCAACTCGATAATACTAACCCTTTACTTAACCAAGCAGCGCCCATACATCTGCGTGTGGAAATGCGTTGGGACTTGAATTAAATTGTCGAGTTCACTCCTTAATCAACCCGACAAGACATCCACATTTCCCAATTCTCGTGCACAAAGGCACCATCACTAGCATCCACTTGTCCGATTTGAATTAATTAATAACGGATTTAGAAGCATTTCCAAATCAAATAAAGCGAACAAGGATCAAAGATAAATACAAATTATTTGTTGTTCCTGGGTTTGACAAGATAATCTTGTCAAACACTACTGTTCTATGGATTTGCATGGCTAAGCAAAAGTTAAAACTAAACATTATAACATCACAGACTAGCTTAGGTGGAGTGTTTGATTGCATTAAAGATAAGCCACAAGTTAGAGGTATAACTAACTAGGAGCAGGGCACAAATATTTTTAGAAAGTTGCATGCAACATGATGTCCTTTGTATTTTGTAAGTCTACAGTTCAAAAGATTAGGATCAACATGGTGCGAGAGGAAGCTTGCCTTGATAATAGTATATAACCTCTTGCTCGAGTTTACGGTGGTTCAACAAAAGGTTCAACAAATTCGAAAGAACCAAGATTATCTAAAGAGAATAAAATCCAATGAACACAGGAAAAACAGAGAACAAAATGCATAAAAGAATATATGATCAAAATGGTAATGCATGGGTAGCAGTATGCTTAAACTATATCTAATTTATTAAAGATAATAACCCATATATACCCTCTAATGATACTTACTACCCAGATTTTAAATTTAGAATATAGCTACAGTTACAGAGTTTTGAACTGGAACAGGGCAACATATAATTAAATTATTTATCTAGCTCTACTCCATAAAAATGAACTACTGCCCGTAGCTAAGTGTATTAAAACTGGTGCTGTGCTCTAATTAGTCATTTAGTGCCATAAATAGTAATCCAAGGCTGTGGACTTTTGCTGTCAGTTTTGGTCGGTGGAACCAACAATAAAAACAGCAAAAGTTTATATGCCATTTTTAACTAGCGTGAAAAGCTACACAAAGTAATTACTATGAAGGGGAGTAATTAATACTACCACCCATTACTGCTAACCCTTAACTACCCGGTTGAAAAGAAGAAAAAGACAAAGGGTGACTTTGTCGGTTTACTCAAAACAGTAAATGACTCCTTCCCAGATTTCGGCTATGTAGGGAGACACAGAAAAGGATGAACTTAAATAAGAGTTAGAGCTTCTAAGAAGTAATTAATACCATGATTCATGATTACTATCCTACTGACTCGGTTCTCCTAAAAGAAAAAGGCAGGTAGAGCTGTTGTCGGTTAAACCGACAATGACCACCCGAGAAGAAAATTAGTACAAAATAAAGGGTGGCAGTAAGGATCAAAAGAAAAACTACTCATGAGATTAGGGTTGAGTTAAAATCTAAATAAGGCAGTGTATAGACAGAGAACCCTAAATCTTGAAAACGATATAAAAGACCGAAAAGTTAAAATACAAGTTTCTAGCTAAATCAAGATAGGAACACCACATTATCAGTGAGTGGTCTAAGGGAACTAAAGATGTTCTTAAGGATTTTTAGATGATAATACTTAAGGTTTTAACTTACCAGCTAGGGTTAGAGAAGACAGAGTCAAGCTCTTGGTCAAACAAGAAAAGATCCGAGAGCCTTTTTCCTTGTCTTGACCAAAAGAAAATGATGGAACTTAGCTCTAAAGATCATTAGATACATTCTTGCTAAAGAAAGATGGAACCTCTCTCACCCAAAGTGAGGTTTTTCAAGATGAAGCTTCACACTCAAGTTGGCGAGAGAAGAACCACAAGTTCAACCTACAAGAAATACCCAAAACCACCTTAGTATAAGATGTAGGTATGCTTGTAGTTGAACAAAGGTGGAAGAGCAAGGAGCTTCCTTTGTGAAGGAACATAAAGATGGTGAGCTCCTTTGGTCAACAATGGCGGGAGTCCCAAACTAGGGTTTATATAGTGTATAGAATGTGTAGAAACAGCGAGAATTGTCTAGAATCCAAGAGGTGGCACTAAAGATAGAGATTAGGAGAAAATATCCTCCAAAACAACATGCTTTCTACCACCATTTCGGCTACCACGATTACTTACGGTGGAAAAACCGAGAGAGAAACAAAAGTTAAGTCAGCGACGCGTGGGCCCCGGGGTATTCACGCCATGCGCGTACACACCAGATCCAAGAAGAATGCTACCATCCGATTAGCCACGAGCAATTTGCGATGCGGAGGCAAAAGACACTGTGAACCGGTATCATGAAATACGGACCGTACGATCTCTAGCGGACGGCCACGATCGAGGGTCCTGTAGCGGTCCGAACGGCCCACTCTGCGAGAGCCCTCCGATTTGGGCTTAACGGTCGCGATGCAATGGGGAACTGTCGCGGTCCGATCGGCCCACTCAATAGGAGCCATGCGATCGCAAACCAGCGGCCCAAGATGAGGCGCGCGCGGGTGCTCTTCGGCCCAAGGACTCCATCGCCGTTAATTTTGCGAATAGCGGTCAGGATCAAAGCGGCCCGGTGGTCCGACAGCCAGTGACTTTGGGCGTCGATCGATTTCAATGGTGGATATCGAGGGGGTGTAAGGGTGGTCCGAACGTTACAGGAGATCTGGGCCGCACGTGCAGAATTCGACGGTTGAGATGGGCTAAGGGTTGAACATGCACGAGTGGGACGTGCCCGAGCCGGACTGGCGCACCTGGTTGAGCCAAGTCGTTCTGGTTGGACCAGGGTTAGGGGCGGGTCGCTCTGATACTAGGCAGGGAAGTTGACGGTCTCATTGTAAATTTTAAAAGATTTGACCGGGCCTTTAAAAATAGCAATTAAATTTGTAAAATTAGGAAATTTTGCAGAATCATCGATGAGATGATATATTCCCCAAATAAATTTTAAAATCACAGTTTCTTCTTTATAAATACATAAATAATTCATTTAGACCAACTAAGGATTTAATTAAAGACAATATTTTTCTAAAATCAAAATAATTTCCATAAATTCAACAAAAATTATTTTTGGCCATAATAATTCATCGATTTTAATTAAAATAAATCCAGTCATAATACCAACGTTGGATGGTCTTTCCTTTGAAAATTTTGATCAATTTGGAGTTTGCAATAGAATTTTGGGGAAATGGTTTGTAACATGTTGCCTAAATTGCCAAAATGAGCGATAATGACATGAGCAGTAATTTATTCTTTGTATATTAGGTCGAGGTCATTACAAACCTATCTCCTTAAGAAAATCTCGTCCGAGATTTCTTATAATCGAAGTTGGACAAAGATGAAGTTGAGATGATGTTCTTTAGAAACATAACATCGCTTGTCTTTATTTCTTTCAAAGATAGAAAAGAAATTTATCACATAACAACATAGTCTTGTTATTACAACTTATGTTACATTGCTTTGTTTAACCTTGCCTTTCTTGATTTAAAGACAAGTATTAAACGACAAAAAGGTGGGGTGCTCGATCCTCATTAGATCTTTGCGCTCCCATGTGGCTTCATCTTGAATGATTAGCCCACTGAATTTTTAAGAACTTGACAGTGCGATTTCTTGTCCTACGCTCCATTTAAATCGAGGATACGCCTTTGGTTGTTCTTGATATGAAAGATCTGGTTGCAGATCAAGATTCTCATAAGTAGTAGCCTCGGTAGGAATACGAAGGCACTTCTTTAATTGAGAAACATGAAAGGTATCATGAACTGCCGACAGAGTGTCGGGAAGTTCCAATTGATATGCCACGGCTCCTCGTTTTGCAATGATTCGGAAGGGTCCGATATAACGAGGTGCTAGCTTTCCTTTTACTTGAAAGCAATGGGTACCTTTCATCGGCGACACTTTAAGATAGACAAAATCATCTATCTCAAAACTTAGCTCACGACGTCGATGATCGGCATAGCTCTTCTGACGAGACTGGGCAGTTTTCAAACGGTCTCGAATCAGACGAACTTGCTCTTGACTTCCAAAACCAAGTTTGGGCCAAAGAATGGTCTTTCACGATTCGACCAATTTAATGGAGTCCTACAAGCTCTCCCATACAAGGCTTCAAAAGGTGACATTTGAATACTTGCTTGGTAGCTATTGTTGTAGGAAAACTCCACATACGACAAAGATTTCTCTCAATTCTTGCCATATGCTAGCACACAAGCTCTAAGAAGATCCTCCATCACTTGGTTCACCCTTCGGTTTGACCAGCAGTGCGAGGATGATAAGCGATCTTTGAAGGATAATTCCGTTTCCATTGCTTGATGAAGACAATTCCAAAATGGGAAGTGAATTGAGATCCACGATGCAAACAATAACTTTAGGAACACCGTGGAGACAAACAATTTTAGCAATATAGAGTTACGCCAATTGCTTGCCATAAAAAGTGGTTTTGACAGAATGAAATGAGCCACTTTTGTTAGACGATCAATTATCACCCAAATGGCATCAAACCCATTACGAGACTTGGGAAGTCCGAACAAAATCCATCTGACTTCTTCCCATTTCCATTGTGGAATAGGTAAAGGCCGAGGGTACAAGCGGGTTTCAAGTGCTCGGCTTTAACCCTTTGGCAAATATCACATTCAAAGAACATATCTTGAGCAATTTGCCTTTTCATCTTGCTCCACCAAAATGTTTTCTTTAACTCTGGTACATCTTAGTACTTCCAGATGTAATGAAAACTTGGAATTATGAGCCTCTTTAAGAATTAAATCTCTCACCGTGGATCGAGGGTACAACCAGACGATTGCGATGTCGAATGGTACCACGAGCATCTTGAAAATTCATTGGCTTTACGCCTTCATATTTTCCTTGATCTCTGCTACCTCGATGTCGACTTTACGGGCCTCGAATCGATCTTGAGTGTTGACTTTACTTCTAAGGTAGCAAGAAATCCAACCGACCATTTCGAGACTTAAGCGCTGAAAATCGGTACATAAGCTCTTAGTCGAAGGAATTGTTGATAAGCAATTGCATTGTGACTTCTGCTCGAGCATCGTACCACAACATTGGCTTTGCCAAGATGGTAGTGAATACCCATATCGTAGTCCTTGATCAATTCAAGCCATCTTCTTTGTCTCATATTCGGATCAACTTGCGTGAATATGTATTTAGAACTTTATGATCGGTATAGATTTCATAGCGATTGCCAAGAAGGTAATGTCGCCAAATCTTTAATGCATGGACTATAGTTGCCAATTCCAAATCATGGGTAGGATAATTAACCTCATGAGGTCGCAATTATGCGGATGCATATGCCACAACTCGGCCCTCTTGCATAAGCACACGCCAAGTCCATGGCGAGATGCATCACAATAGATATCAAAATTCTTATGGATATCCGGAAGAGTGAGAACAGAGCTTGATCGGAGCTTTCTCAAAAGTCAAAATCTGTTTTCACATTCCATGACCAAAAGAATTTGTTCTCCTTCTTTAAAAGTCGAGTCGATGGCCTAGAAATCTTGGAAAAGTTTTCAATGAACCTCACGGTAATATCCATAAGTCCAAGGAAACTTGAATTTCGTGAACATTCTTGGTGCTTCGATCTAGTACATCTTGTACTTTCTTTGGGGTCAATGATAATACCTCCTTCGGATAATACATGTCCCGAAATGCCACTTGCTTGAGCGAAGCACACTTACTAAATTTAGCATACAAATGGTGATGCTTGCGAAGTGTATCGGCCAAGTTTTAAATGATGTTCATGCTCTTCGTCGGACTTGGAGTAGATAAGAATGTCATCAATGAACACAACAACGAACTTATCCAAGAAATCCATGAATCTTGAATTCATTAGATTCATGAAATAAGCGAGAGCATTTGTTAGACCAAAGGACATAACGGTATACTCGTATAATCCATAGCGAGTAGAGAATCTTTGTTTTAGGAATATCCTCCGTTCTAACCTTAATCGATGATAGCGAGCATAAATCAATCTTAGAAAAGACACGGGCTCGATTAAACCGGTCAAGCAGATCATCAATTAGGGCAAAGGATACTTATTTTGATAGTGACTTCATTTAGCGGACGGTAATCCACACACATCCGTAAAGTCGATCTTTCTTTTTGAAAAAGATGGCGGGCATCCCCAAGGTGAGGAACTTCGGTCGAATGAATCCTTGTCAAGCAATTCTCCAAGTCGCTTTCTTTAACTCAAACAGCTCATTGGAAGGCATGCGATAAGGTCTTCTCGAAATGGGAGTAGTACCAGGAACTAGTTCAATCATGAACTCTACTTCCCGATCGGGTGGCATACCGGGAAGGTCTTCAGGAAAGACATCCGGATATTCACACACTACCGGTACTGACTCCAAAGTAGGAGTGGTATCAGCTTTCAATGCACCAAGGTGAGAATGAACTGTTCTAGACTAAAAAATGACTGAAAGGCCATTTTTATTAGTGAGGGATATAGTTCGCTGGGCACAATTAATCTGGCCGAAATTCTTGGACAACCAGTCCATACCCAGAATGACATCTATCCCTTTAGAGTTTATCACAATCAGATCAGCCCAAAAATCTACCCCTTCAATATTAATATTGACATTAAGGCAGATTTGATCAGTCATAAATACTGACACAAGCGAGTGAATAATATGGGGTGGATGAAGTAGATGCATGTCTAATTGATGTTGAGTAGCAAGCGCCTACTAATAAAAGAATGGGATGCTCGAGTCAAATAGAACAATAGTTGAATCGAAATTAACTAGGAGCATACCAAGGATAACCTCGGTGTCTCGTAGCTTCTTCGATCGGTTGATTCACACGGCATGACGAGAACGAGGATCGAGCTTAACAACCGCCTTTGGGAAGGTGCGAACGCCGATGGTGGAGATGGTGAGCAGTGGTAATCCCTTTGCCTTAGCAAAACATTGGTTATAAAATGTCGGCGTCCACAATGATAGCATATCACACCCGCCCGACATTGATAGCGATGGGTGGCTGTGTCCACTAGGTCGGGACCGCCCAATGGTGGCGGTGGGCGAAAAGCAAACACCGGCGCCCAGGTGGAATCTGAGTGGCGCTTCGGAAGATCGAGGTCGCCATGACGCTGTCGATGAGCGCCACTATATGTGAATTGAGTGGCCTTCTGCTTCCGTGAATCTTCAAAGCTTTGCTCTTGGTTTCAACAATTAGGGCTTTGTCCACAAGATCTTGAAAATTTCAAGTCTTGTATTGCCAAAAGCCAACCTGCAATTCTTGAGACAACCCATTCATGAAAGCGGTTTGACGGCGAGTGTCGGTCGAAACATCGTCGAACATCTGAGAGCAAGAAAATTGAACTCATGAAGGTACTCGGTCACCGATTTCCCTTGCTTGAGAGCGAGAAATTCTGCCGCTTGAGCATCATTACTCCCTCGGGAATATGGGCCTCGCGAAAAGCCTCCATGAACTCAAGCCGGTAGGAGTATGTCGATGGGTTGGATAGCGATAATTATCCACCAATTACTAGCCGGTCGATCAAGCGGTAGCTAGCATATAAGACCTTCTCCTTCGAACATTGGGCAATGGTCACTTCTTTTCAATCTCCGGCAGGTCCTCTGCCTCCATTGGATCCTAGGAGCCGGAGAACAACTGGCGGGTTAGTTATTTGAAAATCGTGAGACTACCTGCCCATGTTGAACTCTGCTTTCGACCGGTTTGTAGGAGTAGCGGAGGTATTACTGCATAATCTGTTCCAATATCTGCGTCGATCCATGCTTGGTTGCGCTCAATTTGCATGAGCACGTCCCGCCATGGTGGGGGTTGGTGGAAGTTCCTCTTCCTGACGACCACCTTGCGGACCATGAGATCCGGAAGGGTCAGTCTGCTCCCCCTGAGTCTGGAGAATAGGGGTGGAGAACCTCTCCTCTTGTTGTGTTCGCGATCGAGTGGTTGGTCCTGTCATCCTGTTGCCATATAATGGTTAACAACATAACAAGGATACACTCGAGCTAACACATACAAGATTTTGGAATAGAAAAGAAATAAATTCTAATTTAATTATGCATCATGCCATGACATGCAGCCAATTAACATCAAAACAGGGACACACCAAACAGCAAAAAGGTGCGGCCCCCAGTTCATTAAAACAGGTCGGCTGAACCAAATGAACAAAAACGCACAGAACTCAATACCACAAAAGCCGACCTCTATTTAACAGCCAACTAATCACCAAGACAGCACCAAGCCGAGAACAGCAAAAGGGGCGGCTCCCATTTACCATAAACTGTCGGCTGAACAAAGACCATAACAGACTCAAATACAACCAAAAGTCGGACTCCACTTTATTAACAGCCAACAGGAGACACATTAAGTCCAAAATACCCAGTAGACAACCATAACACCATGTTCCAAAAACAAACTTGACTCGAGTCTCCTTAATCAAATACCAACCACTCATCTACAGAGAAAAGACAAGGTAGGTAAGCCGATCTTGAAAAATCAACGAAAAGGTGGATAAAATTGATACTAAAAGAAGATAAGAAATAAAAGAGAGCAGACTTAGATCTTTAGAAATTAATTTAAGTTAAAATAATGTCACAAAGACTCACTAAAGGTACAACCATGCTAATTCTATCCTACAGGCAAACGTATGCTCTGATACCAACGCTGTGAGACCCTCAAATATTGGAATGTGCCGAATTAAAAATTATACTGGTAGCATAATTCTTAATTAAGGAACAATGTAATGTCCTTAATAAAAATTATACTAGAAGCATAATCATAATAAGTAACAATCCAACATTTAGGTTCCGGATATATGCCATGCAATAGTTCCTGTGATTAGTGACTATTAGCATATATCCTTAATCAACATTGCATCAATCACATACAAGTCACATATTCACATAATATTATACATCAAGTAATTACATCATAATTCGGTTGCTACGATTATCGGTCTGCTCTGATGCCGAATTAGCAACAGAACAGTGACCTTGGGTCATTAACAAAAAGAACAACAATGAAGCAAAATAAGCGATAAAACCACCAATGGCCCCATCATCCCACAGGCTATTGCGTGGAGGCTAGAACTAGCATCACTCGTTAGCGTCACCCAGATCGGCGCTAACGGGCATTTCATAAAGATATCCATCCTCACCTGCAACAAGAGGTCATAAAACCCTGAGTACAAAAGGTACTCAGCAAGACTTACACAAACTAATAAAAGAAAGTGTTTGTTAGAACCTATACAAAGGAATAGAATTATATATGCATAGGGTTATCAACAGGAGGTTTAAATGGTTCCATTTTGCATAAAGCGATACATCTTAACCTACAATTGCTATGTTTTGATAAAGCAATTTTAATAAATTGATTTGGACTAAAACAAAGTGAATAAATGTAATTATAAGCATAAACAAGAACAAGAGTAAATAACAACTCACAATTAAATCGCATGACAACCATCATGCCAACCAATTCCCAAAACCAAACTTAGAGCAAAATCTATCTGGTGACATCAATTCAAGTGTAAATCAGAATCGTGGACACGGCTATTGAATAGTTTTATACCTTGCAAGGGTGTACATCTTTACCCACATGACTTAGTTAGCAGTAAGCCTCCTAATAATAACACTGCTTGCCTTTGGTGTGTCGGTAAGATAAACTAAGATTTGGTATTTTTCAACAAGTTAACACTATTGAGTTGGATGACCCATGTGAGATTAATCCCGCTTAACAACGATCGATAGCATATATTCAACAGGGGCTCACATGTTGTACCGGAATGCCGACCCAATCAATTAAATGCAAACTCGTGTTAGCCACACATATTACACATGATCGGGGCCTCAAGGAACGTACATGCGATGTAACACATCTACGCCTTACCCTTCTAAGAACATCGATATCAATATAAGTTCCACATGGCATACGACACGGCCCAAGACTTAAGCATCTATGCCATATGAAATCAATACACATGTCCTTACTCTCCAAAGATCCAACTCGATAATACTAACCCTTTACTTAACCAAACAATACCCATACATGCGTGTGGAAATGCGTTGGGACTTGAATTAAATTGTCAGAGTTCAGTCCTTAATCAACCCAGACAAGACATCCACATTTCCCAATTCTCGTGCACAAAGGCACCATCACTAGCATCCACTTGTCCAGATTTGAATTAATTGATAACAGGATTTAGAAGCATTTCCAAATCAAATAAATCGAACAAGGATCAAAGATAAATACAAATTATTTGTTGTTCCCAGGTTTGACAAGATAATCTTGTCAAACACTACCGTTCTATGGACTGCATGGCTAAGCAAAAGTTAAAACTAAACATTATAACATCACAGACTAGCTTAGGTGGAGTGTTTGATTGCATTAAAGATAAGCCACAAGTTCAGGGTATAACTAACTAGGAACAGGGCACAAATATTTTTAGAAAGTTGCATGCAACAAAGGTGTCCTTTGTATTTTGTAAGTCTACAGCTCAAAAGATTAGGATCAACATGGTGCGAGAGGAAGCTTGCCTTGATAATAGTATATAACCTCTTGCTCGAGTTCGGTGGTTCAACAAAAGGTTCAACAAATTCGAAGAACCAACGATTCTAAAGAGAATAAAATCCAATGAACACAGAAAAAAGAGAACAAAATGCATAAAAGAATATATGATCAAAATGGTAATGCATGGGTAGCGGTATGCTTAAACTATATCTAATTTATTAAAGATAATAACCCATATATACCCTCTAATGATACTTACTACCCGATTTTAAATTTAGAATATAGCTACGATTCTGAGTTTTGAACTGGAGCAGGGCAACATATAATTAAATTATTTATCTAGCTCTACTCCATAAAATGAACTCTTGCCTAGTAGCTAAGTGTATTAAAAGCTGGTGTTTGTGCTCTAATTAGTCATTTAGTGCCATAAATAGTAATCCAAGGTTTGTGGACTTTTCTTTGCCGGGCTTTTGGTTTGGTGGAACCAACAATAAAAACGACAAAAGTTTATATGCCATTTTAACTAGCGTGAAAAGCTACACAAAGTAATTACTATGAAGGGAGTAATTAATACTACCACCCATTCTTGCTAACCCTTAACTACCCGGTTGAAAAGAAGAAAAAGACAAAGGGTGACTTTGTCGGTTTACTCAAAACGATAAATGACTCCTTCCCGATTTCGGCTATGTAGGGAGACACGAAAAGGATGAACTTAAATAAGAGTTAGAGCTTCTAAGAAGTAATTAATACCATGATTCATGATTACTATCCTCTTGACTAGGTTCTCCTAAAAGAAAAAAGCGGTAGAGTCATTGTTTCGGTTAAGCGACAATGACCACCCGAGAAGAAAATTAGTACAAAATAAAGGGTGGCGAAGGATCAAAAGAAAAACTACTCATGAGATTAGGGTTGAGTTAAAATCTAAATAAGGCGAGTGTATAGACAGAGAACCCTAAATCTTGAAAAGCGATATAAAAGACCTAAAAGTTAAAATACAAGTTTCTAGCTAAATCAAGATAGGAACACCACATTATCGATGAGTGGTCTAAGGGAACTAAAGATGTTCTTAAGGATTTTTAGATGATAATACTTAAGGTTTTAACTTACCAGCTAGGGTTAGAGAAGACAGAGTCAAGCTCTTGGTCAAACAAGAAAAGATCCAGTAGCCTTTTTCCTTATGCTGACCAAAAGAAAATGATGGAACTTAGCTCTAAAGATCATTAGATACATTCTTGCTAAAGAAAGATGGAACCTCTCTCACCCAGGTGAGGTTTTTCAAGATGAAGCTTCACAGCTCAAGTTGGCAGAGAGAAGAACCACAAGTTCAACCTACAAGAAATACCCAAAACCACCTTAGTATAAGATGTAGGTATGCTTGTAGTTGAACAAAGGTGGAAGAGCAAGGAGCTTCACTGTGAAGGAACATAAAGATGGTGAGCTCCCTTTGGTCAACAATGGCAGGAGTCCCAAACTAGGGTTTATATAGTGTATAGAATGTGTAGAGCAACCGAGAATTGTCTAGAATCCAAGAGGTGGCACTAAAGATAGAGATTAGGAGAAAATATCCTCCAAAACAACATGCTCTACCACCATTTCGGCTACCACGATTACTTACGGTGGAAAAACCAGAGAGAAACAAAAGTTAAGTCAGCGACGTGGGCCCCGGGGTATTCACGCCATCTGTGATACTGACCAGATCCCAAAGAACAAAGACCATCGATTAGCCACGAGCATTTGCGATCACGGAGGCAAAAGACACATCGAAGCGGTATCATGAAATACGGACCGTCGATCTCTAGCGGACGGCCACGATCGAGGTCTGTGGCGGTCGAACGGCCCGCTCTGCGAGAGCCCTCCGATTTGGGCTTAACGGTCGCGATGCAATGGGGAAGCTGTCGCGGTCCGATCGGCCCACTCAACAGAGCCGTCGCGATCGCAAACTAGCGCCCAAGATGAGGCGCTAGGTGCTCTTTCGCCCAAGGACTCCATCGCCGATTAATTTTCAATAGCAATCGGTCAGATCAAAGCGGCCCGGGTGGTCCGAATACCCGGTGGTGTGGGCCGTCGAGATCTAATTTCAATGGTGGATATCGAGGGTGTAAGGGTGGTCCGACGCGTTCAGAGATCCGGCCGCACGCCAGTAATTGACGGTTGAGATGGGCTAAGGGTTGAACATGCACGAGTGGGGCGTGCCGAGCCGGATGGCGCTGGTTGAGCCAAGTCGTTCGGTTGGACCAGGGTTAGGTCTTGGTCGCTCTGATGACTAGGCCCAGGAAGTTGACCAGTCTGTTGTAAATTTTAAAAAGATTTGACCAGCCTTTAAAAATAGCAATTAAATTTGTAAAATTAGGAAATTTTGCGTAATCAGCGATGAGATGATATATTCCCCAAATAAATTTTAAAATCACAGTTTCTTCTTTATAAATACATAAATAATTCATTTAGACCAACTAAGGATTTAATTAAAGACAATATTTTTCTAAAATCAAAATAATTTCCATAAATTCAACAAAATTATTTTTGGCCATAATAATTCATCGATTTTTAATTAAAATAAATCCCAATCATAATACCAACATTGGATGGTCTTTCCTTTGAAAATTTTGATCAATTTGGAGTTTGCAATAGAATTTTGGGAAAATGGTTTGTAACATGTTGCCTAAATTGCCAAAATGAACAGTAATGACATGAACAGTAATTTATTGCTGTATATTAGGGCTGAGGTCATTCACAGACCCTATAGAGTGCGTGGCGTGGTGAGGCCCACTTGTCGATGGGTCATTGGTGTCTCCTTCATGCACGAAAGACACACCAGATGGTTAGTAGTATTAGGTCATATATAATGGGTTTATATCAGCTGTCTATAGCCTTTATCACATAGGATTTAAACTAATGTGGATGAAAGAGAATAAAGATAGAAAAATATGATGTCTAAAATCCTGGAGCCAACTATAGCACCGAACTAAGGAAAAAATTAAAAGATTGTGTGTTATCTATAATCCTATAACCGACTATATCACCACAACCTATTGTATGAGCTATATTTAATGTTGTCTATAGGTGATATAAAAATTCTTATGTATGCAAATTGCTCGCGTATTATATATGACCTATTAGGTGGGGAAGGAGGGGACATTACCTTCGTCGGTACCGGCGGGTCGGCGCATAGTAGGCAAAAGCTTCTTTAATTTGAGAGCACGTCACATGGGAAGGAAGAAAATGTTGGTACGGTTGCATTGGTAGGGTTTACCGAATCTATCTCGAGCCCCATCAACCACTAAATGGAGGGCTTTGCGATTTGTATACTGTAGTTTTTGTTCAATGCAATACAGGACCTTCGGTCCTTGTTGCGCATAGATTGGTCCATGATCTACTGTTTCTGCTCATTTGGTAGCTTCATACGTTTCTCTTTGTTTTGCTTGGTTTCAAGATGAGCATCTATGATGTCTAGAAGTTTCGACCCTGTGTTTACAGTTTTTAGGAACAAATATGTGCACTCCACTCCATTTTTAGGCGCGAATTAACTTTCATTTTACACAAAAACTCATGTTCTAAAAATGCATCAGTTTTGGGGGGTTTTTTTAAAAAAAAATGCATCAGTTGCTAAAATCGAAATCTCAGCATATTGTTGGGACAAAATCTCTACATCCTCAGTTGTCAATATACATATTTTCGTTGTACTAAATGTACAATCCGAAACTACAATTTTTTTTGTTAAAACCACCTCATTTTCATGTGTTCAAAATCGATGTATTATCTTACGAAAGCTTATAATTTTTTTTTTCTCTTTACACTGAATCTCAGGTGTTGATTTCTATTATATTCAGGCAATTTTGCTTGGCACAGCTTACAATTAATTCGATAATGTAATGAAAAAAAAGAAGTCTTTTCTTATGACAGTATGAATGTCTGATTGACGTCTATCTGTTCTACCAAAGAATACAATTGCACATCACAAGGACTTCCGTAATACTGTAACAATGACGACCCTAACCGCAGAATTCAGCGATGGATTGACTACTCTCCATTGGGCTAGGCTGATCCACGTTAGTACCTACTCCGTCGGCCGGTTGGTCAATGCCTACTCGCATTTGTTTAGTTCGCCGTTTGTCTAACTGACTCTCAACTCTTCTAGTAACGTTACTCACGGAATAAGAAAAGAACAGCTGCAACTGGTCCCTCCCATCCCATGTGACCGATCTCGCATAATACTGCATTCCATCAAAGCTTTTTCAGGTGGGCTTCTGGTATGAGCTCATTTGCCTTAATCTATTTGCAAGACCATTTGAGGAAGCAATCATGCATGCATCCATTTTAGTTTGCTAGCTAATTTGTTCCTTGCCTCTCAGGGAGGGAAGCCATAGATGTTGCTTTCTTCACCTTTTCTCTTTTTTTTTTAATAATAAAGGCGTCGTGGAGCCGGCCTGTTACGCTGTTTGTACTGGGTATTCATTGCGGCGCATGTGGAGGCACATGGGAGACGGGGAAAGGACAGCGACACGGGCAGTACACCGGTGGATCGACGTGCCAACCTCGCAGTGCACGGTCGTGGCGATCGATCAATCCGACGTGCTATTCTTGGTTGCGCGCGCCGTTCTAATTAAGCAATGCTTGGCATGTACGCTGGCGCCATGAGCGCGAGCACCCACTTGGTACTGTAGGCTAGTACGTGAGTAAAACGACATTGCTTTAATTCATTTATTCTCCACGATGGTTGATCAAAATCGGATCACAGAGTTTATTATGCCGATCCCAATCATGCTCGCTCGTCAATTATGTGCCGCCCCTCCATTGTTATTAGACATAGAATGTTAGGTAATTAGTATACGTGGTTTTCGCCATGTTACCCGTAGAGCGATAGAGCTCCCTGATTGGAGAGATTTCGCATGTTGCGTGGATGGGAGGTTATGCCTGTTTGAGGCAGGTAACGGTGGGCCCCACCGCATTTACCCACATGGTCCGTTCGTTTCTGTAGCCCCATGTGGTGGGGCCCCGTAGAGCTATGAAAGGTGCCCGCCGCGTGGCGCGGCCGTGTCCTCCGTTCGCGGTACCCCACTCTGATCTTATGCGGCGTACGTGCTCCGTCCATCCCTCCACCGACGCCTTCTTTTCACCTGTTTCATCCACCATTCGAGTCCTTTCGGAGTTTCAGTGATTCGGTCCCATCTTGTCGCGCGTCATGCCTTTTGCTCTTTTCGTGTTCTTGTGGAGCAGCGCTGCTCGTTCGTGTCGGCACCGGCGGATCTGGATGATCGGGGCCGTCGACTCCCGGGACAGGCAGAGAGCACATTGCATGCATATTCTGACATTGAATTGTCAGTGATCGTATAATAACGCATAGACTTCCCGATATGCTTTGGTCAGCCCATTGACACCGTCCTTACGGCCAGGCGAAGAATAGGAAAATAGCACATTCGCATCGTGAAGGGTTACAAGCGAAACGTCGTCGCGATGCCTAGGTAAATTAGTCCACAACCTCGAACTTCATTTGAAGGGGTTCTTGGCCCGAAGAGGGTCTTCGGGCAGAACAAACGGGAAGGTCAAGACATGAACCAAAGAATATAAGACATCGTTCACGGAAATTCACCGTACATCGAAGCTACCAGCAAATGGAGAAAAGACCGCTAGGCCTTTATAGTCGTAAGGCCTTTATAGGTGCATTGTTATAATCTCTTACCTCCCAACTTGTAATATTGTAAATAGACCCTCCTGTATATCAAGTATGCATGGTGCATTGTTACACAAATAAAATATCATTCGTTCATTTATACCATTTTTCACACTTTGGGGACCTTGGAGCCCTTACCACCTTCGCAATTGGTAGCGGCCCTGAGACCCTCCACTTTATACTGTTTGGTCTATAGCCAAAACAGTTGGCACCGTCCATAGGGATCGATAGAGAAGCACCATCGTGATGGCATCCAGAAGGAAGAAAGTGTCCATGGTCTCTGTTGCTGAAGCGGCCACTGTTGGCGTGGCGCCCAGCATACCTCGAGCAAAGCAAGACGCTCATAGCCACTTCAACGACAGCCGCCGCAGCAGCTCTCGAAGAAAACTCCATCCACGTGGAGATCACCCGAGAGGAAGGACGAGGAGCGCGAACTGAGGCGTCGCTACCTAGGGGACACTGCGTGGGGCACCTTCTACCCGCAATCTCGAGTGCTAACAAGGAGGCCTCTGAGGCCATGCAAGAGAAGGCGGACCTTCACAAGAGTCGCAAAACTTGCGCCACCGCCTTCGGTAGCATCGGTCGTCCCATCTCCTGCGGCGGCATCCCTCGCCACGCAACCTCCGACGGTGGCACCTTTAGTCGTGTCACCTCCAACAACGGCATCCCACGTTGTGCCACCTCCGGCGGCGGCACCCATAGTCGCGCCGTCGACGGTGGCCACTCCACTCGCCACAAGACCGAGGCAAATCTTCAGAAGAGACCCGAGCTCTCTGTTAAGCGCGGGTCTCGAAGCAGCACGATGGCCCAAAGACTTCAAAATGCCAACCATCAAAGGCTATAGGGGACAGCAAGCCCGTGGAGTTCATTTGGGTGTACGAGATAGCCATTAAGGCAGCTAGAGGGGACAACACCACCAAAGCAAAAGGCATCGCCCTCGCTTTCTCAAGGGGTGGCTTTGATATGGTTCTTTGCCCTTCCCCCACGATTCATATACGCATGGGAGCAACTCCAGACCAGTTTCGCAACAACTTTTAGGGCAACTACATGGAGCTAAAGGACGAGGGACATCTATTTGACGTGAGGCAGGGACCAAATGAGTATCTACTAAGTTTCTTTAAGGGTTCATAGAGGTTAAGTGTCAGCTAAAGGGTGTCATTGACAACACCATCATTAACGCCGCCAGGTGTGGGCTCAGAGCAGGTCCCATGGTAGAGAGGATGGCCCACAAGCCCATCCACATGGTGGAGAAATTATTCGACAAAATGGAGGCATACGTGCGTGCGGAGGAAGATAGAGTGCCTAGAGCAGACAAGACGACAACGGCCGCAACGAGCAAGGCCAGCACCTCGGCAAAGACAGACTGATAGTTACAGGTGGCCAAACAGGTCGCTCGACACGATTAGGCCCAACACGGCTAGCGCATTTACCTGTGTGGGCCATGTCGTGCCAGCCTCCTTCTCCTCTCCTCCGCGGCTCCATGTCGGTGTCCTCCTCCGCTGGCCATGCCCGACCTCCTCCTCCTCTCCTCCGTATCAGTGTCCTCCTCCGCTGGTCGTGCCATGCCCCGGGCCGTGCCACGCCAGGCACAACATTGTGTGGGTTGGGCTGGGCCAGGGTGCTGACCCAAGCACGGCATGCCTAGCCGGACCGTGTCGGCTCGGCCCAGCTATAGTTCGAGCTGTGTTGTGCCTGGGTCGAGCCAACAGTCTCGTGCTTTGGGTCGACCCGGACGGCACGCCCTATTTGGCCACCTCTACTAACAATCGTCAAACAAAGCAAAAGGTGATGCGACAGTCCATGGCCGCAATGATCGCCCGAACTGCTTGAGGCAGAGGGGATGGCCCATTTTTCACGTCGAAGGGGGTGATGCCCCCCATTGAAGTAGGACGACGAGGCGGCCACGTTAGCCGGGGCCGCGGGCAGGACGCACAGCATGGGCACCGATGCTCCAACACAGTGGTGTGACTTGGAAGGCGAAAGGTCTCACCCCACCAAAGAATGTTGCACTATCGTGCCCATGAGGGACTACATGAACAGGGGGCTGATTCGTGCTGATCCAGAAGAAGATCAGCGTCGTGATAATTCATGGCCCTCGGAACAGCAGTAGCTATGCATCGAAGCCCCCAAAGAGGGTGCCCGAAGAGTCATCAACACCATAACCATGGGATCCTCCTGGGATCTGGGATCCCACACTACTACAAAAAGGCTATCTTGGGCGCCTCATCACGACGGTTGGCCAAAACCGTCGGTATTACATTCAATCACGAGCGGTTTTGGTTTAGAGACGTCAGGCACTCTTCTAACGCGCTTAAAAACCGCTCGTGAAGAGGCAATATCACGCATTTGTTCATGTTGAAGACCGTCGTGAAGTATCACGAGCGGTTCTTGTTCGTAACCGCTCGTGATATTAATCGATCACGCAGCGGTTTTAAACACAACCGTCAGGACGTATCCGAGCGGTTTGAACACGAACCGTCGTGATATTAATTAGTATCCGAGCGGTTCTTAACAATAACCGCTGTGATAATATCGCTCGGCGTGAGTTTCTTCATCGCCGATGCATCATTCGCCGCCAATCGCCCGGCTCCCGATCGTCTCTTCATCGCATCGATCGCCCGGCTCCCGATCGTCTCTTCGCCTCACGCTCGAATTTATTCCTTGTTTTATAAAAGGATCATCGCCATCAAGATGATCATCCCCACATACTTATAAAATAAATGAAATGGTTGCCTCTTCCTTATCGCCGCAGCGATGGCCTTCTGGCGCCTTGTCTGAGCATCTCTCTCGGTGTCGTTGAACCGTCTTTGCGGAAGAACACCGCTTGATCAATGTCTTCACTCCTCTGCCGGCGGAGAATTTGCGGAGCGGTGGACGCCACATTCCGCCGTCTTGACATCCTCCTCCGCCGTGTCTTCCGGGTGATCTCGCACTTTCGGCGAGTTCTGGCGTCATCGTCGTAGTCCTCCAAAACGACATTGCACGTCTCGTGAGGCTTGCCGTCACTTGACTTTGTGAAATCGAGGCGACAGGCGGCATCGAGTCGACGGTAGAGACCCTCAAGCAAGGAAGAGAGCCTATGGGCTCAATTCTTCTTAGTTCAACGATCGAGGTCTTCGGAGACACTCGAGCAAGCGTCAGCGGGTGGGCGCATTTGAGCTTCGTTCACGATGATCGAGAACCGTCCGATCTGACACCGCCGCCTATGAAATATTGCAGATGGAGATAGCAACCTACCTTCGCCACTAGAAAAACCTTGTTTAATTATAGGTTTACGCTTTTTAATATAAACATGTAATTTCTTCATGTCATGTAAGTGTATATATATACTTGAGAAAAACCATTTCACGAGCGGTTCCATTATGGAACCGTGCGATATGATATTCTATATCATCGACGGTTCTATTATGGAACCGTCGTGATAATATCACCGACGGTTCCATAATAGAACCATCTCGATAAGTCTCTTTATAAGTAGGAGCTAGCCCACTACGCCGCTAGGGTTTCGCGCTCTAACTTCGTCACTCCCAAATGACCTTACTCTCGTCAGTTCCTCCCGTCCGCCGACGCCGCCATTCTTCCCATCGCCGACGGTTGTGGCATCGGTGACAACGCAAAAGACACTCAGACGATAAGAGTGTCTTTTGCGGCGTCAACCAAGTGCACAAACTCGATGACGTCAAACTCTCACACCTCGGCTCTGCTGGGGTTTGCGCCGCCTAACTCCGTTCCTCCCCTCGGCCGCCGCCGACCTGCGCCGCCGCCCGAAACCCGTTAGCCTGCTAGGGCCTGGCCGAGCTTTGCTTTCCCCATCCTCCTCTATTCTCCTCTAGATCTGTTAGCTTAATGTCTTTTGTTGAGTTTGATTTTTATGCATGAACCTTAAGTTGTGTCCTCGATGTTTGTGTGATTTATGCAAGGTAAAGGAAATGGATGAGGGTTGTCTTTGGTGGTGAGGTCGCCACCGTGGTTCTTACTTGTACTAAGGTCCATCTCTGTCTCTACCCCCTTGCTCTGTGATGAAAATGGCTAGCTAGTGCTCTGCGATGGATCTGAGGGCTACTACTTGTGTGGTGGGTTTGGACACCCTTGGTCTTGTTCTCTTCTTGATGAACCGCTCAATGATGTTAATAGTCTTATGCTGAAATTGAATTGATAATTAGTTCATATTAATAGTCCTCTTGCTCTGTGATGTAATGATGTAAATAGTCTTATCTTTGAAATTGAATTGATAATTAGTTCATATTAATAGTCCTCTTGTTGTGTGATGTAATGATGTCAATAGTCTTATCTTTGAAATTAAATTGATAATTAGTTCATATTAATAGTCCCCTTGCTCGTGATGTAATGATGTAAATAGTCCTATGTGAAATTGAATTGATAATTAGTTCATATTAATAGTCCTCTTCTTTGTGTGATGTAATGATGTCAATAGTCTTATGCTGAAATTGAATTGATAATTAGTTCATATTAATAGTCTTCTTGCTCTGTGATGTAATGGTGTCAATAGTCTTATCTGAAATTGAATTGATAATTAGTTCATATTAATAGTCCTCTTCTTTGTGTGATGTAATGATGTCAATAGTCTTATCTGAAATTGAATTGATAATTAGTTCATATTAATAGTCCCTTGCTCTGTGATGTAATGGTGTCAATAGTCTTATGCTGAAATTGAATTGATAATTAGTTCATATTAATAGTCCCTTGTTCATGCGGTCAAGTTCTCCTACCTCTTGCGTGCAGTCGTCCTACTATTCCATTCATAATCTCTTCTCTATAAAGTCTCCAGCGTTGGTACTTGTGCCATTAAAACGGCATCATATATATATTATATATATATTATTAAGTGATCTCGACCACTTTAGGAATTAGTCCACATGACATGAGAAGAATGAGGCAGTATCCACGGGCAATCTCATTGAGCCCTTGTAAGTTTAAAAAGTATGGATACAAAGAGCGGTCGGACATCCAATTACGGATTGGGCGTCGCTATGTTGAAAGTGGCGTTGATCGCCTTCTCCGGTAGGAAGTGGCATCATGTATTAGCAACCAACAATTCTTGAGCATGTAATTGTCTTTAAAGCCAACAAGAACACCAAGCAACAAGTTGAGAATTCTTTTGAAATATGAGAATGGTTGCTTAGTGTTCTTGTTGGGTTTAAAACGATTACATACTCAAGAATGGATAGTTGCTAATATATGATGCCACTTCCCACGAGTACTCAAGATCAACGACATTCTTCGAACATAGCGACGCCCAATCCTGTAATTGATGTCCTAACGCCTCCTTGCATCCATACTTTTTGAATTTGCATGGGCTCAATGAGGTTGCTCGTGGCTACCGCCTCATCCTTCTCATGTCATGGACGATCCCCAAAGTGGTTAACAATATATATGTAATATATATATGATGCCGATTTAATGGTACAAGCACCAACGCTGGGCCTTTATAGAGAAAGTCATCACAGACGGTTCCAACCACAAACCGCCTGCGATATGTGCTTATCACGAGCGGTTTGTGGATGAAACCGCTCGTGATATGTGCTATCACGACGGTTTGTGGCCGAACCGCTCAGTGATATGTGTTATCCGCAGCGGTTTGTGGATGAAACCGTGCGTGATATTATTTATCGCAGACGGTTTGAACCACAAACCGTTTGTGAAAATATACATCACGCAGCGGTTCAAAACCGCTCGTGATGACCTCATGTCATCATCGACCCGCGAACTCGGGCGGCTCACGAAACCGTCTGTGATGACGTTTTTGAACCGTCTGTGAAAGCCTTTTCTGTAGTAGTGCCAGAGGCGGCGGCGTGCCTATGCACGTCAAATTCATCACGCCACGTCTTACCCTGCCAACATTTTCCCAAAATACTCAGAAAGTGTTCATAAAATTCGGCCCCGAAGACACGAATGAGCTACTGTTCCCACACCAAGAGGTCCAAGACCACCTCGTCGTCTCAGTGACTATTGCAGACTTTGAAGTAAAGCGCATACTGGTAGACGAAGAAAGATCCACTAATGTACTCTTCACCGAGGCCTTCGGCAAAATGATGATTGCGGCGCACCGTGCCATTACCCCAGGGGGTAATCACACTTAGGCATACGGATTACTATTCGTTTGCTCAGTAGAACACTGCTCCAACGAATAGCAAGCCTTTACCAGGGTTAGCGCAGCAGAACAATAAAATAGAAACTGCTCTTTATTGTAACAGTAGCCACACAAGTCTAGGGTTCTAAATACAATAAATTAATTACAAAGGGAAAACACTTCCCGCTATCTTACGCTAGGTTCCTCGTGATCCACTCGTCCCCACGAGTCGAAAGGCGATCATCTCACCACATACGGTACCCAACTCCCTCGTCACCTGCGGCCTTCTTGATACCTGCAAAATTCCTCATCCCACTCGGGATAACTCCCAGTCGGATTAGGATCTAAGCAAGGGGAGAGATAGCAAGAGTGAGTACTATAGTGTACTCAGCAAGTATTAATAGCTAAAATGCAGTTGATGACTCTAAATTTCGTCCTTATCAAAATTCATAACTCATCTCTTATTTTGAAAATAGTCATTAAAACTTAGGTTGCAATTTTAATTCCAAAAACACTACTTGATTACTCGGAGAGAAGAAAGACCCCTAGCGGTTCCCGTAGTTTCCACTCCAAGAAACTGGCATGAATTCATGATTTTATATAGCACTGCGCAGGCTTGTACCACTTTACCCATAGCTATTCTAAGCTCTTTATGAGCTAGGTCCATTGCATTTCCTTTGATGCGACTTCGAGTTCAGAATACAGAACGTTTTCCAGGTTACGTGATTAATTTCTCCATCCATTACTTTCTATCGGTCTTGACTGCCACCACCGAAGTTCGGTAATGTTGGTTGGGCGATTCATCCTCTCTCGCACCCAACACTCCACCTAGTGCTATAACACCTCTTCTTACACCACACTCACACATATTCCATACCTGGTGTGGAGAGCATAATTACGTAACAAGGTAGCATTTTTTGCCCGTCAAAACGGGAAAATGGTTAGCACTTAAAATACGGCATCTGACCGAGTAAGAGTTTTGTTGATCCTTATATTTTAACCATATGTAAAGGGTCCCACCTCTTGCCTCTCTCTTCCTTGCCCCGGGGCCCCTTTACCAGCCATAATATTAATTGTGCTTTCATTTCATTTCTCATTTCTTAACTCTTTTCATCTTTTTCATCTTTCTTATCCATTTCATCCTCATTTCAATTTATTCGATTTAATCTTTGAGAAATAGTTTTGATGCAAATACATATATAATAGAGCAATGTACAGTTTACATTTAATATAACTATATTCATGTTCAAGAGAGTAGCTTGCCTTCGTAGAAGAAGAAACGAGCGGTGGTGATGAACTCGATATCAACTACTTCTGTTGGTTTGTCTGCTGCAATATATACGACGGTACGAAATAATAAATACATAGCTAAATACTTAGCAGTAATATGTGCAACTAGGTGCAGTGCATACTGATCGGATGATTCTTGTTATTAGTGGATTTTCATTTAATAACACTTTTGAAACCCCCGCGAGGTTAGCACTCCCCACTATGGTTGTTCTACTGATTACTCGCTATAGGGTCTGAAAATACCTAAGTTCATGTTTAAACTAACGAGAACAGAAATACTACTCACACGAACATTTCATTAAGTCTATTAAATTTTACTCCACAAAACTTCTAATAAATTATTTTACTTAATTCAGCATGCGATTACTTAATTTTCTACAATTACACGTGATCGCTTCAAAATAATTAAACTAGCATGATTAAGACATTTCAACTCACCCGACTAATTGCCAAAGGTGAACAGGTTTGCTACACACGCACACTCGCTTTTTAATTAACAGAATTTATGATATTTGATCTTAATCTAATAATTACTCAACCGACAGATTTAATGTTGGTTAGCCTGATGCGACCTACGAGAAATCGTTTGATCGCACAAATTCACAGCGTTAACATTTATTCCTTATATTTGCTGATTTCTATTGCTATAAACATTAATTATCACAATTTGCTAGAATTAATACAAATTTTTCCTAACATTTCCTACATTTAGATTTCTACAATCTATTTTCTAACCCTAATCCCCCTAATTACCTACCTCCCTCCCCCCCTCTCTCTCTCTTTCTCTCTCTTCCTCCCCTCATGGCCGACATACACCCAGCTCCTTCCCCTTTCTTCCCCAAAATCCTCTCCCCTCATGGAGTTCCTCTCCCTACAGATCTCTTCCTCCCTCTACTACTCCCTACAGCTCCCTCTCTCCTCGGTTGAGCAGCCACCTCCGGTTCCTAGTCAGGTGCCTCGCGCGTCTTCTCGCCACTGTTGTCGTCAGACGCTTGCCTGCCACTTTGCCACCACCACACCGCTTTGCTTCTGCTGGCCCACCTCTCCCTTTGGCTCCTTGAACCCCGCCGCCACTCTCCTTTCTTGCCGCCATGGCTCACGCTCTCCTCCGGCCTTGACTTGGCTCAACCCGACTCTCCTCTCTGGCGTCTCCTCCCCAACTCCGGTTGCCCCTGAGCTACTCCCCCCTCGGCGCGGCCGAAGGCCAGCGCCGCCTCGGCCCTGGTCTACTCCACGCACCGGCCGACTTCCTGCTCCCAGCCCCGCGCCTAACACCATCGCCCTCAGCTCGCCTCTGCTCCCTCTGCGGCTTGGCCTACGGTGGCCGCCTAACCCCTCTCTAACCTCCCTTTAAACTATTGCTTTGCTTTGATTCAGTTAATTTTGTTGATTTACTTATACTGATGTGAGTTCATTGCTAATGTATGGATACTGGATGAAATGGATGCGGCTATGAGGCTTGCTATTGAGGGTAGTGAAGCCTAAATGATGAAATGGTTAGCTGCATCTGAGCCCTCAAGGTACAAAGCTCCCTATCTTCTATCCTCTCTAATGCTCTGTGATGAAAAGTGGTCTGAGAGCTATATGTGAACCCTACTGTCAAGGGATCTATGGGTTAATGATGTGCATGAGGGGATCACTGGGGTTCAACTGTGGGTTACCTCCTGTTGGGATGAGGGGTGGGGATGGCTTCCTTCCTCCTCTTGATCCCTTTCTGGTATGGTCTTGGGCTTGGGAGGGCAGTGGGTGATGGATGGTGGTGATATTGCTAATTCTTGTGAGGTGTGCTGGTTGTGGCTTTGCTTGATGGCTTGGTGAGGGTGGAGGTGGCAGTGAGCTTCTTTCAATGGTTCCTATCTCTTAGTTGCTTGGCTTCAGTTGGGTTCTTGGCCTTGAGGTAGAATGAATGTGGGAGGGGAATGTTTTGGCCTTGCTCCTCCTCTTTCGGCTGTGAAGGGGCTGTATGTGTGGGGGTGGGGAATGGATATGGCTGGGGGTGATCTTATCCTTGGCTGTGGTTGATCTTATCCTTTGATGTGGTAAATTCATTTTTATAGTCACTCTATTCCTATTTACCCTAATCCTATTACCCTCCTATTCATGGCTGCCCTTCACTGTGATCTATATTGGCTAAATTGTTGATGCAATGGTTAAATTGGCTACCACTATGGGTCTTCCGGTGGTCGAAATAAGTGGGTATACTATGGGTGTTGGATTCGGTTGCCCGATGATGTTTTGAACAGAGGATGGATATAAAAGGGAATGAAATGTTGGACTCTAATGCTGTTGAGGCAACTGAAATAAAGTGGGTACGGTGTTGGCTTTAACGATGCCGGATGATGAGACTCTCAGAAGTAACGGGTGCCTATTCACCTAGGTTGGCCTGACTATCTTAGTTACCACTGGGGCCGACTAACTCTAGTTGGTCAGGTTATCTTGGTGATCGAGGGACTGGTTAACCTAGGTTAGTACGGTACTCCTTCTGGACTTCGAGGAACTGACGGCAATCTCCCCTTCTTCCTTCTAGCTATCAACTATTGTCTTTGGTTTTGCTAACTACTTCTTGAGCTCTTGGTTGCCTGACAAGGAAAGGTGAGGAATGGTCGGATGAGAAGGCAAGGGAAGCTTCAATGAAATGAATGCAAGCACATGAAACTGTAATTTATTTAATTCTTGCAATTGATGTTGTAAAAGATCTGTAACATTAATTCTGAAATAAGCGTTGGATTGTAATATTTTAATTCTGTTTTGTAAATGGACTGTTGATAAACTATGTTGTGAATAAATGATATTTGCTTAATTACAAGGTTCATTGTGTTATTTATTTAATTGAATGATTACTGAGGTTAGGCTTGAGATTGATTTAATGAAATTTTAATTATACTAAACACTGATTACTGTTGATAAGCTTAGTTTAATTACGCGGGTTCTCACATCCTCCCCCCCCCCTTGGAGAAATTTCGTCCCCGAAATTTAGATCTCCCTCAAGTAGGTCGCGGTAGGCTTTGCGTAGCTCTCCGTCGTTATCTCTTGTGGCTCCACCAAATAAATTTTGAAAGTCATCTAATAAATTTGGAATGCGCTTCTAACTCTGCACCTTCTTCACACAACATCAAACAACTTGGCTAAAACACAAGAAAACAGTATATGATCAATGTTCTCTGTAGTACCACCAATCCTGATTTCTCCAACTCCAAACAACTTTATCAAAATCCTTATTCAAGTCAATGCCCATGATACAATTCTTTAGCGAATTCCTTTGAATTCTCTTCTCTTTACCAAAATTTCTGAAAAGGGTCCGATGTATCTTAGTGCAAGCTTCCCGCTTACTCTGAATCGACGCTTTCCTTTGAGAGGAGAAACCTTCAGGTACACATGATCTCCAGGTGCGAAAGCTAAGTCTCGACGATTGTTATCAGCATAACTCTTCTGTCTGGTCTGAGCGGTCCTCAGCTTTTCTCTAATCGATTAGACATGATCTTTGGCTTTCTTCAAGATATCTAGTCCGAGTACTTGTCCTTCGCCTATTTCGGTCCAACACAAGGGTGTTCTGCATTTCCTTTCGTAAAGAGCTTCAAACGGGGACATCTGCAAACTTGATTGATAACTGTTGTTGTAAGAAAACTCTGCATAGGACAAACTTTGATCCCAACCGGTCTTGTTTGCTAGAGCATAGGCTCTCAACATATCTTCTAGGATCTGATTTTCTCTTTCCATTTGGCCATCTGTCTGCTGGTGGTAAGCCGTGCAGAAGTTCAGGTCTGTACCCAAAATGCTATGCAGCTTCTGCCAAAATCTTGAGGAGAACTGGGATCCTCGATCCGACACGATCTTCTTCGGTACACCATGCTGACATACTATCTTTGCCATGAACAATTCTGCAAGTCTGTCTCCTGAGTAGGTGGTCTTGACCGAAATGAAGTGAGCAACTTTTGTTAGGCGATCTACGATTACCCAGATAGAATTATAGCCAGCTCTGGTTCTCGGCAGACCGGTGATAAAATACATACCAATTTCTTCCCATTTCCATTATTTTACACTCAAAGGTTGCAAGAGTCTAGCAGGTCTCTGATGGTCGGCTTTAACTCGCTGGTAAATATCACACTGAGCTATGTATTCAGCAATCTCACGCTTCATACAGGCCACCAGTAGAACTCCTTGAGATCTTGATACATCTTCGCGCTTCCAAGGTGAATGGAATACAATGTTTCATGAGCTTCCTTGAGTATCAACTGCTTAAACTCTTTCTGGTCCGGTACACAGATACGTTTATCAAACCATATGGTTCCTTGCTCATCTTCTGAAAACCTTAGGGATTTACCCTTCTTTATGTTGCTCTTGATCTCCTTGATATCTGCATCTTCTGCCTGAGCTTTCCTGATCTGATCTTAAAGAGTGGGTTTCACTTCCAAGGCAGCTAGGTAACCTTCTTCCATTAATTCAAGCTTGAGCTTCTGAAATTCTTCGTGTAGTGCTGGCTGACTTTCCTTGATCATCAGAGTATTGTAGCAGACCTTTCTACTCAAAGCATCTGCTGCGACATTGGTTTTGACCGATGATAATAGATGCCTATATTGTAATCTTTGATCAACTCCAATTATCTTCTTTGCCTCATATTAAGATCAGCTTGGGTGAAAAAGTACTTCAAGCTCTTATGGTCAGTATAAACTTCACAGCGATTACCGATGGGGTAATGACGTCATATCTTCAAAGCATGCACTACGTCAGTTAACTCTAAGTCGTGAGTGGGGTAGTTTGCTTCATGAGGCCTCAACTATCGGGAAGCATAAGCTACTTCCTTCCTCTCTTGCATCAGGACACAACCGAGACCTTGACGTGAGATATCACAGAAAATCTCAAAGTCCTTTCGAACATATGGTAAGATCAGCACTGGTGCAGTGGTCAAACGTTTCTTCAATTCTTTAAAACTTTTCTCACATTCTGGTGTCCAAGCAAACTTCTTCTTCTTTTTCAACAGCTGGGTGAGAGGTCTTTCTATTCTGGATAATCTTTCTATAAACCGGCGATAATATCCTGTCATACCAAGGAAACTTCTAATCTGAGGCATTGATTTGGGTGACTCCCAGTTGAGCACATCCTCGACCTTGCTAGGGTTGACGGTGACTCCCTCTGTAGACATGACGTGTCCTAAGAAGACAACTTTCTTCATCCAAAACTCACACTTGTTGAACTTTGCATAGAGTTGATGATTTCTAAGCTTACTCAAGACCAAGTGAAGGTGCTCTTCATGTTCTTCTTCACTCTTAGAGTACACTAGAATATCGTTAATAAAAACAATGACGAACTTATCCAAATACTCTATGAATACTTTATTCATGAAGTTCATAAAGTACACTGGGGCATTGGTCAATCCAAAAGACATGACCGTGAACTTCGACAGATCCATAACGGGTTGAGAAAGCTGTCTTGGGGATATCCTCCTGACGAATCTTCAACTAATGGTATCCCGACCTCAAATCTATCTTGAAGAACACTCCGACTCCCTTCAACTGGTCGAACAGATCGTCAATCCTGGGTAGAGAGTACTTGTTCTTGATGGTGACTTCGTTGAGTGAGCGGTAATCCACACACATCCGCTGGGTACCATCCTTCTTTGCAACAATGATCACTAGGGTTCCCCCAAGGCAAAGAACTGCTTCTTCAGCTTCTTCAGCTCGACTAGGTCGTCAACTGGCAAACAGTAGGGTCTCTTAGAAATGGGTGCAATTCCCGAAACTAGGTTGATGACAAACTGTAGGTCTCTGTCCGGTGGCATTCCAGGTAGGTCGTTAGGGAAGACATCAGGAAACTCTATGACCACTGGTACGTCTTCCAAAAATACAACCTTGACACTGTAAAATAAAGCTCTGTCATGCTTTTTCGTGGAGGCTTCAAATTTCACTTTGGTTTCGGCTGAACTGACCAAGGTGATGCTTCGACCACCACAATCCAAAATTGCATGGTGATTAGCAAGCCAATCTATATCTAAAATCACATCTAGGGACTTGGTGTCAATGATGATGAGGTCGGCTAGAAATTCTACCCCTTCTACAGTCACTTTAACTTTTGGGCAACCTTGGTTCATACTTAACTATGAACCGGGGAAACCAATAAAGCATTCTTAAGAGTCAAAACCTCTAACTAATGCTTTGCAGCAAAACTCTGATAAACAAATGAATGCGAAGCTCCAGAATCAAACAAAACGGTAGCAGGTGCTGAATTAACTAGAAACTTACCCAGCACAACGTCCGGGGCAGTCTGGGCTTCCTCCACTGTGACATGGTTCACATGACCTCTCCCAACAGGCTAAGAGGTCTTGGCTGGTGCAGCTGGAGTCGGCAGTGCTCCACGACCGGTTCCTGGCATGGGGGTCCTGGTCGGAGTAGCTCCCAAGTTGAATCTGACAGGTGTTAGACCTTGCCTCTGCGGGCAGTTGCTGGTGAAGTGCCCCAATTGGTGACAGTTGAAATAGGTGACTCCCGCAGTAGGATTGTTGCTTCTTGGCTGCTGGATGCTGGTGTGGTTGTTGCCGAAGCTGTGGAATCCTGGAGCAACTGGGCGTGGTGTGGTCGCAGGGGTCCTGAAGGCAACAGAAGGAGCGGAACGGGTAGGATGCTGCACATTCATTCTGGCTTTCTGCGACTGGTTTTGACGAGCACCATGTTGCATCATCTTCCTCTTACAAGACTCTTCAAGCTCACGACAGGAATCTTCTATGAGCATAGTCTTGTTTACTAGCTGCTGGAAATCTGCATAGTCGTTGCCAACGACTTGAACCTTCAAGCTAGGGTGGAGTCCCCACTTGAAACGCTTCTAACGTGCATCATCTGTGGCAACATCCTCTTGAGCATAACGAGAGAGTTGGGTGAACTTGTTGAGGTATTCACTCACCGACATGCTTCCTTGCCGCAGCTCACGGAACTCGTTCTTCTTCATTTCCACCTTCCCATCAGGAATATGAGAGTGACGGAAAGCTTCTGAAAATTTAGCCCAAGTGATGTTCTGGTGGTTTTCATAGGCGGCACAGTAATTCTCCCACCATTCCGCGGTAGTACCTTCAAGCTGGTGCGTGGCATACAAAACCTTCTCGCGGTCGTCACACTGGGCGATGGAGAGCTTCTTCTCGATAGAGCGCAACTAATTATCTGCGTTCAAGGGCTCAGAGGAGCTGGAGAAAGTAGACGGATGAGTCCTCATGAACTCTGCCAGCCTTGACTAAGGAAAGGCTGGTGGGGGTGGCATAGCTGCTGCTTGGTTGTTCTGATTCAGCATCGCGACTAGGGCGGCAACAGTCTGGTTCTGTTGAGTCATCATCTGGTTCATATTCTGCATTATCGCACTCATCAATTGTGTCTAGGCTGCCATGAACTGACCCAAACCTTGATCTGATGTTGCTGCCGAAGGAGGTGGTGGTGGGGGTGTAAAGGGATCCACTAGTTCATCTTGACTTACCGAGTTGCGGGTCTGAACCATCTACATGAATTTTCCCTGGTTTAATAGACGAGAAGAAGAAAGCATAGTAGGTGAGAGGGAAAAGTACAATAGACGAGAGAGAACAAGGGAGAAAGACAGAACAATCTAATTAGGGAAAGTCGATTTAACCCAACAAACAAATAGCCAGAAAGCTATTAAAAGACAACAAAACTCAAGCCGAAGGTCCTATTACTCGGACTAAACAATACTAAACTAAGAAGGCAACTAGCTAAAGCACTTCTAGTCTTACTTATACAGATGGTCGGCTTGAAGCAAGGCTCAATCCGATAGAGATGACTGAGGTTAGAAGGATCACTGAATTCATAAACAAAGTTTCAGAAGGGATAAGATATAAGAACTTAGGGATAATATGGGAAAAGATTAGAATAAAATGAGAGAAGAATTAGAGAAAGATGAGAGAAGAATAACTACTCATCAATTGACTGGGTTTGATTTAGAAAATAAATTTTGAAGTCTTTGACTACACAACCATGCTAACTATGGTTACGTCCTACAGTCAATATGGTTCTGATACCACCTCTGTCGGGACCCCGGATATGCAACTCTGGGACCCTCTGTGAATTCTGAACTAGTCCTATGATCAGTAGCTAGTCCACACAGTTGCAACATAGATGAAATCATATCCATACAACGAACAACTAAAGAAGCAGCTGAAATAATAATACTTGACAGAAAAAGGACCTTATGGTCAAGATTTTACAGAGCTTGCCACACATGGCTAAAATCACGACCAGGTCCACGACCAGGGAAAACTTGCAGCGGAATAAAACAAACTAGTGGAAGCCATCCGACATGCCCACAGGCAATCGAGTGAGAACACCTCCTAGTTCGCATGGTCTTCGAAGTACTAGGACTTCATAGAACTTAGTGCTCCCCGAGGCTTCTTCGACGACTGATCAACAAAGGGCATATAGCCGTGAGTACATAAAGTACTCAGTAAGTCGTAGGGAACAGTATGCAAATAGTATTCATGCAAGGCTTGACAAGTATAGCTTTATGGCTATTTTGCAGGAAGCAGTATTGGCAATAAATATAGTAAGTAGATTGCAAAGCACAATTTGAAAGATTAATACATAAGTAATCAAGTTTCTTTAGAACAACTCGTGAATACCCTGTTCACTTCCCAACCAACGACCACAACCAGATCGCTTCCCAACCAAACCAACTACTCAAAACCATCCACGACCACATTTTTGAGAAAAATCTACCCCTTGTGTGAAATCACCAGGCATTGTCCATAATCGGGGATACGACTATTCGAATAGTTTTACACTCTGCAGAGGTTGTACAACTTTACCCACATAACACGACTTCTCTAGTTTGTTTGGCATCCGTCGATACCACCGCTCATTACCTTAGATAAGCAGTCTAGAGCACGTGACAAGACCTTTACAAAGTTCTGTTTTAACTCGGTTCTGTTCGCTAATGTTTCGCCTCCGACTGGCTTCACAACTCCCAATATCCACATTACAAAACAACATCACAGTCGACCGGCGCCAAGTGTGAATGTCTATCCTAGGTTTCACACTTCCACCAAAAGCAGTAATCGATCAAAGCATTACTAATTAGTTGGCGAGTCCACCCCATCCTAGACATGTGGTTGCACGATCAATGGCGCATAAAGTTAAGTCCTTAGAGACTATTCAGGCGAGGCAACCACATCCCAAAATTCTCCCATTTACTGCACGATCACTCGTCCGAGTATGAAATCATTTTTGGTTCAACCTGACCAAATGGCAACCCTTGCCATGGCACAATAAATTTTAACAACAGCGGCGGCGCCACAACTCCATATATCATTAAGTCAAATTCATCATCATTGAATCATGTGATCGCGAGACATCGTATAACTAAAGCAAGACTAAGCATAACACGCACCGATGTTGGTATTACAATAATGTCCAACTAAGAATACCCAACCTATGATGTCCAAGGGTACATGTCAACATGTTGTTCACAATTATTCAAGGAGTCATACTGCAGAGTAGGTGTTTAACTACTCCCAAAACCATTTTTATACAACTAGCCATGCATGTTGATACAAAACAATATAATTTTATAAACTGGGTACAACATGATTAAAGGTCTACGACTTGCCTTCGTTGAAGAGTTGGGATGCTTCGGTCGAGGTTGTCGGGTCCAAGAATTCTTCCGAAACACCGGAATCTATACGCACGAAAAGAGCCAAATAAATAATATAACTCCAAGTAAAATCCAAAACGAACCAAACCAGAACCAAAGGAAAGGTACTGAATTTAGATGGATTTAGAAATTGAATCACTCGAATCAGAGCTCAAACGAAGGAGAACGAGCTCATGGAAGGAGGTCGAAAGAAGGCTTCGACTACCAGGTCCAAAGAAGGATACGACTACTCGACGTGGTCGTAAGAAGGAATCAGGATTCGACTGCTCGACGCAATCGAAAGAACACGAGGGAGAACAGGGCACGGGAAACTTACCAAGACCGAGAGAGAGGCTGGAGGAGGATGGTGAACGACGGTCAATGACAGTGCTAGCACTCCGACGAACTCTTCGGCGGCGAGGAGGTTGAAGACGGCGCGAACTCCTACGAACTCTTCGGCGGCGAGAGGTTGAAGATGCGTGGGCCGCCCGGTGAACTCTTCGGCGGCGAGAAGGCGACGACGCTAGAGGCGAAACGAGGGTGAGAGCGAGAGAGAAAGTAAGAATGGAGGGGGGAAACAAGAAAAGGGCAAAATGGCTCCTTGGGGCTCCATTTATAGAGGAAGGAGGGGGCGGCGAGACGGAGCAGTGGGATTCACGGCGGCGCGGTATGGGCACACGGCCGGCAGGTGAGGGAGGGAATGGGGATAGGTAGAGGAGGAGACAAGAGGGGGAATGGGCACGGCGGAGGCGACGCCATTTAATGTGACATAACGGCTTTTAATGCACGAGGACTTTTGCGAAAGCCATGACACGACGGGATGAAGAAAAAGGTGAGCAGGGGCTGACAGGCGGGGCCGGTCGGAACCAAGAGGCTTGGTTGAAACCAAAAGACTGGTCGAGACCGAAAGACTGGCCGAGACCGAAAAGGATGGTCGAGTCCAAGAGGGTGGTCGAAACCAAGAGGATGGTCGAAACCAAAAGACTGGTCGAAACCGAAAGGATGATCGAGACCAATAGACTGGTCGAAACCGAAAGGATGGTCGAGACCAATAGACTGGTCGAAACCGAAAGGGTGGTTGAATCCAAAAGGATGGTCGAGACCAATAGACTGGTTGAAACCGAAAGGATGGTCGAGACCAAAAGACTGGTCGAAACCGAAAGGATGGTCGAGACCAAGAGGATGGTGCAGGTCGGTGTGCGGGGAAAGGGATGGTCGACGGGAATTCGAGACAAAAAGAGAAAGGGAATATTAAACACCAAAGAACTCCAACAAACTCAAAATAAACCAAATTGAATTAGTTGAAGTTTGGTTAATTCATATTAACTCGCTTTCAATTTCCAAAGTCTCTAAGTTAAGCTTTAGTAATGCAGCAAAACCAAATGGTTATTTTTATTTTAAATTTTTTAAAAAGCCCTGAAAATTGGGATGTTAGACCCGTGCAACAATCGAGCATAAGCTCGCAGTCACAAGCAACACGAAGCCAAGGAAGCAAAAGCTACGACGCTTGTCCACAGACAGACAAGAAGCCACCGAAGACGATGTGGTAAAGTTACTCAAAGCTGGCATCATATGGGAAATAAAGCACCCCAAATGACTCAACAATCCCATGCTCTGTGCGAAACGCAAATGACAAATCGCGTATGTGTTTGGACTTCACTAATCTAAACAAGGCATGCCCGAAGGACGATTTCCCACTACCTCACGTAGACCAACTGGTGGGTGCCACTTCTAGGTTAGAGCTAATGAGCTTACTCGCTACATGCTCTGTCTAGCACCAAGTGTTCATGGTAAAGGAGGACAAGGTGAAAACAACATTCATCACCCCACTCGGGACATACTACTTCATGCGTATGCCTTTACGACCTCAAGAACGCGTGGAGCAACCTTCACCAAAGCTAATTGCAAAAGTCTTGGTCTCATAGCTCGGTGCAACATCGAAGCCTATGTCGATTTACATAGTAGTAAAAACCTCAAGAAAAGAACCCACTAGGACAACCTCCAAGAAACCTTCAACAACCTATGAGTGGAGGGCGTCAAACTCAACTTAGACAAATGTGCCTTAGGCATAAAGGCGGGCAAGCTGTTGGGATTCCTCATATCAGAGCGAGGCATCAAAGCGAACCCCGACAAGATAAAAGCCATACATTAAATCGCTCCCCACGCGCAATGCTCATGAGGTACAAAAACTGACGAGACGGCTCACGACACTTAGCCGTTTTCTATCGCTCTCGACAGAACACGCCCTGCCATTCTTCAAAACCCTTCACGGGGCGGAGCCCTTCAAGTGGACAGAAGAGTGCCAAAAAGCCTTTGATGAGCTCAAACAATACCTAGCCAACCTGCCAAGCCTAGCGAGCCCAAAGTCCAAAGCGGTGTCACTATTTACCTCACCGCCTTGGCGGCAGTAGTGAGGATGGTCCTCATCCAAGAGGTCAACGGGGCAAAATGCCCCGTATACTACGTCTCGGAGACCCTGCAAGGTATGAAGACTTGATACATTGAGCTCGACAAACTGGCATACGCCCTATTAACGTCATCCCGCAAATTGCGCCATTACTTCATAATGTACGAGATAATAGTGCCTTTGTCGTACCCCCTCAACAAGCTGCTACACAACAAGGAGGCCATAGGGCACATAGGGGAATGGATTGTCGAGTTGGCACCCTTCTATCTCAAGTTCGTCGCTAGAACGACAATCAAGTCTTAGGCACTCGCAGACTCTGCCGCAGAATGGATCTCGCCGGCAGCAGCATCTAAACTGCAAGATGGCCCAACATGGACCCTCCACACCGATAGGTCATGGTGCGCCACCGGAGTTGGCGCTGTGGCCATCTTGGTCTCATCGAAGGGGCAGCAAATCTCGTACACTGCCTGGTTAGACTTTCCTACAACAAACAACGCAGCTGAGTATGAAGCATTGCTACTCGCCTTCGTAAGGCGAAGGCACTAGGGGCTCGACATCTCGTCATCAGAAACGACTCCCGCCTCGTGGCTGGGCATATTGAATAAACTTATCAAGCCTGAGACACCGATATGGTCAAGTCCCTCACTGTGGTGCGGGCCATGGAGAAGCATTTTTTAGGTATCATGGTCCAAACCATACCACGAGGTGACAACAAAGCGGCGGACAAGTTTGTAAAAACAGCTAGCTCCGCACAATGCCCTAAGTACCGTTTTTCATACTTCGGAGACCTTGCGACCCCTATCCTTCGTTGCGGGTAGCGGCACTGAGGCCCTACTCTTTCTACTGTTTGGTTTGTAGCCACAACAGACACTTTGACAGATTGGAAACATTGTTTAATTGAGTTTTTCCAGATCATCCATATGCCACGTCGTTTTTATAGATTTTTTAGCTTGAACTTTGGAGTTGTTATCTTTCGAAGAAAAAAAAGCAGTCTGGAGATGTTGCTAGCTCCGACCCCTTTCAACCTGCAGCAAAGAGGCCCATCGGACCGTAGGTGGCAGCCAGGCAGTCCGGAAAGGTCGACGCCACCCACCGCTGTTGGTCCAAGTCAAAGAGACAACGCCCTCCTCCCAGAGCTCTGGTGGTTGCACGGCGGGCGTCCACGGTCGTGAACGCCTCCACCTGTCAAGGCTCTATCCGGCGTCATGGCAGCCACATCTTCATCGACATCCTCTGCTCCTCTCCGACGATGCTAAGATGTCAAGACGAACCTAAGGGCTTCAGTGTAATTTATTTTTTATAGGATTCCTTTTGTAAAATGGTGGAAGATGTACTCAATGTCTCAATGTTGTACCTACCTGCATATATCCAGAAATAAAAAGTGAATTTGTGGCAGTATGCTAGAACAAATCTGTATGATATTGTTGCATACTAACATGCTCTAGAAACAGAACCTTACTCTAGAGTAGTACATAACACTAGCTAGCACTATATATGTTTTTTTTAACTTACAAATCACTACGTTTACTTGTTGAGTCGTTTGGGTGGTAGAACTAAATATATCGTCACCAGTTACAACACATATCAAGTTATCAACCCTCCTAGGATGTCCAAATCCAACAAACATTCCGTACGCGTTATTGTTAGTTGCCATCCACGCACATGCGCGGGCTTCCTTCGAAATTTCCGATGCAATCAAAGACGCATCTCCTTTAGCACTACCAAGCCACGCCATTTGCAGGCCTCCTTGAGCTAATGTCGAAGCAAAGGTACAAGTCAAATCATCAGGCCTAGTGCTATATCGCCCTATATGTTCTCGAATCACTAAAACCACTATGCGTTATTGGGAAAACAAAATCTAGGGGGGGAGGGTTTGGACGGCGACGGTGAGATCCTATCTCAGAAAATTTCCTTCCCGTTTTTGCCCACTCTAACATATTGATACAGTGGGACACTACTAACTTTGTTGTACGGTGATACTGATAACGTGATACCACCATAGCCGACACGTTAAATTCCGACGCGGTGGATGTTGGGTCACGGGGTAGGCTACGATAGCTACAAACAAAAATTTCTACCACGCGAACCAGATGCCAAGCAAGTAGATGATCACGATCGTTACCAATGAACATACACGCAGTATCGGAAGAAGGGTTGGAGCGGCTGGTCCAACGAAGAGCGCGTCGATGTAGTGGTCGTAGTCAATCGTCTCCTCCAAAGAACGCGTCTGCAGTTCCTTGTGAAGATCGCGATCGTCCTCAAAGCGCAACAATCGTAGTAGCGCCTCTACGGTATCCACACGTCCAGAGGAAGGAACAACCGAACGCCGGTGTGCTAGCACCAAGTCGCCGCAGCAGAGCTCTCGTGAGATGGCGGCTAGGGTTTCGGTGGTGTTTTTCATCCTTTCCAAATGACCTCATGCACCTCCTTATATAGTGCTCGTGACGGATCCTATCCGGACACGCCATTTAATCGTATTCGTATTGGTTTGTTCCAACCGTTAAGTGTGTGACCACAGAGGTTCATGTGTAGTTCTTGTGACTCGAAACCCTTTCCACCACGAGTCGAAGCGGCTCCTAGCGTAACATATCGATTCCCTATACACACAAATTATATCGGATGAACCTTAATGCAATATGATCTCGACCAGGTCTTCATCACTTACGACCGTGTCCTATCTCAGATATCTGATCAGTTCAGATGTGGTCACGACCAACTCAGTAACTCCTCACGACTTGGTTTTGACCACTCTGTGATTAGGTTCGACCGGTCACGACTTGCTTGTATCTCCATACGACCATGCATTCTTTCGCTCGACTGAGCGACCTACTCGTGTATACTCCATTTGCCTCACGATGTCCGGTTGAACTCTGTGAGATGTTGTGTCATCCATGGATCGCTCAATACTTTCTCGTCGAGTATCAGATAACTTTACGTGGTCGAACTCTTCGACTACTAGTGGCATGGCCATGCACTTTCTTTATCCGATCACAACGAGGGGCCCAGAGACATCTCTCCTGTTATGTTAGGAGGGGCAAATCCCATATCCGACCAGTCACATTCCTCTCCATGTTTCAGAGCATGCCCGAAAGCTACCTTTATAACTACCCAATTACGGTGTAGCGTTTGGCAACCCCTAAGCGTGCTCTTACACATGTAGGAAACCATGCCGATCTCGAGTCTAAGGATTATACATCATCATTGCTTGAGACCAACTAATGACATATAGATTCATAACAATCTCAATAGTGCCTCAAGGTGGGTCTTATCCAACATCATGTTCTCTAACATGTGTCCATATTATTGGTTTGATATCTCCATATCTATGACTCGTGAAACATAGTCATCAACCAATACATATGCTAGTCTATTCATATGTGTCCTCATATGTTTACGACCGAGGATCGATAAGAATAATTATTGCGAAAATATAGAGTTTCACAACCAAGTCACATACTTGATAATAAATATTAACAATATTATTCTAGGAACAAGATAACACATTATCCAATGTCATGAACATAATGAAATATAATCATCTCTATGATTGCCTCTAAGGCATATTTCCAACAGTGGATGCACAAGTGAAAGGCAAGCTATTAGGTCTCGTGTTGAAATTTCCCGCAATGCTGTAAAATTTGGTTATTTTGGACTAGCGCACACCCAACATATTCGTCAAGCTCCGCTCGTCCAGTCTTTCATAGGCGTCGTGAGTGTGGGTGCGTGCATGTGGTGGTATGCGTGTGTGGGCGTCTATGTGTTGTTCTGGGTGTTTTGAAAAAAAAAATACCTCACCGAGTTCTGGTTGCGGCCAAAAGTGAGACATGACTAAAAAGTACTAGTAATTGCAATCTGTGTAAAATTTGGTTATTTTGGACTAGCGCACACCCAACATATTCGTCAAGCTCCGTTCGTCTAGTCTTTCGTAGGTGTCGTGCACTACCAAAACTTCGGTTTTTCCCAAGTGTCTAAAACACTCGGGAAATTTGCGAAAACACTCGGGAGATACTTTCCCGAAGGTCGGCTGTCGGGAAAGAGCACTCGGGAGAGATTAGTCGAAAAAAAGCGGTTTCTGAGTGTTTGAGATTTACACTGGGAAAAATACCTTTCCCGAGTGTAAATCTGAACACTCAGGAAAAATATCTTTCCCGAGTGTAAATCTGAACACTCGGGAAACATCCAGTACTCGGGAAAAATAACTTTCCCGAGTGTAAATCTAAACACTCGGGAAATATATAACACTTGGGAGAATAAGTGCCACAATGGGTTTAGCCGCCGTAACATGATACTTTTACCGAGTGTTGACACTCGGGAAACACTCAGGAAAGTGCCACCCGCTGATTACCACTGATTACTAGTAGTAAAGCACTAAAATACATCATCCGTATCCCGAATTTACTATATGCTACATCTAAAAAAGTGAAGAACAATCCATCTACAGGTAGTATAGCAATGCAAACTTCGTCGCTTTATCATTAAAAAGGACATATATTTTTACAACGTATGAATGAATTATTAGTACATACAGGTTGAAACACATTCTTTTGTGAAAACCGAAAAACACGAGCTCCAACTTCATTGGGATGCATCGCGCAGCCATTATCAACTTCATTGACTTCGGACAAGAAGCCATTCTCAAAGAACGCTGAGCGGAGGGCTTGAACACACTATTTTGCCTCACTGTCATGGACCACTAAGGAAATGTTCACCTGTTTTAAGGATGATGGGCATTTTACTGTTAGGAGTCTCGAAATTATAATGTCCCATCAAACATGAGAGGAAAAAGGAGTAACCTTCGATGCCCCTTGCGAGATCATCTGGACATTAACTCTATTTCTTCATAGAACATTAAATACCTGGCAAGAAGCAATAGATATCAATCACATATGAGAGTGAATTTCAATATGTGATGATCACTTTGCACAGGACATTTAGTTTCACTTTCACGGTTCGCAGTGCACTAGCTAGCATTACCAAGTATCATTAGTTAAACTTTGAACATAGCAAGAACAACATTCAGGATGTGGTGACAATTATGAAGGTTAGGCAAAATGCAATTACCTTTTCAAGAATCAAAGACGACCTCTGCACATTTCCAACTAACAAGATTATCAATCTGTGCTGCAGTAGGTGAACAACTGCTATCTTTTCAAGCTCTTCAATGACATGATCAAGTTCCTAGTACATATCGGTAAAAAGATCAACTACAGGTATATTAAGCTGAAAAGTTAATATTAGATTTGTTTTTCAAGATGCATAATCATTTGGAACCTAGCAAGACCCTTGATTGTTCCTGATTATTCATTTTGACTACTTCTAAATGGACCAAACTCTTAGTAGATTGGCCTCAATGGTTCAACCTATTATTCTTCTTCGATAACATCAGATTTCCCATGTTACAAAGGACTTCTATTTCTGTAAGACTACTACCATATGTTTGTTATTGAGCACAATGACAACATGCAACATTCACTTTTATTGAGTCCTAGAACTTAAGTGACTTTGTAATGCAATCTAATGCCTGAGGTGCGACCATTATGAGTGTATATGACTACTTGAAGAAAAAAATCAAATAAATGGCAGAGAATTAACAAAGAATGAATTGAGGTCCAAACATTTGCCTGCTGGATCAATTCACGACTCCATAGCTTTGATGGATCCAAGGTCAAAGATATGCTGACTTCGCTAGTGGCTACACAGTCAACAGAGATGCCCAAATCTTCAAATATTGAAAAGACCTGGAAAAGTGATAAAAAGGCTACAATCAAAAGAATGAAATTCCAAGAGTAAACTTAAGAAAGTGTAAGCCTAGTTGTACCTTGGCTAGAAAACCATATTGGCCAAGCATCCGTTTTCTCACTATATCAAACATTGTAATATTTGATTTCAATACAATGCTAGTCAAAACAGTTGAAAAATAATGTACGAATCAGTGAGTAGCAACAAGTTTAGTCAAGCAACTTCCCCTCAAAGAAGGGGGAAAAAAGCCAAGCAGCGAACCTTACTCATATCTCTTGCTTTAGTGATGAGGGTGACAGGGGCTCGACGGTTATAAGAGTTTTTAACCCTAACATGTATATCACCTCCTCTAGCTGGTCGCATTGATCGTGGATGCAAAAACCTATAATTAATTAATAAAGGACTCTTTGTAAGCAGACAAAAAGAATTATATAAGTCAACCATTGGTTCACTAAATTACTATGCTCAAAAGCATAACCAGCAAAACAAGAAACTTTTATATCGTACTTAAACAAACTCAAAAGGAAAAGTAGTACATTTGGCAACTAAATAAAAAAGTTCTTTGTAGTTCTAAGTGGATGAAATAACTTCTTCCAAATAATGAAGCATTGAATCAAACCTCAAGAATAGCAATGACAACATGGTTAGCAGTAGGGGTATATGCCATACGAACAACACGAGCTCCAAGGTCAATTGAAGCTATCTTGCTTCCTGTTAGAGCATCAAATTCTGCAAACAAATAAGAAAATCGAGGCAATTAAGAAGAACATAATGCATCACATACAAGCCAGATAACAATTAAAGCACTCTCTTAAGTTCTTACATAAACTTCAGTAGTATTTATTGTGATAATACTTAATAGTATGTGACACAATCATCTTTTATAAGAATAAGCGGTCTGATTATCTCAAAGTAGCAAACAAAGGATTTCCCCCAACAAACAGTGTGTAAAAAATGAAATGAACCAATGCACTCATTACTGTAACATCCCAAATATAATGTTACTCTGCAGATGTGTGTGTGTGTGATAACAATGTAACTTATTCTAACGATAGTGTGTTTTTGAACATCCTAAGCAGTGCATGAAACCAAACAAGAATGAAGAAATACTTGTACATCATCAAGATAGCATACAGATCACTATTTCCTAAAAGCATGAGAAAAGTTTGCAGCAATCTAAAAAATGAAAAAAAAGGGTCAGCTTTGCATTGTTGGAGTGTGTAAATACTATAACAAATTGCATGTTTGTTCATGATGTATAGAATGTAGTCAATGTATTAAATGTCGGTGGATCAATGTGACAATGACAAATCCATCTCACAAAGAATACACTGTATTAGTTTATCATTCATAGCATGAGCCAAAGTATAGTACCTAAAAGAATATAACAAGTGAAAGCTTATTAAGGCTGAAAAGTGTATTTTGAAGACCTCATTGAACTGCACAAATTTTATTCCAAATGTCAAATAGAATAATTACTGGCTCCAAATTAGAGAACAAATTGTATATGAAATTTACTCAGGAGTCAGAAGCATATATGAATTTAATTTACAGTGAGTTGGAAACAAAACATTCCAATAGAACCACATTCTCAATCAGTCAATCACTTACTTGTTAACAAATGTGTTCTCCGCAGCAGGAACCCACAAATCAACGCAGCCAAACATACCAAGAAGCAATTTTGAGGTCGGATCAGAGAAGCAACCTTGATTCATCTTGACCTTCGATAGAAAAGATAAATTCCAATAGATGCCTAGTCTTCTCCTTGCAGGCATATGGCGCCTCTGCCAGATAATTGCAACAGAGTAACGCGTAAATGTGGTTTTCTAACAAAAGACAACATATATTGTACAGGAGCTTATTTTAGACGCTTCACTCTTTAAGAACCACTTGGTTAACAGCTTATGTACATGATGTGCATAAGAAATATGAAGTGGCCGAAGTGTAGATGTATTTGTTTCACATGGTTAGAGCTAAAAAGTCAAAAACACCTTAGTCTATGTCTATCATGTTAAAATGAGTAAATAGTTCATCATGACGAGCAGCACAAGCAGGTGGAGGAACTAGTGTTTACAAAAGTGATAGCTAATGGACCTTTAACATGACAATAATTGTATCAAACTATTGTGTCAAACGAATAACAAGAGCATATGGAGCTTAGCTTAGATGACTAAGTCATGGAACTAATAACCACGATGCTATTGAATGTGTTGCTAAATTAGCACATCTGAGGATCTAATAGTATTTGATCCACTCTTTTACACTTTCAGGAAGCGATTTCCCTTTGTTTAGATATTGTTATGAGTCTTTGCGTACCATGTAGCAAAGACATGTACATATAACATGGAATGCCCTTGTGAGAAACTAACGATGCGAAATGGAGCGTTACCATCGATATTGCATCAACAGACACAATACATCGGCTACAAGCTAGAGAGAGGTTTGCGTTTCCATGGAACCAAAAAATAGCCAAGAAGATGGTAAATATACCTTCACCACTACTAGCATTTGATATCATTTTGATTATTCTATGAGTAAAAATTAACCAAATGCAAGTTAATTGAGCAATAACATATACATAAATATACGAGAAAAATGAATAGAAGAATATGTCATAGAAACATACTTGTTGTTTGATTGAAGAGCTTCAAAGCTAGATACATGGCACAAATTAGTCAAATTAAGCATTGAAAAGGATTAAATGTTGTAATCAGAAATATGAAGTACCAATTGGAGAAACAATGTAAGATCAAGGAAGATAATCTTAATTGACTAGAAGCAATATAGTTTCTCCCATTCTTGCATGTATGCATGATAGGTACAATGTACTCACCGTAAGTACATTGTATCCGAGCATATCTCATTATCTCTAGTTCAATAGTAAAGAGCATATATTTTTGCACATGGATTAGCCAACAAATCTTGACATCAACTCGATCAAGAGTTCTCGCATTGTAAATTCCTAACCTCATAACATGTTCCAACTCCCAAATGATGCATACAACTAGTTCGAATATATATCCCTTTGAGATCTTACAATAACAATAAGTGATAAATTCACCATCCTGATGTGCATATCATCAGACAACATTGTGATTAAGGTGTTAATAGAATGGTAGAACCAAATTTGTTTTTCAAAGCTCCTAAAATTAATCTCCAAACTCATAGAACTACTCCTGTAGCTCACCTTCATCTGCTTCCAAGAAAACACAAGCAAAATTAACAATTGAAGTCACATGTGGTTACACATGCATATGATGAACATCTTGGGCGATAACTCACTCCCCATCCATCTCCCATAGGAGGCGAGGTAGGGTGGTGGCGAGCCGAGCCGAAGCAGTGGCCATGGCGCCGCCACGGCCAAGCCTGGTTCAAGCAATTTCAAAACCGAGGGCCACGCCCGCGAGGGAACGCTGCAAACGGGGCGACAGAAGGGCTTGGGCCGTGGGTCAGGCGTGGCAGATGAGCAAGGTGGCAAGGTGAAGCGCCGCCGGGTTGCCGGTGGGGAGGCGAGGGAGGAGGAGGAGCAACCGAGCCATGGAGGAGGAGGCGAGTGAGGTGGAGGCCGAGAAGGGGCTGAGGCGGCCAAACCGGGCCGCCAGCCTTGAAGCCGCACAAAGACGGCACGCCGGGCCGCCTGAGGCGGTGTCAGTCGGAGGGGAGCCAGGAGGAGCCAGCAGGAGGACCGGCCAGGAGTCATGGCAGCCGGGCCGAGGGGGGCATGGGGCGCGTGGGTGGTGGCGGGCGACAATAGAGGAGGAGGCGGCACGTCAGAGGAGGCGGCGCCGAGCTAGACGGAGGCGAAGGCGCTAGGGGGAGGCGACAGGAAGTGGAGAGGAAGGAGGAGATTAGGGGAAGTGGAAGGAGAATGGGAGGCGGCTGCGTGGATGTAGGGTTAGGGGGGAAAAACGGCGTGGGGTAAAAAGGGCGCGATCATGATAAAAAACGGCACCGCTTGTGTTTTAGAACCGAACTTACGTAAAGATTGTTTGATTCGAGGGTCTCCTAGAATAGAATCATGCGAGAGAGATTGACACGAATTTTTATATGAGTTCGAGCCTTCTCCGGAGAGAATAACAACCCTACTCCTGTGTGTGTATGGTATTGAGTGTATACTGAACAATCAGGGGAAAAACTAAGACTATTACAGATAGTGCTTGTATTCCTGATGGTTCGATCCTTCCTCCCTTTCTCTAGTTGCCGCCTTTTATAGTACGTGAAGGAGCGGCAGTTACTCCAGGTAAAGCGGCGCCTCATCACCTCCTATAACGGGCGCATGTTGGTAGTAATTACCGGTGTATTAATTCCTCCACGTCGCTCAACAGCTATATACCAGAGATAATGGGGTATTACGTGCCATTATTCTGTAGAATAACAAACAGATGATGATGTTTGAATCCCTTAATCAATAAGACCCACTTGTGCGCGTGTTCATTTGATTATAAGGTGGTCGTGGCTGACCTAGTCGTAGAGGAATCTACGACTATGAGGTAGTCGTAGCAAGACTTACGACTATGGGATAGTCGTAGCATAACTTACGACTATGGGGGTGGTCGTAGAAGAACTTACGACCATCCATTTGGTTCTTCCTTCATAACATTAAGGGGTACACTCAGGGTTCACATGACGTCATATTTACCTATAATAAAAATTATAGATAAAAGGTAAAATGAGGATTATTATATCCTCGTCGGGCACGATGGGAAAAAAAAGGGCGCGGTCTCTCTCCCGAGTGTTTCTTTCTTAGGCACTCGGATTATATTTTAATATCCCGAGTGTTATGGAAAACACTCGGGAAAGTTCTTTTTTACCGAGGACTGACTTCCTGTCCCGAGTGTCCTATGAAACACTCGAGACCTCCCCTAGTGTTTTCGTCCAAACAGTCTGGAAATATATAGGAACTCAGAAATTAAAAGGTTTCTGTTAGTGGTGTGTGTGAGTACGTGTGTGTGGTGGTGTGCGTACGTGTGTGAGCGTCTATGTATTGTTCGGGGTGTTTCGGAAAAAAAAAACATACCTCACCAAGTTCTGGTAGCGGCCAAAAGTGAGACGTGACTAAAAAGTATAATAAACCAAAGCATGGACGAAACTTTGGCTCCCCTTATTTATGACCCACATGTCGAATCCGGGCAATGTGAAATTTGGTAGAGAGTTTGTTTGTTTGTTTGTGCCATCTTGATCTTTGCCAATGTGTGACATAATTTTACGCTATCAAAATTTGGTCATGGAATTGATCAAACACGAATTACCTAAGATTTAGCAAGAAAATGAACTAGGATGCTAACAAAAATGAAATCTTGTCAAACAATTGGCAGCAAAGAAAATACATCCTAAATCTGGTCAATACTACTGAAATTCGGCAATCGTTGGCTTCAAACAAAACAGGCTCATAGTTCTCGCCACCCATGTTATTTTGTGGCCAAAATTTTGGCAAGAATTAAGCCAAAATTTGCCAAATCATAAAAAGTCACCCAAAATTTTGCCACACGTACAAACAATGGCCAAAACACACCCAAAATTGATGATCCATGAATTGACTAATTTTGTTGCATCAGATTAAAATAAACTAGTATTCAAATGTGAACCAAATCTTGCTAAAATTTTGGCCTCAAACCGAAACATGCATGTGCCGAATGCTACCAAATCTAACTTGTTTGAGGCATGCATGGCTTGAAGCCTCCAATAAAATGAGCCATTTCTCTTAAGCCAACTCATATTTCTACAAGTAGGAGAGCCTTGAATGGATCTCCACTGAAGCAACTCAAAAACCAGAAAATTTAAGCTTATTTTTATCTCTCTTGAAGTTGGCACAGGTTTCCTAAAACAAGAAACAGTTGTAATGGAGCCCCTGTGATCTCTTTAAGAGCATGTATAATGGGCTTATGTTAGTCGAATTTTTGGCCGATATAGTCAGTTTGCGAGCCGTATTTGCAGGTTTGTCCATATGTCATGGTATTATGAATCGACCATCTTGGCGCATGGTCACCGTCTTGCTAGCGCCTCGTCGTTTACACCTCATCCATCAAGCCAGGTGGGCATACCACAGTATCGGGCGCCTTGAGCGCAGATTTCTATTTTAGGTTTCAGAAATTAGGGTTTCATGATTTCATGTGACTTCGAATGTATAAAAAAGCTGCATTGCAACTCCATTAGAGATATCGATATACAATATGGTGTTCGCACATATGGTGGAGCCTTACGCAGGCCAGGCTTCGTGACCTCCGAAGAATTCATCCACGACGGAGGCTAGAAAACCACTCTAGGGGTACGATGCCTACAACTCCGCCTTGTTTGTTATGTACAGCGTAAAATTGTACGATACCCAGCTATAGACTCTTCGGCAAACTTCTACACGAGGATATTGCAGAAGCGCCAACTTCTACACAAACAAGGCTAAAAAACATTACATTACTAATTACAACTAATTAATTACCACTAAACTAATTTATTACTAGAAAACTAACTAATTACCACTAACTAATTACCCATAAACTATCTAATTATGACTAATTACAAACATGCCGTTCTCTGGTCGGGATCAATCACTTATGTCGTCCGAACCCGGTACACAGGCTGGCACTCCCCCTTAATTATCTGCACTGCATATCCGGGAGGTACGAGGTTCTTAGTTTATGTCCAGAGTGTTTATTCACGTCAACTGATGACGAGGATACGGCCTCCAGCTCTGCCAGGCGAGCAAGACACAGCGCCAGAGAATGCGGGTTCGGCCGCCCCACCGTACGTCCAAGGCCAAAGCTCCTCCGGGTACATGGGAACCCTCTACGTCCAAGGCCAGAGCTCATCCGCGTAGCCGGAGTTGTAGGCATCGTACCCCCAGAGTGGTTTTATAGCCTCCGTCGTGGATGAATTCTTCGGAGGTCACAAAACCTAGCCTGCGTAAGGCTCCACCATATGTGCGAACACCATATTGTATATTGATATCTCCAATGGAGTTGCAATACAGCTTTTTTATACATTCGAAGTCACATGAAATCATGAAACCCTAATTTCCGAAACCTAAAATAGAAATTTTCGTGACCTAAATCCTAAATTTTCAAGATAATACCAGAACACATATAAAATTTCCCAAACATTACACAATTAAGTCCACTGCGTAAGGAGCCTTCAAAATAAAATTCATAATTTTTGGAGCTTATTTTCTACACTTATTGATTTGTACGAACATGACACTTATACGAAATAGCGATAAAAATTCTCAACGAATAAAATTATGAAAATTTTACACAGACAAGTACACGGTGTCAAGAGGCTCCACAAAAAATTTCATAATTTTTTGAACTCATTTGCTATATTTTAAAATTCCTTCAAAATTCTGAACCTAACTAATTACCTAATTATCTAACCTAATCACTAACTAAACTAATCACTCACGTACACTATTGGCTGGCGCATGTAATTAGTTAGGTTCAGAATTTTGAAGGAATTTTAAAATATAGCAAATGAGTTCAAAAATTAATAATTTTTTGTGAGCCTCCCTCATTAATACTTGCTCGTAAATTTTTATAATTTTATTCATTGAGAATTTTATCGTTATTTCTATAATTAGCTAACTAACTAAACTAACCTAACTCAATAACTAACAGCTAACCTAATTGGCGGTCGACGCGTGGCCATACCACCTGGCACAAGATAACCATCAAGCCAACGCTTTGTCATGGAGGTGGCGGCGATTTGGGGTGGGTCTTGGCTGCCCTCTGCCAGCCCTGTGGTGTGACCCTTCGCAAGCCGGCGGCTAAGGTGTCGCACGATGACTACCGACCGATCGTCTTGCCAGTGGTCATTTCATAAATACCATGACATCGTTCAAACTTACAAATCGGCTCATAATCGATTAGACGACCAAAAATTCTATGTTATTCGTCTATAGTCATTGTCACGTAGGATTTTTGCTGACGTAGATGAAAGAGAATGAAGAGAGAGAAAGATGTTGTCTACAATCCTGTAGCCGAGTATAGCACAAGAAACAAGAAAAGCATTAAAAGATTGTGTGTTCTATAAAGACAACTAAAAAGACAGCAACCGTCTGTACCATTATATGAACTGTTTTTAGTGTTATCTACAGATGACATAAAAAATTACTATAGACAACAATTATCTTTGCCATTGTACGTACCCTAAAAAGGCCGGGGAGAGAACTGGATTGCGTGGCATACCTAATTACCGACTACCTATAGCATGGCACCTGATTGCACGGAACGGCGGAACAAGCTGGTGTTGTGATAGTCCCACTGGGCAGAAGAGGACACATTTCCGGCACCAACCACGGGATTGTTGAGTGCTTTTGCAGAGCAAATCACGCCTGGTTTGAAGTTCTTGCATGCCGCCCACGTTAACATACTGGGTCAGTTAAGCGCATGCATAGTTCACTTTTCATCTTGGATGGCGCACTTCTCTATGCCAAATCTATGGCAATTTGTACCATTGCTAAGCGCATGCCGGCATGCGTACTTGTTTTCTTTAAGAGAAAAAAAAAACAAACTCACTCCAAAACAGCATCGAAATATAGATAATCCTCCACGTCATCGACTTACAGAAAACATTAAAAAAATAACTGCGGCGGTACGTAAGAGTGCATATAGAGAGAAACTAGCGGGAACCCAGAAGCGAAACCTGTCAAATACTCAAATGCCCCTCAGAAAACCAAGTGTAAACTGCTCCATCCAAGAAAAGGCCGGCCGTTCCCTAAAAAAAAGAGCCGCACGGACTCAAAGCATGGGCCCAGACTCAACCGGTGCGCAGAGCCCAAAAGACCATCCCGGATTCCCCGCGTGAAAAAAGGTCCGAGCCTAGGGGCCACCGGCCACAAAGCCAGCCTTCGCAACGCGGCCCGCACTCGCAGGCGGACGACGGAAGTCACGGAACCCCGCGCGCCCCTACTTTCTCTCTTGCCTCCCGAGCTCCTGTCCTTTCCTTCTCTCCCTCTTCCGAGCTCTGCTACTCCCAAGCTGCTCCCGAGTGAACGAGTCCAGGCCGACGCCCGCCAACCTCCGTTTTCCACGGGATCGCGCGAACGCGCGGTCACTCATGCTGCTGTCATGCAGCTAGTACAACTGAGCCACGCGCCCACGCCGGCCAGGTGGGCCCGCGGGTGGGTGCAGCCCGCCCGTTCGATCCGCACCCATCCGCGTGGGCGGGGCCCGCGCGCGGACGCCGCTCATGCACCGATCGAGCCGTCGAATGGACACGGCCACCTCGCGTATGCGCTGCCGTGCCACTTCAATTCATACATGCAGGGAGGCCAACAGTTAGCTATAGCGCCAAGCGATCCGCCGGCCTTCGAATTTTCGCGACGGGCGATGTTGTATAGTAGTTGGCCGGCACTGCGCGCGGGTCCTACGGTGTCTGTGGTGCGTGGGCGTTGGCTGGAGGAAACGGAGGGGCGCGGGACGCCCGTGCCCAGTGCCCTCCGCTCCGGCCTCGCGCGCCGCCGTGTCCCTCAGCCCAAAGCGCCTGTTCGTCACGACGGCCCACTACGGTCAGCAGATGTTCTCTACCGTCTTAAAGAGGCGTGTGTGCATGCTAAGATCATCTTTAATGTTATGTTTTAGCCGATTTAAATAAAAGAGAAGACATCGAATCGATTCAATACATTAAAAGAGTCGATTCCAATAAAAAATGTATGAAACCGGACTCTACTTTGGAGAAAAATAAGCCGGTTCTAAAATATTTACATGGCATGACTTTAAATCGACATCGATTCAACACACTAAAGATGCTTTAACCAACGTTCTCACTTTTACCAGCAATTCCATTCCATTGTGCGATACACTCCAGTATATTAGTATAGCTTATTGTTGATGGGTGAATGTTCGTATCCAAATTTTAGCCATTTGGGGCCCACATGTAGGAAGCTTAGTGGTAAACCACATAATTGTTGTAATCTGGTGGTTATTCGAACCTCATTATCTATCTATTATCTTATTAAAGCCGAGTCAAAAGAAGTCACCACGTTTACTCTCAAGGATTAGAAATTATCATATTAATCGATGGAAAAAAGAAGATCTACACTGTCAATTGTGGTGGATCCAGATTATAACGGTCTAGATTATAAAAAAAGAGTCCATGTCAAGTAAAATAAAAATAAAATTCGGAATACAAAGTAAAATCATCAATTTCATTTCCATACAATCTAGTATCTTATTAAAGCAGAGTCAAAAGAAATCACCACGTTCGCTCTCAAGGGCTAGAAATTCTCATATTAATCGGTAGAAAAAAAGACGATCTATAACGGTTTAGACTAAAAGAAAGAGTTCATGTCAAGTAAAATAAAAATAAAATTCGAAATAAAAAATAAAATAAAATCATCAATTTCATTTCCATACGAATTCCTAAGTAAAAGAGTCCATGTTATGTACTGATGCGACAAAGGGTGTCCCGATCTTTCGATGAGATGAATAATTCGATTTGATGGAGACGACTCTCGCGATTTGGCTACCAATTGCACACGACCAAATACCCATAATCGCTAAACCAACTTTGGGATTGTTATCGATCTTACTAGAAGCATGATCGACCTAACCACGAAGGTCTATTCCTACATGCAATCAAAGAACATGAAAGAACAAGATAATAAGCAATCTGAAATTGCAAATAGGATTGAAATGCTCAATAAATTGGGATTCTGAAGCTGTATTATGGTTGGTCGAATCGGCACAAGCCAATACATGAAGTTGTAATGTAGCTAACTTTTAACTAAATAAAATCCGAATTCTAAAGTGTCGCACACATGAGATTTAATGAGAGAGATGAGGGTGATGCCGGGGTGGTGGGCGCACACCCCTAGGGTTATAAGGCCCATGGGCCCAAGTGGAAGTGGCGCAACACCCGTTTGACTTGGGCTCAGGAACATCGCCAGACTATTTTGGTGATTGCGATGCACTCAGAAGGAATTTGGAGGTGTGGCTGGATTCGTCGGAAAGAGAACGAGATAAGTTTTCCATTAAGTACTCGTGGACCTCCAACGGACTCTGTATATGAAAGTTATGCACGTTTGAAGTTGATGTTGTCTCTGGAGGCCGAATTAGATTCCAAAACGTATCCAACTTGAACCCTTTAGGTATTGATGCATTCTTGAAAATAACAACACATTTATTAGACAATATCATATAGTTAATATAATATAAAGGCATTCCTAAAAACGAGCTCACTTGATAATTTAAGTGAAGTGTACGAGTTCTTTTAATTGGAACAGTAAGCATAGCAAATATGGTTGTATCCATAGGGGTCATGTCCTTACCAAGTACAATAAAACTGAATTTTGGAATAAAAATAAAATAAAATTATCAATTTCATTTCTATACGAATTTCTAAGTAAAGCATCAAAATAATTATAATTTGGAATAAAAAAAAATGGGAACTAAATTTGTATACTAATTCCAACCCAAGAAATAATTGAAATTGAATTAAAATATAATAAAATAAACAATTTGATTTTGATATGAATTCCAATCATTATAATATGGAATAAAAACTAAACAATAATTGACAATTAGATCTCAGATATGAAATACAACAAAAATAATTGAAATCAAGAATTAAAATAAAACAAGCATTTTAATTTTGATACTAATTCCAAAGTAAAAATCCTAAATAATTGTAATTGAATAAAAATTTTAGAAAAATTAACTATTGGATTCAAATACTAATTCCAAGAAAAAAGAACTAAAATTTTGAATAAAAAATAAAAGAAATTTTTTGTTTGATTTCCAAATGTAATCAAAATAAAAACCCCAAATAACTAAAATTCGAATAAATTAAATAATTTTAGCAATTTGATTTGTATATGAACTCCAATAAAATAAATGAAATTTTGAATAAAAATAAAAGTTATAACAAGGATGTCATGAATGGTGTCAAAGGAGACACAAGAGAAGCCACCACATTCACTCTCAAGGTCATGTGTTTCTATTGTTGCTTTTTATGGAATAAAAGTAAAAAATAACTAATTTTTTTATTAAAAAAATATAAGTTATAACGAGAATAACACGAATGGTCAGATGAGACCTTGAAAGAGTGCAATGGCATCGATATGTCCCACAAGAAGTCATTGATCCACAGGGAAGCAAAGAGCCGAGGCACAACATCGAAAATGAGGATAATATCGTGTTGCTCACCGGAGCCATTGAATAGAAAATTTAGTATTGAAGGAGCCAAGAGCCATGATGACAAGCGGTGAGTGTCGACATTTTTGAAGAAGTTAGTGCCCAAAAAAGCTCGATGATTGAGAAGCCTGGCAGAGATGAGATGAAGTTTTGTATTGAATACGAGCTATGGACGATATGGGGTCATCGGGTAGCTAGGAGAATGCCATCACTGGTGAGAGACACGTTGTCACCGGTGATGATGAAAAGATTATCCATATCATTAGACAACGACTAAAGCAAATATGTCGACATTATTGAAGATGGGAGGTTGCCACGGTTAGTGAGGAAGCCACAACTTTGAGTTGTCCAACGTCGAAGAAGAGTCTGACACGAAAGGACATCAATCATGTACAACATCATGCATGCATCCGTACAAATAGAAATGCAGGCGTGCAGAGGCAGAGGAGAAAAAAGCTTGGAGTAATATGCTCGGGGTCACCGGAGAGAGAGTGACATTTGTCACCAGCCGGGATCGGCGACGGTTGCATGTGTATGTGCATTGATGTTGCAATGGTTAGCATTAAGCAATAATTGAGAGAAGTAGAAGATAACTACGTGGTGAAGTATTGCATTGGAAGCAGTAGCAGCTGAGAGAGATCGATCAACATTTGGGTTTACTTTTAGAGGTTGAAGTAAAAAATTTGTGACGACGAGAAGAGATATTAGCCACATGATTTGGTGGGGTAGCCAACATGCGAAGGAAGATAAGTTCAAGGTAGGTTGTTTATGGTGCATCGGTGTATGCGTGAGTAAGGTACTCTAATACATTATAATATATAAACTAATAAGATAATTTGCCGCACACATAATTAATATATTGCTTGAGATTAAATAAAGGTTCATGTGCAAGCATATAATTTGGAAAAAAAAACTAATACAATAAGAATATGGGCATTCAACTACATGATCTATGCATCATGAAGAGTGTTTAGATTCTAAGAACTCCAACAACTTATTATGCTCAATTCTTCCATCAAAGCACATACTTCAATTACGTTTTTCAGGCTGTAATTTCTTTCAAGCTTCTATTGTCATTTCTAATGTTTAGGATATCTTAAAAGTCTAAACCTACAATATATGTAAATATATCATCAATAATTTATATAAACTTCAAAACAAATCTAGCCACGCAAATACGCAGGCGAGGTACCCTAGTTCTTCTTAAAAACAAAGAAATGCATTCTACTTACATCTTCTGGTTTGAATTATGTGGTGTGTTTGGTTGCCTGCATCTTGCATCATTGCATACAATTTTCGGTTCGTTTGGTTGGCTGCATGAAGTTTCGGGCCAGGCTGAACTCTGCAAGATCCCCTCCCAAGACTGACCCGAAGGAAACATGGAGCCAGGCCCGCGAAGGAAACATGGAGCCAGGCCCGCGGGATGCAGGCGCGAGCGCAGCCGCGTGCGTGGGCGTTAGCCAGAGGAAACGGAGGTCGCCCGCGCCTTACTACATATCTCGTTTGAATTATAGCTCTTCGAGAATTGTATGATTCCTCGTTATCCATCCTTTGTAACATGGTGACAAAACTCTGGCAAAGATAAAACCGACGCTGACCGATCACAGGCATAGCAAGTTCACAAGTTCTGATTTCTGACGAAAGATTGCTCTCTTCTCTGGCTGCTTGGTCGCTCTTTTCAGCAATTCTCCGGTGTACAGCTGTTTTATTTGTTGGCCCAGCCCCAGCACAACATTAACAGAGCTTGAAGAGTGAACACCCATTCTGTATCTTGTCTTGCATCTTCGATGCCAAGCTCTGATGTGTGCATGGATGCAAAAGCTGACTTTTGTTGGTGCCTATTTGCTTTCGTTCCTCCCCCATGCTCGGCTCACGGTTCATCACCCTGAAAAGGCAAAGCTAATTATCGATTCCCTTTTGCATTTCTCTCATGTTGCACCAACCATGCAAGCCCTGCACTGCAGCTTGCAGCAGAATCAGGTGTCTAGGGGTCCTGCATTGCATTCATAATTTCATATTGCGATTCAAAAGTGAACAGCTAGCGTTCCCTCCTACCACACCAGTCACTCACCACCAACGTGGCGTGGCGCCTTCCGGGCCTCGGCGATATGGCGATGAGTTGGTGATAACCACGACAGCACACACCTCTTACTTCTCTCAAGTCTCAAGTGAAGCGAAGTCTCAGTTCTACCGGACGTGACGTGATCATTGGATGCTCTTGCCTCTTGGAGATGCAGTAGCGATCGCAGCTGACGAGGCGCGAAAACCAGCTAGAAATGCCAGGGCGGAGCAGTAGTACAGGACAGGTTATCCACACGCTGAAATCTGCCTTTCTAGTCGGTGCCCGCCCTCATCACTCATCATCCAGAGCGCCTTTTGGTGACACCATAGACGGCACATTTGCGAGGGGAAGCTGGCATCTGGTAGCTGTGGTCTAGGAACAATGTTCTCCGGTCCACGCTGCTCACAGGCCATAACAATTAATCAATTGCCTTCCGGTATCAATCAGTAAGCTGGCTGCGTCGATTTATCAGAAGATAAGATGTACTCACTCACCATAGCGTACTTGGACAAGATAGATAGGCTAGGGTGGGTATATACAGTAGCGGAGCTAGGATTTTACTGATGGAAGTGCAAACTTTTTTTTCGATTATAAAGAAAATATATGCGCACATTCTACCATACACACATATGAGTCCGTCTCATACCACATGTCTAGAAAGACGGAGGCTAGGAATAAATCCACAAACTTACAAAATATCTACTGAAAGCACACTCGTGTGTGTATAAATGTGTGAACTTAAATGATATATTTCAATATAAAAGTTTAAATAACATAGTAAAGGTTGAAGTGGAACAAATTACATGTTTATAGTACAACCGACATCATAAAATATTGCTTGTATTGGTGGGCTGCTGACTATTGATTGCTGAGAATAACACAATGTAATTTATTCTATAGTCTATGTATTATACTAAGTATATATACTGTATAAAGAGTTTGCATGCAAAAATTTTAAGAGTGCAACTGTACCTCCATGCTCTACTGTGGCTCCGCCATTAGGTATATATGAGCCGAGGGAATCTGAACATCAAGGTCGGGACGCCTTTTTTCACAAGGGAAAGGAGTAAATGTTCTGAATCCTGGCTAAATTGATGTAGAGATCACCTGGATTCCAGTCCTGCAAGTTGGTGTCCGGAATCCGAGCAATTTCTTTTGCAGATTTGGGATCCGGTTGATGCAGAACGCCTGCGGTGGCTGCGTAATAGTCAAAGACATCGATGACGAGTGATGGCTCAGAGCAACACTATTATAAACAGTTAAAAATGAGCTAATTCTGGAATTCAGCAAGGCATATAACAGGATACCAAACCACTTGGCGAACAGTAATCGCCTTGTTGCGAGGTTGCTACACAGCTAGAACTGAACTGAAATAGCAAATTCAACACACAAAGAACTGAAGTCTGAAGTCGTTAGCAGCCTTCAGACTTGAGGAGAGCTTACTGAAAAATGTTGGCAAAATGCATTTCACCAGCATGGATTCCACCAAGGGAAAAAAGGAACACTTTTGCTTGGATGGTTCAAAATATCACAGGGAATCCTGAAACCGCGCTTTATGCAGATTATATTCCACCGAGATCTGCACCTCCCCAGAGGCTCGATCGGCCAATATATGCATGCGCAGGCGCAATTGCGCCAAGATGCCAACTGGTTTCCTTTGTCCAACGCGAGCATCAGATGGACCCGAACGCCTCCACGTTAGCTTCTCGGTAAAGATCGTGCTGCTTTCGAGAGGAGATCATCGAACAAGTGGCGGCGAATTCTTTCTGTGGCGTTGGAAAATCTTGCGTAATTCCATGGGCCCCGTGGCCAACCGAGGAGCATGAGCAGTCACAGGACCATGGATAAAGCATCATGTTGTGCATGGCTCATATATGATAAGGTGAGTACGGTTACTCAGCTATACCGTTGACCTTTTGTAGTCCTAATCGTAAAAAAGAAAGAAATTCTTCGTACGGACAGCGTCGTCGCGATTCGGCTCTCGGGGACAGGGGTGGACCCACTATTCAGGCGAGGTCGAGCCTCCGACCTACCCCTAGCTACGCCTTGGGTGGTAGCCATGGAATGAGGGAGGCAGGAGGAGGAGCATCGGGAAGAAGACGAGCTGATGTCTTGCAGAGGCATGTGCATGGAGATATTTCTATTATATTCTCTAACTTATTATGCTCAATGATTTTCTTCCATCAAAGCATATACTTCTATTACGTTCCTCAAGTTGTAATTTCTTTCAAGCTTCTATTGTCGTTTCCAATGTTTAGAATATCTTAAAAGTCTAAATAGTCTATAATATATATAAATATATTATCAAGAATTTATACAAACTTTGAAACAAATCTAACCGCGCAGATGCACGGGGCACCCTGCTAGTTCTTAAAAACAAAGAAATGCATACTACTTACATGTTGTGGTTTGAATTATATGGTGTGTTTGGTTGTTTGTATCTTAGATCATTGCATACAATTTTAAAAGCCCTAAGTCATGCAGATTGCAGAGCCCTTCCTAAGACCTTGTGCCTAATTAGTTCTCGTGCGGCGGCGGCGCAGACGTGCTCGTGCGGGCGGCGGCGCGGCCAACTTCTCAGAGGACAACAGGTTCGTCCCAGTCTACAAGGTTAGTACTCAATCATGTAGACTTCAGTTTAGGTTAGTTCGGTGTGGCTTTGCTGCTTAATCAATTATCTTTCCCTTGATCGTGCTGCTGGGTAGCATTAGTTGGTCAAGCAAGCATTCTATCTATTTTTTTCTTGAGCAACCAAAATACCAAACACTCTATACGCATGATTAATGATTGATATGCTTACAGACAACTGCTGCATTTCTACCTATGATTTTTTTAAGGAGAAATTTTGTAGCATCTATCGAATTTGCATATGGAGATCAAATGGTAAACAAGAAGCTCGGTACACAAATATTTAGGAATTTTGCTCAATCCTACCATGTATTATATGTTTCTATTGCGTTTAATATGCTACTAGGGTGATAGTAACTTGAAGAGTATGTATTTACATTGTTAGTATGTATTATAGTCTTGCCATACTTTTTTTTTTAGGTCCGCCACTGCTTGAGGATGTAGATTTTGCGAATCTCGTAAATAAATTCTCTTGTTTTTTATGTGTTTGCTGTGATTTTTCTCGCGCTAAGGTTGCTGTCAGTTCTAACACATCACTTCATGGCAAAAGCCAAAATCCCTCTCCAAAGACACCGGAGTTGGAGATTGAGAGATCCATTTATTCTTTTTGGCCCTGCTGTGTTTTTAGTCACTGACCTGTCACTTTGAGGTTGGAATAGGTTCCCTTTTTTTTTGGGAAAATAAAGTTGGAATAGGTTCTGTGACTTCTGTTAATGTAGTATGCATTGGATGGCTGGGATTAGGGGTGGAAACGAGTCGAGTCGAGCTAGCTCGAGCTAGGCTTGTTTGAGCTCGGATGAACAGTGAGCTCAGCTCGTTTCGGTATCGAGCTGGGAGAGGGACTTGGCTCGGCTCGGAACTGAGCTCAATCCAGCTCGAACGGGCTCGCAAGCTTGATGTTCCTCCTAGTTCTCAGACAACAAAAAACACAGTGCTCATCAAAAGTTCATGGCGATGCAATCACGCATCAAAATTGGACAAGGAAGCATCACATTCACATCAAAATTTCACAGCCAGGACCAGGAGGGCCTCCACCGCCGGTTCGCTGCACCCTCCCACTTGGCGTCTTCCACATCGACGTCATCGCCGGCGCCGGGAGCGGAGTAGAGGGCCACCACGTTCTCCACCTCCTCGGCTTGCACCATCGACGAGAACAGCAGCGCCGTCGCCGCCATGGCTCCCACCCTGACGCTACGAAGAATCAAGCAAGCACCTCTCTGGATCCAGATCTGGATCCTCCGCGAGCGTGGGTGAGGAGGGAGGAGGACAAGGTAGTGCAATGGCGGGGGAGGAAGAGGGGCGCAACTGGGGGAGGAAGATGGGGGAGGAGGAGAGGCGGCGGCGGTGCGTGGGGAGGAGGGGGCTGGCGATGGGGGAGTGGGAGGCGGCAGGTGGAGATGGGGGAGGCGGAGGCGGAGGCGGGAGGCGGTGGGTGGAGATGGGGGAGGCGCCGCCGGTGGATGGAGATGGGGAGGGGGAAGGGGAGGCGGCGGGTGGAGGAGGTGGATGGAGGCAGCGGGTGGAGATGGGGGAGGCGGAGTCGGCGGGTGGAGATGGGGAGGCGGAGGTGGAGATGAGGGAGAGGAGGCGGCGGCGGAACTGGAGGAGGAGGCGGCGGGGAAAAATGATGGGGAATCGGGGGAGAAAGGGGATCGGCCGGGGTTTTGAGGCAGCAGTAACGCTGGTGGATGGGCTCAGATGGCTCACGGCCTCAGCTCGGATGGCTCGGTGGCTGACTCGGGGGCTCGGCTCGTTGCTGGTGCCGGCCGGCTCGGCTCGGCTCAAAAATTCACAAGCTGATCCGATCGGAGCTGAGCCGTGATGAGCCTGAGCATACTTGCGAGCCTCGAGCTTTTTTTTTTCAGCCCTAGCTGGGATTGTTCAACACAAAGTACCGAACCACACGGTTTTTTTTTTTTTGCAGAACTGGTTGATTAGATAGGTTTTGGCAGAAATAATTCATGTAACAAAATTAAGGAACTTGGATTTGAGGACTTGAGATTTGCTTAAAGTCAAATATTAGAAGAGGGCTCACAGCAACAAAAATTGGATCATGGGACTTGCTTAAAATCAAATATCAACTTGTGTGTGGGTGGTGCAAGTATGATGTGTGTTAAGTATGTGTCCGTCTTATACTCTCAAAGAAGGATTTGCAACTTTATCGGTGAGGTTGGCGATGTGTTAAGTTGCTTAAAGATTATGTATTTGTAAGTACGTAGATCAGTCACGAGAAAATGACATTAGTATATTCAACGTAAAATACACTTTCATAAATATTATGGCAAATGTTTTGCCATTATGTTAAAATTAACCACAAAAACTGGAAAACAACATTCCTTTTAGGCAGAAAGGGGTAGTTTCTAGCCACTGATCCAATCGTCCATGGTCCAAACCGAAATAAATCACCGTAGGCCAACTCAAACCACCAAGCAGCGGTCACTAATTAGTACTTCGGAATTAACCTCGCATGCTTTTGTCGAATTCGAGGGAGACATCTTGCTTTGTGCCTTTCGTACGTACTACTATTTGGCTTCGCCTACAAAAGCAACTCTATTGTCCATACATTGTGGGTTTTCTGCGCAAGCTTATCTCTAATATATGCTATATTATTTTTAGAGACAACATCTCCAATAGATAATATTTAGTACACTCTCTAATATTTATATTTTATAATTTTTCTTTGAAACGGGACTGCATATCAATTAGAGTAGATTATTATATCATGTCTTGTTTCGCGTGCACAACAGTCTCTTTAGGAAGAGACGATCTGTGCTCTCTCTCCTACCCTCTTTTCTTCACGTAGAATTTTATTAACGTATCATAGCTAAGTGACGACAATAAATGCACTATTGAAGATGCACCCGCTGTTGGACAATAATAATGTAGATGGCAACAGTGATTGTGTGCACTTCTATAGTAACTTACATGCAACAATTCCACATGTTGGTAACTCCGACGCTTTAGAATTTGGTCTGTTTCTTTTTTTGGAAAGCATAAAAGCAATATTGCTCAGGGGCGGACTCATCATTCTAGCGTGCTCTGGCATCCGCCAGAGCTACCACCGCCGGGAACCGCCCCTCCCACCCCTCCGCCGACTTGCTGCTACTGTGGCAAAGGGAGCACGAGCTGCAGTGCAGGAGGCAGCTTCGCGGCGTCTAGCTGCTGTGGCCGGACATGGGTGCGCCTGGTGCTCCGAGGGCGCGGAGCTGCGGAGGTCTGTCGCCTGTGCCACCTGCTTCAACGGCGCATCCCCGCTCGTAGCCTTGTGCTAGTGCGCCGCCGCCGCCGTCTGCGCCTGCTACATCCTACTCCCTCAGTCCCTCTTCTCGTTTCCATTCCTCACTTGCGGAGTCAGATGCGGGAGTCGTGGACGGTGGCTAACCTTGTGACCGTTTACTAGAGACGGCCCAGATTGAAAGATGAGGCCTAAGGAAAACTTGACTGCGCCAAGCTCATTCAGTTACCTATCTATTCTAATGGGTCTAACCCAAACCCAGCCCTGTCCAACTGTACTAGATCTGAGCCCAGCACAAGTTGTCTTGGAATATTAACTGAACAAAAAAAGTAGAATCAAATATATGGTGCACCATCAACTTCGATTTCACAATGAACTTAAGAGATCAAGAATACAAATATATATAGAACATTGTGTGAGACACTCGAGCACCTAAGACCTCAGACCGACGTCGGAGAAGATGGTCACGGCGCTACGACTCTGCTATAGCTAAAATTTAATCCTAGGTCCGCCACTGCTATTGCTAGGTCGTTGACTCGCTATTAGAACTTTAACAAAAATGCCTCCCAGAGGTTCCAAAATTCCAGTAAATTTGTATAGGACGCATCGAGAGGGCAAGCGGCATTTCAATTTCTCAGAGCGCAGAACGCTCAAGTGGAGAAATGCAGGTCACTGGCTGTACGCACCATTGCACGGAACCTCTTGCTGCAAGACAACTTGGACGAAGTATTGAGTGGCCTACGTAATTTCCTGGGATTCAAAGGCCGGAAAAATGGACAGTGCAAGAGCTAAGGACCAAAGAACAAATCCAATTCCCTCTTCCAAGGTCCTTGCAGCCGGCCGGAGATACCTATTCTTTGGTCCAGAAAGGTTCCAACCCATGCTGTGGAACATATTCCACAAATCTCACGTGGTGCAGTCCAGATCAAGAGAACTTGAGGAGTACAAAAGATTTCCTGTAGAGTTTTGGTGCTTCAATCAAAGTTGCTCTCAGCCGTCCCGCTGCTTTGGAATTTTTTGATACGACACTTTTTCGTTCCGCATTTACGGATTTGATTATGCGGACGATGTATTTGTAAATCTGGCAACGCTGGTCAACGCCGGAAATCATGACACCTGACGTTAGCGCACAACCACCATGCGCCAACGCCGACGCGTACCCGCCCCTAGCCGCCACCCCTGCCACGTCAGCGCCGCTAGCACATGGTGGGCATGCGTCAGCCCCTTGGCGCAATGCCACCATGCACCAACCACATTAACTAGCAATTAGTGCATAGTTAGGTTAGTAATTAGTTTTAGGATGAAATTTTAAAGAATTTTAAAATATAGCAAATGAGTCCAAAAAATTATGAATTTTTTTTGTGGAGCTTCCCGACATCGTGTACTTGCTTGTGTAAATTTTCTATAATTTTATTCATTCAGAATTGTTATCGCTATTTCGTATAAGTGTTCTATTCGTATGAATCAATAAATGTAGAAAATGAGCTCAAAAAATTATGAATTTTATTTTGGAGGGCCCTCACGCAGTGGACTTGATTGTGTAACGTTTAGACAATTTTATATGTGTTCTGGTATTGTCTCAAAAATTTAGGATTTAGGTCACAAAATTTCGATTTTAGGTTTTGGAAATTAGGGTTTCATGATTTCATGTGACTTGGAATGTCGATATACAATATAGCGTTCGAGTACACACGTAACAACCAAAATACGCGTACAAATATAGCAAAACAAAATATGAATACAAATATATCCAAATATAATCGCATACCACGGGATATACCAAAGTCTAGATAAGCTTGTGCATGAACCGGGATGAAGGAGGAGGGGTACTATCACATGTAATTTGATCAAATAGGATACTCTTTGTTTATTTATCTGTTTAATGTGGATGATGTTCTTTAATACTGTATTGTACGACATGCTAGATAAGGTTATGCATGAACCAACTGAGGGAAATACGTGGCATGCAGATCATATAACGATGTACCGTAACCTACGACTCATGTGCATTTCGAAGGCAACCGTACATCATTATATGATCTGCACGCCACGCATTTTCCTCAGTTGGTTTATGCACAATCATATGTAGCATGTGGTACAATACAGATCATCCACAACAAACTGATAATTTGACAAAGAGTATCCTATTTAACGATGTGTGCAACTAGTCTCTGTGGCGCCATAGCGAGTGCCCCTTGTCTCGGGGCTGCGCACGGTAGTGGTAAGTGTAGAAGTTGTCCATGTCCTGCGATTTCATGATGTAAGTGGATCGTACAGTAAGAAATATAACAAGGATGCAAATTGTATATAACTCATGTCTTCGATACGGAGTGCGCCTGATCGGCCTAATATGCTTCGACGTCAGCCGGTCTCGGTCGAAGGAGCCTTCCCCTTCCCCTTATCGCCGGACTCTTCACGTCGGGCTGGTGTGTCGAAGTCGTCCATATCCTGCGATTCCATGATGTAAGTGCACCGTACAGTGAAAAGCGTAATAAGGATGTAAATTCTTCATAACTCACGTCGTCGATATGGATTACGCCCGCGCGACTACTGGGCTCCTTTGGTTTCCACTTACTTAATATGCCGTAGTGATGACTACTAAACTAATTATGACTAATTAATTACCACTAAACTAATTTATTACTAGTGAACTAACTAATTACGACTAATTAATTGCCCATAAACTATCTAATTATGACTAGCTGACTAAGACTGACTAATTACGACTACGGTAGTAACGGCAAAAGTATCCGACAAATTACCTACCATTCGGAGGAAAGTAATCAATCAAGGCCGAGCGCCGAGCGACGAGAAGCAAGAAAACAGTTAACCTCTCAATAAAAGTAATTATGTTACGTTCTCTGAGTTCTCAGCGACGAGCGCAAGAACGAGAATTGGAACGCAAATGAGATGAGCGAAGAGCGAGTACCAGAGTTCGGTATTTATAGCCGAGCGGACGAGGAGTCGCGGCGTTGGCGCCGGAAATTCCGTAAGCATTGGCGCCGGAATTTCTGGACGAGGCGACATATGTGCGGAGGAGAGAGGATGGACGGTGGGAAAGATGGCCACAGCGAGGTTTTTTAATTCTCCGCAGAACAGTCTGGGTGCGTGGCGGGTGTAGCGGACGGGAGGGAGGGTGCCATATTGCATATCAACATCTCCAATGGAGTTGGAATGTAGCTTTTTTTTGTACATTCCAAGTCACATAAAATCATGAAACCCTAATTTTCGAAGCTTAAAATCAAAATTTTCGCGACCTAAATCTAAAATTTTTGAGACAATACCAGAACACATATAAAATTGCCAAAACATTACACAATCAAGTCCACTGCGTGACGACCCTTCAAAATAAAATTCATAATTTTTGGAGCTCATTTTCTACATTTATTGATTCATACGAACAGAACACTTATACGAAATAGTGATAACAATTCTTAACGAATAAAATTATGGAAAATTTACACAATTAAGTACACGGTGTCGGGAGGCTTCATAAAAAAATTCATATTTTTTTGGACTCATTTGCTATATTTTAAAATTCCTTAAAATTTCAGCCTTAAACTAATTACTAACCTAACTATGCACTAATTGCTAATTAATGTGCCTCGCGCATGGTGGCATTATGCCAAGGGGCTGGCGCATGCCACCATGCGCCAGCCACAAGCGCCGACATGGTAGGTGGCGGCGGCGCGGCATCGTCGGCGTTAGCGCCACGGTGGTCGTCTTGAATGCGTGTTTTGTGATTTCCGGTGTTGGCGCATGGTGGCCGTGTGCCAGCGTTGCCAGATTTGCAAATAAATCGCCCACGTGGTCAGAACCGCAAATAAGCAACGAAAAAGTGTCGTATCCGCAAAAAATTCGTTGTTGTCTACCTGTATTTTGTATCAGAGATACTATTGGACCAAATTTGCGATTAGGAGTGAATAGAAGTACATACTCTTTTTTATCCCCGACGATACTCAACTTATTCTTCACTCCAATAGCTATGAAGATCAAAAACACAGAACATAGCAGAAGTCTTGTGTTGAAACTAGAAATCCATGAGGTCAAAACCTCCTAGCTGGTTTGACTGCCAAAACTTGGTCTATTTGACCGCCTGGTGGCTGGTTTGACCGCCTGGAGCTGGTCTGACCGTCCGCTATAGGGCAAGCAGCGCGAGATGATCTCAAATCAACCTAACATTTAATTGTGAGATCCAAATCCCTTGAGATTACAACCATAGCTCATCAAGCAGGTCAGAAACCTATTCCAATCGACGATCAGGACGACCGAAGCCAAGGTTCCACGATATTATTGATTGAGGTCGAGAAGGCACAAGAACCGAGGAAATTCAAACTTTGATCCAATAGCTTGTTTGTGGGTGGAAGATGGTCAAGATGACCCTAGAACAATTTCCACGGGTCCTAGCAAGCTAGATCACAGCAAAATACCCTATCAAAACCCTACGAACACTAAATCCCAAAAAGCACAAAAAAAAGAGTAAGAACAAGATAGAACTCATCTTGAGGCAAACCTTTCTTGAATTGATTCGAGAGATTGTTGGTTTAAGGTCACTCCACCGTGGAGGACAAAAGCTCAACACTTGATCGAGCACTCAATCAATCTATCTCCCTCAAGCTCTAGCCTCCTCTATCTCCACTATTCCCAAATCACAAATTAGGGTTTCATAGACTTGAGAGGATTGGGTGCAAATCCTGCACTCTTCCTTTTTATAGTGAAGGCTAGATCTAGAGACAAAATCTTATCGGCACCCGTTAAGCCCACACACAAACGAGTTTACACTCACGCACGCTTCTCAAAGCGAATGACGAACTGGGTCTCCCGAATCCGTCTCTTCGTGATCTTCATCTTTTTTTGACCTAAACCACCTCTCCTTGTGCCTTCTTTAGCCGCGGTTTCTGTAAGGACACCAACCCGGTATTTTGACGAAGATACCAAAATACACATTCTCAATCCTTCTCCAAAGGTTGAGTCCAATCAACATGAAGCAATCCTATGCTTCGTCACGAGTAGGTTCATTAATGACTCTCTTGATGTTGGCAAGTCTCTCCCATCTGGCTCCCATCAAAACCATCATGACACTTGCACCGACCCCAACCCACTTGATGCAACCCGTCACACCGAACTTTCCGTTCGGTCGTTCTTGTCCATCTTGCGCCATGCTTGAGTCCAACCACTTCACCTGGTATCCTCAATCATTTTAGACCTCAACTCTTCTAGCCTAGTACCGATGATGCTCGTCGTTGACTCCAAACCACTTGCACAATAATAAACTAAGAAATCGATTCCGTACACAAATTTTTTTGCAACTTGACCCACGTTAGCCAAAACATACATCATACAGCACCTATGCATTAAATCCCATGACTTTGGCCAAACCCACGAAATTCGCCGTCTTCTAGGCATATGAAACACCTCTAATTGAAATTTCTTTTTTTGTCCTTTAGTATTTTTTATTCTGTTTATCCTTTAGTTTAATTCAGTTTTAATTTTGATGTATTTTGTAATGCAAATACAATGAAATTAATTGTGTAAAATAAATTCCCATAAACAAGGAGTCTTCATGCCCATTATCAAGGGCATCATTTAAAAAAATATGTCGTCTGAGAGCTTTACGATGACTCACTTGAAAAACACCTAAATCCGGAGGTAATCTGATAAAGAAATTCCATTCGGGAAAAAAGAGGACTATTGTATTCGTCTTCAAGAAAAACAAAAAATGTGTTTTCATTGTGGTCTAATAGAACAACAATTACTTAGATATGTACATATCACTAGAAAAGCAAAAAGGTCAATAGGTCAGGTTTTACTATAGTTACATGAAATGCGTTTGGATAATATCTTTTTTCGATTTGTATGGCTTCAACCATTCTTGGGCTCGGCAATTAGTTAACCATAGACATATTTTAGTGTTGGACCGAAAAGGCGACTAGAGGGGGGTGAATAGGAGCACTGCCTTTTTTTCACCTTGATCAGATTCAACACGATTTTCACTCCAATAGCTATGAAGATCAATGTACAAGCATAGCGTAAGACTTGCATTGAATCCAATCAAAACCCCAAAGTAAAACAACCAAAAACATCAAAAACACAATGCATAAAGAGTTGAGCGGTCAGACCTCTCCATGGGGCGATCTGACCTCTCCAAAGGGTGGTCTGACCTCCAGCCTGATGAATAGTAAAATCAGCCCGAACTCAAAATTACAAATTGGTCTAACTTTTGATCCACAACTCCAAACTTCACAAAACTTGAAACACAGCTTCTCTGGGACGTCAGGAACCTATTCCAACCAACCATCATGAAGATCGTTGCCAAAGTCCTAACCTTTTTCCGTTTGAGTGAAGGTTGCTTCAAAATCGAGTCAAAACCAAAATATGATCCAAAAACTGCTCGTAGGTAAGAGATGATCTAGATGATCCTAGATGCATTCCCACATGTCATAGCAAGCAAGATCTAGGTCAGAAACCAAAGAAAAACCAAAGAATCAAAGAAATCCCCAAAATCACAAAAGAGAGAGTAAGAACAAGAAGAGACTCATCTTGAGGAATCTTGCTTGGATTGATTTGAGATTGATGTTGGTTTACAGCCACTCCATCCAGCAGGACAAAAGCTCAACTCTTGAGCACATAATCAATTCAACTCTCTAGAACCCTAACCTCTCCACTTTCCTCTCCTTAAGCACAAACTAGGGTTTCTTCAATACAAGGGTTGGGAGGTGCACAACCAGCACCCTCCCCTATTTATAGTGGAGACTAGCTTCTAGAAGGACATCCCTTAATGGGCACCCGTTAAGCCCACACACAAACGGGTTTCACTCACGCACGTATTTCAAAGCGTCGTCTTCATCTTCTCTTGACCTAAACCACTTCTCCTTGCGTCGTTTTGCGCCGCGGTTTAGCCAAAAGCCATTAAGGCGGTATTTAGGTGAAATTACCAAAATACCCCTTCTCGATCCTTCTCCAAAGACCGAGTCCAATTCTTCATGAAGCAATCCTATGCTTCGCCACGTGTAGGTTGATCAACGGCTCTCTTCATGTCGGCAAGTCTCTCCCATCTAGCTCCCACCGAAACCACCATGGTATTTGCACTGACCCCCGCGCCGCTTGATTCAACCCGTCGCACCGAACTCCCGTTCGGTCATCCTTGTCCATTTTGCGCCATGCTTGAGTCTCCTGACTTCACCCGGCATCTTCGATCATTCTGAAGCTTAGCTCTCCACACCTAGTCCTGATCATCCTCGCCGTTGACCGTCGTTGACCTCCAAGCTTCCTGCATAACAATAGACCAAGAAATCGATTTCGAGAACAAGTTCTTCGCAACTTGACCCACATTAGTCAAAACATGCATCATGCAACACATATGCACTGAAACCCATGAACTTGACCTAACTTACTGTTGAAAATATGCCCTAGAGGGAATCATAGAGATGATTATATTTCATTATATTCATAACATTGCATAATATGTTATCTTGTTCGTAGAATAATATCGATAATATTTATTATCAAGTATGTAACTTGATTGTGAAACTCTATATTTCTGCGATGATTATTCTTAAACGTTCCCTGGTCGGAAACATATGAGGACATATATAGATAGACTAGCATATGTATTGGTTGATGACTATGTTTCACAGGTCATAGATATGGAGATATCAAACAATTAGTATGGACACATGTTAGAGAACATGGTGTTAGATAAGACCCACCTTGAGACACTGTTGAGATTGTTATGACTTCATGTGTCATCAGTTGGTCTCAAGCAATGATGATGTATAATCCTTAGACCTGGGATCAATATGATTTCCTACATGTGTAATAGCTCTCTTAGGGGTTGCTAATCGCTACTCGTAACTAGGTAGTTATAAAGGTAGCTTTCGGGTATGCTCTGAAACATGCGGAGGAATGTGACGGGTCGGATATGTGATTTGCCCCTCCTAACATAATAGGAGAGATGTCTCTGGGCCCCTCGTTGTGGTCGGATAAAGGAAGTGTATGGCCATGCCACTAGTGGTCGAAGTGTTCGACCATATGAAGTTATTCGACACTCAATCGAGAAAGAATTGAACAGTCCATGGATGACACAACATCTCACCTAGAGTTCAACCAGATATCGTGAGGCAAAGGGAGAATACACGAGTAGGTCGCTTAGTTCGATCAGTTACAGAATGGTCGTATAGAGATACGAGCTGGTCGTAGACCGGTTGAACGTAATCACAAAGTGGTTGTAACCTGGTCGTAAGGAGTTACGACCTGGTCGTATAGAGATAGGATCTGGTCGTAGATCATATTGCATTAAGGTTTGTCCGATATAATTTGTGTGTATTCGGGAATCGCTATGTTCTGCTAGGAACCGCTAACGACTCGTGGTCGGAAAGGGTTTCCGTGTCACAACCGATTGCGCACAAACCTAATGGGTCACACACTTAACGGGTTGAAACAAAATGTGTTCGGATAGGATCTGTCATGGGCACTATATAAGGAGATGTTTGAGGCTATTAAGAGACGGACGAGTTGACGTGAGTTGCTCTACCGAAACCCTAGCCGCCATCTTCCCGAGAGCTCAACCGTGCAACTTGGTGCTAGCATACCGGCGTACGGTGTTCCTTCCCTGGACGTGTGGATACCGCAGAGGCGCTACTGCAGTTGCTATTGCGCTTAAGGACGACCCGCGATATTTAGAAGGAACTGCAGAGGTTGTTGGAAGAGACGATCAACTCACGAGGATGCTAGCCGATCAACTACGACCACTGTATTGACGTGCTCGACGCTGGACGATCGACTACGACCACTACATCGACGTGCTCTGCGTTAGACCAGGAAAGCTCAGAAAAGAACCAACTCCCCCTCAAACTAACTCATAGGGGTAAATTACCCCTAACTCACTCCTCAAGGTGGCAAACCTAGTTGGGTCTAAAGGCTTGGTGAGAATATCAGTTAACTGAGCCTCGGACACCACAAATTTTAGCACAATATCACCCTTCTCTACATGGTCTCTAAGGAAGTGATAGCGAATGTCTATGTGCTTGGTCCTAGAATGGTGCACAGGGTTCTTAGCAATATTAATAGCAGAAGTGTTATCACAGAGAAGAGAAACACTATCAAAAGAAAACTCAAAGTCCTTAAGGGTGGACACCATCCATAGAATCTGACTACAACAACTAGCGGCAGCTACATATTCAGTTTCTGCAATGGATTGTGCAATAGAGGACTGCTTCCTAGAAGATCAAGAGACAAGAGAAGTGTCTAAGAAGTGACAAGTGCCTGAAATACTCTTCCTTTCTAGCTGACAGATCGCAAAATCAGAATCAGAAAACCCTCGAATGGACAAGGAAGAAGAACAGGAATACCAAATGCCATATTGAAGGATAGAATAAAGGTACCTAAAAATACGCTTGATGGCTTGGCGATGGGAAGTCCTCAGAGACGCCTGAAACCTCGTGCAAAGGCAGACCGTGAAGTGGATTTCCGGTCCTGAGGCCGTTAGGTAAAGGAGGGAGCCGATCATGCTGCGGTACTCGCGTTGATCCACGGCTTATCCTTCCACGTCTGGATCCAAAATAGTCGATGTTGCCATGGGAGTGGCGATCGGCTTGCAATCAGCCACCTCGAAGCGCTTGAGTAAATTTTTGGTGTATTTCATTTGATGGATGAAGATCACCTCCTTGCATTTCTTGATTTGAAGCCCCAGAAAGTAGTTGAGTTCTCCTATCATACTCATCTCAAATTCCCTGGACATAGTATCAGAAAAACTGGAAACAAGAGCATGAGAAGAACCACCAAAGATAATATCATCTATATAAATCTGAACAAGCAGGAAATCATTGCCATGCCTAAGAATGAATAGAGTCTTGTCTACTTACTCATCTCAAAATTATTCTTAAGTAAGAAGGTCTTAAGTTTATCATACCAGGCTCTAGGGGCTTGCTTAAGACCATACAAGGCTTTGGATAGCTTGAAGACATGATGTGGATGCTTGGGATTTTCAAAACCTGGGGGTTGCCTAACATACACTTTCTCCTCTATGTAACCATTCATAAATGCACTCTTGACATCCATCTGGTGTAGCCTAAAGCCCTTAGATGCAGCAAATGCAAGTAGAATACGAATGACTTCTAATCTAGCAACAGGAGCATATGTTTCATCAAAGTCTAATCCCTCAACTTGGCTAAAACCTTGAGCTACCAATCTAGCCTTGTTTCTAACCACAAAACCATCCTCACTTTCTTTGTTTTTGAACACCCAACGGGTTCCTATCACATTATGACCACTAGTAGGTTCTACTAGGTTCCAAACTTTGTTCCTCTCAAAGTTCTCTAACCCAGCTAGAATCAGATAAAGTATGTGATATATCGCGGGGTTCGAAAGAAGCAACAAATGCAGAATGGGAGTAGAGACTCGGATCGTGATACTTGGAGCGAGTGACTCACTCATGAAGATGACCAATCATCTGATCTAGAGGGTGACACCTCTGAATGTGAAGTGGAGTACCCAGGGGAGATAGCATCTCTTCGACCTCCGCAGGTACTGCTGATAATGAAGATGCAGTAGGAGTCTCAACTGGAGGTGAAGTAGTCGAAGCAGATTCTTGAGCTGGAATAGGAGCGTCAGCAGTAGGTGGAAGAGCATCATCAACTCCATCATCATCTTTCTTTACAAAGGTGCTCTCCGTTGCCTGTGTGTCACCTGAAACATCTAATCTAGTTCTAGGGCTAGTCTCATCAAAGGTGACATTGCATGTCTCCTGGACAACGTTAGTCTCAAAATTAAAAACCCAAAAAAAACCCTCAAATGTGCATGATAACCCAGAAATAAACCATCAAAAGTTCTTGACTCAAATTTATCTAGATTTTCTGTCTTGAGAATGAAACACTTGGCTCCAAAAACTCAAAAATGAGAAACAGAGGGTTTTCTGCCAAACCGAAGCTCATATGATGTTTTGTCCAAAGATGGCCTCAAGAAGACATAATTGGCAATATGACAAGCTGTAGCAATAGCTTCGGCCCAAAACCTTCTCGGAGTGCTATACTCATCTAGCGTCGTTCTAGCCATCTCGACTAAGGTTCCGTTCTTCCTTTCCACCACACCATTTTGTTGAGGGACATGTAGAGAAGAGAATTGATGCTTAATACCACGCTCAGCACAGAAAGAGGCAAATGAGGTATTCTTGAACTCTGTGCCATTATCACTGCGAATCGCTCTCAGAGCACCGAGGAGTTCAGAAGCCAAGCAAAAAAACAAAATCATGAAAATGATCATAAGCTCCATCCTTCGAAGCAAGAAAGAACATCCAAGAGTATCTCGAAAAATCATCGACTATGACAAGAATATACCATTTGCCACCGGCTGATCGAACGCTAGCAGGACCAACAGTATCCATATGAAGCAACTGTCTCGATCTGTTAGTCAATGAAGGGTGTGAGGCGGCAACTTACTTTCTATGCCTACAGGGCGTACATACAGCATCCTTGACAGCTTTGAGTTTGGGCAGACCTCTCATGAGATCAAGGCTGCTAACTCACGTCAGATGATCAAAACTAATATGCCCCAAACAACGGTGCCAAAGCCAGAACTCAGAAGAAGATGTAATCAAACACTTGAGAGATCAAGCAAGAGATTCAGAAAAGTCAGCTCTAAAGATCCTACCAACTCTAGAAATCCCAAAAACAAGCTCACCTGCTGAATCAAGCACACGACAAGCATTTTTCTTAAATCTAGTCTCATAGCCATCATCAAGAAGCTGCGAGACAGAAAGCAAGTTGTACCTTAGCTTGTCCACAAGAACGACGTACTTCAGGATGAATTTGTTGTTCACCCTGATCGATCCCATTCCTTCAATCCGCCCTTGTATATCATCTCCAAAGCTGATAAAGTCATCACTCGTTGATCGCGTGAAGAGGGTGAACCATCTTGAGTCTTCGGTCATGTGGCGTGAACACCCGGAGTCGACAAACCATGTGTTCTTCCCCCCTTCCGCGGTGATCCTAAAAATCAAGGCACAGAAGATTGATGTGTCTCAATACTGGGGTTAGTTAAACATGACTTGGGAATCCGATACTAAGACACATGTCTGCGAGTAGTATAAACAACAGAATTGTTAGCCTTGATCCTACTTGAGATTCTATCATGAGCAATAGTTATATGAACATGAGAAGCATCCTATCTAGAAACATGAAGATGATGAGCATGTGAAACAAATCCTAGTCCAGGTTTTTTCTTTTCTAGATGACCATGTCTTATGAAGGCTCTAGGTTGATTAGATGAAATTTTAGCAAGATTTTTTCTAGTATTTTTCAACCCACGCCAATAGAACTCAAGCAAATGCCCATCCTTCTTGCAATAGTTGCAATGGTACTTGGTACCACTGGGAGAAGCACCTTTTGACTCAACAGATGGTTGGGCAAAACCTGTAGATTTGAAAATAGTTTTTGTAGGTTGGGTTTTGAACTCAACTTAGCCATTTTCCAAGACTTGCATGACATTTGGCTTGGACTTGTCTTGGGCAAAGTTGTATCCTAATCCTTGCTTCTTATAAGGAGTTTTGGACTTGTCAAGAATTATGTTTAATTGTTTCTTACCCTTAGAGAATTTTTCTAATGTATCTTTAAGATAAGCATTCTCTTTTCCAAGGTTCAAACATGATTTACAAGTTTTGGCTTTAATGGCTCTAGCATGCTTCTCCTTATGAATAGCAACTTCAAGCTTAAGGGCTTCACATGAAGCACAAGGAGCAGAATTAATTTTGTCCTTAAGCTTGGCATACTTAGCTTTAACTGCTTCTAATATGTATTTTACTTCATGTTCACGTTCTAAGTAGAAAGAGCAAGTGCTACACTCAGTCTTATCAGAAGCGATCAACTCGCTAGATTCTAAGCATTTTTCACATGGGGCAGATTTAACTTCAATTAACTCAGTCCTAGCATTTTCTAGTTGGTGCATGGCAACATCACGAATATTTTGCAATTTAGCAAGTTCAGAGTGTAAAGCATGGTGGGATGAACATTCATCAGCATCAAGGTTTTTAACATTCACAAGTTCTAATGTGAGATTATCAACTTGTGACTCTAAATCCTTATTCCTAGCCATGGTGAACTCTAACGCCTTATCCTGGCTAAGCAGTTGCTCAAAGATGGTATCACATCTAGTATAGAGAACTTCATAGGATGGAGATACCTCATCGGTGTCATCAATGTTGACAGAGTCGGCCATGAAGCACATGCCGGTGAAGTCTTTTACCTTCCCTTTCTACTTGTCTTGAGGGAGCTCCTCCTCCTTGTCCTCCTCGCTCCCAGAATCCACATCACTCATGGATTACTCTCCAAAGGCGGCAAGAACCCGGTGAGCGGCCTTCATGAGCTTGGCAGCATCAAACTTGGACTTGTTCCCTTGAGGCTTCCTCTAAGCTGGCTTTTCCTCCTTGTGGTTGCTCTTCTCTTCCAGCTTGAGGCAGTTTGCCCAGATGTGGTAGAGTTCTCCACATTCATAACATATCACAGGGCCACCTCTCTTCCTGTTTCTCACATTGTTATAGGCCCGTGTGAACTTTTTGGCTAAGAGGGCTAATTCGGGCTCAGGAATGCTCTCAAGTTTCTCTTCATGGATTGCAGATAAGTAGGCAAGTGAAAATCCAGAGGAAAATTCAGAAAAGCCATCAGAAGTTCTCTTAAGAGGGTCAGCCACTAAAGCCATATTCTCCTTCTTAGGATTATCAACCCTCTTGATATCATGAGTCTTGAGCTTGCTATAAAGCAGCTCCAAAAAGAGATTAGAGAGATTGACATTCTCCTCAATAGCAGTAGTTTTCATCTCCCACTCCTTAGTATTGATTGTAGCTAAGAGGTGGGTGGCATTCTTAGACTGAGAATACTCAATGTCAACCGCTCTCAACTGATTAAGCACCTTGTTAAAGCGAGTGAAGGCATCATCGATGCTCTCTGCAGGACGCATCTCGAACTTGTTGTATTCTTGCTTGAAGACCGTCTGGCATACTTGCTTGATTTCGGACGAACCCTCATGGTAGGTTTCGAGGGTGTGCCAAATATCGTGCGTGGTATCAAGATGACAGATTATGTCATACTCTTGTCTACCAAGCCCGACATATAGGAGATTCTTTGTCTTATGATTGTTAGCCAAGAGGGCTGATGAAGCCGTCGTAGCAATCTCAAGCAAGATGAGCGGAGCTCAAACAACCTCCCATATGGCTTGACCTTCGCTTTGAAGGTAGACACACTTCCCATTTTTCCAATAGGCATAGTCGAGCCCATCGAAGACATGCGGCTTAGTGGAGTACTTCTTCATCGCCAAGTTCAATGACCGGTTAAGATCAAGAGTGAACTAACCGGGCTCTGATACCACTTGTTGGACCAAAAAGGCGACTAGAGGGGGGGTAAATAGGAGCACTATCTCTTTTCCACGTTGATCGGACTCAACACGATTTTCACTCCAATAGCTATGAGAGCTATGAAGATCAATGTACAAGCATAGCGGAAGACTTGTATTGAATCCAATCAAAACCACAAAGCAAAACAACCAAAAACACAATTCATAAAGAGTTGGGCGGTCATACCTCTCAGCCTAGCAGTCTGACCTCTCCATGGGGCGGTCTGACCTTTTCAAGGGGCGGCCTGACCTCCAACCCGATGAACAGTAAAATCAGCCCGAACTCGAAATCACAAATTGGTCTAACTTTTGATCCACAACTCCAAACTTCACAAAACTTGAAACATACATTCTCTAGGATATTAGAAACCTATTCCAATCAACGATCATGAAGATTATTGCCAAAGTTCTGACATTTTTCTGTTTGAGTGAAGGTTGCTTCAAAACCGAGTCAAAACCAAAATATGATCCAAAAACTTACTCGTGGGTAAAAGATGATCCTAGATGCATTTTTATATGTCACAGCAAGCAAGATCCAGGTCAGAAACCAAAGGAAAACCAAAGAATCAAAGAAAGCCCCAAAATCACAAAAGAGAGAGTAAGAACAAGAAGAGACTCATCTTGAGGAATCTTGCTTGGATTAATTTGAGATTGATGTTGGTTTACAACAACTCCATCCAAGAGAACAAAAGCTCAAGACTTGAGCACGCAATCAATCCAACTTTCTAGAACCCTAACCTCTCCACTTTCCTCTCCCTAAACACAAACTAGGGTTTCTTCAATACAAGGGTTAGGAGGTGCACGACCAGCACCCTCCCTATTTATAGTGGAGGCTAGCTTCTAGAAGGACATCCCTTAATAGGCACCCGTTAAGCTCACACACAAACGGGTTTCACTCACGCACGTATTTCAAAACGCCGTCTTCATCTTTTCTTGACCTAAACCACTTCTCCTTGTGCCGTCTTTAGGGATGGAAAATGGTAAAGAATAATCTGTTTTATCCGATATTCGCATCCGAGAAAACGCAAATGTGGTAAGTAAAATCTGTATTCGGTGTTATTTGTATCCGAAAAAATGATAGTATTCGTATCCGTATTCGGTGTTATTCATATCCGGGAAAAAAACTGGATAGTATCCGAAAAAACAAATAGTATTCGGGAAAAACGAATACGAATATTATCCCTTTTTTCCCGGATACGAATACTATCCGTTTTTTCCCAGATACGAATACAAATACTATCTGAATTTTTCCTAGAGCGTTTATGTTTGACAGGGTCTTGATTTGGTGCCGAATATGTGGCTGTTGGGTGTTGCTACGACTCGTGTAGACTATAAATGTGTAGTCATGTTACATAAATTTGTTCTACCAAGATTTATCACAAAAGTTATAGGATATTCGCATTCGACTGAATTGAGTACATATTCGATTCGAATTTGTATTCGTTACGACATTCGATTCGTATTCGTATTCGAGAATGTTCGAATTCGTATTCGTGTTCGTTTTAAAAATATGGATTCGTATTCGGGACTATTTGATTCGTATTCGATCTGTTTCCATCCCTAGCCATCTTGCGCCACGGTTTAGCCAAAAACCATTAAGGCAGTATTTAGGTGAAGTTACCAAAATACCCCTTCTCGATCCTTCTCCAAAGACCGAGTCCAAATCTTCATGATGCAATCCCATGCTTCGCCACGTGTAGGTTGATCAACGGCTCTCTTCATGTCAGCGAGTCTCTTCCATCCAGCTCCCACCGAAACTACCATGGCACTTGCACCGACCCCCGCACCGCTTGATTCAACCCGTCACACCGAACTTCCCATTCGGTCATCCTTGTCCATTTTGCGCCATGCTTGAGTCTCCTGACTTCACCTAGCATCTTCGATCGTTCTGAACCTTAGCTCTCCACGTCTAGTCCCGATCATCCTCGCCGTTGACCATCGTTGATCTCCAAGCTTTCTGCACAACAACAGACCAAGAAATCGATTTCGGGAATAAATTCTTCGCAACTTGACCCACGTTAGTCAAAACATGCATCATGCAATACATATGCACTGAAACCTATGAACTTGATCTAACTTACAGTCAGCGCCGCTAAGATGGCCGACGAACAAGTCAAAACCGGTCAGACCGTCACCCATGGTCGGTCTGACCGCCCCCTGACCGGTCTGACCACCCAGCAAAGGGACTTAGCCAAATTTTCTTCCTGGAAATCCGAAACCTCTCTGAAAATTTCAAACGAATAGAATTTTTTACTCGAAACTTCAAAAATTATGAGACCAAGTGTAGAAGAATCCCCTCTCTTGTCTACACCCTCTATTTTTGACCCAGCTCCAAACACGAAAGACTCTTTATGACCGGTCAGACCGTCGCCCGTTGGCAGGTCTGACCGCCAGCTACTAGACCAAAACCTTGGCTGGTCTGACCGCCGGAGGTGGTTGGTCTGACCGCCAGAGGTGGCCGGTCTGACCGCCTACTGCCTGACAGAATATGAATTTCGTCGAAAACGAGTGTTTCGACAAATCTTCAACGTCATTGCTAATTGTATCATCATCCTAAGATCGTGAGCATATCCCTATGATATCCACATTTAGCTAATGATTGTATAGTCGATATACCAAGTTTTGGTTGCAAACCCCGAGATATCATTACTACGAACGACCACCAAAGATCAAAACGTCCAATTCGAAATTCTATTGCTTCATCCGATCCGGAGAAATTGCCAAAGCATTTGACGATTGACACATTGCAATATAAATGACTAGTTAAAATAATCCTAGATAGGTAGCGGGTCGGTCTCCAAAATAAATGAGCTGTTAGTCATAGAATATTTTACTCTCGTCAGACTTGAACTTACCGAAAAAAGGAATCATATCACAACTTACATGGTTAAAACCGTTATATTGTTTAGTGAGAGATGGCTTGTTCAAGTCTTACTAGATGTTTAATTTCCCCACAATGTATTGGTCACTAACTAGCATAACTTGGCAATGCAGCTAGCGCATATCAAGGACCGTGCATTGAAAAAGCGAAAGATCTCTCTGTACGTAGTCTCTCCGTGAATACCAGCATGAAGTGTCGACACATGTGCATGCACCTGAAGAAGCATATCCGGTCCCAGTACAAGGCTGCCAGGCACCAGCAACATCATACCGAGCCCTATGCACACAGGAACAACCTAACGATAACACTACGATTCACGAGGCCTAGCTAGTAGCACTCATGCATGCTGCAGGTCCACGGAATATATCCTTTCCTTTACAAGAGAGGCAGGCAACGTCTTGCCACCGGTGGCTTCATCTCTCTCCCCCTGACGAGCAAAACCAGCTGGTTTTACCATTCCATCGCTTAGATCTTTTGCAGTTCTTCGATCGGATGGATGCCATTGCCACTGCTTCTCAATGGTACAGGGTTGGAAAGATATATGGAAAATGGAGCATGCATCCAGCTATCACCCACTACCGGCCGGAACCCTAGCCAATGGTCACCACCATATATACCTTGCGATTTCAAACGATAAAAGGTTGCTGGATTTGTGATGATAGATCTGATACCTTAATCCCGTGATACTCTCAATCTTGTCTACCTGTCTCTGTGGTCTACATATTTCTCACTTTTTGATAAATTGGAAGCAGGAAATTTGATTAGACAAGATCAATTCTTTATGTCATTGACAAAGGCAACCAATATTCATGTGCGAGCTTAAACTTGTGGTACAAAAAGGAGTTAGGGACTCGTACAAGTACCCTATCCACCGCAAAAGGGGAACTCTGTTCGCACATGGTGTGATACATATATATGTGGGGCGGTGCAAAGAACCCTTTCTGTGTAAAGTCATACAAAGTAGCATTTAATACAATTTTGAAAACAGTCACACGGTACCGTGTTAGAAATGTTGTATATATAACCTTACCAAAATCCGTAATCAAACTCTACAGATTGGGAGAAACGAAACAAACATTTAACTTGATAATTTCACTACTTCTCCATCTAAATTTATTTCTTCCTCCTAAACTAATAATATATAGATCATGAAATTCGCTTAGCCTACATAATAGGTCAACTCTCACATTCGTTTCAAATATATATACAACTTTTTGTAGCGCCGCGCAGGAAAGGTAATTCATAGTTTGCACTAGCTAGGTTTACCATACATATATGCATGGTATTACCTATTATATAGCTAGTCTTAAAAATGATCTGATTCCTAGCTTTTCTATCAAAAAAAAAAGACATGCACCAAACACGTAAGTATGGTCATACATAATGGTATTAAAAACCAGGGATCATATCTAATTAATGACACTAAACTGCAAGACTATACTGATGGGTGATTTGAAGAGACATGCAAAGCAAATGGGTTTGGGTATCATTTACCTATATGTTATACTCTGATACCCCTCCTTATGTGCAGCAGTCCCCAGGTCGGATCAGAGTTTGTGAGATACAGCACGAGCGTGCACGGTATCAAGAACGAAGTAGATGAATCTTACAAAGAGAACCGAAATAAAGGCACAAAGCAACCACGACAAGAGAGAAAGATTTAGCGAAACTGGCCGTAAATTTCTTAAACACAACTTCAAAAGAGTACAAAGGATTGTCTCACTCTCACGACCCTCTTAGGACTCTCGGATCCTTACTCTATGTAAGAATCTAATGCTAAAGAATAACCTAGCATCTAGTCCTCTCATGTGCCCTCTACTTTGGATGAATAACTTTTGTTTGGCTTGCTTCTTGTTGGTTCTTATGGCCACTATTCATGGGTTTATATTGTCCTCTAGTTCTCCTTCCAAAGAGAAGTAGGAATCATATTCTAAAGAGAAGTAAGAATCTTAATCCTATTAAAATTCAACTAGGAATTCATAAAGCACATCCCGATCATGTCCTGGAGGAACAAGATACGAGTTACCCTACCTCAACACTATAGATGCAGTCCCATGCATTTGAGATGTTGACATCGTCCACCTTTGTGCGCGAAGCGTGGGATCTATGTTGCAGGCTTGCAGCCAGACACATTGCTCATTGCAGCTGCAGAACAAGAATCTGCATTTAAAATGGAAGCATTTTTATCTTAGGACCGGCAGAGATACGGACTCCCCTTCCCTTCTTGTGGATCCTCACTCCAAAAAATGATGATCTCATTAACCTCACTCAACTTTCAAGCAATCAAGCTCCATGCGTAAGGCAAGCATGATGCCGTACAAGCCCCAATGGACTATAAATAACAGCCACCCGAGCAGCACAGGGATCACAACCCATCAGAGCTTCTGAAGAGCAAAAACTTCAGTCTAGCTAGCAGTCTGCACAGCACTAGTTCAGTTTCCAAGAAAGGATCCAAATCCAAAGATGTCTTCTGGGTCAAGGAGCTCCTCCCGCAACGCCAACGCGGCATCGGCGTGGAGCACCAAGGAGAACAAGCTGTTCGAGGAGGCCCTCGCCTACTACGGCGAGGGCACGCCCGACCGCTGGCACAAGGTGTCCCGCGCCATGGGCGGGAGCAAGACGGCTGACGAGGTGCGCCGCCACTACGAGACCCTCGTCGACGACGTCAAGCTGATCGAGTCGGGCAGGCTCCCGTTCCCCAAGTACAACACACAGGGAGCTTGGAACTGAGGTAACAAACAACAACAAAAAATCAACCTAATTCAAGCTCATGTTAATTAATATATAGGTGTTCCTACTAGATCAAAGCTAGTGATCACTCCTCCTGATAAGCGCAAAGTCATGCTACTTAGCAGAATAATCTGCAGTTGCAGATCTTGTAACGCTGCTAGATGTTGTCACTCACAAGCATCTATGCACGGATGAGATGTCAGCCATGCAAACCATGCCCTAGATGGCTGGACACTATTAGCTATGGGAAGTCACTTGTCATTTCCTTTACTGTTCTACTTTCCAGATGCGGTGCAACATTAGAGTGCTTGCACTATTGCACAAACAAATGAATCCGGCCAAACCAAGAGCGCATAAGTTTAGCCTGTGCCAGGCCATCATGCACGCACAATTTGCATGCAGCAGATGCACCAATCTGTTATCTTTCGGTTTTGCACATAGACACAACAGCTGGCTCTAAATTGTACTACTGTTTGTCCTCTAGTTCCAGTTAATCATGTGGGATCTAATTCTAGAAGAAAAGTCTCCCTGCTGACAAAAAAAAAGTTGGGATCTTGTAGTCTGATTCCTTGTGCAGCTGTGCTTCAGTTCCAGGCTTGTAGCCGACATGCACTTTAACATCTCCCTTTCATTTCATTTCTATTGCCAAAAGGTCTTTGCTCCCCTTTTTTAGAGACACGTGTGTCTTTTTTAAATCCTGTTTCGTGTTCTCTTCGGAGGGGCAAAACCAATAAACCATGGTACACCTTGAAGAGGCAGCTCTGCATACCCATGCTTCACAAATTATACATCAGCAACCAATGGAACTCATTTTACCAAACCTAGCATGCATATATAGAAAGCTACAATCTATGAAAAAAAAAATGGGGGCCATGTTTCTCCTATTCAAATGCAACATCATGTTACCCTTAAATGGTTCCAAGTTTGATCACTGTTAAGATAAACTTACAGGGTACATCTTTGATCTTTCGGCTTTGTTTTTTCAGGGGCGAAGCATCTGAAGCACCTCCAGACAGGAAAACTATTGCATAATCTACAGTCCTTAGCTGGGACTAAGATATTGAAGGAAGCGTATTGATATATTGTTGTTGTATTAAGAAGTTTGTGGTTGTTTGGTTAGAAATAAAACGAAGAAAAGAAGTGTATATAGTTTTAGGCCGTAAGAAAATCAAGTGACCTTGTGCTGGCAGAAGCTAGCCTGCATTTGCCATTGCGTGTAGTTCGTTACTCCCCCCTACTAAGTTGTGAAGTAAACATCAGTGATGTAAAACTCCTGTACTTGTGTGCTAATAATTATGAAGTTGTGCTTGGTAGAAATCCTGCTCTCTCCATCAACTGGTTTAAGACTTCAGATGTATACATTATTTTGCACTTTACATGCCTTCATTATCCCTTCCAACAAAGATGTAATGTAGATGCGATGTAAGCTTATGCAGTTAATAGCACACTGTGGTCTCTGCTAACTAGTTTAGATGTTTACTATGCACTCTGAAAGTTGGTCATGCTAATAACAGAATGTTTGTCGCCTCTCGCTTTTCAAGAACTGGAACTAAGAAAGGCACCAAGTCGTTCTCAAGAACGGTGCAAATAATCAAGATAACAATAATCTAATGCCTGAACCATCAACAGTTCTACATCCCCAAAGATCCCAACACTGTATGCATCATTTGAGCCTAGTAGAACCAGGAACAGATTGTGATTCCAAGAATTTTCCTATCAGGCAAATAGTCTAATATGCCTGATCGATCCACGTCAACACGAACAGAAGTTCATCCCAATCATTTGGTAGATCACTCTGCTCTGATCGATCAATAATCTACAGGACCAAAGTTGCGCTATACACAGCCGGCCTAGTCATTAGCTTAAACTTCAATTACGAACTTGTATGAAACTATGTGAGCATTACACACAACATGTGGTCAACCCAAGCAGCAATTACAAGTTTACACCTCCACCAATGCGAAGAAGAGGCCTTGGAGCAGCAGAAAGAAATAACAAATAAGTGCTCTTGGGCTGGCATATCCTACACCTACAAGCCGCAAGCAGCCAAGCACTGACCTTGTTTGGCCGTATGCCCGTGTCGGTAGTTGCGGCGCGGCCACGCACCGGCGGCGGCAGCCACAGCTCGCGCAACTGCTCCACCCCCGCTCAGGCTAAGTGGCGCTGCGACCATTCACCCTAGCGATTGAACTTTTGAAGAAGGCTAGAGATCGCCGCGAAGGCGAGTATTTCTTCGGACTTCCGCGCTAGGAGGGCTCGCCAGCTCGGTGCGGTTGGGCATCGCACTGGGCTGGATGGGCTTTGTAAAAGCCTGACAGGTCACAAATTGTCCATCGCATTGCACATGCCTGTTTGCTTAGCGAGGCCCAACCCACAATTGCTAGTCTTTCAAGTTTGATCTGTTGACACGGTACCGTGTATATATGTACGTGCATTTTCACCCGATATTTACCCGTATGTGCACGACCTTCTCTGCTTCTTCTCAGCTGGCTTGTGCAAAGGTTTTCTGATCAATTGTGATTTAGTTTTTCTTTTTTTCACCGCATAGTTGTTCGTTGCAAGCAAAATGCGAAGGCAGATACAAGTACCGAAGTACGTAGGGTTTGACCAGTTGCTGGCATATCTCCAGTCAACCCATGTATGCTTTAATTTTGCTTGGACAGGGATGACAGTATGTTTTAGGTGTCCTTTCAAGAATTTGCATTTCCTAATAACCTCACAAAACCTCCGCATGATGTTTGAAGATTGGTCGAATTTTGCTGCCAACCATTTGGTTAGCCTTATCGATCGGCGAAAGGTTAGAGGTTCATATCCACTATGCACGATGGGTTATTTTCCATATTTGATATGTTGGCTTCACAAAATGCAACACATGCAACTTGTTCAATGTAAACTCGCACTCGGAAATTAATGGACCGCACGGGAAAAAACTGGTTCAGTGAAAATGTTTTAGCCGGAGCGATTGAGAACCCGTGCAGCCCTCTTAAGCAGAGTTGCAAGACGGCGTTACCTAATTAAGTACTACTACTGTAGCAGCAGTAGTAAGATTAGACAGGATCAGGTAGGAGGCTCGCCTAATTAAGTACTACTACTGTAGCAGCAGTAGTAAGATTAGACAGGACCAGGTAGGAGGCTCGCTACAGAAGCAGTGATAGCCAGATGGGCCGTGCTGGTATGATGCACGACACTGTTGGTTCTGTCTAGGCACGGCCCACATTGTTTATGGGCCATGCTGGCCTGGCACGAAGCCCCATGCCGTGCTTGGGGCGCAACCCTAGCACGGAGTGCCGGGCTGGGCCAGGCACGGCCTATCTGACCCGAGTGCGAAGCGTCCGATGCGAGGCGGCGAGCCGGCGAGGGAGGGAGGACCGGAGCTGGAGGAGAAAGCTAGCCAGGAGGGGAGGAGGAGGGCGGGGCGGCATCGGCGGCCAACGTGGAGGGAGGAGAAGGTGGCGGCGCTCGGGATGGGAGGAAGAGAAGGTGAGGCGGTGCGGCGGGCTCGGGGCGCATGGGCGGAGGTAGCAAGGGAGGCGAAAGGGGTAGGGGGAGGCATGCCGCATGGGCTGTGCCTGGTACGACATGGCTCGGTGGCAATATAGCCCTTACGGGCTAAATTGGCCAGATGAGCCGTGCCCGGCATGACTCATTTGGTCCATGTAACGTCCCGTTTGTCCCGAGTTTTTGAAAATTTTCAAAATAAAAAGAATCGTTTGGTTTTGATTAGAGTTCAAAACTTAACTTGAGATTTTAAAAGAACTTTAAATGACTAAACCAAACTTCAACTAAATCGGCTCGGTTTTTTTTGGAGTTTGCTGGAGTTTTTCCTTTTCTCTATTTGCTCCGTGTTTTCCCTCGGCCTAGTTCTATCGGTTTTTTTTGGAGTTTGCTGGAGTTTTTCCTTTTCTCTATTTGCTCCGTGTTTTCCCTCGGCCTAGTTCTATCTTTCTTCTTGGGAAGACCTCCATTCGTTTAGATCTAAGGGTCCAGACCTCCTTTAAGGCTCAGACCTTCCTTGTGTTTAGATCTTCCCTTAGGTCTAAACTCAGGTTTGTACTTCAAATGTCCTTGATATCTGAAATTCAAATCCGGGATGTAGTTTTCCCTTTTGATCTCTCCCTTGTTTCTCATTCTTTCCTTCTCTACTTGATTGGACCTTCTCTGTGTTCATTGGGACCTCCCTCGCGTCCATTCGAGCCTTCCGATTGATCCAGACCTTTATCGCTTTTGTACCGTTCGATCTGTGTTGGACGGCTCGATCTGTTGGAGCATTCGCTCAGTCCGAACGGCCCAATCGCTTTGCCCCGTTCGATCGAGATCTGATGGCCCCAGCCTTCCCCACGTTTTCCTTACTATCGCTCTGCTCCCTTAGTTTTGATCTGACCGTCAGGACCTTCTTTGGTTTTGATCTGACCGTCAGGACCTCCCCTCGTTTGATCTTGACCGTTCAGGACCTCCCCTTTAGATCTCCTCCATTGGATCTCCTTTTTGGGTTCAGGCCTCCCTTTCCTTTCACGCGGTCCGAACCAGCCTCGCGCCCTTCCCACTCATGGACCGTCTGATCCTTTTTGGATGGCCCGATCGAGATGAAAGGTTCGGCCGGTCCGAATGTTCCCAAGCGTTGTGGATCGTTCGATTCCCATCGAACGGCCCAAATAAGATGTAGCGTTCGGCTGGTCCGAATGTTCCACTTCCTTGTGGACCACCCGATTCAAATCGGACAGCCCTACTTCACCGTGCCTTCGACCTCTTGTCCTCAGGACCTCTCATGATCTTTTTGCAAAGACCACCCTCGTGATCTTTTTGTAAAGACCACCCCCTTGGGTCATGACCTCCCGTTGGTCACAACCTCTCTATTGGTAGCGACTGGTCTTTTTGCAAAAGACCACCCTTTTGGGTTCTTTCGCAAAGACCACCCTCTCAGTCTTTGCTGGTCTTTTTGCAAAGACCACCCTCGTGGCTGGTTCTCCTCCCGACCCGTTGGACCTCATCCCAACGAGTCGAGCCCCTCTCTTGAGAGCCCGTTTCTTGTTATTTATCTCTGTTCTTTGCTGGTTGTTCCAAGTTGGTTTTAGTTGAAGTTGCTTGAGCTTTGGTGTTGTCCCTCCCCTCTCTGATCGTCCCGTGTTTCCCCCGGCTTTGCATTTTGTGGTTTAGACCTCCTATGAGATTTAGATCTCCTTTTGTGGTTTAGACCTCCTGTGAGGTTTAGATCTCTTTTGTGGTTTAGACCTCCTGTGAGGTGTAGATCTCATTTGAGTTTAGACCTTTCTGTTGGTCTAGACCTCCCCTTTGGGTTTAGACCTCTTTGTTGGTTGAGACCTCCTCGCTGGTTTAGACCTCTCTGGTGGTTTAGACCTTCCCTTTTGGGTTTAGACTTCAGTTGGTTTAGACCTCCCCGTTGGTCTACACCTTCCGCTTGTGGCTTAGACCTTTCCTTTTGGGGTTTAGACCTCCTCTTAATCTCGACTATCCCTTTGGTCAGGGCCTCCTTGCCCTCCGGACCTCCTCCTCTCTCGATCCCCCCTTGTCTTCAGGACCTCCCTGTGGTCTTTTTGCAAAGACCCCCTTTGCAGTCATACCTCCCGTTGAGGTCACGACCTCTAGTCTTTTTGCAAAGACCACCCTTGCAGCCATGACCACTCTCGTGGGTCACGACCTCCCCTTCGACTTCCTCCCTTGACTCCTCCAGGACCTCCCCCTTGGGGATTTTGATTGACCCCACTTGTCAGTCCTATCAGTACCTTTTCTACCTCTTGTCACATCATTTCTAATGCAAAAGTTTGTGCGCATTAAATGATGTCACCTCCCCCTTGACTTTTCCTTCTCTTGTCTTCCCCTTTACTTGTTCTAGTCCTTTTTGGTACTTGCTAGCAGTGTGCCTTTGCCTCAATACCTTGAATCTGGTCACTCCCTCTTGGTGGTGTTCCTTTCTTCCTCTCCTATAAATGAAGCACCACAGAGTGACCACTGCCTCCTTGTTCTTCACTCAAACTTCCCCTCACACCTCTCTTTGTTCTGGTGAGCTCTCCTTGCTCCTCTGGTTTGAACCTCCTTGAGTTTGGACCTCCCCCTCTCAGACGACCTCTTCTCTTTTGGTTCTAGTTGAGTTCTTTTCGGTTTCTCTTAGAGTTGTCTTATTCATTTGGTTTCTTTGCGAACATGTAGATTTCGGTTTCGCTGAAGAGCTCGAGGATCCAGCAACCTTCTCAGAAGCCCAGCAACTCGTCACCGAAGGCAAGTCGTGGACCTTTGATCATCTTGAACCTATTTTTACAAAAGTATTTTGATTTGATATAAACTTGCATTGCTAGTTGTATAAAAATGGTTTTGGGCTTAGTTAGTTACCCGCTTGTCTTTATGCCTCCTTGATTACTTTGCAATCAACATGTTGACATGTTCCTTTTTAAAGTCGTAGTATGGGTATTCTTAGTTGGACATTCTTGTTCACCAACATGGGTATCGTGTTTGCTTAGCCATGCTTTAGTAGACGTCGTTCTCACCTTGAATCATCAATGTTAGCTTACCCCAGCACACTGGTTTGTGGCTTATGTAGTAGCGGCCAGTGTTGCTGATTAAAATGAAGTGTGGCCCTGCGTGAGGCCACGACATTTGTTATCGTTTTAACTAAAATTTGTGTGACAGGACTAGGGTGGTCTTCTGCCCAGGTTGAACCCAACAATGATAAATTTGTCTAATGAGCTATGGAACCGTGGCAATGCCACTGCTGTTAAAAGATGTGTGCCCGGGACTAGGGTGATCCTTGGGCTGGTTGAACACAAAACCGTTTTATGCTCGAGCAAGTAGGCAGGGAATTTGAGTAGTGGGTGCTTTATGCACACTGGGTTGTGGTCAGACTCGCCTGAGCAGCCAATTAAGGACTTAACCTTATGAGCCATTGATCTAGGCCATGCCGCACAACCACATGTCCATTATGGGGTGGACCGGGTGTGTAATAATTAGGGATGTTCTGATTCAGTTCTGTTTTTGAGGGGAACAACGCAAGAGGGGGTCGGATTTAGGCAAAACCTTAGCGAGCAGAACTGAGTTAGAACGGACCTTTGTAAAAGCCCGGTGGTAGTCTCTACTTGATGCACATGTCTAAGGTAACATGTGTAATATCAAACAACTGCCTCTTGTGGGTAAAGTTGTACACCTCTGCAGAGTAAATCTATTCGAATAGCCACGTCCTTGGTTATGGACACGCCCAAGATTTCGAACGAGGGGTAGACTTTTGAAAAGAGGTCTTGTGAGCCCTAGAGTGGTCCAAGGTGCTCCAGAGTGGGTGCTCTGGGGTGGTCGTGGAGCTCTAGGGTGGTCTTGTGGAGCTCTAGAGCTGGTGCTCCAGAGAGGTCATGGTTGGTGCCGTGGGAGAGGTCCTGGTCGTGGGTACGACCAAGTCCTCGTGGGAGTGGTCTTGGTCATGAGCTGGTGCTCACAACCTCCTTTGAAAGTAAATGTACTTATATTTATCTCTCTTAACTTGAGCTTTGTAATCTACTTATACTATTTGCTGTCAAATATTGCTTTTTTGCAAACTAACTCTACAGCTCACCATTGTCAAGCCGTGCATAAATATTAATTGCATACATTTTTCCCACGGCTTGCTGAGTACATTCAAAGTACTCATGGCTTGTGCCCTCTGTTTTAATCAGCAGAGAGGGAGATCCAGGACGTCTTGTGCTCTTTGAAGGGGATCTCTTTTGAAGATCTTGCGCATAGGAGACGTCCTCCACTCGGTAGCTTGTGGGCTTGCCGAATAGCCTTCACGTGTTTTATGTTTCTGCTGCAGGTTCTCTTTTGAGTTGTAAGCCCGCGGGGCAACCTTGTAAAAACCTTGACCTTAAGGTCTTTTGCTAATAATATGTATTAATTTGTCTGCTTCATCTTTTGTGCTTGTGGTATGGGATTAATTACACCAATTGTTGAGTCTATGCGAGCTAGCCAATCTGATCCTGGGACTAGCTCATGGTGCACAAAGGTTGTGACCTTCGGGTGGTCTTGGAGGACCTCTGGGTGGACCTTCGAGTCCTCCTGGGGAGATTCTGGAGACCTCCTGATGGTCCTGGGAGACCTCTTCAGGTAGTCTTGGAGGACCTCCCAGACCTCCAGGTGGTCCTGTCGGACCTCTTGGGAGGTCCTGGGAGATCTCTCCAGGAGCTCCCGAGACAGGTCCTCACAGTCCATTTAGCCCATAACGTTCGGATTTTTCAAAATTTTGGTCTTTTTTTAAACTATTTGGGACTTTAAAAATAGCAACAAATTTCAAAATTCCTGAATTTTTTCCCTATAAATAGGCACCCCCCCCCCATTCAGCACCCATTCATTCCTCGATCTCTCTTTCAAATTAAGTTTTAAATTTGTTGTGAGATAATTTGGCAAAATTCAAAAAAATTGTGCCATTTTTTTTGGGAAATTCAAATTCCGGCAACAAGTCATCAAAAGAGGTACACTGCTGTTTTTTGCATATTTTTATTGCTATTATTTGTTATGCTAAGATTAAAATAATAATAGTGTTAGTTTCGATTTTGCAGTTTTCGTTATGGAAAATTATGATATCTTCGCGCTCACTGAGTATGGAATTTCACTGGAGGATGTTGCATCCATGGAGGAGGCTACGGCTACCTCAAACCAACTAGAGGTTTTACCGGAAGAGCAAGGCGGAGTTATTTCATCAAGCTCTACGGCAGCATCTTCGTCGGCAACCACCGGAGCAAAGAGATCTAGGTCGTCTACATCCGAAGTTTGGGAGCATTTCAACAGGACAACCAAGCCAGACGCACAAGGAAATGAGGTGCCATATTCTGTTTGCAAAATTTGTCATCGTGAATTGTCTGCAAAGTCTACAGGAGGGACGGAGCACTTGCAAAGACATGCTACAAGATGTAAAGGCAAGCAAGGATTGCTGATGAGGCAGACGCGGTTTTAGTACAAGCTTGATGGTACGGTACGTAGCTGGGACTATGATCTTGAGGTAGCTCGTCAACCTCTCTGTCATTTAATTGCTTCCGATGATCTACCGTTAGGCTTTGGGGATTCTAATGCTTTCCAAACTTACATTAGAACTACGTATAATCCTATATTCTCTTCCGTTTCTAGATAGACAACAACTAGAAATCTAGTAAAATACTACAATGAACGTCGTGATAAATTAAAGGATAAATTTGCTATGTGCACATTTTCGATGGCCTTGACCTCGGACATATGGAGTGGCCACATTAGGGAGGATTATCTTAGTGTAGTTGCTCATTATGTTAATGATGACTGGATAATGGAAAAAAGAATTATATGCTCCAAATTAATTGATGTAACACATACGGCTAAGAATATTGTGCACTGTATTATCAAAATCGTGGAAGACTTTGGTCTTACAAACAAAATATTCTCAATTACTTTAGACAATGCCGTTGCGAACTCTAAGGCCATGGATATTCTTACTCCAGTCTTCAGTACATATGCCGATTCCTTTTTGTTACATTAGCGATGCGCTTGTCATATTATTAACCTTATAGTCAAATCCGGTTTGAAGAGGTTGGATGTGTATCTTAAAAAAAATTTCATGATGCGATATCTTTCTTGAATAATTCTAACGTAAGAATAGCAACATATAAGAACTTCTGCAGGGCAATTGGTGTAAGTCCAAGAAAGTTCATTTTGGACATGCCGGTAAGATAGAACTCTACTTACCTGATGCTTAAGAGTCTTTTACTATATAAGAGCACTTTTTTCTGTTTTTATTCAAACGCGCTATCAGAGCACTGACGGTAGTATACTATTGATTGAGCAATATTGGTTCGTTGCTGAGAAGATACCACAATTTTTAGAAATTTTTTATGAGGCCACTGTTGCTTTGTCCACTTCTACTATCCAACGTCTCTTACTATTATGCATAGTATTTTACAGATTGATACTCAATTGAAAATGTACAAAAATGACTCAATTTTACACGAGGCTATTGTTGCTCTGAAAACTAAATACCTTAAATATTGGAGAGAAATCCCTTTCCTATATGTATTTGCATTTATTTTAGATTCTAGAGGTAAAATTGAAGTATTTGTTAATGTTCTTGATCTTCTTAATGATGCTATAGGGCTAGACTATTCTAACTATTTTGCATAAGTTCGTTCTCGATTAGAAGAGGTTTACCAAATGTATGAAAATAAGTTCCAGAGAGTTCGCTTACTCAAGCAAAACAAATATGTAGGGCAAGATCTTTGGTGCCGCTTCCTCCATGTTCATGTCCAAATCTTCTTCTATAGCGACTCTTGCTCAACCAAGAACAACTCCAAGGAGTAGGGAACTATCCACCTATCTCGACAGCAATACGGTAGATTTTAACTCAAAAGACTTCAAAATTTTGCAATGGTGGCATGCCAATAAGTTAACATATCCCGTGTCATCCATACTTGCACGTGATATATTAATTGTTCATATCTCGATGGTTTCCTCTTAGTCTACTTTCAGTCTTTCTGGAAGAATATTGAAACACGTCTCACGAGTGAGATGGTGGAGATACTTCTAACCGTGAAGAACTAGGAACAAGCTGATTCACGAACACAACACTCTATGAAAAATACAAAGTTGTCAGACGTGTTCAAAAATCTATACCTCGACAATGACACTTAGAACAAAGATGTATGTAGAGAGCTATAGGATGTACTTGTTTTTCTTTACCAATGTTTTCTTCTATTGGGTTTTTACTTCACAAAAGTTTTAACGAGACAGTCATTTCAATATTAATAAAACTCTTAATTACATTTTCAATATGTTTGTCTTATTTTTTTTACAACTTTCTTATGTATTTATGAATTATACACATTTTGTTGATTTTTTTTTATTTTTCTGATTTTTCGATTTATATATATATATATATTTTTAATCAGGCTAAGTGAACCGTATGCAACAGGCTCATACCGATACGGCACCGTACAACCGCCCGTGAGACCATGCTTGAACAGCCGTCCAGTCATGTGGGCCGATCCCAGACGACACAATTCTCAGAATGAGCCGTGCCGGTAGTGCCTAGCCCGTGCCGCCCATTTGGGCACGTCTCTGATAGAAGCTATAAAAAGAATGGCCCGTACGTTTGTGGGTCCCGAAAGATATGCAGCTAACGATGATTGACCGTTGGGGCACCCCGCCAGCGAAAAAAAAGGTGCAAATCTATCCAGTTGTGCACGGCGTCCCCAATGAACCCAGCGATGATTGGCAAAGCTGGACAAAGTACTGTTAATTGAAATCATCATGCAACATCAACTAAAACAAAAATATAGTCTAGCTAGTTATCATCATGCAAGTTAGTACTATATGCAACGTACGTCGGCTCAAAAAAAGGAGAAGAGAAAGAATCGTCATGCAGCAAGCAAAAAATGAGAGATGGGAGTAGGAGGAATTATCGAAGTTAATCCATTTCAGCTAGCTTCAACTTTCATGCAGCCGGGTCGTTGGTCACGCACAGCATCTCGTGCTCTCAAAAAGAAGTACAGCATCTTGTTTGTTACTAAAAGGGATAAGAAGAGAGAGAGAAAGAGACTAGTAGTCTAGCTTGCTAGTAGTACTGGAACAGACTCGGCATCTCCCGGACCGCGCCGAACGCCGGCGATGCCGAGGGCATGACGCCGAGCCCCCACGGCAGGCACGGCCCGTCCTCGGAGGCCGCGTCGCCGAACACCCCGAACGATGCCGCCTTCGCTACGGCAGGGTCGTAGCACCCCCACTGCTGCTGCTGCCTCGCGTACCCGTAGGCGTACTCCACCCCGCTGTCCGACGCCAGCGCCGTCGGCGCCAGCGCCGCGGCGGCCGCCCGCCTCTCCTCTTTCTTGTACCGGATGCCACACGCGTTGCACAACGACTGCAAGTAGCACACACATGTGCGTGTCAGTATCGTGCATCAGTTAGTCTATCAAAATACGTATACGTGCGGTGCACGGACTTATATGTCAGCCAGTACATGCGTGGCCCTACGATCGATGTATACTTGACACACACCTTTGGTCCGCGTGGTCCGTTCCTCCAGAGCGGAGTGGAAGCCGTGTCGCAGTTGGCGCACCGGCGAGCCGACGCCGCGCCGCTGTCCTGCCTGCCGTTGCAGCTGGGCGCCGCGTCCCACGGCAGCCCGGCTACCGCAGCCGGCACGCGCGCGCCCGCCTCGGCGCGCCTGGTGGACGGCGTGCCGAGCGACAGTGTGCAGTCCACCAAGCCGCCGTACGTCGATCCGTCAAAGCCCCCAGCTTCCTCGTCGCCGCATTGCTTGTAGCAGTGGTGGTGGTGGTCCCCCGGCGCCGCCGAGAGCAGCAGAGAGCAGCCGCCGCCGCAGCTGCCGTAGAGCAGCCCGCACGTGCATGGCGCCGCCTCGTGCAGCATCGTCCTGGCTACTGATAGATGATCGAACAGGAGATTGCGATAGCTAGTGCCCCCACTAGCTAGCGTATACTACGCCTAGTATCTGCTGGTAGTGGTGATATCGGAATGAGATTAATATAGACAGATAGAGCTTTGAGATCGGAGGAGGAACCGAGTATGAGATGTGAGATCGAGGGGTTGTCTGTTCTTGGAAATGGCCACTAAACACTACAGTTCGATCGCGTGCGTTAGCTCGTGCTACGCGCTGCTTGGCGAGGCGAGATTGTGGCTCATGTGGGTGTGGGCGGGCTCGGGTTCTTATAGCGACGACGTGGGAGTACGGTGGTGGTGCCGGCTTTTTACATGGTAAGCAGCTGGCCCGACCTGGCTAAGTTTCGGATTCTGGCCGGGCGCGAGACGCGATGCAGCGCAGCGCAGGGAGGGAGGAGGATGTCTGGTGCCTGGCTGTGGGGCGTGGTCAAAGAGGGAGGGATGTGGCGTTGCGCTCGGTCAAAAGAGCGGCCACGTGAAATGGGAACAGTCTCCCATGCACATATGGGGACGTGGAGGCCGCTAGCTCTGTCTCTCAAGCTGATCAGATGAGACGAAGGGCGCTGTGAGTTGTGACATGCGCTTGTACTACAACTGCGCCGTTGGAGTTTGCCGATCACGAGGGGCACAGTTCGATCTGTCCCTCCCCCCTCTTCTGCGGACTGCGGGGTTGTGGGATCCCAGGCCAGACCACCACCACCCGGGTGAATAAGCTTAGCTTACCTTACTAACTAGCAACGTAACAACGAGATGCATGGCGTGCGTGCGTCCGTTTGGTGGGCAGCGAGGCTGATGTCCTGTGGTCTGGCGGTGCACTGCATGAGGTCGGCTCCGTCTTTTCCATGGGCGTCATTTTGCAATGACACGACGGATCGAAATTACTACTCTGCTGGAGTATGTGAGACGTGATTCTCCGCGCGAAGCACGCAATGTACGTAACGCCACCATCGCGGTGCTTTGACTGCGCCAGCCGTATGCCGATATGCGTAGACCGATCGATGATGCTACAGTACGATGCTATCGCATTTGAACAGGCTCATCGGTCGATCATTTGAACAGGAACTTGGATCAATCTAAATTCTAAAGCAAGCTAGCTCCATAAACAGCACGTTTGGTCACATGATTAGGTCAGGAAGAAGCGCTACGAGCTTCCAAACACAAAGAGGAAAGAGCAAAGGGGCCGTAGCGAAAGAAGCAGCAAGAAAAATAAAAGAGAAACCAACCAAATCAAAAGAAGCAAAAGAGAAAAAGGAGGAGGCCAGGAGGAGCGACGAGGAGGATGGGGAGGTGAACACAGGAAAAGACGGGCGGGCGATATAATTGGCCGCGCCATCATGGCTCCCCCGAGTTCCATAAAGTCCCCCGTCGAATCGAATCCGATCATCGGTCCAAGGAACAGTCGCGGTCAGGCATAGAAGATCCCGCCTTTTGGCACCAACCTCCACGCACGCAAACCCAGGATAGCCTACGCACACCGGGGATCCGATATGGACCCCGGAGCAGTAGCCTGATCACTTCTTCTTCCTCCGTCTCCTAGTCCTACTACTGGTCTGGCTTTTTTCTTTTCTTTTCTTTTCCTTTATTGATGTTATAAGCTGCTTAATTCCCCCTGCCAAGTCAAGGGAGGCAGCGATGCCAGAGAAAGCGAAAGCCTGTGGAGCCCATCATTCCGTATGGTGCCTCCCAACGGCCAAAGCGCCGACACGACCTTACCCAAAGCGCATACCTGGCATAAACCATGTCTGATGTTTGCTTCCTGGCCACCTATGCTTAATTATAACGTGAATCGATAATCATATGTAACTGGCTACTCCATCTCCATGCAAGAGGGTTGAAGATCAGCATACGAATGTCTTTTCTTGAAAGGTGATTTCGTGGAAACATGCCGGAATGCATGCGCAGAGTATCTGAGTAGTCCATGATTTGTTGTGTACCGGAGTAGTCGTTGGTGTTTAGCAGCCTAATGCCCAGTTTGGCAGGGTTTGTACGCCTTGTGCTTCGTGTGATCTGTTGACGCTGCGTGTGTCGAGGCCGGAGCTGTAAAATAAGACGGGCGAAAAAACAAAAGTAGAAGCACGATCATCAAACAGTACAGTACATGCCGGAGCAGTGTTGCAAGAGTTTGTGTTTGGTGCGTTGGCTTGGGTAGGCAATCCGCCCGAGGAGATCGTCGTTCAAAAAGTTGTCCCGACACGGCCAGAGTTAAGCCTAGAGATTGGTGTCCTTTGGTTGGGATATCTGAAGCCCCGCTACTCCCCTCCTTGCCCTTTGATTAGAGAGAGATGGAACGATGAGAGATGGGGACGGCATCTTTTGGAAAGCGATAGTCCCCTGAGTTCTTCTCCCTTATCTCGGTTTGAACCATTCGTTCTCTTAACTAGAGTGTCGGAGCTGCTATGCATACTAGTCAGATATAACCCATCAGACTGATCTCAGATCAGCAGTAACATAACATAAGGACTCTCACAAAAGAAAGTCGTTTTTGTTGCGTGCAGTCAAACATTATAAATTTTAGTTATAACATCGTTTTAACTATTTAGATTGTACATATGAAAATGATACGTGTAGATTTGTCTCGAAAAATGATTCCATAATAATAGGATTTTTTTAGGTTTTTACAAATATATTGTAATAGAAACGAATGATCAAAGTAGTTTTTGAGGACCGTGTCGATATCCAAAACGGCTTTTCTTTTATGACTGAAGGGGGTACTTATTACAATAGGGCAATATATGATTCTGTTGAAGAACATAGTAGTCGCGGGAAACAATCAAACAATCACCACACAATAGACAATCGATGGAGAGACCAAGTAGATGGAGACATAATATAGGAAACCTCTTTATTAATATATTGATTTCTTTCTAAGTACAATAAGGTTCTATTTAAAGACTAAAACCCACCGGAGGTAGCTTAGGTATTACGTCCACCAACCCTTAAATCAGGATTTCTCAACAGAGCGAATACCGCATCATGCACATGTCACATTAAAAACTCCTCCCAAAAATTCAGTGGGAAAAAAGGATCAGAGAAAAGAGTACATTGCAAATAAGTTGACATGTCTCGTTAAAAACTCCCCCTTCTGGTTGGAGCTGCACTGTGTCTAGCTAATAAGTTGATTGTGAATGCAATATCAGGCCTGATGCAATTCGCAAGGTACATCAGTGCTCCTATGACGCTTAAATATGGAACTTCTTGTCCTAAAACTTCCTCGTTTTCCATCCTCGGTCTGAATGAGTCTTTATCCACATCAAGAGATCTTGAAACCATGGGGGGTCTTTAAAGGATGAGATTTATCCATGTTAAATTTTCCCAATACCTTCTTGGTATAGGTAGACTGGTATACTATGATTCCTTCAGGGAAATGCTCGAGCTGCAGGCCTAAGCAATACTTGGTTTTACCCAAGTTTTTCATCTCAAACTCCGTCACAAGGTAAGAACTTGCTTTATTTATGTCCTCTGCGGTTCTAATGATATTCAAATCATCGACATAAACTGAGATGATACCAAATCCATTTTGGGACTTCTTTATAAATACATAGGGACAATCATCATTATTTGAGTAACCCCTTTTCAGGAGAAAGTCACTTAGTCGGTTGTACCACATTCTTCTCGACTGTTTCAATTTGTACAACGACCCCTGCAGTTTGACACTATACATGTTGCGATTAGTATTATTAGGATCGGGAGTTTTGAGTCCTTCGGGGACTCTCAAATAGATATATATTCGTATCCAATGACCCATATAAATGTGCGGCCACTACATCCATCAACTGCATTGTAATCGATGACGGGTTCCACTCATCACCAGTGAGTAGGTTTCATTGATATTAAAGTATCGGAACGTGGTTCCACTCATCACTAGTGAGTAGGTTTCATAGTAATCGATGATGGGTCTCTGCGTGAGCCCTTGTGCTACAAGTCTCGCTTTATATCTTAGCACCTGGTTGTTCTCATTTCTCTTCCAGATGAAAACTCATTTGGATCCTACAGGGAACACTTTAGGAGGTGTTCGGGCAAGAGGACCGAATACTTTCCTTTTATTTAGCGAGTGCAATTCTGCCTCAATTGCTTCTTTCCATTTGGCCCAATCTGAGCGCTTCTGGTACTCTGCCATGGACTTAGGTTCTAAGTCCAATTCAAGAATTTTAGTAATTTCAAAGGCAAAGTATATGTCGATAACTGTAGTCTTTGATCGTACTGAGTCTACATAATTTGTGAAAATTTCTTCATTTATTTCTTCCAGCTCCTCGTGATTTCCCACAACAGTGGAGTATGGGTGTTCCGATCTCCCAGTGTCAGATTGTGTGCACAAATTTTCATTGGAGTTACCATCCGCAGGATGGATGACTTCAGGGATTTTCTCAACATCAGGTTGAGGTTCTTTAACATTCTTATGGAGTAATTTGTTTTGTTCGGTTCTTTATTTCTGTGGACGTCTCCGTGGAATTAAGTCATGTGCACCCGAAGGTCTCCCCCTCTTCTTTGCATGAGGGGCATGAGTGAGTTCAGTATCCTTCTAGGGTACTTCATCTCTCTCTAGTGCATTTACTGCAGGTATTTGTGATTTTGTCACTCCCTTAAGCTTAGTGAAGGCATATGGCAGATGATTAGCTATTTGTTGCAAATATATTATGGAAGTTCAGAGTCTTTGGTGTGTGTATCTAAGGACCGAATGCTAGTGATATTCCAATCTATTTCTCTGCATTCTTTAGAGTGGTACCTTCCTCCTCCTAATGCCGGGAAATTGTCCTCATAAAAAATAAAATCAGTGTAACCAGCTGTGTGCTGATCCCCTGTCGTCGGCTCTAGGTATTTAATATTTGAGTGAGATTCAAAACCTACATAGGTCCCCAACTTCCAGTGAGGGCCCATGGTTGTACGCTGCGATGGTGAAATTGGTGCGTATACAGCACAACCGAATTTTCGCAGATGGGAAATACTTGGTTCTTTTTCATGCACTAATTTCAATGGAGAAATTGGATGATATGCTATTGGTCTGAGTTGGATTCATGCAGCAGCGTTCAACATTGTGTGGCCCCAATAGCTGGTGGGTAGCCTACATTTCTGTAAGAGTGGCCTAGCAATAAGTTTTATTCTTTTAATTAATGACTCTGTGAGGCTATTTTGAGTGTGGACATGTGATACTAAATGCTCTACTTTAATGTCCAGAGCCATACAATAATCATTAAATGCTTTTGAGGTAAAATCATCATCAATGTCCATTCGAATGGACTTAATTTGTTCATCTGGAAAAATAGCTCTTAATATGGTTATTTGGGCACTTAGCTTTACAAAGCATGGTTTCATATAGACAACAGACAAACATGGAATCATCTACTAAAGGCATCCAACATGGTCCCGAACATGGCCTAATTAATATAAGGGAGTGTCTATGCTTCAGGTGACTGAATTTTTTTTATTCATCAGTCACCTTTTCTCACCATTGGATCAACATTCTATAGGCCAGATTGTCTCTTTATAAAATAGACAAAAGTATTACGAGAAAAATACAAAAAAATTCTAAACTAGACAAAAGTAAATCTAAGTGAACCCTACAATCCTACAAATATAAAAATAAATAGAACTAAAAGTTACAGTAGAGCTGTGCTAAAATTGCAAATCACTTGGTACTGCAATTTTAGGCTTAGTACTGTGCAACTATAGGCAACTAAAAAATTAGCAAATCCATTAATCTAATGGTCAAAGGCACGACTTCTATGTATTCACACTTCAAAGGGAGTTTGGCGCTATAAACAATACCACCAACCTCATCATCTCATAGGATCATCACCCGCCATGTCATCTTAGCTCCCTATCCAATAACGTGTCTAAACATCAATGGTTGGATACATCATACATGAAATTTGCAGGAAATAGCCTAATTCCTACTGTTACGTAGAGGTAGCGTCTAGCCATACAGATAAATGACATGACAGGACGCAAGGAAAAGTTGGAATTTTTTACTGTATTGGCTCATTTTCGTCCCGTATTTACAAAAATTGCCATTATTTATTTATATATTTATTTACAAAATTGACCCTTGCCACACAGCCACCGTGCGACAGACCCTCACCATCCACCACATCACCTCCTGCCACACGGCCATTGTGCGGTGGCCGCCCACCACGTGTTCCTCCACAATTAGGGTTTCAATTGTGATCGTATAATTTTTTAAATATAGCAAATGAGTTTAAAAAATTATGAAATTTTATGTGAACACTCCTAACATGGTGTACTTTCTTGTGTAATTTTACTCATTCTGATTTTATCTCACAATTTCATTTAAGTACTATTTTGTACGAATTTGTAAATGAAGAAAATAAACTCCAAAAATTATGAATTTTGTTATGAAGGCTTCTCACATAGTGGACTTTATTGTGTACTATTTTGACAATTTTATATGTGTTCTGGAATTATCTCAAAAATTAAGGATTTAGGTCTCGAAAATTAAGGATTTAGGTCGCGAAAATTTGGATTTTAGGTTTCGGAAATTATGGCTTCATGAATTCATGTGACTTCGAATGTATGGAAAAAAAACTGTATTGCAATTCCATTGAAGATATCGATATACAATATGGTGTAGGAATTTCATGTTACATTTGGATCATTAATTTTCACATCGTCACGAAGTCCAATTTTTGTACGAGGCTTGGAGATTACAAACGTACTCGTGCCGATGAAATCTTTCGACCGAAGGTAAAGTGCGAGGCATGATAAGGTTTGGATTATTCATTTTCACATCGTCACAAAGTCCAATTTCCTATAAGAGAAGAGGAAATTTGATTTTTTTTAGTTGCTTTTAATTAGAAAATCTGTAAGAGATTTCTTGGATTATGATAAGGTTTTAATTTCACGGAAAATATTAAGAACCTTCGTTCTTTAGCATGTCTTAGCCTCCTATAAAACATGCACCAATATACAATATGCAGTCATTAGTTATTTGAGATTTGCTGATGTTTCAAAGGATGCCTTATTGTTTATTACTTACTATATCTTGTATTAAACAGCGACAGTAGACAGCTTTCTGGAGACGTGCTCGTATATAAACATCTTGGGTTACATTTTGGAGATATACATGTCAGCAAGGTATATTAGCGGTCTAGAGGAGCTTGTGGGATATTCCAGATATGTTATATTTTTTCCTACTTCTAGAAAACGGTCTTTGTCCAATGAGATGGCCAATAGTTATTTTGACGATGACATGTACTGGGTCTCGAGAAACCCAAAAGTTAGTCGACTGCTAATCGACCGAAGGTAAAGGGCGAGGCACAGAACCAGAACTACATTAGAGTCCGTTGACAGAAGCACGTCACACGTGGATACATGGCATGATGGTTCGGCTAATTGCTTTAGTCATCCTCGCTACTATTACGGTACACTGCGATACAAGCATTCGGACCATATAAGTATACATGCCTTCCGGAGATAGGAATAACATGGCTGGTAGGACGGGGGACTACTACGGAATGCCCTAACCTACTGCGTGGACCGGGACCATTTGCCCTTCCTTATGAGCTCGGCGTTGTACTCCTTGCTGGCCGCCTTGGCCTTGGCCACCATTTTCCTCTTTTCCTAGTGCTCCCTCTCACGAGCCGCGCGCTCCCTACACATGTACGCCTCGAGATGAGCTTGTGTCTCCCGCGGGATACGCTCGCTGTGCTCTTCGTTGTGGCGATCCTCCTTTTTCTTCTCGCGGTCCCTCTTGGCATCTCACTCCTCGCAGTCGAGACACCACTGGTCGCGTGGGTGGATCCCTTGGTCGATCTATTTGCGGTAGCCACATAGCGGATCCGGGGACTACGGGTAGACGGGAGAAGTTGTTAGTGCGTACTTTGAAAGAGAAATAGTAGGGGAATATACTGTAACTGGTCCTTACCGGTTGTCGATAGCGGCTCGTGTCCCAACGGCGGTCGGGATAGTCACAAGAGTAGTTTGTGTAACCCCAGTAACGCATGCCCAGGCTGAGGCTCTCCTTGGAGTTGAAGAACTTGCATATGTCCTTGCACCAACAAAGGGGTGGCGTCTCCCCCTCGGGCGGGTGTTGCGGTGAATGCTGGGTTGAAATGTTCAAGTAGGGGTTACTGCTATGGGGGGCTGTCATTGTGGGGAGGTGCCCTCCTGGCACACTCTGTTTGTTCATCTCGGGCCGCAGCACCCCTTGCGAGTTCGTGGATCTCGTCCCATTGGGTCCTCATCTGAACGAGATTGTGTTGAAATCTTGATACAGGCGAGCCCACCATAGAAGGGGTAGTATTTATATACCGAGCCGGTCCTACGTACGTGACTGAATTGTAATCCGGTTGAAGAAAATTCTTATTCGTGAGGCAGAGACCCTGAGGAGGAATCGTGTGGTCTTGTTGTTCTGAACAGTCAGCGTCGCAGTGTGTTGTCTTATCAATCTACAAAAGTGGCAGCGTGTGGCATGACAGAGTGCAGTCTTTTCGGCCTGAAAAGGTCACGTGGTACTTCACAGATGGTGTTTAATACAAACCGTCTGTGATAATTAACTCATCACAGATGGTTTTTAGCACAGCCAATAACACAAACGATCGCTAAACCAAACTGTCTGTGATTGTATTTAATACTGACGATTTTGTTCATCCGTCTGTGATGAGACGTCCAATATTAACCTTTTTGCAGTAGTGTTTCCAAGCTGGTGTCAGCATAGTAGGAGGAGGGCACTACTGTGGTGGAGGATGTTGTCTTGCTTCCTGCTCTCCTTGTCGTCATAATTGTTGTGGTGGTGGTGGTGGTGCTGGACATGGTGGTAGTAGTACATGTGCTCGTGTGAAGAGACTATGGAGAGGTACGACGCCTAAAACATTTCAAGCCAACTGCTGCAACACATTGAACAAACGGTTGCAACAAATAGTATTTTCCTTTGTTGTGATGTTGTTGCAATAGTATGTTTTATTTGTTGCACAAGAGTTTTTTTTGCGGTACGGATGTCTATTTTTTGCATCATTATTCCAAAAATGTTGTAACAATTATTTTCGGATGTTGTCGTTGTTATTTTCAAATGTTTCGGTGTTATAACATAGAAATTTGTTTGATTTGGATATTTGAATTAGTAAAAATATTACAACAATTATTTTTGGATGTTGTCACTGTTATTTTCAAATGTTGTAATGTTGTAATATCGAAATATGTTTGATTGGGATATTTGAATTAGTTTCAAAACTCAACTAGGTTCTATATTGATAGTTTTATGTAATTTCGGTGAGAATATGATATTTTTCATAATCATTTCTCTCATCATTGTATTGTTATTTATACATTTTGTTACACATATAAATTAAAACTGTTGCATCCATTGTCTACCGATCGTACATCCGGAAGCAAGATGCTTCCCACCATTATACATGTCCCAAGCCTTCGAGGGTTTTATCGTCGTTATCGAGTTAGCGGGCCCGCGTGACATGACCCATCAGCGGTCTTGGGCTGCGTGCGACATCTGAGTTCTGAGCCCGTCCAGGGGACCTACCACTGCCGGCATCGTCGAGATTGACCACCTCCTTCCCGGGTCCTGCCAAAACTAACCAACTTGGAGTATGTAAGTTCGATTTTGAAGAACCAACATTCCTTATCACCGGTTTTGCTACTAATCCTGGTACGGAATCGCTTCGACTGAAACACGCTCATCGATCGGGGTTGAGTTTGTAACACGTCTACCAGTCTGGCATACTAGGCTAAGAACAGCTAGCGACAATAACCAATACCAGCTGCTCCTTATCTGGCTCGCCCTTCTTTGTTTTATTGTCAAGATTGGGAAACTATTCAATGGCATATAAGAAATCCCCTCTCTTCTTATATACTAGTAGGGTGTCCATGCGTTATAACGAAACTTAAAAAGAGAGTGATATATATCAGCAGACGGAATCCTAAACCGCATAATAAATATCAATTTTCTTTTGCACATATATAAACGGAAACATTAACTCCGCCTATTACATCACCTATTACTACTACCCGGAAATTAAAATTTTGATCTCGTAGATTATTTACCTTTGGAAGTTGAAGTTGATGCAGACTTACCTCCTCGGCGTATTGCCTATTTTCAAGCATTGCCAGCTAACAAGGAAGAGGGCTACACGTCGATGGCCACTTTCTTCTACTCTGAACCTAAGTCACGACTCGGTTCTCATAGCCATTGGCATCTGCAGCCCTCGCCAGACACATTGCGGTAAGGAGGTGGGAGGCCAGGGGAGGAGGCGGCGACGGCATTGCGGTGGTAAGGGAGGAGAAGGCGGCGGCGGCGCATGGGAGGATTAGGATGAATAGGACACGGTGCGGTGAACTCGAGACGGCGGCGTGACAAAGGAAGGCCGCTTTCGTCTCTGCCTCTTCCTCCTGCACCATCGCTGCCTCACATCCCTTCCTCGGCGCCGCTACTTCTCCAAGATACTGCCTCCTCCTTTCCTTCCAGTGTCTTCTCCCCTCCCCGCTACCTCCTCTTGTTGCTGGCGCTACCTCTATGCATCACTGCCTCCTACGCTGTCGAATCCCCTCATCTTCGTACACGCCGCCATTGCAACCCGTGGACTGAGTGCTGGAGGGTGTCAGGATCTCTAAGGCACGAAGCGAATGCCAGACATCCACATGTGGTGAATCGTTGTGTGAAACAGGAAGGAGTGGTCCAGCGACGAAGTTCGATACGTGTATGTGAAAAAGAAGTGGGGCGGCGACGGTTTGGGTGGTTGCGAAGAAGTGGGGGCATGAATACGTTCGCAAGTCACGAGGGGATGGCGGAGCGAGACCTTATCCTTATTAGGTTGGGTCCACATGTTAGTGCATCTCGATGAGGAATTTAGGAGGGGCGAGAGAGGCCAACCATGCACACAAGATAAATAACATTGTCCCGCTACGCGGGAGTAAACTCCTTCTTTTATTAGTTAAGATATGGTGAGGACAATTGACTGGTGTGTCATTTTAAAACACACAACATATAGGTTCAATATCTCAAAGAATCATAGTGAAAAATCTAGATTAGTAAGAATCAAACTCTAGTTGTCGGCCATAAAGACGATGTAAAATTACCTTGTCTAAGGGTCTATTTGGATGATAGTCAATAGAGACCTTACCAAATTTTGGTGTTACCAAAACCCAGCGTTACCAACAAATTTGGTAAAACTGGAGTGTTCGGACTGGAGCCAAAATAGATTGCCAAACTTTGGCAATCTTGTTCCGTGTTGTTTGGTTTGGAGCCTCCAAAGTTATTGTCTATTGTTTGGATTGGAGCCAAGATAGGAATATGCTAGCTCTACCAATCAAGAGGTGAGGTTACCTCTTCTCACATAATCATGCATACAAGAAAGATAGTTGGATAACATTGAACTGCTGAAGATGATGTTACCTGTGCTCAGAGCAGAGAAGATGATGTTAGCTGTGCAAGACTGTAACTAGCTGAACTAACGTGACTGTAAGAATACTTATGAATGGCAAGTCAGGCTAAATTTAAGGTGTGTTATTTGGCTACCTAAACTCTTTATTTAAGGGAATCACTGCAATGTGATTAGTTATTAAATCAGTTTAGTCTCTGGTAAATAAGATCCAACAACATGTATACAGTATCCATAAAAAACATCAAGTCCAACCAGCACTGTTACTTGAAGGCTTTGATGCTGTCAAAAAACATCAACTCCAACCATCAGTTAAGAGTCGTCAAGAATTCTTAAGAAATTACAGGACACACCACCTACAAACATTGGAGCAGCTCTCTTCAAATGCTCTATACTTGGAAGGCTTTGATGATGTAAGTGCAGCCTGGAATTCAGTTTACCAGTAGCTCCTGACCTCCTGCACCTGCATCTAACAATACAAGCCTCACAATACCAGTAGCATCCAACAATTACCAGTAGCATCTAACCAGACAACATCGAGAAATCAAGAACCAACGAAACCTGGGAAGATAATGATCCCAGATTGGCATCATGTCAGAAATGACACTTCTTCCTCCAGGACTGCATCATATGTATAAGTTATGATGAAAACTAGGCCCCATCAGGTTCTCAGATGTCACCGACAAATAGGTTTAGCACTGACAAAACAATATAGCACAGCTAACAGAATATACATCAGTACACAATATTTAACACAGATCTTACCCACCGTCCAGAATTACAAGCTGTAACGAAACATTGGCCATTGCCATTAAAGTAACCCATGGGTGTAGAAATACAGCTAAAAGATCACAGCAGTCCTGATCTTGGGCTACAGCTAACAGAAAGCAAAACAAAAATAACACGGAACGACTACTACAACATCTATTTTTACATATATCACAAAATATCCATATCAACCTAGCTACCAGCAGGAGCATCAAGTTTTACACACACATGCAAAATACGAAGCACAACATTACTTTCCGAGTACGACCAGCTAACATGTACATCACAAATTCTCCAATATCCAGTTATGAAGGGCGCAACAAGCAACCACCACCTTGGCGAAGTCTGGACTGTATTGGTCCCCTAGCGCTCCGTAATTCCTAAACTAGCCCCGTTAGCTCCGAATTTCCACTTTTGGCCCCTATTTGGCGCGTCTTTGTGGCAGGGGACATGACGACCAAGGTGTTGCGCTCCCGACCAGTAGCGAAGAAGGTCTTCTTGTCCCACACAAAGATGACCTCCTCCTACCCGGTGCACGCAAATCCAAGAGGAGAGAGAAAATACATTTAAGAATATTTCTGGGATGAATTTTTAAATATAGCAAATGAGCTCCAAAAATTATGATTTTTTTTTGGAGACGCCCAAAACAGTGTAATTACTTGTGTAATTTTTTTAGAATTTTATGAGTTACGATTTTTTGTGTAAAATTTATTTAAGTATACTGTTTGTAGGAATTTTCTAATATAGAAAATGAGGTCCAAACATTATAATTTTTTTTCTAGGCTCCTTATACAATGTACTTGATTGTGTAATTTTTTCATAATTTTATATGTTCCAAAATTATCTCGACAAATTAAGAGTTTAGGTCTTGAAAATTAGGACGAAAGGTTTCGAAAATGAGGGTTTCATGATTTCATGTGACTTGATATGTGGGAAGTTTAGTACCACATGACTACTCTAGGTAAAAGACACTCCCTCCTCCGCACATTTGTCGTCCCGTCACTGTTGTCCCCCCTTGCCCGCAGTGCTCGCTTTTATGACAATTATTTGATTGAGTAATGAGGCTAATGGTACCAATAGGTGGTATGGGTGATTTCGTTGGTGTTTTCAATTCCACCATAGAAATAGATTTGTGCAACAAACTTGGTAATTCCCGAGACCTCTTCAGGGACCACAAAAAATCGTCTGTGATATCGGGTGGCCCATACTTCACTCCTCTGCCTCTACTCCGCCTACCATCTTTGTTCCTCCACCATAGAACCAATATAAGAACAAGAACAACTAGAGCCTTCTGCCTCCACATGCAGTAATTAAGGTATTGTAGTTGATTGTTGTCCATCTGGATATGGATGACATGCATAAGTTCAACTGAGAAGGAAGAAAAATGGAAATCGTACACATCAGGTAATATAACATGACAACAATCGGCAAACACATAGTCGGCAAATAATGCTAGTTCTTCATGACATCTAGAGGAAGCACATGCTGTCACCAACTAAGCCAGCGTATACATTACAAAAAGATCAAGAAGGGATCTAATTAGCATCACAACAATCAACAAATACATGCCAGATGTAAGGGATGAAATGAACATACCTCATGTGCCCAAATCCGCTGAGAAATCCAAAACCCCAAACCGATTTCGCCCAAATCCACCCAGAATTATGAAATCCCGAACGAATGCCACCCAAATTTGACCCCCACCTCAACTTCCGAAGGGCGTCGACGACTAGGGGACGTGTGCCGATACCACGGGAGAGGAGAAGTAGGGAGGTGCAGCTCTAGGAAGATCAAGCAACAAGCCCCTGATTAACATCACAGGCACAAGAATCAACAAACAAATGCGTAGGCTAATACATGTCAGACGAACGGGATGAAATCAACGTACCTCATGCCCAAATCCGCCGAGAAATCGGAAAACCCCAACCGATTTCGCCGAAAAACACCAAGAAATCCCTTCATCCTAAACCGATTTCAACCAAAGCCACCAAGAACTCCCAGATCCTCAACTGATTTCGCCAAAATACACCCAGAAATGCTAGATCCCCAACCGATTCCACCCAAATCCACTGAGAAATTCACAGATCCCTTGCCGATTCCATACGAAATTCTACCCCATCTCTACTCCTAATGTGGAAACAACAAGCAGGGGAGGTGTGACGAAACCGGGGGAGGAGAATTGGGAAGGTGAAGCTACGGAGAGAAGGGGAGAGGAGAGCACGCGAATAGACAGCAGAGGAGCACGCGAGCAAACTACAGTGGAGAGAAGTGGGAAGGTGAAGCTGTTTGGGAAGGGGAGAGCTATGCATCCAGGTCAGGGAGAGGAAGGAAAGGGTAACCCTAACGCTGATCGCTTTTATACGGGAGATCACGAGTTGGCCTGGAGTGGCCACGCCAAAACGCGGGCGAGCGATTCGCCCGCCTAGAATTTGCCCACAAAACGCGAGACAAACACACGGGCGTTACCAAATTTCAGTGGGTAGTACTAAAATTTGGTATCAAACCAAATCATAGGCAAATTTTATGGGTATTACCAAAGTTTGGTTTGGTTCATTCAGTTTTCAATCCAAACAGCCCTAAGTGCACTGCAGAACTCTTGTGTACCATGCACGAAATGCACTTGTTATGCGGCCCAACCGAAAGGGCCGTGCCGTACCATCATCTCAAATCTTACTAGGCCGTCAAAACGGGCCCGTAGAACAGTCCGGCGGCATGGTCGTCAGGCGGGCCCCTTCCCCATCCCCGCAAAATCTCATCCGCAATCCGCAATCCGCAATCGACCAACCAGACCACACCCCGCGTGTCACGCCCCATTCCACCGCCTCTCGCTCTCGACATGGACGCGGCGGAGAGGAGGCTCGCCCGCGTCACGGCCCACCTCCTGCCCTTCCTCCGGCTCCCTGCCCCTCCCCTCGCGCCGTCCCCCGCTGCGGCGACGTCGTCGCCAGCCTCGGACAGCTACCGGCGCGTCCACAGCGATGTGCCGTCGGAGCCCCCGGAGTGGCGCGCGGCGACGGACGAGTCCGGGAAGGAGTTCGTCGACATCCTCTACGAGAAGGCCGTCGGGGAGGGCATCGCCAAGGTGAGACATTACCCTTCTACCAATATCCTTGCAGAATTTTGGATTCTAGTCAAACTGCGGCCGGTGAAATTGCCAAGATCGAGCTTCTTTGTTGACTAGTATCGTACTAGGCTACTAGCGTCTAGCGCATTGTTCTTGCATTTCACGATTGACTGATCGCAATTCCTGTTGCAGATCACAATAAACCGTCCGGATAGAAGAAACGCGTTCAGACCATTGACCGTAAAAGAGCTTATGCGTGCGTTCAACGATGCTAGAGATGATGGTTCAATTGGAGTCATTATACTATCAGGGAAGGTAACGCTGCTATAGGAATCATGGAGTTCTAGACTTCACGCATTCTGTTCATGGTGAGTTGGCAATATAGATGTGGAAAGCAGCTTACTTTGATCTTTTGAATACACAGGGAACCAAGGCCTTCTGTAGCGGCGGTGACCAAGCGTTAAGGGATTCTGATGGATACGTTGATTTCGATAACTTTGGCCGCCTCAACGTTCTAGACCTCCAGGTCAAACGCGTTCCTCTGACATTTTGCATGAAGTAATGTACTTACGTAGAAAACTGAGAATTTTTCGTACAATAACCTTTCTCGCAAGTTGTTTTTCAAGAGCGTTGACCTCTGAGTTCAGTTTGTAGCAACCACTGTGCACTAATCTCCTTTATGTTACCCTTACTTGACTGGGCATCAATTCCGAGTGTGCTCATCAGATACTGACCATAATGTGAGCTTAATGGTTGCATGTTCAGGTTACCCTTCACTAAAGGCCTATAAGCAAATTACATTTTCTTGTTGTTGGTGTATTATTGTTCTACTGTTCACCATTACCTCTGTATGAAATGCTTTTTTAAAAAAAATCTGAGCACATCAGGTAAATAATTTCTCCAGGTACAAATTCGGCGTCTTCCAAAGCCTGTTATAGCAATGGTAAGAACATACCGTGACTATCATTTTTTAGCGAATTTCTTTTATCATCCTACATACTAATCCTGTGGCACATGCTATCAGGTTGCTGGTTATGCTGTTGGTGGTGGACATGTTTTACACATGGTATGTGACCTAACAATCGCAGCTGACAACGCAATATTTGGGCAGACAGGTCCCAAGGTGATTTTCCGGCCTAATTTTATCTTGCTGTGTAGTATGCAGATGTGACAGTAGATTTTACATTCTATGTTATATTGTTGTCACTTCTACATGTTGAATAAAAGCACTCTCCTAGTAGTATCCTTTTAGAGTTTCTACCTGTGGAACATTGTTTGATAATTTTTGCAACAAATTTGTCTCAACATAGCTTTAGCATGTACGGCGCCTTGTATACGCCTTTGATACAATGGATGAACTTCTACTGAGTTCTTACAAAAGATAACCAAGGCTAAGATTATGATAACTTTGGATTCACTGTAGCCTATCTGGAAAAATCAGCATATTCAGAGTTCAGCTAAAATTGTGCCATGTATAACATACAGAAATTTATCATCGAATTGCTAGGACAAGTCTGTCATATGGGGCAACGTATATGGTAGGCGTCATAAGGCTAACGGGCAGCCAGCTATAGCAACTGCCGATTGAGAATCCTTTGTATCCCAAATAGGAAGATTGATATTAGGAAATATTATATTAGGAAGAGTCCAATTAGTATCAACAGTTTAGGAAGGATAATACCTTCTATTTATAGTTTGCTTGTAATTCTATATAAAGGAAGATATGAAATAGAAAAGGGCAAGCAAGGATTAGGGATTAACCTAATCCCTTGCGCCTCCCACTAGCTCCCTTGCGCCTCCCATCACCAGCTCCTCCTGGCGGCTAGGGTTTCACCTAGTCGCACCTCATCACGGCGCCCAAGCGTGACCCTCATCCTCCAAACCTCATCATTCCCTTTCGCCTTTGCTCCCAACGTTCATCTCCTGACATCTTGGTATCAAAGCCATCCGTTGTTCCTTCCCCTATGGTTAACAGCAGTGGTTTTGACGACAAGTTCAAGGAGGTGATGATAAAATTCATGGAGAACACCGGCAACCAACTCAAGCTGCTGCCCGAGGTTTTAGAGTGGCTCAACAATCACGCCGGCTAGCTTGAAACACTCGGGAGCCGGCTGCACCGTTATGACCAACGGTTGGCACGTATGGAGGGCCAACCGGGCAGTGAATAAGGCGTCGTTGATCGAGAAAACCGGGACACCACAGCCTCTATTGCTGCCGTCACTACTAATAACGCGGCAATCGAAACCCTAACGCCATGGACGTTGTGGCCATGCCGCCACATCGCCGGGGCCAGAGTGAGGCTGATTTCCGCCAGCCATACCAGCCTCTACACCGGGGTGAGTTCGACCGGGTAGGAGCTCCTTGGAACCCACCACGTTACATCAAGCTCTCCTTTCCGACCTTTGACGGCTGGGAAGACCCGCTCCCATGGCTCAATCGCTGCGAACAGTTCTTTCGAGCTCAACCAACGTCGATTGAGGACAAGGTATGGGTAGCCACGTTTCATCTGATAGGGGCGGCACAGCTTTGGTACATGCATCTTGAGCGCATGGAGGGCACGCCGAACTGGCGACACTTCACCGACTTAGTCTCTCGGCTGTTTGGATCACCAACCCGCTATAATCCCCTAGGCGATTTGACGGCGCTTCACCGGACTAGCACGGTGGACGAATTCATCGAGCAATTTTTGATGCTGCTAGCACGCGTGGGCCGTCTGGACGACGAGCAGCAACGTATGCTATTCACGGCCAGGTTGGGCAAACCACTTAAGACTCACGTGGAGCTCCAGAAGCCCGACGACTTGGAGGAGGCTATGGACTTGGCTTGGGCTTACGAATGCCTGGCCACCTTGTCGTGCGACGCAGGAGGGTTGACCGCCACGCCACGATCGGTCGCATTACGACTCACGATAGCACGGCAATCCCCGATGGCTAGCGGCGCGGCCTCTTCGGCTCCCCTCCCCGCAGGGAGCGTTGTGTCAATCGGTGCGTTAGGAGCGTCGCACTCGTCCACGACATCGACAGGAGCGCCAGGCATCACACGCCCATTCAAGCGCCTGACGCTGCTGAGATGGAAGAACGCCGAAGCTAAGGACTTTGCTACAACTGCGACAAAAAATTCCATCCGAGGCATCAAAAACTCTGTAAGCACATCTTCTCATTACAGGTGGAGCCTGACTCAGAGGACGAGGAGGAGGAACCTGAGGTGGCGGCCATTTCCCTCCTCGCCCTCATCGGCATCCGCAAGACCCAGACGATGCAGCTAGCCGACACCATCAACAACATCCACCTATTGGCCCTGGTGGATTCTGGGTCGACCCACAACTTCGTGGCAGCCGAATTGGTCGTGTGAGTTGGCTTGTCCCTCACGCCACGCACAGGGCTGTCCGTGGCAGTCGCAAACGGCGACCATGTGACAAGTGGCGGCATCTGCCGCACCACGCCCATCTCCATCGACAACGAAGATTTCACCACCGACTTCCTCACGATTCCGTTGGGCAGCTTCGACGTCGTACTCGGCGTCCAGTGGTTGGGCTCACTAGGACCCATCACTTGGGACTTACACCACAGGACGATGTGTTTCTAGCGGCACGGGCGGGAGATACTGCGGCACAACGCCAACCTACCAAGCGCCGGCCCACACCTCCACATGGCGATCTCGGAGAACCACATGGGCGATCTTTTTACGGAGTTCCAGGCCATCTTCGCGGAGCCCCGGGACCTGCCACCAGCGAGAGACCGGGATCATCGCATTTATCTCCTTCCTAATTCGGGTTCTGTGGTGGTCCGGCCTTAAAGTACCCAGCCCTCCAGAAGGACGAGTTAGAGCGCCAATGCGCCGCCATGCTCGATCAGGGCATCATTCGGCGCAGTACCTCGGCATTTTCGACGCCTGTCCTACTGGTCAAAAAGCAGGATGGGACATGGCGTTTCTACGTCGACTACCGGCCTCTGAACAACAAGACAATCAACGATAAGTTCCCAATTCTGGTGGTCGTGGAGCTACATGACGAGCTCAAAGGGGCTTGGTTCTTCACCAAGCTGGATTTGCACTCGGGGTACCATCATGTTCGGATGCACCCCGGGACATCGAGAAGACTGCGTTCAGGACGCATGAGGGCCTCTTCGAGTTCTTGGTAATGCCGTTTGGCCTAACAAACGCATCGGCCACCTTCCAGGCTCTTATGAATGAAGTTCTTCAGCCCTACTTATGTCGCTTTGTCCTTGTTTTTTTCGATGATATTTTGGTATACAACTCCTCCTGGGCGGATCACCTGCGCCATGTGAGAGCCGTTTTTCAGCTTCTACATCAACATTAGCTCTTCCTGAAGCGCTCCAAGTGTCTCTTTGGGGAATCGTCTGTGGCATACCTTGGACCCATCATTCGGGCCGAAGGCGTTGCCATGGACCCTTCCAAGGTGGAGGGTGTCCTGGACTGGCCGTAGCCCCAGTCGGTGCGCGCCCTTCGCTGCTTCCTCGGCTTGGCAGGCTACTACCGCCACTTCATCAAGAACTATGGCGCCATGGCAACCCCTTTGACTCGACTCCTCCGTAAAGAGGGGTTCACCTGGATGCACAGGCCTTTACGGTAGTCAAACAGGCACTCACTTCGGCGTTGGTCCTACAGTTCCTGGATTTTTCCTCTCCATTCATTGTGGAGTGCGATGCGTCGGGCACAGGATTTGGTGCTCTTCTTCATCAAGGTGCTGGGGCCATCGCGTTCTTTAGTCGCCCCATTGCGGCACGCCACACCAAGCTGGCGGCTTATGAACATGAGCTCATTGGTCCAGTACAGGTCATGCAGCATTTGTGAGAGTCGTCGGGCGGTTTAACTTGTAATGCTTAACTCTCCAATTGGTCCTAGCATTACAAATTAAATTTTCCCGCCCTCGGTGTATTATGTACCTCTCAGGAGCGGTACACACACCTTCACAAACAGTATCAAACCATACACAGGTAATCATAATACCGCAAGATAAGATACAAGTACACAGCAGGAAACAATAAATGAACTGAAATAAAATAAAATCATAAATTAACCAGAAATGGAGTTCCAATGGCTTGCCCCGCAGGGCAACCGACTGGGGCTAAAACCTTAGCAAATCGACGTTTCGTGCACATCTTTCCTTACCATAATTAATCTCAATACCTATTGTCCAGATTAGTAAATAAAAGCAAACAGTGAGTAAACGAATGTACTCTGCAAGACTTATGATTAATAAACCTATACATAGCTACACGCAGGCTTCATTCAGTGGGGATGGCCATAGAGTTCATTTTTAGCGTAAAGCCACATTTTATTTGTAATAGTGTAATAGATTGAAGGCAATTTGTTAAAACAATTTTTAACTGCTCAAATATCAGTGTGACAACAATTATAAACATAATTAACATCCTAAAGATGACTACCTATAGCCACCACAATAATAGTACGAATTACCCATTCGTACCATCCATTTTCATGTTTTTATCAAAATGTAATACTAGAGGCCGTATTTGTGGGGGCGTCCTTTCACTATCCGGACGGATCATTATGCCCTCAAATTCCTTTTGGATCAGCGCCTCTCCACGATTCCTCAACATCAATTGGTGAGCAAATTATTTGGTTTTGATTTTGTAGTAGAATTCAAGCCAAGCCACTTGAATGTGGTCACCGACGCCCTGTCTCATCGAGATCTTTGAGCAAGGATCGCCTTCGCCATTTCGCTCCCCGCCTCTATCTGCTTGATAACTCGTGCTGTCAAGCGCATGCATGGGTCGACCTTGTCGAGCCTCCATGATCGCATCTCCTCCGGTAAGTTGGGCTCTCCATGGTCCTTGGTGGAAGGCATGGTGTGCTATGAGCAGCGCGCCCACGTGTCAGCCGACTCCATGTTCCTGTCGGCTGACCTGGGGGCTGTACATGATGGGCCTCATGAAGGGATCCAGAAGACACTCCATCGTTTGAGGGCAAATTTCCATGCCCCACAGGACCGGGTGGTGGTCCAAGAGTACGTCCGCGCCTGTGAGGTATGCCAACGCAACAAGCAGAACAACTCCACCCGGCCGGCTTACTGCTTCCCCTTGCAGTCCCTTCTCGGTGTGGTCCGATATCTCCATGGACTTTGTGTAGGGATTGCCAAAGGTGGGCGGCAAATTTGTCATTTTAACAGTGGTCAACAGGTTCTCCAAATAAGCCCATTTCATCACTTTGACTCATCCATATTCAGCTTCTTCAGTTGCACATGCCTTCTTTTCAGAGATTGTCCGGCTTCATGGCATACCCACCTCCATTGTCTCTAATAGGGACCCAGTATTCACCTCCAACTTTTGAAAGGACCTGTTTTCACAGTGTGGCACAAATATTAATATGAGTACGGCCTTCCATCCCCAATCTGACGGGCAAGCTGACGTGGTCAATAAAATCATCACTATGTATCTCCGTTGTATGACGGGAGATCGTCATCGCTAGTGGGTTTGTTGCTTGCCTTAGGCTGAATTCATCTACAATACGACGTACCACTCCGCGCTGCAAACTACCCCATTCTGGGTAGTCTATGGGTAGGATCCACTATCGTTTCGTGATTATTAGCCTGGTGCGGTGCACACTTCTGCAGTTGACCATGAGCTTCAGGACCATGACTTGTTTTTGTCCGATGTTCGTGGTTGTTTACAACATGCTCAAGAATTTTACAAAAAATTCTATGACCTCAAGCATCGTAGCGTACACTTTGCGGTGGGCGACTTTGTGTGGTTGCGTCTTCATCACAGACGCCCGCAACGTTGCCGGGGGCGTGATGTGGGAAGCACAGGCCTAAGTATTATGAGACGTATCGCATTTTCTCCAAGATCAGTGAGGTCGCTTACCAATTGGATTTGCCAAAATCAGCACACTTAGATGATGTTTTCCATGTGAATCTACCTAAGAAGTATGACGGTATTCCTCCAGAAGCTCAGCTGCCCTTGCCACCTCTTCTACACGGTCGGGTCATTTTGACACCGGCCAAGGTGCTCCGTGCCCGACTCTCTTAGGACCAATGGCAGATTCTTGTACAATGGGAGGGCCTCCAAGCTGCTAATGCCTCATGGGAAGATGTTCTTGCTTTTTGGGAGTCTTATCCTTCTTTTCAGCTCATGGATGAGCTATTTGTTTAGGGAGGGAGAAATGTCATGTGGGGCAATGTATATGGTAGGTGTCATAAGGCTAAGGGGCAGCCGGCTATAGGAACTACTGATTGAGAATCCTTTGTATCCGAAATAGGAAGATTGATATTAGGAAGAGTATAATTATTATCAGCAGTTTAGGAAGGATAATATCTTCTATTTATAGTTTGCTTGTAATTCTATATAAAGGAAGATATGGAATAGAAAAGGGCAAGCAAGGATTAGGGACTAACCTAATCCCTTGTGCCTCCCACCACTAGCTCCTCCTGGTGGCTAGGGTGAAACCCTAGCCGCACCTCATCACGGCGCCCAAGCGCGACCTTATCTCCAAACCTCATCCTTCCCTTCAACGTTCATCTCCTAACAAGTCAATGTTAATGAAGGTAGGTAGAAGAGCGTGGTGTTTAGGCTGTACATCAAGATCACGCCGTACATCTATTTCGATGTAGTTTGATGCTCTGAATGTGAATGGTTGCTACCACAAACATGTAGCTTTGAGTAGGATGGATTTCTTGTACTGGAGTTGGTACTTTTAGAGCGAGTAGATTTATTTGGAAGATCCAATCTGAGTAGCTTTACTAAATATATCACTATCATGTCAAATCAGTTAAAATTAGAGCCATGTACTTATGGGCAACATATCTCATGCACATGAGGTAATTGGTGAACATATGGACATACGCAATCTGGTCCATCCGATCCAAAACGGATGAATGAGATCGAAATCGATGGAACTCCCCAACCCACTTATGCCATCTTACATTTTGCCCCCTGCTCGAGTTCTCTGTTCTCTCATTTGGCTCCTTGCTCCCTCGTCCTCTTCATCCTGCCTCCTCCAACCACCAACCACCATCCCCAATCCCTTCCATTCCTCCCTGACCCCGTGCTAGCGCTTCTTTCCCTTGCCCCTATCCTTCTTGCGCCGCCCTTTCCTGCGCCGCCGCCGCCGCTGTAAGAGGTGGAGGATGGGGAGGCAAAGGAGAGGAGCTTGTGGGCGTGGAGAAGCAGTTGTCAGAGTCATGGATGACGTCGGTGGCTGACGAGCAGCAGCACGTGGTCGCGGAGACGATGCAGGGGATGGAGAGGCGGCGTGACGTAGGGAAAGGGGCGCAGTGCAGGAGGGCGGCTTTGAGGAGGAGGCACCCGATGGGTCAGCGGAGCGCCGTTGGGTGATGGCAGGCAGGGGGCACGATGTAGGAGGACGGGCGCGACGTAGGGAAAGGGGCGTGCTAGCACGGGGTCGGGGAGGAATGGAAGGGCTTGGGGATGGTGGTTGGTGGAGGAGGCATGATGAGGAGGATGAGGGCGCAAGGGGCCAAATGAGAGAAGAGAGAATTCGGGCAGGGGGCAAAATGTAAGATGGCATAAGTGGGTTGGGGGGTTCCACTACTTTCGATCTCATTCGTCCGTTTTGGATCGGATGGACCAGATTGTATATGTCCATATTTTAACCAATTAACTTCTGTGCATAAGATATGTTGCCGTACTTATGGCCTTTACTAACGTTAATCAATTATTTTCCTTCAGAACCATGCTGGTCATAATGGTCAACCAAAACAAAAAGGGGGAAAAACTTCCCTATTAAAAGTCCATTATAATGATTTACAATCAGATGTGATCATATTCAGAATGCCTTGGCATGTCACTCTACCAAGTTTCAAGTTTCATGTATGGCCGCTTTTTTCGTGGTTTCCTCTATTCTAATTTGATTATATTTTCCTTTCTCTTTAAAGTGTATAGCTTCAGTTGGCAACATTTGAATTTCAGAAACACATGCTGACAGGATAAGATATATACTAATTTGATTGCACTTGTTTCTCTTCTTTTATTCCTATTCCTTACCTTTTTTCTCAATAATCCCTACCAGTCTACCGCACAGCTTACTTTACCTTTTCTCTATGTGATTTGTTTCACAGGTTGGAAGCTTTGATGCTGGCTATGGCTCTTCGATTATGTCTCGATTGGTAAGTTACCATACCAATATGTTGGCTTGCTTAATTAATGTCCTATATACAACATATGCTGATCAAATGAGATGTATATTCTATTTCTTAAAAAAATAGAACATAAAACACCCCAATTTTTTTGGTCACATTTTGTCGGGACCAGATTTCTGAATTCGAACCCTCTGTGTATTTCTACATTAGTTCCCGATCAGTAGCTAGTGCACACGGTGGATACATCATTGATAACAAGTTCGAATCACGATTAACATAAAAATAATAACAAAGCACCTGCCTTAAGACCACTTATTACAATAAAGGTCACATGATCTCAATTCTTACAGCGGTGGAAACAACAAACGATAAACTCCGAGTGGTGACTCATCAAATTGCCCACCGGCATTCGATTGGGGTGCGTATCCTAGTACTCTAGGTGTCCATCAAAGCCACAGGTGAAGTACTCGTAGTTCTCCTTAGCGTCGTTGAAGGTTCCTAGGATATGTTTTGAGTGTAGCATGTGAGTACATAAAGTACTCCGCAAGTCTTGTGAAAAATACATATGGATAGCTTTAACAATTGGGGCTTATATGGTTCTTTTGCACAAAGCAATATTTTATGTTTTAACAATTTTCATAAAGCACATTTGACAAACGTAGTTTAGATAAATAAATAAATTGTCTCACTAGTGAAGGTTCTAGTTACCAGTCACTAGTCTCGAGGCTCTAACCACCAAGGTTTAAAGAGTAGGGCTCTAGCTACCCAATTGGCTCTAGTTAACAGAACAACAATCCAAGAGTTCCAACTACTCCCATATTTTCCAAAATAATTATTTTAAAACAAAACTAAAATCTACTATGTGAAAATGCACCTTACCCTCCCTTAACCGTGGGCACGGCTATTCAAATAGTTTTACACTCTGTAGATGTTTTACAGCTTGACCCACACGAGATAATCGATTTATAATGTCGGCCATGACACGCTTCCTTAGGCGTGCGACTGAGTGATTATCACAAGGCTTTTACAATACTTTTTTCCTTACATTAGCCCGCCCGATGAACTTAACCCCAAGTCATGAACGCCATTTACTATCGACCCAGAGCTCACCATTGTGGGGGATAACTTGTTCAGACATGGACATCAATTACTATCGCCTAGTGCAAATCCTGACAGATATGGACATCAATTACCATCGTCTGCACTACCTAGGTAACTCCTACCATCTACAGCCTGCAGGCTAAATATCTGGACTTAGTAAATTAATCAGCTAGGTTCTTCCCATTTATGATATGTGGTTGTACGGTATTACTCGGTTTGAATAGACACAAGCGTCGGTCCTTAATCGATCAAGGCAAGACAGTCGAAACTCATGCCACTCGCCTCAGTCTAAACAATTTCCACCATTTTATTTTATTTTTCAATTAACCTAATGTCATACATTTCTCAAACTATTTTAGCATAAAGGGTAATAATAACTTCTCCCCAAATGGGTGATTATGACCGAATAAGCATGTCTAAGCAATTCTACCGTTTTTATCTATTCCACGACATTGTAATATTATTGCGGAAAGACTGCTAGGGTGATAAAGGTATATGGATAACAATTATCAAAGGAAGGTATTGACAATTTTAAGTTTAGCTCACATTCTAGGATTTAAGCTCATCATTTTATGTAAATAGCAAATGCGTAATACTTTTGAAACTAAAACATAATTTGGAAATCATAGGTACATAATGTTCAAAGGAAATTTTGGTTTGAAGTTTGCATTGAGAATTGGCTTTGAATTTCAAATTTAGAATGCGATTGACGAAGGAAATAGGTTCGAAGTTGAACTGAGATTTGGAATTTAGATTTGATTTAGCATTTAATTATTCAAGAACTCCAATTAAAATCCAAATATTTGAATTAATTAATTTAAATTTAAATTTTTACAAGTGGCAAAAATTGGGATGTTACACATTTAGAAAATAATATCTGCTTGTTTGCTTCATTTTTTCCACTTGTGGACAGGTAGGACCAAAGAAAGCCCGCGAAATGTGGTTTCTATCACGGTTCTACACCGCTGATGAAGCAGAGAGAATGGGACTTGTCAACGTAGTAGTACCAGTGAGTGCCTGATAGTAAACTGCAGAAAAGAAAACTACTTACGAGCGGTCGTCTGCTTTGTTCATCAAAACTGTTGGTTGGAATATGCCCCACCTAAGGTGCTTATGCACTAACCATGTACTATATGCTTTGTACATGTAGCTTGCTGGTTTGGAGGGAGAAACTGTGAAATGGTGCCGGCAAATCTTAAGAAACAGCCCCACGGCCATTCGGGTGCTGAAATCCGCACTTAATGCAGCTGATGATGGTCATGCTGGCCTTCAGGTATTATTCGCCAAATGTCGAAACTCAAATATCACGCTTTTCTTTCTCCTTTGTAACTGCTGGAGTTCAACGTAATCCAAGTCTTCAACTGGTGGTGCGATTTTCCTAAATACTTCGCTTTTGATGCTTATGTACGCTGTAAATACTAAGTACTAATGTGATGGGCACTTGTGTTGCAGGAGCTCGGTGGTAATGCAACACTGATCTTCTATGGTACTGAAGAGGCAAAAGAAGGGAAGAACGCGTATATGGAACAACGACGTCCTGATTTCTCAAAGTTCCCCCGGAAGCCTTGATTTTCACTTGACATTGTCATTGTCTGGTCAATAATCTTTACTGAATCTCGTCCTCTACTGTACTTTGCCGTAAGCAAGGTACAGTCCCAAATAATTGCCCGCTCTGGTGAAAAGTGTACATCCATATCATACTTAATATTACACAACACATAAATAAACCGTACGGTCATTTGTTTTACAATACGGGTCGGGCAGATCAAATACTTAACATAGAGTTCAACACATAAAGTAGAGGTAGATGCGAAAGCAGATAACAAAAGGTGGATCTATCAGTACTGCCCATAGGCAAGCGACAGGGGTCCTGGCCTACATCCTGTCATCGTCTTCTCTATCTGGTCTGGACGCAACGAAGTAGGCTTAGAGGTCTTGGTCAGAAGGCTCTGAGTTTATTTATAATAAGTGAGTGTGAATACGCAGTCATGCCCCGCGAGCCAACATACATAATGCAGTTATAATAGATGCAAGGCTGATCAAAAGAAAGGTTTGACGTTCTTTTATTTGAATAAAGCCACAATTAGAATAGATTTAAGTGGTAAACAAGTCCTGAGACTAGGGGTGTCAATGGATCGAATATGAATTGAAAAATGGTCTTCCCACATTAGTTTTCGCATTTTTAAATGAATACAAATACAAATACAAATCTAATATTATAACGAATACCAATTGAATACCTACTCAATTCGGTCAGATCCGAATATCCTATGTCATAATGAAGTTTAACGAGTTGACGCCACTTTTATAGTAATATTTATGACCTTTTCATCTAGTTTAGCATGTAACCACTAATCATTGGTGCCATTTTGTCACTAATCCTAACCAATTTTAGATATACTGCAAATAAATTGGTTATCAACATGTCGAATTTGCCTAAAAAGAGCATGCAAAAAGCTTCACTGGGAATGTGCCAAAATGAAAAACATCAAATGCCAAATTAGAGTCAACCACAACGACGGCCTCATCGAGACGAATGGGGTGCATATATAATATGCCCAATTTAGAGGTGAAATGCAAAAGATACGTAATAGCTAGGTGTTGCTATTACGTGCGTCGAATCCGAATATTATCCGTATTCATATTCAATTCGACACTATTTTGTATACCATATTTCTATTTACATTCAACAAAAAAATGGATATTATTCGGATTCATATTCATTCACAACATGAATGTATTTTTACTTACCACATTCGCAATCATCCGAATTAGGATATCGGATAAAACAGATAATCTGGATCCGTTTGACACCCCTACTTGAGACCTAGCATTTTGACTAAACCAATTTTAATAAAATTGAGTAATATTGTATAATACTAGCGAATGTTCCATCCACCTGCTAGCGGAGAATGGTCCCCGAAGGTTCCATTCACCCACAAGTAGAAAATAGTTCCATCCACCTTATGATATATCATTTCCAAGATTACCTCCACCCGACATTATCCACTAGGCTACCTCCACCCAGGACGAAAAGTCAGAGTTCCCTCCACCTGACAATTCTATCCCACCCACCAAAGGCTTTTATAAAAACCAAGACTAACCAAGCAAGTTCCTGTGCATTGCCCATGACTGTAGGCACGACTGTCCAGACCGTTTTCACTCCGCAGAGGTTGTACAACCACCTTGTAAAGTTAACACACTACCGTGGGCATGAGACTAAGAAAATCATCACAATGCCTTTACAATACACCATCCCAACGCAGTTATGCCCGCTAAGGTTTCAACCACTGGGGGGTTTCCTCCACCCAAGCCGAAGCCCCCCTCTTGCGCCGTATGGAAAAAGGTCTACCTCCAACACAATTCTCGTATTCCACTGAATCGCGTAACCAATGTTGAGATAATGTAAATTAGTTGGCCAGGTTGACACCATTATAGACTTGTAATTGCATTGTTAGTGTCTAGGAGGTTATCACAAGATTTGTTCCTTAATTGACTTGGGCGGACTACGACAATACTAACTCACTTTCTCCCTTCACGCCCACCCCCACTTACCATCCGTCCAAGTTTAAAACAGTGTTTGAGTTTTTGTTTGGAAAATATTCTCTAAGCTCAACATATCAGCCATTTCCCCTAATGGCTGCCCAAACCAAGTTTTGATGTTTGAATGATGTTGGGACAAATTAATGCCCACATGTCAATGTATCTAAGCAAGACTAAGCATGTCACTTAGATACAACCTTAGTGACTAATTAGGTTTACCATTATTCCTAGGGCGACAAGGCTTGAGTCCAAGATCAAAGAATAGAATTTAATAGCTCACTTAACATTAAGGCATTAACGATAAGCTGACGCCAACATAATTGTAATCAAAGTATAACATGCAATTTTAAATTTTAAAACAATATAATTGCACTCAAAACGTAAGAGCAACATGAGAAAAGTGTTGACTCACCTTGCTCATAGTCTTGCTAGTCTTGAGCTTTGCGATATATTCACACGAAATTCAACCAAATTCGAATAAATCCAAATGAATTTAAAATGCATTTGAAAATTCAAATAAAATACAAAATTCATGTTTTTTGTATTGTTAGGTAGGGTTTCAATTTATATGAATTTATAAATAACAATCGTCGAATTTGGAGTTAAAACGAGAGAGAACGAGCTCTCTAAGATTCAAATTCAAGAAAAATCCCAAAAATAAAAGAGGAGAGAAGTGTCTTTCACTGACAGCTAGGGCCCACTGTTATTTTTTTTTGGTTTATTTTTCAATTAGAAATTCTTACTATGACTAACAGGTGGGCCCAGAGTATTTTTTTTCTGATTTATTTTCTAATTGAAAAATAGCTACAGTCACATGGTCTACAGTGCTTCTTCCCCAATTCCTACTAGATCCGTTCGAGCTCGACGCCGGTGAGCCGGACCTCGGGGATGCGCTAGGAACCCAAAAATGGGTTCCCGCGTCCTCGGCGGCCCTAATGACATCGACGGCGAGGCCAGCGATGGTCCACAGCGGTGGCGCGGCTGGGCGTGACGACGACAACATTCTATCCTGCGACTGAGGCGGCGAGCCGACGGCTAATCCCTTAAGGCGACGCACACGAGCATCCACACCCCAAGGGGTTCTAACGACGCCACCGACTCAATGCGGGGAACTCCGAGCACGGCTTTCCACACGCGACTAGTGCTGGGGACGAAGGTGCTCTGACTGACACGTTGGTCAGTGCGCCACTCTCATCGCCAAAACAACCAAAATTTAATAGCTTCATAGCCCTAGAACACAAGATAATGCAGGCACTTATGGGTTGGCGGCCGAGACGACGGGTCCGGGTGGTAAAGGGGGGTCAGCGGAGTGGCTACGAGGTGACCAGCGCAGACGATGAAGACGACGGTGTCCCGGGCGCTCCTGCGGGAGAGAGAGATGAAGATGGTGAGCACGAGACAGAGGAGACCGAGGTGAAGCAAAGGGACATGGGCACCAAGGTCGAAGCTCACCAGGGAAGGCGACGTGACTCGGTGAGAATGGGTGGCACGGATGGCTCGGTCGTCAGAGAGGAAGAAGATGAGGTCGACGGCGTCGATTCTGCGGAGGAGGAGAAACGATGTGAGCACGAGCTAGAGGGGGGAAAGGCGTGCCCAAAATACAAGGATGGTGTATTTTGAGCGATGGGGGCTCACCTGAGCGCCTGGAGCAGCTTGGCAACGACGGTAGTGATTGGAAACAACGCTTGGGCTGCTTGAGCTCTCTCTCATTCGTGGGTGAGGAAGAGAGGAGAAAGGAGTAGGGGAAATGAAGCAGAGGGAGAGGCAGGCTCAGTGCGCGCCTCGGTCACGGGTTAAGTAGGTGGGCGGCCGAGCGGGGAGCGGCAGTGCTGTGCACGGCGACGCGGTAGCCGTGCGCGGCGTGGCGTGGACGGCGACGCGACGGGAAACTACAAGTCGCTACCGCTTAGGGCCTGCTTTGGTTGGTGCCCGGACTTCATGCCCGAAAAAAGTGGTGCCCGGATGTAGCCTCGAAAGTAGATGGTTTTGCCCGCCGAGCAAACATGGAGATGAGTTGTTTGGTTGGAAGTATGTGCTCGAATTGATAAATAAAAATAGACCGTTGGATCAAACAATCAACGTGGATCAAAGCCGAGCAACTAGCACCCAGCAACTGCTCCTCAGCGCCATTTCTGCGCTGGGGGAGCCAGCGTCCAAGCCTCTCTCGGTAGTCTCAGGCGCGATTCGCCCGAGCAACAAGGTCACTGGTAGCCATCCAAGGCACTTAGTCGACTTGGGTGGCGAAGCGATGACAAAGCTGTGGTGAGGACGAAGTGGCTACAGGCACGGCGTGACTCGGTGTGGGCGACATAGGGGCTGGGAGAGAAGAGGAAGGTTGGGCGGACCGCGTGGAGCTGTGTCGGGAGATAGAAGAAAGGAGGTGGGCCGGCCTGGGGAAAAAGGAAGAAAAAGAAACGAAAATAGAAGAAAAGAAAAGAAAATGAGAAACGGTCTGGACCTACTAGAATTTGGCCTAAACCGGAATTCGAGGTTTTTAATTTCATTTATATTTCCTTTGCTTTTATGATTCAAATTCAAATATCATTTTAGTTTAATTTCAAATTTCTTGACTTTAACCAATTTGCACTTCATTAGTTGATCTTGCGAAATTCGAAATACAATAAAACTCCAAATAATTTACAGAAAATGCACACAACGCCAAAATGTATTAAAAGTTTTAAAAAAACTCACATTTTCACCCAGGGATTTTGGTTACAACATGTAGGGTGTTACATAAATAAAGCCCGGCGCATTGTAGTGTTTGATCCAGCTTTGCTTGGCTTTGCTGGTTTTACTTGGTGTCGCATGTTGATTGAGAACTTGAGGAGATTCTTTCTTGTGTGCGCGCGCTTTTCTTTTTTGAAGGGAAATATTATTTCTTGTGTGCGCGACGCACCCAGCCCTCCTGACGTTTATCCCCTTGCGCTCCTCAGTGGCTCGAATCCCCTACACAGCAACCACCGTATGCCTCGGCAACACGATGCCGCATAAACAATTGAAACCACATCCACAATTCCAATTCGCCACCACCTCTCTCTGGGTTAAGTAACGATCGGAAAAAACCTCAAACTATAATCCAAAAGCTGGAAAAGACTAGAAGAATCCAGAGGCGCCTCCGAGTTTGTGGCGATGCTGCCCGCGGGAGGCTAGTGTCAAGATCAAGAAATGGAAAAGGCGTGCTCAAAATGTAAGGATGGAGCGGCGGGGGCTCACCCGAGCGTTCGTAGCGGTTTGGTAACGACGACATCGGCTGAAAGCTGAACTGGGGCTGCTCGAGATCTCTCTCGCTCGTGTGGGTGAGGAAGAGAGAAGAAAGGAGTGGGGAATGAAGCGGAGGGAGGGGGTTTTGTGCCGCCTCGATCATGGGTTAACTAGGTGCGGGCAAAAGGGGAGCGGCGATGTTGTGCGTTGCGACGTGGCAGCAGTGCGTGGCGTGGCGTGGGTGGGCGAAGTGACGGGGGAGAGAGCAAGTCGCGCGCTAGTTCGGTTGGGGCATAGGCGGCGAAGCAAAGACAACGCGATGGCGAGGACGGAGTGGCTACGGGCGCGACGGTGGGGGGCTCGGTGTGGGCAGCGTAGTGGCCAGGAGAGAGGAGGAAGGCCGAGTGGGCCGCGTGGAGCTAGGCTGGGAGGGAGAAGAAAGGAGGTGGACCGGCTCCGGAAAAAGGAAGAAAAATAAAAAAAAAATAGAAGAAAAGAAAAGGAGAAACAGGCTAGGTCGACTAGAATTTGGCCCAAACCAGATTTCGAGGTTTTTAATCTTCTTTGCTTTTAAATTCAAATCCCAATTCAATTTTTTGATTCGGTGATTCAAATTCAAATTCAATTATCAATTTAATTTAATTTCAAGTTCCTTGACTTTAACCAATTTGCATTTCATTGATTGATTTTGCGAAATTCAAAATATGATAAAACTCCAATAATTTACAGAAAATTCACACAGCGCCAAAATGCATTAAAAGTTTTAAAAATCACATTTTCAACCCTGATTTTGGTTACAACGTTTAGGGTGTTACATAAATAAAGCACGACACATTATAGTGTTTGATCCAGCTTGGCTTGGATCACATTTTCAACCCTCGGGGATTTTGGTTACAACTTTTAGAGCTTCTTTCTCTGCCGGGATTCGTGTGGATGGATCATAAATTTGAACTAAAATTTCGACCCATCTATATAGATAAGCAGAGATTTTGGTCCAATCAAATAAAGCCTTAGGATGTTAAAATAAAGCTCGGCACATTGTAGACTTGTAGTGTTTGATCCAGCTTGGCTTGGCTTTGCTGGTTTTTCTTGTGTCGCATGTTGATTGAGGACTTGAGGAGATTCTTTGTTGTGTGCGCGCGTTTCTTTTCTGAAGGGGGGGAGATTCTTTCTTGTGTGCGCGGCGCACTCTGACGTTAACTGCACACGAGGCCCAGTAGAAAAGCGAGGCCCAGCTCTCCTGACAGCCCTCCTGACGTTTATCCTCTTGTGCTCCTCAGCGCCGCGGATCCCCTACACAGCAAACACCATATGCCTCGACAACACGACGCCACGTCCCCAATCAACTCTCGCATCGCCAGCTTGCTCTCCGCCGCGCCGCGCACCGAATCCCCGCCTCTTCCGCACCAGATAAACTGTCGAAACCACAGCCACGATTCCAATTCGCCACCACCTCTCTCTTTGGGTTAAGTAACGATCGGAAAAAACCTCATACTATAATCCAAAAGCCGGAAAAGATCAGAAGAATCCAGAGGCGCCTCCGAGTCTGTGGGCGATGCTGCGCGCGGGAGGCAGGCGGCTCCTCGCCCCGGGGTTCCGGCGGCTCGTCGGCCCGGGTGCCGGCGAGGGGGCACCGGGACTGGCGGCGGCGGGGGCGAGGGCGTACCACGAGCGGGTGGTGGACCACTACAACAACCCGCGGAACGTGGGGGCGTTCGACAAGGACGACCCCAACGTCGGCACCGGGCTGGTGGGCGCGCCGGCCTGCGGCGACGTCATGAAGCTGCAGATCCGCGTCGACGAGGGCTCCGGCAAGATCGTCGACGCCTGCTTCAAGACCTTCGGGTGCGGCTCCGCCATCGCGTCGTCCTCCGTCGGTGAGGCCCCCAACCGCCCCCTTCCGCTTTCCGGTTCCTCTCACTTTCCCTCTGTGATTTGGATTCAGACTTAGCTCTCTATTCCGTGCTATCTTAGAGGTGTTGTTGAGCTTCTTTGAATTGATTTGCGATTTGCGGCAATTATTGGTTGCTTGATTATTGTTTTGATGCTTTCGTTTTGAATAGAGAGGGCAATCATTGCGAAGGATGATAGAAATTTTATCTAGTTGCTAACTATCGGGTTGGAATGTTTGCAAATGGATTGGGTGTGGTAATGATGTATCCCCGAATCCGGACTTTGTAGGTGATGGGGCAGCTGCAGTGCTAATGTTCGTATCTAGTGATGTTATAGCTTGAAAACTGCCTGTTCTCTGGTCTATTTTCGCTGCCGGGTTACCAAATTGGCGTGTTGCATTTTTTTTTTCGATGTCCAATGTAAGCATGTCTTTAATTTGGTGAGCACATGTTTTCATACAAACTGTATGAGGAAGTTTGTGTAGGGAGTTGTGGTTCATCATTAGCCTTTGCTTAGTCCAGGGTTGAATTTCTTGTGTCGTTTTGCTGGCTTAGGTATGCTATGCTAATGCTGACATTTTGGTAAACAAAATTTTACTATGCTCTTTTTTCCTTGATGATTTTGGATTTCTCTTAGCCAGTATGGGGGTGTTTCATCTTCAACAAAAATGGTGAGCTCATAGTTACCAAATTATCTATTTTCATTGATAGTTAGCACTATCATTCCATAGATTTGCAGTTTCAACAAGTTATAATTGTTGAACCAAATTAGAAATGATTGTTCTCCAATGCCGAACAAACAACTTAGAAAGGTCGGAATATTCTTGCTGGAATACTTTTGGTAGTCTGGTGCAGCTCAAACTTCTCTGAGATGTTTGTAGTTTATGCCCAAAAGGAAAGGTCTTCACAGTCTCGCCGATAATTGATAGTCTGACAAATGGGTTGGGGCAGCTTTTACTCATTGTTCTGATGTAAGGTCTGTTGACTGCCATGATGTAATGCAGACATATGTCATGTTTACTGTGTCTAACCTTCATTCCAGTTATGCATTAAAAGCCAACAAATTGCGAAGGCTAATAATATATTCCCTCATATGGCACAATTGATGAGCCGAAAACTATGGGAGCCAAATGAAACTTGAAGATAATCTTAACTTCTTTTTCATGTGTGTGCAGAGTTTCCCATTTGAACATTTGTGAAATTTCTGTTCTACTTGTTAAGAATAGGGATGATCTCCCATTTGATGCTGTATAGTGTTTCTATTTCCTTACAAGATGCTGTGTCTGATATCTATCTATATTAAGAAGCCTGTAAGTCACAAAGTCGATTCTTGATCCTACCTTTGTCCTTGCAGCTACCGAATGGGTGAAGGGAAAGCAAACGGAGGAAGTATTGACTATCAAGAACACGTAAGCTATCCCTCTTATCCCTCTTCTTCTTGATCCACTACAATATTCAAGTGCATGGTTATTAAGGCGGTAAGGCGAGGCGAGGCGACTCACCCCCCTCACACCTTTTAAGCGATAAGGCGTGAGGCGAGGCGACGCCTTACGCATCATAAGACGACAGTGCAGAGTAGTCGATGTCACATCCCTTGGTTCCTATACATGCTCCTTGTTCCTATGAATGGCATTTCCCCTAAGTCAGTTCTATGAATCCTGATTCATGCAAAAAATTTAAAGAATGCCCGCTGTCACTGGGATGCATGCATTTTTTAAAGCGTGCCGGTGCCCTTTGCCCGCCTCCTCTTATCCCCGGCCGTGGCGACGAACCTTCGCTTGGCTTCTTCGCTTTCACACACCTCCTCCTCGATCGCGCCAAGATCCTCCCTCTCTCGGTCCTCCTCGTGAAGCACACAGATCCTCCTCTCTCTCCTGGTCCTCCTCGGCAATCGCGCCGCCCCTCCGGCCTCCCCTCCACGCCCTCCTCCTCGAGGAGGACGGCGACGGGGAGCCGGGAGGAGCCGCGCGACGAGGAACCGTGGGGGAGGAGGCGACAAGGCGGGCTCTGGTAAGGCGGGGGCGAAGCCTTGACCGTCGGAGGCACCTTACCGCTTAGGCGTCGCCTAAGCGACACCTAAGCGACGCCTTGATAAGCATGTTCAAGTGGTTGCATTAACATGCTTATATTGTTTTTTTATTGTCCTAACATTCTTATGTTGGCCTTTTTTTTATAATCATCATCCTATTGTTGTTTATTGTGTATCCATTTTAGCAAACACATGTACTAGTCGCCTTGTGGTAATCAAGTTCCTAGGTATCTAGTTTCCTTTGCAAATGGTACTCTTTCCATCACAATGTGAATACCAGTATGACAGCAGTGGGTGTTTGCATTTGCCAAAACTTCATTCACTATTGATTGTCTTGACGATGGACATTTAGTATTTAAGTCGATATCGCAGCATTTGATTATGTCAGAAGAATATTGAAAATAAAATTTTTCGACAATGCACTGAACTTGCAAGGTACATCGGCTTAATGATGCATCATTCCAGTGTGCATGGTCTTTGCATGTTGCTATGAACATGGTCTTTCCGAAGTTGCTAGAAATAATCAGCTTAGCTTTTAGTAGTTCCTTGGCATGGTACAGTGTCTGATGTGTTACCTTCTATTGTTTCATGAGCTTGTTCAGGTCAATGGTAGAAGCCTACCTTTTTGTTTCAGACTTGACTTGGTTGTTTCCTCTGGAGTTGTTTGGCTGTTCATATTTGCAAATGAATATGGATGCTTAATCACATCAGAGGAAAGATGTAGCTAATGGTCTTAGTTTTCTGTGCTTTCGTTTGGCAGAAGATAGATATATTTTTTTTTGCCTTTGTTGCAATGATGCTGTCAATTACTCAATTTCTCCAGGACACTGTTGAATCCTTCCATCAAGTTCTGTAAAACTGTAACAGACTTACGTACTCTATTTTTCAGTGAGATCGCAAAGCACTTGTCACTTCCACCAGTAAAACTCCATTGTAGCATGCTTGCGGAGGATGCAATTAAAGCCGCTGTGAAAGATTATGAAGCAAAGAAGACGAAGCTGGAACAAAAGGGTGACGATAGCCCTGCAGAGAAGGCTGCTGAAGCATGAACATAAAGTTTCTGCCATGAAGAGTATCGACTGTCTGCCATGCATCTGCTCGTAGTGAAGACAGATGCTTCTGTTCTGGAGGGTGGGAAATAGCTTGTAATGCTCACAAACTCTTGTAATGCAGCATGTATCATAAGGTCGGAGACCAAATGTTTTTAATAAATGTGCTGTCATCCTTGGAAAAGTTTGTGCGGGTATAAGAGCTGTCGGGAAATGTTATGATACTTAGGCTTGTTTGGGAACCGGATTCCCGGCCGGGATCCCCACCAAATCCCGGGGCTGCAGTTCCATGGGAAATATTTCACTGGATTTCTAGACGCGCCGTTTGGGAGTCCACAGGGAAGGGGTTTCCCAGCTCTTTCCACGCGAAATCCCCAAGGAAAAAAGAATCCCCTCGCCACCTGTGACCAATTCTCCCCGCCGCATCACGCGAGGCCGTTCGGCCGTGACCTCTCTCCTTCGCCGGTTGCGATCTCTCTCCCGCAACCTCTCTCTTGACCGCCTCCCTCCCGACCGTCGCCTCCACCACGTTCTTCCTCCTCCCACTCCCGCCTCCACCGCTTTCTTCCTCCTCCCACTCCCGCCGCCGTGAGATCGGAGCTTGAATCTGAATCTCCACCGAGATGGCGTCGCCCGCGCGGTCTCCTCCTCGTCCTCTTCGGTCTCCTTATCACGCCGCTCACGAGACCAAGTCGGCCTCATGATTGGCACGCAGACTCATCGGCCTCCCTAGCCTAGATCCGATCCGCCTCCCGGTGCCTAGATTTGATTTGGCCGATGCGATGCAGCGGGGCTTCGAGTCTTTAGTTCAGATCCACCCCTCCTGTGCCTAGATTTGATTTTTGCAGATCAGATTGTTGCTCCTATATTAGCTGTGAGTTGTTTCCAATTGTAGTTTCTGATTGGTCTACTGCGAGTGTGACAACACAATTTTCCCTTTGTGCATATGTACTCAATGCAGATGATTGATGAATATGCAACTAAGAATATCATCATCAGGGCAACTTAGTTGGTCTTTGCTTTGCTCAATTGCTTTAGTTCGCATGATTGCTCCTGCGTTGGCATCTGGTCTATAGGTTCTTTGATTTGTAGTTCTCTAGAACAATTACTAACATGCCATAATAATCAATTGTGCAATGGTCCGTGTTTCCCTAAACAACAGGTATTCGAAGGTCCACCTTCCCTCAGTTGGAGAATGCTACAAATAAATTCTCACCGAAAACCAGATTGGGATTGGTGGTTCTAGCATTGTTTACAAGGTAGCGCTCTACATATGCTTGTTCGAGTGTTTGGTCTCCTTCGCATTCAAAGACAAGGACTATAGTTAAGTATTATTCACCTTTTATGTAGTAGTTGCGATTTGTGCATAAAGATTGATGATCATCACATGCATGGACATGGTGTTAATGTTTTTCGGCCGACACCGATGGACGCGAGGTTGCCGCCAAAAGAGTGGCGCTTCTGAGATGAGCAATCTTCGCTTCAGCTTTGAGAATGAAATCGAAGTTAATCCCAAAGCTTCGCACACAAATATAGTTAAGATTCTCGGATATTGCATTCAAAGAGGGAGGCATCTTGGTATTTGAATATATGCCAAAGGAAGCTTGGATTGTCGTGATCTACAAAGAAGTTTCAATTGGCTTGTTTATCTACTCGATCTTGGGACCAACCAAATCCTAGTGTTTGCATTTACTCATGGTTTTAAGCATTTTGCGAGCACGAGTTCAACGGAATGCCATTGGACTAGTCAAGACGCCTCGAGTAGTTAAAGGATAGCTCAGTGAGCTCAGACTGACAGAGTTGTGCGGTTCACGATTATTCACGGGATTTAAAACCGCATAACATTCTCTTGGATTCGATACTTAATCCTAAGATTTGTGACTTTGGTATATCCAAAACATTAGAGCTAGATTCGATGTAGGTTACACCCATGTCAGAATGGGCTCGCCAGAAGATTATTTACATGCTTCTTTACACGACGCTCTTTTCTTCTCTCTGTTTTCTCTAGGCAAATGTCGTACTAATTTTATTTTGTCTTATTTGCCTTGACTTTAGTTTTGCCAAATGGTTTAGCAATTCTATATATTGTCATCTTTCGGGTTTATGCTCCCCGAATACTACGAAGGCCGCTTTCTCCTTCAAGTCCGACGTGTATAGCTTCTACAAACGCTCCTTCAGATCATCAAGGAAAAGAGCCCTCCATCTACATCGACAGTGAATCCCGCGGTTGTGGTCCTCTCAATGCATGGGTAAGTAAGGAAGTACATGTAAGAAAGTGAGGTTCAATCTTAATTATTACACTAATTGAAGTTCTCACAACTCTCTCACAAAGCGTGGAACCCGTGGAAAGAATGAAGACTAATGGAGTTCATCGATCCATCGCTGCATGGTGATCATCGTACTCGTCAACCGAGATGACGAAATGGGTTCGAGAAGGCCGCAGGTGTTCAGCAGAATCTCAAGAGCGGTCACAACGATCGAATCGCCGATCTTACTTAAAATAAACGAGGAAAATGACGTGGAATATCCCGGAATGGAATGGGGTCGCTTTTTATTGATATGAATTGATTTACAAGATGTGGCTAAGTACTACCTCAATTACACCGAATGGAGGAATGCTTAACCGCAATCGACTTAGAATATGAGTCTAAGGTGATTATCTAGCTTCTAATTCCACCGCTTAGGCTTCGTGCATATCTTTGCCTTGACCTTGTTTTGTGTGTCGCCTATCGCCTCCCTTCTTGTCCCTTGTGCCTTGTCTTCGTGCTTCACCTTTAAATAACTTCCGAAGAGATGGCGCACTCTCGGAGAAGACGCCCTCGGTGAAGCGCTACGACCGGTTTGGAACGGTAGAGAAGTTAGCAATGTGCTAACTTCCTTGCGATTGCTTGTGAAAAGCTTAACCGTAGGGTGGTTAATAGTCGATGTCTCGGGGTTGTACCATCGCATGGTTTGGAACGATAACACGGTTCCATTCATCATACGATAAGAAATACCAGCTCAAGAATTTTACGAAGCGGTTATCCGGTCGGGATTAGGCACAAAGCCTCATCCCACTGTGGTACCCATTAAGTAACCTTCAATACTAACGACTGTGGAGGTCGTTAGTCTTAGGGTTACGACCATGAAGACGTATGGTCTTTTATTATGCATTTAAAATAATACATAGAGGTTTTAATCTCGCCGCCTAGCCCCGAACTTTAAATGAACTGGTCGTATATACCTTTTCCGATGAAATCGTGATCGGGTAGACCCCATTTAATGTCGTGGTATACGGCGGTCTCAGGTTCACTTTAAAGTTGAGAACTTGCCTTGGGAAACGAAGAGTTCCTTCGTCTCGCTTGAACAAAAAGAAGCTTTTTGTCGCTTGGACTTTTGTGGGAATCCTTCGAAGTATCTAAGTTTATAAAATCTTCTCTCATTTGGGCTCTTAGAATTTTTATGCTTCCAAAATCCCCTTCGATCCCCTTTAGCTTCTCGCCAAGAAATCCTCCGAGTCTTTTCTGTTCTTCCGACCACAAAGTCTCCAACTTTTGCTACTCATTCTTGAGGATTTTCGCCATGTCGGAGCAGATTACAAAGTGGTTGCCTTGAATTGGGCAAGAAAAAGCTTGAGGCTTTGGCGAAGATGGGAATGCTCCCAGATAGGAATCGATTAATTGGAGACCGGCGATCGGAGGGCATTTTCCGAGCGTGAAGATGGCGAAATCCTGCTTTTCTTGCCTACATCGAATGTGGGCCGAGACTATCGCAGACACAAATTCCTCCTCCGCGTTCTTGAACATTACGGGTGGAATTGGTGAATTTGGCCCCAAATTCGATCGCAAATATTAGTATTTTCGATATTTGTGCGAGGCATACCGAATACAACCGAACTTGAAGCTCTTTAGTTATTTCTACCGCATGGTGATGGGAAAATCTGCGGCGAAATCTGAGGCGACTCGGGAATGCACATTGCGCCTTCATGACGGAAGGCCGATGAGTACATCTTCATGTACGCGAAATCTTCGTGGTCGCTGTGGAAAAGTAATCGGTTTTACATGACTGACTGAAGACGATGGCCTCTACTTGGCGAACTAGAGCAAGTGAAAACTCCAAGTGGAAGGAAACCGTAAAGAAGACAGGATAGTCAAAAGATGGGCGGATGCCATCTATGACTTGCAGTCGAGGCCCGACTTCGTGGCATGTGGTGAAGGATTTCACCTTTCGCCGATTAGCCCATTGAAGCTCCTGACTCATTCCCCGCTCCGTGCCTTGATCGTGATGAAGCTACCTCGTAAGGTGGTAAGTCTTTGAGATAAATTCGATCGGTATTTTGATTTGATTAATGTATTACCTTAAAATCTGTCTATTCTTCCTTCATTAAAGCTTTTTCCCGGGGAAATTAGAGATCGAGTCGATGATCTGTATGGGGAGCCTCGAGAAAAGGTCAATGCCCCAAGATCTTAGCCAGAACTCCTATTGAAGGAGACTGGCAAGGCTTAAGGTAATTTAATCAAAAATTCCTTTTACCATGTGTATACATATATTCCACCAGATTTCCAATCGTGTTCTACTTTTGCAATGGTCGGATTGCGAATCATACAATCTGGTGAGGATCAACGCCCCACCTTAGTTCTCGACCGAGTCGTGCCTCGAGGCACTTGAAGGAGATGAATCCTCGAGGTAATAGAACATTTCGGAATCATATATGTACGAATTTTTTAGATAAAGGATTTCTTCACCCAATCAAATTTGTTCTTTGATTTAGGTGGATAAGTTCGAGGGCCCGCAGAATGTAATCATGAGGTCAGAGACTCCAGAGTGGTCATGCACGACCTTATGGTTGTTATTGAAACAATCGATCCGAGATTGATGAAACCACTCCTCCCACCGTATAGTCGAATGCGGTCCTTGATGAACCGGTCGAGGACATAGCTTCCGACATCTTGTTGGAGGATGTGAGGTTCCAACAAACCTTGCCGGTCCGTAACCGAAGATTGGAGGAGAAGAAAAGGAAGGCTAGCGGCACGATTTCTCTCTTGCTGCTTTCAGAGTCAAATCCCTGAGATTAACAAGGTATGTACAAATGAAAGTGGTCGATAAGTATGTACCTCTAATAATTCCTTGATGATTTGATACTTTGAACTTCCCATCTTCGGTTTGCATAGGTCTTCGGTGTTCCGTCGCTTCCCACTGTGTTCTTCCCGAGGACTCGCACTGTGGAAGTTCCCGATCAGAGCACTTCTCGGGACAAAGTTCCCGAGGAATAGTGGTCGAAGAAGCCCCGAGCAGTGACAAGGGCAACGGTTGAGTTGGATCCTTTGGTGATTGAAACCCCTTCGTGGAGGTAGATGCCTCGAGTGGTCTCAACAGTTCCGATCATCGCGATAACCCTTCCCAACCTAACAAGTTCCTTTTCGTCCCCGATTCATCGAGGATAAGGAGCTTGATGAGGCGTGGCAGAAAGTATCGGATACTCAGCTCAAGATGCACCCTGATTTGATTTTTGCCAGTTATAATGACCAGGCAATTCGGGTAAGTATTCTACGACCAGCTTCATAGCTCTTCTTTAAAAAGTTTATAAGAAACTTAAGAAAGAGAACGCTATTTGTGTAGCATTTGGTCGAGAACTTTGTTTGTGATCGGAGGATCGACCAATGAAGTTAAGGACTTGGAGCAAAACACTCGAGTTGGAAAGTAAGAACTTTTCCTTTTGAACTTTTGTTTCTTCTTCAATACTTTGCTCCTCTACAATTATTCTCCTTATCGTATTCGATAGATCCGGAGAAAATAAAAGAGGAGGTTGTGGTGAGAAAGCCAAGACAGCTTTTCTTGAAGAAGAAATAAAGCTAAGGATCACATTTCATTTGTCAAGCAAGTTCATTTAAAGACCTATTGATCGTGAAACAACGACCAAATATGAAACACTTAGCAAAACAAATGAAGGTAATATGTCGTAAGCTTGATTTTTCCTTCATTTATGCTTGTGTTCATTAACCGATTTGTTTTGTAGAGCAAACGCGCAAATGCCGAACAGAGTAAAGAAAACTCAAATTTGAGCAGATAAGGGCGGCTCTTGCTCAAAATATTGATGAAAAGATTCATGCTTTGAACAAGATGATCTTTGATATGGGATCGAGATCAAGCTCGCCTTCCTTAGGAGATCCAATAGAGAAAATGAACTATTTGGGTCAACTTCTAGGGGATCTTAAAGTTCTGCTCAAAACTACTCGGACGAATTATGCCCAGGCCCTAAAAACAGGCGTTGCAAGTGGAGTTAGTTTTGCTTTGGCAAACCGAAAGCTTCCGACCCTCCATAGATCTCCAAGTCGTTAAAGATGACTTCAATCGCCCACTGAGGAGGCGACCAAGTTCATGGAAGAACTCAGGCCACTCGGAGATATAGTTGTAGAGGAGATGGAGGTCGAATCTCCGACAAACAGTAGTTAGGCTGGGAATATTTCTTAGAGTAGGTTCCTGCAAGTGTAAAAATATTTGAATATCTATGAAAACTTACCTTTTATGTCATTGACAAAGCTTTTGTTTATCCTGCTTGACTTTTTAAAATTCTCGATATTTCCTAGCCCCGAACGCTTTATAGTAGAAGAACGTTCTTGTACAAGCGGTGAGCCAAGAAAGAGAATAAAAGAGGTCATAACTATGTATGTGAGTTTTGAAGGTATGTTTGGACATGTAAGACAAAACTCGATCGTTGCAAAGATTAGGAAATCAAATGTGGTCAGACTAACAGATGATTTCGACTAGTTATAGATCTTTATTTGTCATAATGGAAATACCCATCAAAAACACTATATATGGTCGGAAAAAGACTTTGTCAAACTTGACATAAGAAGAAATGCAAATATGTATGCAACAAATTATAAGTGAACTTTGTTTATATCTATTGTCCCATAACTGCCTGGAACTAATGCTAAGACACAAGGCATACGACACATTTCTTGAAACGTGTTCAAATTCTCAGATCCGATCGTAGCGAGGATCGAAGAAAAGAACCGTCGCTAGGAAGCTCCTTCCATGGCAAGGTGACCACGTCTTGAAAAAGGTGAGACTTCGACTAGGAGGCTTTCCGTGTCCCACCAAGAGCTGACAAGAATAGACCGAATCTTAAAATAATGAAGTATAATCTTCGAATCGTAAGCATATCATTCATGAGATAGTTAGTTGTGTGGCACTCGATTACTCATTTTCTTTGAGAAAAGAGTGTAGTCGCGTGGGAATCATTTGAAGAAAAATGCTCACGACTAGGACCATAGAGTATCGAGATCCTTAAAAGGATATCGAGAGAAAAAATGTCTTCTCCACTGCACTAACAATAATAAACCACTGTAATGTAGGTGTATATATATAAGCAAAGTTGCACTTCTTAATTAATTAATGAATTTAATGAAATTGAAATTGAAAGAAATGAAAGAATGAAAATTAAACATAGAACTTACGCAATTGATCGATGTTCCAAGAATTTGACAAAATTTGCCCATCGACATAGCCAACAGACGGAACTCGGTCAAGTTACTTCGACCCGAAAGTAAGGACCTTCCCATTTATGAGAAAGTTTATTGCGATTGGTTTGGCTCAATTTTTCGAGAACCGGATCACCTACTGACAAGGTCATGCGGTCGCACTTCGACTATGGTACCTTCGCATGGCTTGTTGGTAGACCGCCGATCGTCTAAGGGCTTGGTTTCGCTGTTCTTCAAGGAAATCGACGCTGCCGAAGTCGTCGCTCATTCGATCATTTTCGTCAAAACGATCGCCGAAAGCAGAGCCAATTTTGAGTTCGAGGAAGCATAGCTTCAAAGACCATAAACCAAAAAGAATGGAGTTTCACCGGTCGCACGATCGTTGTGGTTCGAACGCCCATAACACGAGGGAAGTTCTTAACCCAAGCGCCGACCGCTTGATTAATCGGTCGAATACTCGGCGTTTGATCCTCGCATAAGGATACCATTAGCCGCTCAACCGCTCCGTTGCTCTGCGGATGTGCAATGAAGCAAAATGAACTTTGACACCAAGTTCATCGCAGAATTCGGAATTGATCGCCGGAGAATCGGGAACCATTGTGCTGTGATGATACGATCGGGTACACCAAATCGCGTGATCACATTTTTCAGAGAAATCTCTTAGCGGCCTCGCTTGTTATTTTAACGATCGCTCGGCTTCAATCCATTTTGTAAACGTGTCAATCATGACGAAAAGGAATTGAAGCCCCGGTGCTCTTGGGAAAGGTCCCGTAATGTCCATCCCAGGTTGCAAAAGGCCAAGAAAGAGGAATTGTTTGTAAGGCTTGTCCGGCCGTGTACTTGTCGGCTATGAAACCGACATTGTACACACTTCATCACAAGCTCTTTTGCATCATGAAGGGCGGTTGGCGAAGAATAGCCTTGCCGGAAGGCTTTACCGACTGTGGTTCTCAGAGGAATGGTGTGCTCCACGACACCTTCATGGATTTCGGTTAGCAATCTAATGCCATCCGCTTGAGATATGCATCTCATCAACACTCCATGAGATCCTCGCTTATACAAGGTACTTTCGATTAGAGTGTATGATTTGGCTTTTCGTGCTATACGATCGGCCTCTACATCATCTTCTCGAATTGTGTCATGTCAAGATAATTGTAGATCGATGTCATCCGCCTCTACCTTGATCGTGATAAACCAACCGTCAATCGACCTATGGAGCATCCATGTTCCCTTGATTAGTTTGTTCAACTTGCAAAGAATCATGTATGTTCTCGGAAGGCTCAACTACCGAGGGTGAATTGAGTTGCTCGAGAAAAACTCCGGGCGGGACTGGCCGACCTCGTGGAGGCCATCCGTGCTAACCGGTCTGCGCCAGAAAGTTTTCCTTTCTAGGAATATGTTGATCCGAAAACCAAGAAGTGCTTTTCAAGTTTTCGTACTTCCGCCAGATAAGATGACATCTTGGTACTAGAGCATTGATACTCTTTCCCCACTTGATTCGCTACTAGTTGAGAATCGCTTTCACTAGTAATCATAATCCCGAGCGAACGAGTCGCTCGAGTCCCGCCAAGAAACCTTCATATTCTCGCCACATTATTGGTGGCGGGAAAATTTAATCGATGGCGACTTGATGTGTTCGCCAAGAGGGGATATCAAGACCACTCCACCCCGATCCTTGTAACATCAAGGAACCGCTCGAATACATTGTCCACTGTCGTGGTGTTCGTTTTCGGGTCCTTGGGTGGGTTCAGGTTTGTCCATTCGCAATGAATTCGCTATTGCTCGACTTTATTGTCGTTCGTGAAATAAAATGGAGATCGAACGCCCTAGCTCGACCGCCCATTTGGCTATTCGTCCCGATGATTCCTGCTTCAAGGACTTGACCAAGGGATATCCGTAGAGTACGACCACTTTGTGGGCTCGAAAGTAGTGCCTTAGCTTCCTTGAAGACATAAGGAGGCCATAGAGCAACTTTTGTACCGTGGGTATCTTTCCTTTGGTCCATGTAAGACTTCGCTTACGTAATAGACCGTCGTTGGATATTATCCTTTCTACAACCAAGACACCGCTAACTCGCTCGTGGTGTTGCCGCCACGTAAATTAGCAATGTTTCTCCGGCCTCGGAGAAACTAAAACCGGTACTTGTAAGGTACTTTTGAGTTCCTCAAAGGCATCGCTTGCCTCTTTAGTCCACTCGAAACTCCCATGTTTCCAAGAAGTTTAAAGAAAGGTAATCCTTTTTCCCTAATCTTGCTATGAACGGCTTAACGCCGCCATACTGACCAGCTTAGTTTTGGACTTCCTTCTTCGTGGTCTGAGGGCGATCCGGTCGATGGCCGCAATTTTTGGCCGGATTAGCTTCAATACCTCTAGCGAAACTAGGAAACCAAGCAGCTTTTCCAGTGAAACTCGAACATACACTTTTTCCGGATTTAACTTGAGGTTATGTCTTCTCAAGTTGTTAAAGGTTTCTTGTAAGTCGAGAACGTGGTCGCCGGCGTTGGTGGTCTTTACGACCGGATCGTCAACATAAGCTTCTAGATTCCGACCGATTTGTGGACTAAAAGTTTTTGCATCAACCTTTGAAAAGTTGCACCAAGATTTTTGAGACCAAATGGCATCTTAATATAACAAGAAGTACCATATGGGGTGATGAAGGAAGTTTTCTCCTCATCTTCTTTACACATACTAATCTGGTGGTACCACGAATACGCATCTAAAAACTTAGTAACTCGCACCCGTAAGTAGAGTCTACTAGTTGATCAATGCGGAAGGGAAAGTCATCCTTCTGACAAGCTTTATTAAGATCTCAGAAAGTCGATACACATTCGCCATTTCCCATTATTTTTCCTAACCATTACAGATTAGCAAGCCATCGTGGGTGGTCGACTTCACGAATAAATCCTGCTGGAGAAGCTTGTCAATCTCCGATCGATTGCTTCCTTCCGATCGGGTGCAAAACGTCGTAGTTTCGCTGATCGGTTTTTATCGCCGAGAGCAAGCCGTGCTCGATCACCTCCCGGGGACTCTGCATATCGGACGCATGCCAAGCAAACACGCCTTGATTTGCTCGGAGGAAGGAGACGAGCGACTCTTCCTATTTAGGGTCGAGTCTTGCCCGACCGTAATCTTCTTGGCGGTTGGATCTGGTTGTCTGACCCATGTGACGACTTGACGCCGTCCGGAGAAGCGCTTTTGTCGAGTAGTACCTCCTTGGTCCGGTCGGATGGTTTGGGCGTCATCTTTGGCTTCGAGTGCTTGACTCGCATGGGAGACGGATTAACCTCTCTCGGTCGGAAGTTCATCAACCAAAGGCAAAGGATTTCCGATCGCACGTAGCCATTTTCGATCTCCTCGAATTGTGATGACTCCTTCGCCCCGGCATTTTCAAACTTTGATAACCGTAATGTCGTGGCTATCAAGAATTTTGCTAATCTTTGGTCGATCGAGGATTCCGCTGTATCGGATTCAAGTTTACTACATCAAACGGGATCTTCTCTGCTCGAAATTGTTAGGTTTTCCAAACGCCACCAGAAGGAAACTTGTCCTATCGGTTTAGCGGTAGAACCCTAACTATGCCATGAAAAGCATATTTCATGTGTTTCACCTTTGACATGGGGACTGTGATTTCTTCTAAAGCTCCTACAAATAATATATTCAAGGAACTACCCCATCCACTAAGACCCGATTAACCCGACAATTATTAATAGTTGGTTCAACGACGATGGGGAACCTACCCTCGAGTCGATGGGATGGTGCGATCGTTTTGTTTGAAGGAAATTATGCGGTGTCCGACCACTTCGAGTGCTTGATTACGCTTGGAGATTCGACGAGGTTGACCTCCCGCCCATGGCCTTCGATGACGCCCGACTCAGTATGAAGAAGATCCTTCAAAAATCATGTTGACCATGTGTTGGGGATCCTGGTACTCCATCTCCTCGTCGCCATCCTTGTCCTTTTTGGAGCTCGTTTCTCCATGTTCCTGTATTGCTGGAAATGGTCCTTTACCTGCATAATAATCCTCCAGTTTCTTCTGCCAGACACGACAGGTGCGCAGATCATGCCCTGCCTGCTGGTGAAGTGGACACCACTTCTTATTCGTCTGGAATCCTTCGGTCGGAACTTTTGCTTTGCTTCGACCGGCATAGTCCTTCTTGCCCTTCCTAATCTTGTCTGGAACGGCGAGGACTTCTTTGTCGTCGGGTCTGCGGTTCTTTTTCTTCTTGAGAGACTTCTTGTTCTTTTTCTCCTGTTTGTCCAGACCGGGCTGGGGAATCTTGTCTTTCCGATCGATGGCTTCACACCACTCGATTGCTTCACTAGCAGTGGCATATTTGTCCGCCATATCAAAAAGCTCAACGGTTGTTCTTGGAGGGTTCATTGCTATGTCCTCCGTAAACCGCCGATTCCTTAGACTGCTTTTAAAAGCCCGAATAACGAGAGGACTCTGCGACTTCGGGTATAGAGTTACGAACTTGGCTGAACCTCTTGATATATTGACGTAAAGTCTCATCAGATCCCTGCCGGATTCTGTGGAGATCGTCCTCCTTCCTGTATGGCAGACGCACTCGAAGTTGGCAATCAGAAGATCACAGAGTTGTTCCCAAGTATATATGGATCCGACCCGTAAGTTTAACAACCACGACCAAGGCACCCTTCGAGCACGGTGGGTAAATAGTTGGCCATTACATTCTCATCGCCACCAAAGACCCTCGATAAGCGGTGGTATATATTTGGAGAAATTCCAATGGGTTTTGAGTTCCATTGAATTTGTCCAAGTTGGCTTGGCCGAACAAGCTAGGCTAACGCACGCCTTTGGAGCCCAGCAGAGAAGGCTCGACAACCTGTGATTGATTCATGGCGCCTTCTCCGAAGGTGCCGGATTGTAATCGATGGGAGACCGATCCCTAAGATTGGAACGCTGAACTCCGGTAGTCGATCCGGCCGTGGACATTGAGATGATGTCCACGATCGCCCACTTGGTTCAAACGATGTCGGAGATCGTTAGGTCCTAGTGGTGGTGGTTCTTCTCGACGCAGCTGGGGAGTACCCTCTTGAAATAGCCTTCTCCTCGTGACTCCTTGGTCGGAATCGCCGAGGAGGTCTTGGTATCGATCGCTCTCTGGTATGACCGTCTTTGCCCCTCCGAGGAGGAGCGTTGGGACGAAGTCCTAGTCCGACTTCTGAACCCCTCTCGTTCTCGACACGCCCGTCACGCATGGTCTGTTGGAGAATTTCGATACCGACCTCGAGTTGTACAAAACTAGGCGTTCTCGCTAGAGCAGATCGAATTATTTAACATGTTTTGAATACGCCGCAAGTTTTGTACGCTATCGAAGGTCTCGTGGTTCATACCGGTCGAGGTGTACCGTCTGCGAACCTTCCCGACCTTCGATTTGTTCGGTCTGTCGACCACTCTGGGTGGGGCGATGCAAAGCGAGTTAACCGATTGACGCCGATTAGTTCCGCTGCCTCCGGAAGTTGGTGCTTGACGGCCCGGATCATCTCTAACAACACGTGATGGCATGGTAGAGAGTGTAGGACCGCAGGCATCTTGATCTTCATCTCCGATCGCTGACCTCGTGCTTCCAAATTGATCTTCCGATGAGCTTCCATCATAACTAATGGAGAGCTTGTCGCTTCGCGTAATCTTCCACGATGGAGATCGGTCGGAGATGAGCACTTCTGAGGTCTTCACCGATCCGACGAACCGCCGATCGTATGTCGAGTGTGATCATCCCCACATGGCCTCGACCGCTGGAGGTTTCATCGACACCGCTACGGTGACGGTTGACTCTGGAATTGCCGAAGCAAGGAGAGTATCTTTTAGCCATGATTTCATCAATGGTATAGAGTTTTCCGGTGATGGAGCTGAAATTTCTTCACTGTTTCACGGCCGAGAAGACCGGCTTGAAGAGATCCTCCGCATTCAACCGGTCGGAACGGCGGTTCTCTGGTTGCGCCACCGGTAGTGGCGGCGCATCTTCATCCATCCGACGACCTCGCTAACGCCGGCGACGTGCGAGCCGACGGAGGAGGATGAGGAGGATGACTCGCCATTTTCTTCCATGGCGCGGATACATCCTTCCATGTCGAGGTTGGCGAGTCCGCCAAATCGAACCGCTTTTCTCATCCCAAACTCCGCATAGTCGCATGAGCGATTGCGAGTTTTTGGCGAGGATTTTCTTGAGCGAAAAAGAAAATTTCTTCAGAAACTTACGCCTTCTTCCCCACCGGACGGCGCCAAATTGCCGATGATCGAATCGCCGATCTTACGAAAATAAACGAGGAAAATGACGTGGAATATCCTGGAATGGAATGGGGGTCGCTCTTTATTGATATGAACTGGATTTACAAGATGTGGCTAAGTACTACCCTGAATTACACTAAATGGAGGAATGCTTAACCGGGCAATCAGACTTAGAATATGAGTCTAAGGCTGATTATCTAGCTTCTAATTCCACCGCTTAGGCTTCTGTGCATATCTTTGCCTTGACCTTGTTTTGTGTGTCGCCTATCGTCTCCTTTCTTGTCCCTTGTGCCTTGTCTTCAGGCTTCACCTTTAAATAACTTCCAAGAGATGGCGCATACTCGGAGAAGACGTCCTCGGTGAAGCGTTACGACTGGTTTGGAACGGTAGAAAGTTAGCAATGTGCTAACTTCCTTGCGTTGCTTGTGAAAAGCTTAACCGTAGGGTGGTTAATAGTCGATGTCTTAGGGTTGTACCATCGCATGGTTTGGAACGATAACACGTGTTCCATTCATCATACGATAAGAAATACCGCCAAGAATTTTACGAGCGGTTATCGATCGGGATTAGGCACAAAGCCTCATCCGACCGTGGTACCCATTAAGTAACCTTCAATACTAACGACCGTGGAGGTCGTTAGTCTTAGGGTTACGACCATGAAGACGTATGGTCTTTTATTATGCATTTAAAATAATACATAGAGGTTTTAATCCTCGTCGTGGCCAAGGATGGGGAATGTTCTTACGATCTTTGAAATAATGTGTCATCTTACAAGAACCCGTGCTACCAAATTATTATCACGAAAGAGAGGTGGCATCCCAAGATCTTGCAAAATATCTATTTGAACTATAGTTTACTAAAGTTGTTTCTGAATTTTATCGGATTTTAGTATTGCGAAAACGGCTGAAGACTGTATCGGATCCATGAGTCAAATGCTCTATTAATATCGGAAATTGAAACTGAAATTTTTGTGTTATTACATACTTTGTGATTTGTTTAATTGTGCTATTGTTTCTGAATTTTATGATTTTTTTTGAATTTTTTGAAAAAAAAAACTCATGACCGGGATTTTTATCTCTATTGTTTCCAAACGGCAATAAGAATTTTGTTCCTAGGCGGGAATATTTCCCATGGGATTGAGGAGGATTCCAAGTGCCCTCAAAATCCCCCACAGGAATTTTCTTCCCTAGGATTTTATCCCTTAGCATCCAAACAAGCCCTTAACGGAATTACGGTCGCCCGGTGCGCAATGGCATTTGGTTCTTTTAGTCATATTAATCAATCTACTTACCTTCAAGATGCTAGAATCGATTATTTGCCGTTGTTCTGTAGCACTGTTCTGCTTCTCCTTGGCAATCCTGCGATGGGCAATGCGTATCTGTAGTTCTGAACAGCCGGGGGATAACACAAGTGCTGATTACATTCGACCATTGCACAAGGGTGACCATGCTAGTTGAAGGAACAGATGAGATGGACAACGATAGAGCTCTGTAGTCTGTACTAAGCCCTTTGCTTTGTCTGAGAAACCTGCTCGAAGTTAGGAAGAGTCCCAGTAGTAGGCTTAGCACGCCTACATTTGCTGTGACTGCGAGACGAAGGTTTCCCAGTTTGGGAGACGAAGATCTAGAACGTTTGCGCGCCTAACATGTTGAGCGTTCATGCTGGAAGACGCGTATTTGGTAGCTTCTTGATGGTCCATTACCAGGACAAAGCTAGCATGACTGTTCTTGCACCTGCGCCAACTCAGGTTGGTAGAAAGTGCACATGTGAATTATCCTACGAGAAACATACAATTTCTTAAACGTGGATGTCTATTTCTAAGATGGTTTAGGTTTTAGTAAGTATAAGTCATATTTTTTTAACTATTGGATCAATCCAAAATTAGACACGGAGACCTGAAAGCTAATCCAAATTCCAAGAAAATCGACGTAGAGTTAACAAAAAATCATGCAGCTTACAAATACCAAACCCGTTGTTAATATACAAAAGTTGGCTTTACAAAATCTTTTGAAAAGTGGCACATTTGCCTCTACATGTCAAATTTCATCTGACATTTCCTCAAACACCATGAGCCGCGCTAAGAATCAAACATGCATGTGCACTGAGAAAAAGAAGAAAGTTATCTATACACATCAAAGATAGACGACGACATCCACATGGGACATGCCAAATTGCCAAGCACGCACATTTTGATTTTAACGCACATTTTGATCTTCGCATCGTAGCCACAGTGCAACACAGACCATCGAAGCACGTGCCTGATTGCTAGCTGTGCGATTTCTACGCGCCGCTGCCATTGCAATGCCATTTTAGGAAATCCAGTGGTTTCCGAGTTAGGCGTGCCACGCCTAAGCCAGAAGTCCAGAACTCACATCACCGAGACCTCCCGGCCGTATAAAACCGAGCGCGAATCCGCCGACTCCCTAGCACAGAAGCCTAACTTTCCAGCGAGTCTTCCTAGCTTAGCCATTCTCTTTGTTTCTGCTGCTCTTTGCCACGGCGAGATCGAGAAGGCACCGCGCGATCGATCGATCGGCAGCAAGAGCAGCAGATTAACTGACTTGACAGCGTGTGCCGCGCGCGCGGGGGACCGATCGAGGCATGGAGTACGGGATGCTGAACGACGGCAAGTACGTGCAGCCGGCCGAGGCGGCGGTGCGCAAGGGACCCTGGACCGTGGAGGAGGACATCGTCCTCATGAGCTACGTCGCCGTCAATGGCGAGGGCGGATGGAACAACCTCGCCCGCGCCGCCGGTAAGCACGCGCGCGCGCGCGCTACGTGCTGGCGTACAGTACTTCCGCGCCGAGCCCCCAAGTTTTTTTTTTCTGTTTCATGCGTGCATGCGTGGTGCACTGCTGCACCTGCACGCATTGCGCGCTTGGCTAACAATCCTAGTGTGTGGTTTTGGCACGGGCGCAGGTCTGAACCGCACGGGGAAGAGCTGCCGGCTGCGGTGGCTGAACTACCTCCGTCCCGGCGTGCGCCGCGGGAACTTCACGCCGGAGGAGCAGGCGCTCGTCGTCGAGCTGCAGTCCAGATGGGGCAACAGGTGATCGCACGACAGTTCAACGTGTCAAAATTGCACATTTTCCTTGACTCGTAGCCATGTTTGGTTGATTTAGGTGGTCCAAGATCGCGAAGCACCTCCCTGGGCGCACGGACAACGAGATCAAGAACTTCTGGAGAACCAAGATACAGAAGAAGCGGAAGCCGCTCGGCGTGGTCGTGACGGCCGACGGCCAGGCCAGCACTAACACGAGCCAGGAAAGCAGCACGTTACTGCAGGGTGGTGTAAACGGCACTGACGTGGCCGCAGAGCCGAGCTTGTTTTGCTTGGATCATCACCAGAGCGTCGCCGTCGTCCATGGGGGCGAAGTTGGTGGTGCCATGAACGGGCTTCCCGAGCTCGCGGCCGAGTCGAGTGATAATTTCAGCTGGGCCTTCGAGGACTTGTGGCCGGCGATGGCACCGATGCAGCCGTTCGATTCCAGCTTCTGACGCTTAGAGATCGATCACATCGATACAACAACAGCTATATACAGTGCATGCAAGATTGGAAGTGCTCCGCGTGAAAGCCATTCCTTGTGTAATCGTTATCAACAACCTTTGGTGCGTGTTGTAGCAGTGTTCGTGTATGTGCACGTATTGAAACACCTGCAAATTTCAAAATTCAAAATTTAATTTGAGTTTGATTTGGATTTCGTTTTTTCGTTCAAATTTCGGCCAAAATTTGTCAAATCTCAAACCCTAACCCTAATCCCGCTTTCCCCGTTTCCCTCCCCGCCTTCGCCCTCGCGGTCGCGCCCTTGCCCGAGGCCGCCTCCACCCCGTGGCCGCGTTGCCATGGGAAACCGCCACCACCACCGCCTCGCCGCCTGCACCAAGCCGCACAAGGTAACGCCACCTCGCCGCCACCTGCGCCCCCACCTCAAACCCAGCGCCCGGCGGTTGCGGCGCCACCTCCTGGCTGCGCCAGATGAGGGGCCGCCACCGCAACGCAACCCACGCCTCCCTCAGACGCCACCCTCCGTCTGCACCGCCAAGCGCTCGACCTACCACCTCACCTGCGGTGAGACGCCACGCCGCCCCATACCTCTCCTCTCCATGCCTCGCCATGGGCTATAAAGCCGCCCGCTCGGCCTCCTCAACCAGCAGACCAACCCTTCCTCCCCATCTTCGTCCCCGACTCTAGCCAAGAGCCCGCCGCCTCGGGTCCCCGCCCGGTAAGAACAAACCCCCTCCCGTTGCAAATCCCTCCCACCCGGCCATCCCAACCTCCGGTCCCTCCCTACTTCTCGGCCCCAGATCCACCGGATCTGTCTTGCCGCCGCCTCCTCACCACCGCCACCCCCCCAAAACCCGAAACCCTAGAAACCCATGCACGCCCAAACCTCCGCAAAAACCCTAGGGTCCGAGAACCTACCTAGGGCAAAGCCTCCTCCGCCTCCTCCGTCCCTTGCTGTCGCCGGCTCACCACACGATCGCTTCGCCGCTTTGCGCCAAGACGTTAGCTGCAGGCCATATGGCTATGCAAGGTCAGCGCCCATGAGCCTTTGGCCTTTGGCCTCATGCCTGAAAGTGGTCATGGGCCGACTCGGCCAGTTGGGCTCGGCCTATTTCCTTTAAAGGCTGCACAGTATTTTGTTTTACTGTGTAGCCCAACATTGTTCATTTAATTTCGGCCTTTACTGTTCCTTGCACAGTAAATTCCATTTACTGTTCATTAGCCAAAAATAGTAAACCCTAGCTACAGTTCAATTCAGCTAAACACAATAATTTCAATTGCCTTTCACTGATCCATTGTCATGTATGAATAGTATTTTAATACTATTCATTATCTGGCATTTTTCGCCCGAAACCCTAATTTGACATTATATGTCATTTTCGACCGTCTCGAGCCCAGAAAACACATTCTTGACTCCGTTCAGCTATACCAAGCTCCAAATAAATCTTTCCACCTTCCTATAGATTTCTTTAATCCTTTACAATATTTTTGTTGTAGTTGGATCCGAATCTCAAACTCTTTCCAGTCCAAATAAACACCAGATAAATCCCACCAACCCGCACCACCTTCCTTTAAGTCTCTTTTGGTTTTATTTACTTGCTTGTTGTTCCCAGCTCTTTCCTTGTTGAGCTAGTTTTTACTTGGTTTCTTTTTATTGCATTGCTTCTCGTTAGATTACGATCTAGACGACCAGACTCCAGAAGACGCCGGACAAGACCAGCATCCACAGGATTTTGTGCAAGAAGGCAAGTTGCATTCCTTGAACATGTTAAACCCACATGTAATATATTTATATTGATACTTTCATTATTATATTTGAGCCAATTACTTTAATTATTGAAATAATACTTTTGAATGCCATGATAATTAGATAAATCCTATAACCCACATACAAACCTACCCAGCACTTGTAGGCCATATTCACCTTAACAAGTTCACATAAAATACTATCTATATAAATAGCTTTGTCACTCAATTGTGTTCATCAATCAAAAGCAGTATTGGCGGTTCGCCAATGGTTTTGGTAGAGAGTTGAGGGTTGTGTCCATTAAGTTGGACAACCCAATAGACTTGTGGTAAAAGTGGGTCAAGGGTGAGCCCTGCAGGATGGACAGCCACGTGGTGGTGTTGGTCCATCGCCTCACTGTGAGACAAGTAAGGACAAGAACTTTGTGCCAAAGTAACAGCCACAGAAAACCGCTCAACCACATGCGTGGTCATTACTCCCTAGCTTAGTACACTGCTTTTCCAATTGAATATCTGCAATATCAAAGGCGAGACAGGGGTGGGCCTTTAAGGACACTCGCTGGTCCACGCAATGGTAGGTGCCGTCAGCATTGGGGTGAAAGATCCATTGTGGCCAGTGGAGTCTCCCAAGGGCTAAATGGTCCATAGACTTACCGGGTAGAGGCTAGAAAGGATAAGCAGTGAAAAGGCTTTGTTATCCTAACTCAGTTGTACGCAAACATGATGCGTGTCAATGTGAGTTTGTGATATCGTGTGGGTAAAGTTGGGCAACTCTGCAGAGTGAAAATCAATGTTATTCGAATACGCCGTGCTTCCGGTTAATGAAGCTGTGTTAATGGGTGATTCCAGTACATGAGGCATAAGTAGAGTTTGGAGATGGTAAGTTGGAAATTGTGGTTTGTTGAGAAACCCCTGATGTTATTGTGTATTATCGTTTTACTGTTTTATAAACTACTTTAAACTGCAAATTGCATCCACATATGCCTGTTAAGGTAAAACCTAACCATCCTTTGAACTCCTTGCATGTAATTATTTAGCTTTTCCATGTGGCTTGTTGAGTACGGTAGTTGTACTCATTCTTGCATAATCTGCAAACAATCTACAGAAGAAACCTGGGAAAATGCAGAGGATCTGGTTGAACAGGATTTTGGTGGACCCACGGATGGCAACGATTACTGTTATTAGGTCTCAGCCGCACTCAAGTGCGCCTGTGGTTTGAAGTTCTTTTGTCTTGTATTATATTAACTTTGGGCTTGGATGCCCGAGTCTGTGTCAAAAATGGCTGTTAGGCCTTAATCTTATGTATTAAAATGTTGGATTTTGTTGCAATCGAAAGCTTGCTTGAGACACTGCTTACTTCGCAACTGCACATCCTGGGCGCTTGTGAAGAGTTTAACGTTCCTAGAATTTGGGGGCGTTACACGTATGTACCTGTACGCAATTGGGCACTTGACAGAGTAATGAAGAAATAGATTCTCGTCAAATAATTATTCTTCGTCGAATTTTCACGTGTTCAGCCTACATTTCAGGTCTGATTTCTATTTTAATTATCTCCTTCTTTAAGGAATTGGACGAAGGTTTGGAACCTACTGTGTGTTGTATTTTTTAGGGGTGTTTGGTAATTTCTCAGTTTGAGAAAAAGATTAAATAGAAAAGAAAAGGGTAATAGAGAGGGCCCACTTGTCATAGGGTTAGGGGGGAGGAGACTTTGGTGCTTCGGTTCTTGGCTTCGGCCTGGAGGCAGCAACACGTGCGTCATAGGGCTGGCGATTCCGCCGGCTTGGGCGTGTTCTGCGGCTTCCGTTGGTAGCGAATGCATCCCCTCTTCCTCTTCTTTAAGTCTGGCTCTCTCTCTTCTTTTCTCACTCGTGAGAATCAAAACAACAGATTGTTTTTCCCCTTTCTGGATCTGCTGCTTCCTCATCAATTTGGGCTTCAGTTTTGGGAAGATCTTAGAGCTTGTGCGCCACCTTAGCCGATCATCATCTTTGCTGGTGGTGAGCTTTTGATTTTCTCTGGTGAGTCATCCCGTCGGTTTCATTTTCTCTTCATCCTCCCTGGGATTTCGGTTGAGAGGATTCTGAAGCTACGGGGTCTGAGCTCGCATTGGTTGGCTTTGGATTGAAATTGGTGGAGGAAGAGGGTTTCAGAACCTTCGGTTTTTTGGTGCTATGTTGGTGCTTCGGCCAGAGCATCTTGTGGTGGTCTTGTGCGGCATTTTTCCCTGAACCTCAACTTCGTTCTTCGGTGCGCCCCAAAGTGCGAAGAATCAGCATTGTATCTCCGTCAACCTCGTCTATTTGCGCGCCACAGCGAGGCGCTAGGTTTTCTGAGACAGCGTCCTTGTGATGTGCCTTATCTGGTTTCATCTCGGTGGTTTCGAGTACCATCGTCTTGTGAGTATCTCTGTATTTAATTATGGCGTATCACTTTGAGTATATATATGTTGTACTAGTTCAAGTCTGAATTTGATTTGTTAGTACTGGGAGATATATTGCAAAGTGACTTTTGTGGGCTCTATTGAAACTGCTCAGTGATAATAATTGTCATATACTGAAATTGATGTGATGGCTTATTCAGATTTGAGTTCTATATGTGTTGCTTACTGCTATCTTTTATTTCTAGTTGATTTGGCTATACCATAATCAGGACATTTGGTTACTTTGCATCTTCTGAATAGAATAGATTGGTTGAGCTGTTATTGCTTTGACTTTCTGTAAGTTGACAGACTTAGAAGTTTCAGTTTGAGAGGTTGCAGCCTTTTTAGTTGTTATCTAATCTTTTGGCTGAAGCTTTGTCTATTCTGTCTTCTTGCACTAGTAATCAGATCATCTCTCTTTTAGCTTTTTATTATTGTTGTTTATGAGAAATAATTTGACAACTTAGTAAAGCATTGTTAAGAGTTCAAAATCTGAATTTTGTTGTTATATTCAATTGATGAAGAGTATAGACTAAAGGGTTGATGTGGCAAAGATTTATTCTTGTGCAACTCGCCTTCTGAGAGCACTCAATAACACCAAATTTCTGAGCTCTATGCTGATTTCTTTCATATACATTTGATATATGTTTAGCATTTCATTCAGTTTAAATGGCTTAGATGATTTACATTTATATATGTTGATTTGATCATTTAAATGCTGGTGGATTAATGTTTTAATGTTATTTATTTTGGCTGGAATTAATTTTAAAAGTTTGCTAAAACCGTATTTTCTACAACACTGTGGTGCTTCTCTCTAGAAATGTACTTCTGGTCCTGGATATGGAAAACATGAAATTGAAGTACCAATTCCCAAAGAGCTGGAAAGTCTACCCAAAGTCCATCACGGATTTAACCCCCTGATACCATGCATTTGCAAAAATGAACCCCGTACCGTTTTTTTGGCAAATCTAGCCCCCCCCCCTCCCCTCTTACCGCGGTGGGTGAGTGCGGAAGGGAGGCGTTAAAGACGAATCTTGGCGAAATGGACAGCGATCATGAGCGGCCACTTATCATTCGGCCACCATGAAGCCTCTTTCAGCGCTCATGCACCATGATGGCGGCCACACTGCTGGGGGCCAGCCTGGTGTGTCTCTGGTGTCTTTCCGCGCTCGGGGAGCGTGGAAAGTGACCTTCCGCGCTCTCCGACCGCGGAATGAGGGGGAGGGGGGCTAAAAATGCAATTGTGTGTGAGAGGAGGCTAGTTTAGGAGAAAAAAAAGGGCTGAGGGGCCATATAAGCAAAAGGTTCTATAATTAGTATGGTTTACGTCATAAAAATAGTATGGTTAAAAGACTAGCAGTCACGTTGTAGCATCATGGATCGATCCACTTTTTTGTTTTAACAATTCGTGGTTCAATTCCATCTCGAGGTATATCCGTTCGACCACATGTTAAACTTGTTCCGTGAACCAGGTCATGTGCATACCGAAGCATCAAGCGGGGCAAGCTTTATCCATCGCTTTTCAGAGCCACGGGCAAGAGCGTTTCCAACATCGGCAAAGTCCAGGCAAGACTGCGTTTCTAATCACCCACACGGCCACACCAAAGCCACGCGCCCACCGAATTGAAGGCATTGACACCGAATCGACCGAGCCATTGTTCGTCTTCCGTTACGCTAGCACTCCCCCGAAAACGAGAGGATGGCGGCTGCGGGCAAGATGTGGTTGGGCAGATTGTTGCGGCAAATGGAGCTGTGAATTCTGGAGAGCGCTTGGGCCGGATCCTAGTTTGGGGAACCGAGGAGAGCCGTGCGTCCATGTGCCCCTCTCTTCCATCTTTTTTATCAGCGTGTACGCACATGAGCGTCGTGCGCGGCGTGCCCTGGCTGCTGCTCGGCCGTGACGGCATTTTGGGGCGTGCTCCAATCGTTTGTGGCACGTGCAACCAAGCCCGGTCACCTGATAAGATATCGTTTCACGAACCAATTAGTCTTCGGCAGAGGATCCTCCGGACTCCGAAGCTAACACATGTCACTCCCGAGTGGCACGAATGAGAGATCCTGGTTACACAAACTCCAGCTAAATATATAGCTTTACAATAATTTAAATCTTGTTTTTTATTTGTTAGGATACCAACGAAGCACACCTTTTTTTTATACATCAAATTCAAATCTCTATCAAGTAATGAAGTAACATGCTCCACTAACTAGATGAAAGAAGTTTCCAGTTCAATCCAGTACTATAATGAGATGCACTTTGGAGTTCGGAGTACAAGAATCAACAGCCAAATGTGATCTCATGGGTTGCTGATACACAGACAAAAGCGTAACATCAAGATGAAACCCTGAAGGCTGAAAGGTACTGCACTTTTAAAGAACCAGCCTTCCATTGGCGTGGTTGGTCCTTGTAGATGCGTAACATCAAGGGCGCCAATAGCATCACCCATTTATAGATTGGAATCTTTACTACTTAAAAATTAGAGTTGATCATCGTTCGACCTCCCTGTCCTCCCACCTCTGTCCCCCTCTACTGACATGTAGACCACATTACATTATCAGCAAACTATCTCCTCGTATTATGTGCTCCCTACACTTACTCTACCGGCATCGCCTACGACGCCTGCGCTTCCTCCTCCTCTCCGCCCTCGCCTCCACCCTCGCTTTTTCTGCTCTGCTCCGCCGCCTCCGCCCCCTCCCCCGCCGCCGCTTCTATCGGCCGGATCTGGACGGGTCTCACTTCCTTCTCTCCGCCCCACTCTTCTACTCTGCTCCGCATGTCTTAACAAATTGAGATATATTATATCTATTTTATATGATAAACTATTACATTCATAAGATGCTTTGTAGCAACACACGGGCACTTACTAATTACAACATAAACTAGAGATTCAAAAATACAACGACGTAAGGTAACCATCAACCGCTTCAGCGAATGGAACTCTTGCAAAACTCTATAAAATACAACACATCATTTTCACAGACAACTTTGGGGTTCAGTTCCATAAATAGATAACTGCATCTCGAAAGTGCAGTGTTCTAATAGATATATGCATCTGGAAAGTGCGGTGTTCTTCAACTGGACAACTGCCCCAACATGCACGTCATGTTAAAGGTAAAAAAGGTTTACTCGCATTATTCTGCAAAAATAGGGGGGAGGGGGGAGCAATGCGATCAAAATGAGAATCAGAAGGTATATCTGCAATTCCATTACAATGAAGGACATATTGAACGAAAGCTTAAATCCTCGGGCAAACTATTATATAGTGGTTCACTTTCATCTTTCACATGTACACATTCCTGAAACTTTCCCTACTTCATTCATTTTGGAAGTTTCACATATTACTATAAGGAGCACTATCAACTTGTGACATGTATATCAACTTGTGAGATATGTCGAAACAATGCGATATGTATATAAGCATGAAAAGGACCCAAATGACAAATATTTACCGACATAATGAAATAAGATATGCCAAGAACAACAGAAAAGTACTGACAGTGCTGATAGAAGGATAACATTATAAGTATAACATATCAACCATGGATTCCCAATTAAGTGAATCACAGATATACACAAAGTAAATTCCATGGAGTATATGATTGGGCAGCTGACGGAGCATCAGGATATTAATTGGGCAAATGAACTAGGGTATTTCAAGGTTGAAGAAGACAAGAAGGTGGCATAGAAGAAAATGAGAACCAAGAAATGATGGACAATAGGACAAGACATAGTGGAGTATGGAGTAATACTATTTGACTGAGCAAATAGGATATCAGCAGACAGTAATCCTCACAATTTTCAAGCTCCCTTGGAAGAAAGCTATAGCATGATACCCTAGTTCATTTGCCCTAGCATCATGTAAACATCTATAACAGGAAAATAAGTATATAACTGAGAACTCTTAAAACGACACAACTGATAAAAGCAACCAAGCCGCGGAACGTAAAGGGATCAATCTATCCAAATGTGTGGCAGGACAAGGCACCGAGTAATATAGGGCATTGTAAAATGCACATTCCAATGAGCACCAAACTTTGGATATTGCATCTTTGTTCACAAAATTATTTTAAAAACAACAGTTCCAATATTTAGCAACGTCACAACTCACACTTTTGCAGGAATCGATCATCTATAATCTATATAAATTAGATAACTAATCTACATATCTACTCATCTTGGGCATTGGGTGACATGCAAAATTACTGTACCTTGAAGATACTTTAAATAGAAACAAGTGTCGGTTACTTATTTTCCATGATAAACAACAATGTTCAAAAGCTCCAGAGATACCATGAATTTCTCAGATGAAATAATAAATAATTAGGTTCATTGTGAGCAAAAGAACAGGAAGAAGCCTTAATATTTGGGGAGGCATCAACCAGAGCTGATGACTCAAGCTTTTCAGAATAATAGCCAACTTGTAAGGGTGATTGATATGATAATAATATTCGTTGTGATCAATGGTATCATTAACAACCTACACCAATTCACTTTGTTCATGAATTCGTCACTAGACAGATTGGCCCAAACAGAAGTTAGCATCTGATTGGAATCTACTAGATATCATATATACAAGACGAATGTATAATGAACGTCGTTCCACCATTTCACAAAATGAGGTCATCTGTAAGACCTCGAGTAAACAATGTGATGTAGCATCGCTGAACTGTGTAACGACACTCAGTGCTCCAGTTATAATCCGAATTGACCTTCAGCAGGGGCGGCGGCAGGGGGGTGCCCGTGGTGCACGGGCACCCCCAAAAAAATTTGCAAATTTTTGATTATATATACATATCAACAATAAGCATCAATTTAAGCTCCCAGCTAATTCTGTAAGCAGTTTCTGGCCTACCACATGCATGTTTGACGTATAAAATAGATCCACTACTTACTTTCTTGCATACTTGACGTATACTACGTACCTCTGGCCAAGGCGGTGACATTTTTGGTTTTTTCAAAATCTACATGTTGTAAGTTTGACGCATACTACGTACCTATGCAATTTTCATGTTCTCTTCCTTCTGCTGTTTTTTTTTCATGTCCGAGTATTTTTTTTTCATGTTCTAATTTTTGTCTCGTCTTAATTTTTTTTGGGCCATAGGTTCTTTTTTCCTCTGGGCTCAATATTTTAGGGGTTACGACCACGAAGGATGTAACCTCTAGAATGTAACCTCTAGAATCCTTACGACCAGGAGGGTCGTTAGCTTTAGGGGGTTACGACCACGGAGGATGTGTGGTCTTTAATTAAATAAAGTAATATTTAGATATTTTAATCCTCATCAGCTAGCCCCCGAACTTTAAATGAATTTATAGTATGAACTCTTCTCCGATGAAATCATATCGGGCAGCCCTCCTCCTCCGCTTGCCAGAGTCGAGGACGACAAGAGCGTCCGAGTCGAGTCGTCGAGAGGCCATTGCTCGACCACTAATACCGTCACCAAGGTAGGGCGGCAGCATCGTTTCCTTGCTTCTCCTCGACCTTCTCCACCGGACCTCCCAAGATCGCCCGTAGTGGGCGCTCTTCTCTGGGATCCGGATTGGATATTTGGATTTGGGGAGCCAGGGGAGGGCGGCAGTGGGCTAGCACTAGGTGCTAGGCATGAGAGGAGGAGCCACGAGCGGCATCGGCCAGCGAGGCGGCGGAGGTCGAGCCGGCGGAGGCGGCTCCATTTCGATTGGATATTTGGATTTAGGGAGCCGGAGGGGGCTAGGTGGGCTAGGGGCTAGGCGCTAGGTCGCAGAGGAAGGAGCGCCAGAGCGGCACCGGGTCAGGCGAGGCGGTCGGCAGCCGAAGGGAGCCAGGCGGGACGGCAAGAGGGAGCTAGGCGCTCAGGCCAGAGCTATTTAGGACTCTTTTATTAATGTAAGTTCTTATTTGAATTATTTGTATTGCACTATTAACTAATTTTGAACTTTTTGTGTAATTATGTTGAACTTGTGAAATTACTTATATATCGTACAAGATTTTTTTTTAATTCTTGAAGTGTGCACCTCCATCATAAAATTCCTGGCTCCGCCACTGACCTTCAGTAAATACAATTGCCTCTATGAACTACATCCGATTCTTATATCTCCAATTCTTAAATAACAAGTATAGAGCGCGCAACTTTCAATATCAAATACAAGCTAGAATGCAACACTGTAAATGTGGACTGATAAATCGACTCATGCACAACTCTCATATTAAACAACAATTCATTGCAGCAAATGCCGAAAGGGATACAAAAGATTGGGATAAAATCATAAAAAGAAAATAAAAGGAGTCCTAATATACCTAGAGTTACGCGATGGACACCTTGGCGCCGACCTCCTCGAGCTGCTTCTTGGCATCCTCTGCCTCGTCCTTGCTCACGGCCTCCTTAAGCTTCTTAGGGAGCCCCTCGATGAGGTCCTTGGCCTCCTTCAGCGCGAGGCTGGTGAGCGCGCGCACCACCTTGATGGTCGCGATACGCGCGCTGCTGGGCACCTCCTCGATGACCACGTCGAACTCCGTCTTCTCGGCCGGGGCCGCCTCCTCGGCGGCGCCCGCCGCGGCAGCGCCGGGCGCCGCGACGACGGCGGCTGGCGCGAAGGCAGCCGCGGAGACGCCGAGGCGGTCCTGGAGGTGGTCTACGAGGCTTCGCGCCTCTTCGAGGGTGAGCCCGGCGATGGCGTCGCCCAGCTCCAGGACCTTCGGGGACTCGGTGGCGGTGGAGGCGACGGCGACGGCGCGGCGGCGACGGGGCACGGGGAGGGTCCTGGTTAGGGAGGCCGAGGGGTACGGGGAGGAGGAGGGGAGCGAGAGGAGGGAGAAGGCGGGGGAGAGCGTGGTGGAAGCCATGGCGGAGTTCTTGGGGTCTTCGCTTCGGGAGTGAGCGGCAGCGGGGAGAAAGCAGGAGGGATAAGATGATGAGGTGAAGGGATAAGACGCGGCTATCTATATATCAGCGTTGAGTGGCTAATACCTGCACTTCTCCTCGAAATTGCAACATTAGATATGTAAAGCCAACGAGGCAACGAGATCATTGTGAAATTTCTTCGTAGCGATTCACTTTGTTTGGTTCGATTCGAGGACACGTACAGTCCATCTTGACAACGTTATGAAGAAAAACTCCAAACCAGTAATTCAGGTGTGTAGTCTATTACATGGTCCCCTAAGCAAAGATGTGATGGCAGGTACATTAGTGTATGTGAGGAAGTCCATGTGTCTGCTCTAAACTCTGCTCTGAATAGTCACTAGAGTCGGTGCTACTCATGAAGATATGATGCCCATGGCCATGGTCCTGCTCTGGAGGGTTACAAGAGTCCGTCTGACTCTCGAAGATATCATGCCCGTCGTCCAGGACCTCCATGTCTTCGCCATCCTCACGGCGCCAACAATTGAAGGCCAAGCATGACAGTAACAAGGCCACAACCGCCGCGACGATCACAAGTATGGTACTTTGATCTCTGTCCATGCCCAGTATCTCCATCTCTCGCCCCTGCCGAGAACCCATGCAATGTAGCAAGAAGAAGAGCACTAATTATCTATTTTCGCTAACCTTATTACACGATGGTGTACTTGACATGCATGCATAGAAAAGATTCTGATGCGCTCACGCACGAACCACGAAACCTTGATTTAGCGTGGACTGAAGTAAGAGGCTTCTGATTGCAATAAATAAAAGGGCGCGCGATAGAAGAAGAACAAAAAATGTAGTTGAGAATCGAATCTACCTTGAGAGATGGGAAGAGCAAGAGCGGAAATTGGAACGATTGTAGTTTCAACCACTGCGATACAAGAAACTTTTTTTTGTGATAGTGACGATGGTTACAACATGCTATTCATATGGGTCCGTATATATAAAGCCGTCCTCGGCAACCTTTCCAAATTCGAAACTCGTATATGCTGTAAGTTCGGAATGATTGGCCTCATCGGCTCCTTCCTTTTACTCATGTATTTATACACAAATACAAATACCGGATTACATGGGCAAGTGCCGGATTACATGGGATATCGGATTACATGAGATAATATCCCAATCAATCCTGACCATAATTAGTAGATTACATTCTATACTCATCTGGTTAATTATGGTAAGTTGATACGGCAATTACATTGCCTAACACTCCCCCGCAATCACAGCAGAAGGAACATGGATGTTGAGACTGTCCCGAAAATCAATGAACAGTGAGGACGGCAGCCATTTGGTGAAGATGTCGGTGAACTAGCGTGACAACGGTACGTGAAGAACGCGTATGTGTCCCATGGCAACACGATCACGGACGAAATGCAAGTTGATCTCGATGTGCTTTGGTGCGTTGATGTTAAACCGGGTTTGTTGACATATATACCGCGCTGGCATCGTCGCAGAAGACAACGGTAACCTTGGCAAGAGGTTGTCGAAGTTCCTGAAGTAGTTGTCGAGCCCAGCTAGCCTCGGCGACGGCGTTGGCCACCACTTGATACTCTGCCTCTGCGCTGGAGTGAGATATTGTGTGTTGTCATTTGGACGACCAAGACACAAGATTCTCACCGAGAAACACACAGTAGACGGAGGTGGAGCGGTGCGTGTCTGGGCAGCCAACCTAGTCAGCATCAGTGTAGGCGATCAAAGCATCTGTCGATGAAGGCATGAGGTGCAGACCATGATGGAGCGTCCCCTAGATGTAGCGAAGCACACGCTTGACCAGCAGAAGATGCTGCTCTCGCAGGTCATGCATATGAAGACATATCTACTGCACGGCGTAGGCGATGTCGGGGCGAGTGAAGGTGAGATACTACAGTGCCCTAGCAAGACTACGGTATGTCGTTGGATCTGCAATCGAAGGGCCAACGTCTGCTGCAAGTTTAGGCGACGTGTCCAATGGTGTGGAGGACGGCTTGTAAGTCGCCATACGTGCTCGTTCGATGATCTCGACAGCGTACTTAGATTGTGAGGGGAGCAGGGGCGGACGAAGTGCGCGTGACGGCGATGCCAAGGAAGTAGTGGAGGTCCCCCATGTCTGTCATGGCAAACTCGGAGCTAAGTGCGGCAATGATCTGCTAAAGGAGCTGTGGCGACGAAGCTGTCAAGACGACGTCGTCAACGTAGAGAAGTAGAAACGTTGTACCCAACGTGCTATGAAGAGCAAAGAGCGAAGTGTCGGACTTCGAGCAGATGAACCCAACTGTCTCGATGTATGTAGCACAGCGTTGGTACCAAGCACGGGGAGCTTGTTTAAGGCCGTAGAAAGATCGATTCAAGCGGCATGCATGGTGTGGCCATGAGGAATCGAGGAAGCCAGTAGGCTGGCAACAAAATGCCTCCTCAGAGAGAGTCCCATGTAAGAATGCATTTTTGACGTCGAGTTGGTGAATTGGCCAGTGATGAGAGAGAGCAATGGAGAGGACAATACGAACGGTGGCCGGTTTGACAATTGGGCTAAGTGTTTCATTGAAATCCACCCCTTGCTCTTGAGAGAAGCCCCGCAGAACCCAGCGTGCTTTATATTGCTTGTCGGTGATCTAGCACCGATCTTACATATGATTGTTTGTTTCGGGGGATCTCCTAGAAATGGGACTACACAGAAAATGACATATGAATTTTATAGAGGTTCAAGCGTTCTTCGAAGAGAATAATAACCCTACTCTTGTGTGGTTGTATTCAATGTACTGATTACAATCAAGAGGAAGACCAAAGTCTAATGCCTTGCGCTCCAGACTGCTCTGCCCTTCTGCGTACTGACTTCATTCTTTATATAGCGTATGAAGATGTGACAATTCCTCCAAACCAAGAGACGTCCCATCGTTCCAAATGATGAACTGCTGGTGGAGGTTACTATTAAAAAGATAACTCCACCACGTCGTCAGGTAGTTATTGTCAGAGACAGAGATATAAAACATGCAGTTGTTCACAGAGAAAAACAACGTACATTAACTGCCCCGTAGGTTGAACATGGCATATAAGACTTCCTGATCAATTGGGCTCACATGTCTGTAGACTCTATCGATACAGGGTAGTCGTAACCGACTAGGCTGTGGAGAAACTTACGACCACAAGGTGGTCGTAGAAAAGACACACAACCTAAAGCTAACCGTCGGAAAGCTTACGACTAGAGACTAGTCATAGAAAAAACTTATGACTAGGGGGTGGTCGTAGCAAGACTTACCCCTTACGAATGGTGATTAAGCTTACCCCTTACAAATGGTTTTAGGGATGGGTAAAGGTAGACCAAGAGTGGTAGTGTGGAGGTTGAGGCGCTCGGTTAGGGAAATTTGGAGACCTGCGCGATGACGCGTTAGCATGGGGTGGATGGCAGTGGAGCTGATGTCCGTAGCTAGCGCGGTAGGCTGTGCAGCAGGAGAAGTGAGTGTGGGCGATGGAGCAGTCGCAGTAGTGGGAGCAAGTAGCGGAGAAGGATATGTCGGAGGATCGAGGTCCTGCAGAAAATCATATGAATCTGCAGGAGGAGGGTCGATGTGCGCAAAAGGGAAGGTAAGCTCATCAAATATGACATGGCGTGATATGATGATGTGACGAGAGGAGAGGCCCATGCAGTGATATCCCTTGTGATTCGAAGAATAACCAAGGAACACACATGCGATAGAACGAGGATCGAGCTTGTGCGTCATGGTTGCGGTTGTATTGGGATAGCACAAACACTCAAAAACACGCAAGTGAGTGTAAGAGAGATGTATTGGGATAGCACAAGTACCCGAAAATGTGCTCTGATACCATGTAAGTTTGGAATGATTGGCCTCGTCGGCTCCTTCCTTTTACTCATGTATTTATACACAAATACAAATACCGGATTACATGGGCAAGTGCTGAATTACATGGGATATCAGATTACATGAGATAATATCCCAATCAATCCTAACCATAATTAGCATATTACGTTCTATACTCATCTCGCTAATTGTGGTAAGATCGATACGGCAATTACATTGCCTAACATATGCAATCTCGCATTGAAATAAAAAGGAAGTAACACGCGTTTGAATATCACGCAATCTGGAGAAAAGGGAAATAAAACTTCTGATTAGCACCATTACCCAGGGATAGTACAAAAGATCAGGGAGCCCCTTACAAACCTACGGATCTTTTTCCAAATGAAACGTGCATGAGAGAACTTTTCAAATGAAACAGGTGGAAACAAATGGTTAGCGTTGATCCGGTGAATCGAAGTTAGAAAGATATCGTACTGCCTACCATTTGTGTCTAGTGCATTTGTGCATGCTTCATGCGATGTATTAGCCCGCACCGGCGGGCGGTGTACGGGGCTTGGCGTTCGGCCTGCCAGATTGCGCGAGAGGGCCCGCGCTAGTCCACGACGCGGGGGTTGCGATATCAGTACGCGCGGCACGCACCGTGTAGCGGTGTAGGTTGATCGGACAATCGGGCCCTACAACGCCCAGCCCAGTTACCCAAACGACGCGGAACACCCTTCGTAGGATTTAACATGCGTTTATACCAGTTCTTTATATAGCTCCTGTCACGTAAGATTTAACATGATGTTGATAAAAGAGAGATAAATGTGCTGTCTACAATTATGTAGCCGACTGTAGCATCAGAACTAAAAAAATCATTAAAAGATTATGTGTTATCTACAATCATGTAGCCGACTGTATCATCACAACCTATTATATAACCTGCCTTTAGTGTTATCTACAGATGACATAGAGAGTTTTTATACTATCATAGTATACATGCCTAAGGAGATCCGGCGTACGAGCCTAATACCATATCCCGCACCGCGCGCGTCCGCTGATTCCTTCCTCGCGGCTCGCTTCCCCTGCCGGCCGCGCGTGGCCTCCGCGTTTTTGCTCGCGGCCGTCCCGCCGTCTCGGTCCCAAACTTGTAAGCTCGTCGCCGCGAGTCGCGGGTGCGTGCGGCCGAAAGGTTACAATGCGAAAACGCATGTCAGCTTGGTACGCCGGCACCGCGCGGCCGTTCGCCCCGCCGGACGGACGGGCTTCTGACGGTTTCGCGGCGCGCACGCGCGCTCGCCGGTCGCCGGAGGCCAAATACTCGGCTCCAACCGCTCGCAACTGATGCAGTCCTGATTCGGAGCTGTCAGTCAACACCAGGACTCAAAGTCCTTGATAACCTCCGTGGCTTTATCGATTAGGAACGTGGCTCGCTGCAATATCGCTTTCTATTCAAAGTTTGTACGCGATAGCTCTCGGATAAATTAAAGTTGCAACGATTCGTCCGCCACTAATACAAAATTGGACTTGCGACACAATTGTACTCTAAACAGACAACACACTCCAGCAGTGGCAGAGGCACCATTGGGGCGCGAGGGGGCTGGAGCACCGGCTCCCCTCGCTGCACCCTTGGTATACTCTGAATACTATTGTTATTATTTGCACCATAAATTTAGTTAATTATGTTTAAAGGTGTATTTACTAGCTCATCTCATGATAACTTTGTCTACTAGCACCCCCTCTATTTTTGTCTTGCGTACGGCACTGCACTCCAGGTGTGCAGTTGGTGCACGTACGTGTTTATTCTGACATCAACTGATTGATTCACCAAACAGTAAGGTCCACTGAAAACCCTAGCCACTGCCATCACCAAACAAGCCCCTCTCTCCCCCTTCCTTCCTCCTCGCCGCCGGCTGGCCAGCAGGGCTTCTTCTTCTCGGTGGTGGCGCCTGATCCGCATCACGCTCCCGACGCATGTTGTCTGTCCGCCGATTTCCAACGGTGTGGACTTTCGTCGGGATTGGATCTAGGGCCCTTCTCTACCGGCTCGCCTTCGGACATGGCGATCCGGGGCCCTTCTTCGCCGGCTTCTTCCGACAGCACGGCTTCGTCGTTGGCATGACGACGGAGGTGGCGCGATCAGAATCGATTTTAGCGATTGGTAGAGATCGCGGCATTTCGATGGCGGTAACTGCGGCGGCACTTGACTTCTCCCCGGTGGACGGTTGTTAACCAACCGACGCGTTCGGGATGTTGCGGACGTCGTTTTGGCGATCTGGCCATCATTGGTTGGATCTAGTGACGAGATCGTACTGTGGTGTGGTCTTAGAGCGCTGGTATCTTCGATCCGGGGTGAAAACTCTTGATCTGGTCTTCGCTGGTTGGATCTGGCAACGACGTCGATCTGAGCGGCGTTACCTTCTTGAAGGCGTTGCTTTAGAGAACCGGTACTTGAGCTCCGGAGTGAAAACTCCTGATCTGGCATTCGCTGGTTGGATCCGGCGACGACGACGTTAGTCGTATCCCTTCTTGAAGGCGCCGCTACGGAGACTGGCCCATCATCACCTCTTTATTGTGCAGTTGCTATTCGCGCGTGGTCGATCTCCTAGTTGATCCTGGAGACGAGGCTAGGTGATTTTTTTGAGTTAACCTTTGCATGACAATTTGTTTGTCATTGTTGGCTTTTTAGCCTTTTTTGTTTTAAGCTTTTAGCTGATGGTAGTGTAATAGCTTTGTGTATTCTTAGTTGATGCAGAGATAAGGAGTTATACTTCTATTATCTAAAAACGTGTTTATTCTCTTCTGTTGTCTCCTCATCGTTTAGGTGCAACAAATACCGTCGTTGAACGGTAGTATTAAACAAAGTTAGTTTATTCCTTTGGCTAGTTGGTGGGCTGGTTACGAATTAAAGGATAGAGGGGAGGACTCACGCTTATATAAGCATGAGAATATATCTAGTGCTAAGATGTTAATATCAATCTTAATAGTTGGATCTAGATTGAACAGCCAAGATTAACATAGGCTCTCACCTCTAAACCATTTAATCACCATGCATACTCCCACCTCCAATGCGCCTTTATTAAACACGCTGCATGCTCCCACCTCCAATGTCCTGTATTAAACAACCTGCATGATCTAACTATCAAAATTGACATTAGTACTTTAGCACTCAATTACCTATTAGCACTAGATATATTCTCTAGAAGTATACGAGCTAACATTTGGCCTTTCTATTTGGATATTGTATACTACAATTGTAATCTATGTCTAATGCTGTTATTGAATGGTCATTCGGTTCTCTTTTGGCTAATTTTCTTATTTCCTGTCACCCACGTATGTCAATCATGTAATGCTTTTGTTGAATAATCAATCGATTCTCGTTGTCCAGTTTCTGTGTTTTCTGTCATCGATGCTCATTGATGATCTAACTGAATAGTGGACTACATAATTTGTTTTGAGGCTGAATAATGAACTAATTCTTACAATTTATATTATTGTCGAATTAATTTTAGAAACTCAAGAAGTAGTTTATTTCCCGTGTGTTCTACAATTTTGCTGAACACAAGCGTATCCATTTCAAAAGGTGGAGAAGAAGGATGAGGAAGAAGAAGAAGCGTGAAGTGAGATTAGTTGTGTATCTATATATACATAATATATTATTTTATTAAAGCAGAGTCAAAAGTAGTTATCATATTTACTCTAAAGGGTTAGAATAAAACTGAAATTTGAAATAAAAAAAATCAACAATTTGATTTCCATACAATTCCTAAGTAAAAGAGCCCATGTCAAATATAATAAAACTGAAATTTGAAATAAAAAAAAATCAGAATTTGATTTTCATACAAATTCCTAAGTAAAAGAATTCATGTCAAGTACAACAAAACTAAAATTCAAAATAAAATAAATTAAATCAGCAATTTGATTTCTAAACAATTTCTAAGTAAAATACATAAATAATTATAATTTAGAATAAAAATAAAAAAATAGAAATTAGATTTATATCTGAAACCCAACAAAAAATAAAATTTGGAATAAAAATTAAACAATAGTTGGCAATAAGATTTGTATACTAAATCCAAACAAAAATAACTAAATTTTGGAATAAAAATAAAATAAGCTAAGCTAAGCTATTTGATTTCAATACTAATTCCAAAGTAAAATCCTAAATAATTGTTATTCAAAATAAAAATTAAAGAAAATTAGCAGTTGGATTTATATACAAATTCTAAGAAAAAAGAGCTAAAATTAGAATAAAAATAAAAAGGAAATTTGTAATTTCCACACTAATTCTGAAGTAAAATCTCTAAATAACTAAAATTCAGAATAAATAAAATAAATTTAGCAATTTTATTTTTATACGAACTCCAATAAAAATAACTAAAACATTGAATAAAAATAAAATTTATAACGAAGATGACACGAATGGTGTTGGAAGAGACACAAAAGAAGTCACCACGTTCACTCTCAAGATCATGTGTTTCTATTGTTGCTTCCTATGGAATACAACAAAAAGATAACTGGAATTTGGATTAAAAAATACAAGTATAACGAGGATAACACGAATGGTGTCGAAAGAGACAACGAAAAAGTGTAATGGCACTGATATGTCCTACAAGAAGACATTGGCCAACGGGGAAGTGAAGAGTCGAGGCGGCAACGACGGATATGAGGACAATATCATGCTGCTCGCCGGGGTCATTGAAGAGAAAGTCCAATTTTGAAGGAGCCAAGTGTCGTGATGACAAGTGGTCAGCGTCGGCGTTGTCGAAGAAGTTAATGGCCAAAGAAGCTTGATGACGGGAAAGCCCTGCCAGAGAGGAGATGAAACTTTACATTGAAGACGAGCTATGGATGATATGGGGTCATTAGGTAGCTAGGGGCATGTCATTATTGGTGAGGGACACGTCGTCGCCGGTGACGACTAAAAGATTCCCCATATCATTAGACAACGACTAAAGCAGACATACTAACATTAGTGAAAATAGGAGGTCACCGCGGTTAGTGAGGAAGCCACAACGTTGAGTTGTCCAACGTCGAAGAAGAGGAGTGTTCGACACGAGAGATGATGATGCCATGGATGTATAACATAATGCGTGCGTGTGTACATGCATGCATTCGTTCAAATAGAAGGGCGGGCGTACAGAGACAGAGGAGCAAAAAAACTTAGAGTAGAGATGGTGCAATCATAGGGAATATGCTTGGGGTCACCGGAGAGAGTGTGACACGTATCCCCAATTAGCACTACAAGAAGAACATGCATACAACAACTCATAACTCGCAACAGAAAGCACATACATTGGACCAGCTTATTCACCACGCATAAAGCTGCTTGGCCCACCACCTCCCACCTCCAAATAAAACTGCTCCCATCTAAACCCATCTTATCCTCACATCCCCACTCATCTTTCTTCCTCCCGTAGTCCCTTCCGCTTCATCTTCCTCTAAAAAAATCCCCTTCCTTCGTCTTGGGTTCCCTCGACTGCGTCGTCTGCCTCTTGTCTTGGGTTCCCCCGACTGCGCCGTCAACGCCTGGCTGGTTGGCTCAGTAGTCTGCACCTTGCTCCTCCAAGCCCTCGAGCCACTCCCCATATCCCAGGGGTGCTCTCTCTGATACGCCGCCATATTGTCCTTGGCGGCGAGGGGCCTCGCCGCCGTCTTGGCCCGACCCGACCCAAGAATGCCAGGGAAGGCCGCGTCGCCCGGGGTCTGTGAATCTGACGCTTTTTCTTCCGTGGGATGGAGCAGAGCCAGTGGCGGCAGAGATGGTGATCTTGGGGTCAAACATCGTGGTGGGGCCGTCTGCTGAGGATCTTGTGGGTGAAGGAGGTGGAGTTTGTCAAGCCTTGTGTGTGAGGACTACCCGAAGGACGATCGCCCAATTTGCCATCCTCGGTCGCACCAACATCGGCAAGTCCTTACTCATCAACGCCCTCATCCGCCGCAAGGAAGCTGCGCTCACCTCCAAGAAGCCCGGTAATCCTAAAGAACACGATTTCATCTTTTGATGCTCCATCCCTTTGTTTTTAGTAGAGATGGTCTTAATTTAGTGAAGGATGCGATTTAAGCTAGTTACAAGCGCTTTCTTAGTGAGTTGTGCTCTCTTGCTTTGTTGGTGTAGTCTTGGCGATATTGTTCGTTCATTCTACCCCATTGAGAAATATCTATCTGAAATCTCTCTATTCTCACTAAAATGGAATACTTATGCATCAAACATGCAGGAGTAAACTTGTTTTTCCTCCTCCTAGCTCTCTAATGATGGATATCATGTTGTGAATAATCTACAAGATAATGTCTTTGTCAATGTTGTGGCATCTGTGAAATTACGTGCTCTTCTTTGAGAAGGCATCGATGCCTTTTATAGGCTTAGCAACACCGAGGAGCAAATCCGGTCATATGTCTTTGATGGTAAGGTTGATTTTATGTTTTGAGCGCAATTCATGTTTCCACTGCATCCATAGTTTTGCTCGATGTGCATCCTGCTTCGCTCTCATGTGGTCACCTGAATATTTCTAATTCTATGTTGTTTCTTCTTGTTCTCTCATTCAATGCTTATAAACTCTATTTCTCATGTTCAGTGATTAGGGCTAGTGTTCCAAAGATGAACTTGGATGGTGCATTTGAGCAGAAGAATGAAATCGCAAAAGCTGTGGAAGACGAACTTGAAAAGGTTTTTGTTCATCATTCTTTGGTCTTCTAGAGCATAATGGTTTTTTTTTTCCTAACCAAATTTAGCCACTATGTACGCAATGTCAATGTATGGGTATGACATTGTGCAAACTTTGATTGCAGATATTGAGCACGATGAACATGTGAAGAGAGCCATGAATGAGATCAACGAGCAAGTATAAGTTCCACATATTTGTTATCTGATTAAAACATCACTGCGTGTAAGTTCTTGAAACATTCACTACTACGAAAAGGCTATCTTCGGGCGCCTCATCACGCACGGTTGACCAAAACCGTCGGTATTACATTCAATCACGCAGCGGTTTTGGTTTAGAGACCGCTCATGCGTACTCTTAACTAACGCTAAAAACCGTCGTGAAGAGGCAATATCACGAGCGGTTCATTTTGAAAACCGTCGTGAAGTATCACGAGCGGTTACAACACTGAACCGTCGTGATATTAATCGATATCCTGACGGTTTTAAACACAACCGTCGTGAAGTATCCGAGCGGTTACTGACTAAGAACCGTTTGTGATATTAATTAGTATCCTGAGCGGTTCTTAACAATAACCGCTCGTGATAATATCGCTCTGACTCCACGGTCGTCTCGGCTCCCGATCGTCTCTTCATCGCCGATCGCGTCGTCGTTAAATCGCCAATCCGCTTCGGCTCCCGATCGTCTCTTCGTCTCACGCTCGAATTTATTCCTTGTTTGATATAAAAGGATCATCCGCCATCAATATGATCATCCCCACATACTTATAAAATTAAAAAAGCAAAATGGTGCCTCTTCCTGTCGCCGCAGACCGATGGCCTTCACGGCCTCCTTTGTCACGAGCACCTCTCTCGGTGTAGGTTGAGCCGTCTTTGCGGAAGAACCTTGTTTGATCAACAGTGTCTTCACTCCTCTGCCGGGCGGAGAATTTGCGGGAGCGGTGGCACGCCACCTTCCGCCGTCTTGACATCCTCCTCCGCCGTGTCTTCGGGTGATCTCCCACTTTCGGCGCGTTCTGGCGTCATCGGCGTAGTCCTCCAAAACGACGTTGCGTCTCGGAGAGCTTGCCGTCACTTGGATTGTGAAATCGAGGCGGCGAGTAATCGACCGACCAGCCGATACCCCTCAAGCAAGGGAAGAGAGCCTATGGGCTCAATTCTTCTTAGTTCAACGATCTGAGGTCTTGGAGACACTTGAGCAAGCGCGTCGTGAGTGGGCGCATTCGAGCTTCATTCGCCGATGATCGAGGAACTGCCCAATCTGGCCGTCTTTATGAAGTATTGAAGGCGGAGATAGCAACCTACCTCCGCCACTAGAAAAACTTTGTTTTATTTATAGGTTTTTACTTTTTAAATCTTTTTGTAGCGGTAGCGCCACGCTTGTTTGGCCATATATATGAAAATTCCAAAATGAAAAAAAAAGTTTGGAGGTGAAGTTACTATATTTAATTATATGTTGAATTATTGCGCTCTCTCTCTCTCTCTATATATATATATATATATATATATATATATATCGAGAGACGGTTTTGTGGAAAAACAAAATCTAGTTTGGAGGTGAAGTTATAATTAATATTAATTATATCGAGCAATGCGTCAGCGGGCGGGTTGGGCGCATTTCGAGCTTCGTTCACGATCGAGAACCGTCCGATGCCGACACCGCCGCCTATGAAGTATTGCGAGATGGAGATAGCGACCTACCTTCGCCACTAGAAAAACCTTGTTTAATTATAGGTTTACGCTTTTTAATATAAACATGTAATTTCTTCACATGTCATGTAAGTGTATATACTTGAGAAAAAACATTTCACAGACGGTTCCATAATGGAACCGTCGTGATATAAGGACATATCACGACGGCTCCATTATGGAACCGTCTGATGATATCACCAGACGGTTCCATAATAGAACCGTCTCGATAAAATCTTTATAAGTAGGAGCTAGCATAGCTTGCCGCTAGGGTTTGCGCTCTAACTTCGTCACTCCCAGTGACCTTACTCTCGTCCGTTCCCTCGCCGCCGCCTTGGCGCCGCCATTCTTCCGTCGCCGCGGTTGGCAGCACTCTGGTGACCTTGCAAAAGACACCTGAATGCGATAAGAGTGTCTTTTGCGGCGTCACCGTTGTGCCACAACTACGGTGACGCCCAAACTCGTCACTCCCGACTCGGCCGCTAGGGTTTGCGCCGCCCTAACTCCGTTCCCCTCCCACCTCGACCGCCGACCTCGTCGCCGTCGCCGCTCGACCCCTTTGCCCCAAGGCTCTGGCCGGCTTTGCTTTCCCCATCCTCCTCTATTCTCCTCTAGATCTGTTAGCTTAATGTCTTTTGTTGAGTTTGATTTTTATGCATGAGCCTTAAGTTGTGTCGATGTTTGTGTGATTTATGCAAGGTAAAGGAAATGGATGAGGGTTGTCTTTGGTGGTGGGAATGCATGCACCGTGGTTCTTGTTGTACTAAGGTCCCTCTCTGTCTCTACTCTCCTTGCTCTGTGATGAAAATGGCTAGCTAGTGCTCTCGATGGATCTTGAGGGCTACTCTTTGGTGTGGTGGGTTTGGACACCCTTGGTCTTGTTCTCTTCAGCGATGAACTGCTCAATGATGTTAATAGTCTTATCTGAAATTGAATTGATAATTAGTTCATATTAATAGTCCCTTGCTCTGTGATGTAATGATGTAAATAGTCCTATCTGAAATTGAATTGATAATTAGTTCATATTAATAGTCCCTTGCTCTGTGATGTAATGATGTAAATAGTCCTATGCTGAAATTGAATTGATAATTAGTTCATATTAATAGTCCTCTTCTTGTGTGATGTAATGATGTCAATAGTCTTATGCTGAAATTGAATTGATAATTAGTTCATATTAATAGTCCCTTGCTCTGTGATGTAATGGTGTCAATAGTCTTATGCTGAAATTGAATTGATAATTAGTTCATATTAATAGTCCCTTGTTCATGCGGTCAAGTTCTCCTACCTCTTGCGTGCAGTCGTCCTACCATTCCATTCATAATCTCTTCTCTATAAAGTCTCCAGCGGTGGTGCTTGTGCCATTAAAACCGGCATCATATATATATTATATATATATTATTAAATGATCCTCGACCACTTTAGGAAATTAGTCCCATGACATGAGAAGAATGAGGCGGTATCCGGGGCAATCTCATTGAGCCCTTGCAAGTATAAAGTATGGATGCAAAGAAGCGGTCGGACATCAATTACAGGATTGGGCGTCGCTATGTTCGAAAAAGTGGCGTTGATCTTAACTACTCTTGGTGGAAGTGGCATCATGTATTAGCAACCAACAATTCTTGAGCATGTAATTGTCTTTAAAGCCAACAAGAACACCAAGCAACAAGTTGAGAATTCTTTTGAAATATGAGAATGGTTGCTTGGTGTTCTTGTTGGGTTTAAAACGATTATTTGCTGGGCTCAATGACAGGCCTGCTATGCCTCATCCTTCTGATGACTAATGAAACCGTCAGGATATCACATATCACGACGGTTTTAGCCACAAACCGTCATGATATGTGATTATCACGACGGTTTGTGGTCAAACCGCTCGTGATATGATTATCACGCACGGTTTGTGTGGTCAAACCGCTCGGATATGTGATTATCACGAGCGGTTTGTGGGTCAAACCGCTGCGTGATATGATTATCACGCATTTGTGGATGAAACCGCTCGTGATATATGTTATCGCAGACGGTTTGAACCACAAACCGCTCAGGAAAGTATACATCACGACGGTTCAAAACCGTCGTGATGACCTCATGTCATCATCGACCCATAAACTCGACGGCTCACGAAACCGCTCGTGATGACGTTACGAACCGTCTGCAGGAAAGCCTTTTACGTAGTAGCGATTAGTTCAACTATCGGTGTTTATGTCGGACCCGGGATTAACACCCCAAATCCTCTGTGCATTTCTGAACTAGTCCTATGATCAGTAGCTAGTTCACACAGTAAACAGATATGGTAACATCCATAAATCACATAATATTATTATTATTCAATAGAGTTTATTACAAAAAAAGGCTTACAAGCCAACATTAAAGAACACAGTGGAAGACGAAGAAGTAGTGGAGTCCAGCTGATCTGCCATAGGCAATCGACTAGGGTAGCGGTCTAGTCATCGAGATCTACACCGGTAGCAAAGTCCTTCTCCTCTGAAATTTATTTGCATAAAGCAAGGATGAGCACAACTTCCGTGCTCGCAAGTTACACCCAATAACAAAGTTAATGCATGCATGGATATAACAAAAGAAGGCTTACTGGTTAAATTTGCATAAAGCAATGTTTTCTTTAAATACTTGTAGTAAGTTCCAAAACAGTTATTCCATAACTAAAATTCATTTTATAAATTCTCAAATTTTATAGTTAGATAACATTCACACAAGAATGGTGAAGGATACCCTTCTATCACATGGCTTCCTGCCCAATTCCCATTTGGATAGAAATCCAAAGTCATTTGACAAAGTCTTTTGAAAACAAAATCCAAATCTAACTTTGAGTGGCTTTGCCAAGCATGTCCATGACCGTGGACACGGCTATTCGAATAGTTCTTAACACTCTGCAGAGGTGGTACAACTTTACCCACAAGACATGAATTCTCTAGTTTGTTTGGCATCCGTCGATACCACCGCTCACTACCTTAGGTAAGCAGTCTAGAGCATGTGTCAAGGCTTTTACAATGCGCCATTCCACCGCAGTCCCCCCTCGCTAAGGTTTTGCCCCCCTTTGGATAGAAATCCGCAGAGTTCCTAGCCCCCTCTTGCGTCAGGTGGGAATGCATGTATGTAGGTCATAAAAGACCACCCACACAACCAAATAGAACGACTACGGTGAAACATTGCAAATTAGTCAGCCAGGTCCCCTCCCCATTCTCAGGACATATAGTAGTACGATGTGGCTTAGCAAGATGTGGCTCGAAGACCGGTCCTTAATTGACTTGGGCGACTTTCCATAAAACCCATGGGCATTGATCATAGAAATGACTCGATCTCGTGCATCAACATGCACCATCCAAACATCCATTTTGCCTAAGTTCAAACCAATTTTTCTTATATCTTTGAAATCTTTTTCAAGCATCCATGGCACACCAATGCAATGGATACAATTTAACAACATTTGATTTTTGGCTGAAAGTTCCCAAATTGAATAATTTTGGGTCTAAGCATGCTAAGCATAATTTTTCTCAAAATGTTCTAGTTCATACTATCGTATAAACTAAATTTTTATTTAAGGTGTTATGGTAGGTTTATTTCAATGTCAAGATTGGCAACACAAAGGATTTAGGTATAACTATAATTTAAAACATGAATTTAAATTATCTTGAATATAAATAATCATGCAATAATTTAAAACAAAATTTAAATAATTTTAAATAATGGGATCAAAGATGTAACTTGTCTTGCTTGATTATTCGATGTTCTCAAACGGCGTCGAAATCTGACTCTCCGAAGTCGTCGAAATCTATACGCGAAAATAAGCCAAATTTAAACAAAATTCAAATGAAGATTCAAATGAACTCCAAATTAAATTATTTTGGTTTAGTTAGCTAGATATTGAATTTATATGAATTTATAAATTTGAATAAACGAAATCGGAGTTCGTATGAAGGAGAACGAACCCTGAGAAGTTTACAAATCACATGAAATTATGAACTAAAGGATTTTCGGAATTTTGAATTATTTTTTCAAAGGAAAGTTGAATTATGACGTCAGCGGGCAGTTTTCCTTTCGGGCGAAAAATCTTGCCACGTAGACGACACATGGGCAGGTGACATGGCGGCCACATGGGCAGATTTGATGAGGTGGCAATGAGGTGGCACATACGTGGAGCGGCCACATCATCTTGGCACCGGCGGTGGTTCGACCGTGAGCTCGCCGCAAGACTCATACTGCCATGGCGAAGCTCGGCGAGACACCAACGAAGCGAGAAAGCGCGGGTTGTGATGCTCACCGTGGTGGCGCAAAGGCGCGTAGAATTCGCCGGCGACGAGGTGATAGGTGGCGGCGCAAATTGGGTCACGGTGGCGCTCGGGTTCCTATCACGCTCCAGCGAAGGCGGCGCTCGGGTTCCCATCACGCTCCAGCGAAGGCGGCGCGAGCACCGAGTCGGCGAGGTTGCGGCGATGCTGAAGGTGGGGAGGACGTGGCCGTTGCTCCACAGGAGGCAGCGGCGTCTCTCGGCGGTTGGCGGCGAATTTCTTCAAATCCGACGAATAGAGAGTGGGGGAGGATGGGTGAGTGAGGGGGATGGATTGAGGAGGAAGGGGCGCACCTTGTGCTCCCTTTTATAGGGGCCAAGGGGCACTAGGGCGGCAATGAGTCGTGGGAGATCGTGGCGGCGGCGGTTGCGTCATGCGGGCGAATCGGGGGTAGAGAAAGGCGGAGAAGGTGGGGATGGAGGTGGAGATGGGTGCGGTTCAGGCAAGACGCTGCGACGGTCTCATGGGGGGCTTGCTGGGCGGCCATTTGTGAGCTCGGTGTGGGAGAAAATGGCGGCGGCTCGGCACGTTGGGGAAGAAAGGCGCGGGGAGAAGAAGGGCGCGGGGCGGTTGGATTTTGATCCGACGACGCGAATGGGGCGACTGAGCGGGTGCAGCGAGAGGGAGATGGCTGGCCGATCTTAATCCGACGGCTACGCGGGTGTGTGCGGATGAAGTAGGGAAAGCGGTCCGGATGGGGCCAAAAGCGGCCGGCACGGGCGTGGAATACATGGGCTGAATGGAGGATTCAGCCCAAAGAACGATTTGGGATTTTTAATGCTTTTCTAATTTGAATAATCCGATTAAATATAAAGGGGCTTAGAAAATAGCAAATAAAATCCAAAAATTCTAGAAAACTTCACAGGAATTCCTAGAGTTATTTTGGACTTAATAAAATTATTTTCAACTTAAAGTTGGCTTTTAATTTTGTAAATAAATTATTTTGGCTTTAAAATAATTAGGAAAAAGCTTTTAAAATTCCATAAAATAATTAAAATTTTAATTTTCACTTTAAATCCAATAAAATCTCGTAAAAACTCCATAAATTTTTTTTTGACTTTAAAACCAAGAAATTAAATAATTATTTTTTCCTTTTCTTTTAACAAAGAAAACTCTTTTGAATTACGTAAAAACAAGGAAGAACTTTGACAACTGAAAATTCAATAAAAATAATATTTTTATTTATTTTTATTTTGGTAATGAACTTTGGGATGTTGCAGTTTATACTTTACATTTTGAGCAATTCCATGCATTGCAAGTTAGTACATATAGTTCTTTCTTTTAGAAAGGAAAAGAGGAGGTGAATCAGTGGCCTCGGCCTTGAGTGGTGTAGCTTCCCTTGAGAGCTGTCAACAAGATGGTACTTACCAATTAAAGCTCACCCATCAAAACTATATTCATACACTAGAAAAATTAACACTACTCTTCATTCAAATTGTGAAGCAGCTATGGGCATATATTAGGCAGAATAATCTTCAAGATCCTGATGACAAAAGGAAGATCATCTGCAATGATGAACTTTGTGTTGTTTTTGTAATTGACACCACTGACATGTTTAAGATGAATAAATTGTTGGCCAAGCACATAACTCCACTTGACCCAAGTACATGCTTCTATTTCTTTTGGTCTACATCTGCCTGCTAATGTTTATCTAAATTTGCTAAAATTTGTTATGTGAAAATTCTCAAGTATATTTTCTTGGTATTGTAGAGGATCAAATTCAGGAAGTAAAAAAATTGAAGGTCCCTAATGTAGCATTGTAGCTCCTCAACCTAGGCCTCCTATTAATCGACCCTCTGTGGTTATTTCTGATGTACTAGCCAAGTTCATTGGAACAGAAGGCACAGTGCCTCCAGATGATGCTCTGAAGTACCTTTGGGATTACATAAAAGCAAACCAACTTGAGGTATGGATGTGTCTTACCTTTCTTTTTCTTGCAGGATACCAATTTGTTCTTCGCTTTTTGATGCATGGGAGTTGGAGCTACATATTGAATGCATGTGTTGAGAAAATTCAATGCTTTGAAACATTATTCCATTAGTTGTTCAGAAGCAGTAGTAGTGTAATGGTGAAGACTGAAGAATCCACTTGTATCTCGTCACCTTCCTGGTAATGGTAGAGATCATAGTAATTATGTACTACAATTCCTTTTGTGCTAAAGCATCTTGTTTTTATGTTTTAGTAGTGTGTCTATCTTGGGGGAAAAGCTGAGAGTCGATCAAACATTGTACTTATAAGATCTACCTGGATGTGTTCTTGCTAGTTGCTATAGGAAGAATTTTGGAGACCATTGGTGATTGATTATCTGGATATGTTCAGTAGTTATTATTGTCTTCGGAATGTAGATTGGGGCTTGGAATTTTAGCCATCCTAAAAGTTTAAGGTGCACAAATTTATAATAGCAGTTGTCAAATCAGAAACAATCATTTGAATTAATAGACCCATTCCAGATACCAAAGAATTTCTAGTTTTATTTTTGAACTCAGATTGTATCGCTAAGTAGTATCAACAAATGTGTTCTAATTATGTTTCCCTACCCCCCTCCTCCCTTACTCATGTTTGTTCTTGAGAATGCAATTGTTATGAACTGGAAAATACTACCCTTAGAGTAGCTGCTCCATGTATGTACCTGCCAATTGTTTGGAAGAGTTGGAATGTTACATTTTACTTTAATAATGTACTAAAAGAACTTTATTTCTCTTTTCAAATTGAGAAGATATAGTTGATGGTTTGGACTGTCTGGTAAACTTGTGTGCAGAATGGAGAACGCTGAGGAATGAATTTTTTTTTATAGAACCACAGGGGCATACACTACTACAAAAAAGGCATTCACAGACGGTTCAAAAATGCCATCACAGACGGTTTCGTGAGCCGTTTGAGTCTATGGGTCAGTAATGACATGAGGTCATTACAGACGGTTTTCGAACCGTCTATGATGCATACTTTCACAGACGGTTATTAACTCGTAACCGCTCATGATATCGACTATTATCACGCACGGTTTGTATCTAGAACCGCTCGTGATAATTATCTATCATGCATTTGTTCTAACATCGAACCGTCTATGATAACTATCTATCACAGACAGCTCTAAATACAAACCGTCTGTGATATATAAATAAAACCTCCAAGCAATGGCTGCTTGTGCCTTTAAAACCGGCCTCCAAGCGATGGAGGTCCGAGGTAGCGCAACGAGTTGGCGGCGAGAGGGAGGAGGAGCCGAGCTGCGCGAGGGAGGAGGAGCCAGGCCGACGCCAGCAACGAGGGGACTGGAGTTTGATCCGGTGGCACAGGGAGGAGGGAGCTTGATCCAGAGGTGCGGGAGCTGGTGGCGAGGGAGGAGAAGCTCGGTTCACATGAATACCAACAGTACAAACCAATAGGTGATAGATCTGTCTTACCTCGACATCGCCGGTGGAGAGGTAGCCGGGGTCGCGTACGCCGGGGGGAGGAGGAAGAGGGGAAGGCGCGCAGCGTCATCGTAGTTGTGGCACAACGGTGATACTGTAAAAGACACTCTTATCGTACGAGTGTCTTGTGCAGTGAACCGTGGTGTCACAACCGTCGGTGACGGGAAGAATGCATGGCGGCGTCGGCGACGGGGTCACTCAGGTGGGGAAGGTAACAAACGAGAGTAAGGGCGCCGCTGGAGAGTGACAAGTTAGAGCGCAAACCCTAGCGGGTTCCTACTAATAAAGAGATTTATCACAGTCGGTTCTATTATGGAACCGTCGGTGATACTTATCACAGACGGTTCCACAATGGAACCGTCCGTGATATGGTCTCATATCACAAACGGTTCATTATTAAAACCGTCTGTGAAGTATCACAGATGGTTGTTTGTTGAAACCGTCAGGATACTTAGTAATATCACGACGGTTCTTGTTGAACCGCTCGTGATAGTTCATGACGGTTTTCAACATGAACCGCTCGTGATATTACTTCTTCATGACGGTTTTAGCACGCCCAAGAATACGCATTTGTCTCTAAACCAAAACCGTCTATGATTGCATGTAATATGAATAATTTTGGTCAACCGTCTGTGATGAGGCGTCCAGTATTAGCCTTTTTGTAGTAGTGATAGAGAACGAAGACTTTCCACTAAAAGTATAGACATGTACTTACATTTATGTTTTAGGGCGTATTATGTTATTAGATCATGATTGTACCAACTGTGCATGCCTCGAGTCTAAACTTGTATGAAGCTAGTTGGAAATTCTTTGTAATGAAATAATTTTTTGATGATGTCAATGAAAAAATTTGTTATACACTTTGATATGTGTGTTTTGTTTAATCATGTGGGCTCTAATTGATAAGCCCATTCTGGTCATGAAAAGGACACCTTGGCTGGTCATGAAAAGGACACTTTTTGCAATGATTAGATGCGTGTGTGTGTGTGTGTGTGTGTGTATATATATATATATATATATATATATATATATATATATATATATATATATGTGTGTGTGTGTGTGTGTGTTGCCACTATATCAAAAATATGTGTTGCAACTTTACAACACTTTTATTTACATGTTACCAACACTTGTATATGTGTTGTCATAGACCTTAGCAATGGCCTCAATGGCAACGCTTACTAAATGCGTTGGTTTAGACCCTAACAATACTTATTTGGACTTCTACCAACGCATATATGCGTTGCTAAAGGGGTGTTCATGTTGTAGTGTGGGATCGGTGACGGTTGTATCTGTATACGTGTTGATGTCACAATGACTAGCTTTAAGAAATAATTGGAGAGAAGTAGAAGATAACTATGTGGTAAAATATTGCGAGAGGAGAGAAGTCACACGGTTTGGTGGAGCAGACGGCGTGTGAGAGAAGATAAGTTCAAGGTAGGTCGCCCATGGTGCATCGCTGTATGTGTATGTAAACTAATAAGATAATTTACCGCACACATAATCAATGTATTGCTTGATATTAAATAGATGTACATGTGCAAGCATACAGTTTGGAGAAAAAAATAATTAACAGAGTAAGAATAGGGGCATGCAACTACATGATCTATGCATGATGGAGAGTAGTTAGTTTCTAAGAACCCCAACAACTTATTATGCTCAATGATTTTCTTCCATCAAAGCACATACTTCAATTACATTCTTTAGGTAGAGGTCTCTATCGCCAGTTGGAGTGGCGATATGGTCCTGTCGCTAGTACATGGACCTCTCTACACTGTTCTAGGCTATTGTCGCTATTTGGAATGACGATAGGACAAATTCGCAATTTCAAATGGCGACAGTAGCCTAGTTTTGTAAAAAAAACTTAACTTTATTTTTGTAAATATTTTTTCAAATAATATTATTTAAAAAAAATCGAGGTTCAGGTGCATGCATGCTTTTTGGAAAAGAGTAACTAATGGAAGGAGAATAGAGGCATGCAGCTACATGATCCATACATGATAGAGAGTGGTTACGTTTTAAGAATCTGAACAACTTATTATGCTCAATGATTTTCTTCCATCAAAGCTCATACATCAACTACATTCTTCTAGTTGTGTTTTCCTTTAAGCTTCTACTGCCATCTCTAATATTTATGATATCTTAAAAACCTAAAAAACCTATAAGATAGTAAATATATTCTCAAACATCTAAGATATATCATTTGATATTATAAACTTTGAAACAAATCTAGCCGTGTCAATGTGCGTACCACCCTGCTAGTTGCAAGTATTCTACTATATGATGTTAAAAAAATATTAAATGATCACTTTTAATTAATAAATTATCAAACAAATAGTACTACCTCTTTGTTTTTTCAATGACAGGAACAACCGGACATTTTTCTATGTTTCTTGTAATTATTTCCTTCAGTTTTTAATGGAAGAACAATCAATCCGTCAGAGCTTGCCGTCTGCTTAATATTCTAAAAAGGTCATTCAACTGAGTAGTATATCGGAATGGAAAAGTATGGTTTCGTGTATAATAAGGCCATCCGATTTGAGACGGAAGACAAAACCGTTGTGAAAGAAGATTACATAATTAATTGCTGACGCACAAGAGCAAAATTGACCTGCCAATTCTTACCTGGTTGTGACAACTTCAAGAACTAGAATTCGTCTTCATTACGAGGAAACTCTGCATAGCTGACAGAAACACAGGGCTCTAGCTTCAAGTATATAACGAGAGAAATTTTATGGTATATTTTACCAGTAGTATATGGTGATAGTATAAATTAAATCCAACCATTGATTTGTTAAGGACGTAATAGACTTTTCTTTGTATTTATATTTTTTCATTGAGGTATTATGAACTTTTCTAACTAAAGTTGATAATATTACTCTTGTTCCATATGGTCCTCACATTGACAATTACAATTCTAGCCCTTTGAAATTCTACTACCCATACTACCAGATATAGTATAACAAAATCCCAACTAATTTGAACCATTGTATCAAGAAGAATATATGATCCATATTAAATTTAATGTACCGTAAAAAAGTTCCATAACAAAACTAGACTTGGGGTGGTAATAATATAGTCAAACATACTCGGGCTGTCACACGGTGAGTAGCATACCATTGCTTCAGTTCAACATAAACAAGAAACAAGAAAGAGAATAAAAACTGCCTAGGAGGAATGGAGGATGCATAGCATACAGGCATACAGAAGTACAGCTCAACTTAAAACATCGGAAGTTCACAAAGACCGCCTAGCCAAAGTCACATGGTGCAGCAGCAGCAAGCCATTCTCATAATGCAAAGTTGCGCAAGGTTCACAGCCCCTGCACTGTTGTTCACAGGGCAGCCAGCCCGGCTCCATTTGACCAAGATTAAACAGCAACTACGCACATGAACCGCAGTCTGCAGATGTTTCATCGATCTGGCAGTGCCACTCCTGGATCGGGATCTGGCACATCCGCACATGGACTAGCCCCTAGCTAATTTCACTGCAAAATGCTATCACTTGTGTACTGTTCGATATTACTTGCTGGCCCTCAATTCCTCATGGCCCTAGCTCAAGCAGATTCCCAATGACAGGCTGAGGTAAGGTCAGGTTCGCTAGGAGGATGAAATGGAGAAAAACTGTGCGCGTGTCTTGTTATCGCCATATCCCCCGGCCATCGTCAATTCATCGCTCGCTTTGTCGCACGGAAAGACAAGACATACACACACGTACGCATGGCCCCCCGCGCGCGCACATGCGAAAGCGCATACGACAAGTGACTGCTATCAACAAATCGTTTGTGTGTTAAAGCATTGGAGGGCCAATGTGATGTGATCTTTGATAAGATGTGCACTGCACAACCACGTAATGACTAATGAGAGAGAAACTACTCCTACGTAAGTCCACTCGGATTGATCATTTTGTTTGTACCGACAAGACTTGACTAGGCGTGACAATTTTTTGTTTTCACAAATAAAGAGCTTTTTTTCGAGGCGAGGAACACTTTGTCTCACGGAAGTAGAACCAATAAAAGAATTCTTTCAGACAGTAATAGGACTGTTGGCCATTATCAAGGAGAAAATCTGGATATGAGCGATCAGTGGGGTGACTAAGCTTCAAACCTGTTTACCGGATGGAAATGTAATCCAGCCTATAGAAGAAGTGTAAGCTCGGTAGTTGCCGGCGTAGGGGTTTTTTTATTTGTTTTTGTTTTTTTAAACCTTTTTGTTACGCTTTCCTCTCTTTAATGCAATAGCAGTAATCTTGTCGTTTCCTCAGAAAAAAAAAGAATTCTTGAAATGATCTAATCCATCATATTTGATCTGATTGTCAGGACTATTACTGATTCATACTCTTTTATTTAAAGAGTAGTTCTCGTATAGTAATTCATTTGCGATCACTGTGACAATGAAAAAACTAGTATTCGCATATAACTAGCATACGTGGCGGGGGGAACATGGTCAAAGAGCAATATGTAAGTAGTTTCACCACCGTGTGATCCTCCCTACTTCTGCACTGTAGCAAATGGACTGCATCAAGGGGGGCCTTGCCTCCCCTCCTAGGATTTATTTTCTACTTTTACACTGCACAAGTATGATTTCGACAACCAAGACGATGGTGAATTAATAAGGTGTTTCCTTTAGTCATTTGACCATGGAAAAGTTAAAACTGGCGAGCTGCCCTTTGCTACATTGACTTGTTTGTCGTACATGGTATAGCGGCGTCCGATCGAGTGATATGTGGCGCATATCTTCTGAAAAGAAAAAAATTGAATGAAAGAAAGAGGTGATACGTGGCGCCCAGTATTATTTGGGCTAGAAAAGGCCAAGCTCCTGGCCGTCCCGAGGAGAGGTCAAACAAGATTCTCCCTGTCCTCGGTAATGAATATTGCGTTCGCATCCTCCACCTCTACAGATTTTCAATTCATTGCCTGGAACTAGCTAGCGGTAAGATCGCAGTACACTTCGAGGTTTCAATGGCTCCACTGTTTAGATTGTTTCAATAGCTCCATCGGAGAGAGGCAGCTGTTAAAACAATCTTAAAAACCAGTAGTAGCCTTTTTATTAAAAAAAATATAAACATTACCTTTTCTATTTACGTACAAAAATAATAGGTTCAAGCTAAGAGCTCGAAATTAACTTAATTTCGCACTGTAGATTCTACTAAATCATAGCCCCCAGCGAGTTCCGAAATACCAAACCGTGGAGTGGCTTATCGGCAAAAGGAGTCCCACGTTTCCGATGCACGTCAACACAAGTCGCCGTTTCCTATATATCATGTAAAGTCCCGAGAAACAGAGCCGCGATCGAGACAAGGAGCTCTCGCCCCTCCCGTTTCCTCCGCTCCAGCCAAGTAGCCACCCACACCGCCTCGTCTCAAAGCAGGAGAAGCTCCTCGCCGCTGCCCTCGATCTCCATGTATCGTGTGCTTCCCACGGGGCCTGCGGTCGGGTCCAAGGCGTTGGGTTCCGACCTTTAACGCGCGCGCGCGGTGCCAGACGCCACGCCAGTAACATTCAGGCAGAGGCGATCGACGACCTCCCCCTTCACTGCAGGTAAGCTCGTTACTCCTACCCCTCTATTTTTGTCAAATTCAGCTCAAGAGTCGTAAAAAAACTGCCGCTTCTCGGTAATGCTCGTGTCGTCGTCGGGCACGGGCAGTGCATTGTGGTTTCGTTTCATCCGTTCCTGCCTTCCTGGATCGTGATGCACTGATGCCCATGCAACATGACCAGTTCAGACTGAGGGTGTGTTTGTTTCCTTTACCAAGTTGTACATGTAGATACTCAACCATCTCATTCACTTAGAACGATAGAACATCCCATCCAATTTCATCTCACCGACCAAACAAACTCCGAGAGTTGCTCAAATGTGTCTTGGTATAAGTTATCGAAGTTGAGACACGCTGCTGGAGTTTATTCTCCCCAAATGTCTCGCTTAAATTGCATGTGAGGCGTGCATCGCGATTAGCCCTAACCGCGAGTAGTAAAAACCTGAAGTTTACAGCGGTGAAAACATGGAACATGCAAAGATTTGACCAGCATACATGCTCCATGCACCAGACCAGGCACCATGGCTACCAAATGACAATGTAACTGCTGTTTCACAGCAAAAGATAGAAGGGGCACATGCTGCTCTTAAATAAGTACACAGTACCAACTGAAGTAGCAGGAGCAATATATACTGCATTATTGTACGCCTGGTGAGCAGAAGTGCTAAACCTTGTGGCCGATGTACCTCGGCAAGTGTGATATGCTAGGAGATCTAGCCACTGCTGTGAACGGTGGCAGGGCAGCGCTGGCTGCTGCACCTGCACACCCATGCATGCAGAGGAGTCAGGAAACCCGGTACCTTCGTGCTGACACCAAGTACATGTGAGCGTTTTCTTGTCATTAAATCAGCGAATGAGTACTCCTACATTTCTGTCTTCTTTGGATCTCTCTAGGCAATGGGGGTTCCGGGTCTTTTGACCTTGTACTGGTCATGCTTGCGTAAACTCGTCTGTTTGCTAGTAGCGAATGCCTCCAGCGCCCAACGGAATCTTTCCTTTTGTTTATGTTAGTAGCTGCTCCAGCTGAGCTCGCCCTTTCATCGGAACCTAAGGCCATCATCACCAACCGCTCCATGTCTTTGATGCATGGCAAGAGGCCAAAAACCATTTAAAACCTTGAAATGTTTACAAGTATACTCCACATAAATGCATTGCTTTCAAACAAAACTCACAATAAGATGTCTGCATGCTTCGTACTTCTTTGTTACTACTGACTTACTCAAATGTTGAATTAATCCGTTGCTGAGACCACAATAGATCGGGATTCAAGGCTTTGCCGCCTCCTAATCATGTAATCTTTCGGTAGATGATGTCCTAAATACTAAAATAGGAAACCTGTTCCTGTTTCCAGCATCCATGTAGTGCTATAACATATTGGAGCGTTTGATGATGAACATTACATGGCTTCTTTCCACATAGAAAGCTACTGATTTCCCACTAAAACTAAGAGTTCAAACAGTCACCTGTGGACCTAAGCCATAGTTGTAGTACACTAGTACTCCTAAACAAATGTCATTAAAATTAGTTTGCTTTGCTTAACCACCAAATGTGCATTAAACATCAATGAAGCGTGCAACTTGGTCGCCGCAATAATAATCACCATTGTCTTCCAAGCTAGGTTCATCTACCTGCAGTAATTTGTGGACAAGGACACGGCAGGTTTTTGCACTGCTCCGTATTTAATTGTTCTGATGCGCACCACAGTGGGATTGATGGCGACCCAGCCAGTTTGGTCGCATATCACTCTTGTTGGGTTTAGGTGTACTTAGATCATGCATACTAGAGCCTTGCGCGCGTACGTCTACGCGCGTAGAGGAACGCGCTGCCCAAGTCTGAGCCGCGCGTCGAGAGCGACAGACACGGGTGGCGCTCGTTGTGGGCCTGCTGGGACGCGCGGGGCTGGCGATCGGACGAGCGAATCATGCGGCCGAACATTCACCCGTCGAGGCGGCCCGCCGAGTCGATCGGACGCTGGGCGCACGTGCTCGCGCAGATCGTGCGGCGACGAAGCCAGGCGTCGCCGTGGCCCGTCCCTCCATCGCCCTCCCGGCCTCCATTTATCTCTTGAGATGCCTGTCTCCTGTTCTTCTAAGGACATATAGGAATATTACCTTGAGAAAAACTAGGAAATGTACCAGGGGATGCTATTTTGTAAAGTGACTCATGCCTTTGAGAGGTACAGGTCGTATTTTTTAACCATTGGATCGATCTAGAATAAGAGACACGCATCTCAAAGTTAATCCAAAAGCTAAGAAAACCGACTTAGAGTTGACCAAACATCATGCAACTTATAGTTAACACACCTGAATGAAGAAACTGATTCTAGGAAGATTAAGCAGTGTTCGGAACACTGAATTTTTTTTCAGATTCATGTGGGAATTTAACCATTCCCTAGAAAATTCTTTCAAAGTTCCTGCGCGTCAACATTCATCAGTTCATGGGGGAGAGGCAATGTACAGTATGCAGACAAATCACAATAGATCAGATATTCAGATTCCTCCTATTCCGACATGTTCCATCCAGGCATTCAAACCCCTCTCTCCAGCTAGTTTCCCCTACATTGACATTGCCAACTCAACTCATTGTCCAATAATGAACGAACCAACTGAGCAAAAAATTAAAAAATAAATAAAGAGTAACAGAGGAAATAAGCAAAAGGAACCTAGCGCATTACTTGCACTTGTCCTAATCATCATCTGATGTACTTGTCACTAGCAATCTACTCTATCCACCACCGAGGGAAGCAGGGGTCCCCCAAACATGACTCGTATCTCTGCCAAGCTTTTAAGTAAACGTACCTGAAGCCCGGTAATTACGCCAGGCCGGGGGCCAGGCCGCAGGCAAGGAACCACGGTTCGTCCGGTGGTGATGGCTTTGGCTGCTACAGTTCCCGGCTGTACCCCGTCCGAGGTGTCGGCACAGTAGCTTGAAGCCTCAATACCCACTCGATGCTGCGCAACAGCGCAACTACGTACCGTGCCTGTCTCCCCGCCCAAAAGCAGGAGATGAAAGTGAAACTGACTTGGCAGTTTTTGAGGCCCCGTGGAGTAGAGTAGGCTAGGCTAGATTATTACTCTCTCGTGCAACATCTTGCGTGTGATTTAAATGTTTTGGCTTTCTCTCTTACATCAGCTGTGTTGTGTATCAGTGTATATGGTAGGCGTTATGGTTTCTCTAGTCTTATCTTTGTTTTGCCGTAGCTGCAGTTTGGTACTCCAACAGTGGTGTGTAGTAATTGTGACAATTTAGTTGCTTCTTGGCCAGGGTGGTCTGGTCTACTCGAGTTATAGGGGTTTAGAGCATCTATAATAGTTTGATTCTTAGCTTCTTATTAAGAGGAGAGAGAGTACTCAATCTAATAAAATGAAATAGGTCTTCTAATAGATTGTTTCGAACAGATTCAAGACTTTAATCTTCTGAAGTGTGCATTTATTCTTGATGATCAATAGTGAAGTCAACTTTGTGGCCTACATGTTTTAACTCATTTATCATATCAATAATGAAGTCGGGCTGCACAAATGATCTGGTGGATATTTTACTTTAAGACAACGAGACCCACAAAACGTTTTTTTAGGTAACAAGTAAGTCTCCAATAGAGCATTTGGTTGTTTCTTGTGTCTTGGTATTTAACAATTTGCTAGTTTCTTCATCTAGAACCAATCTCATCTTCTCTCCTCACCTTCTCACCTCCACATTATCTAAATGTTGATATGGTAACTCTTTAGTAACAAGAGACGTGGATTATTGTAGATGCCCTTAGCCCATTAGTTGATGCCTTGTCATCTGCCAAACCTTCTAATTGAAGCGAGCTTTGTGCATTTACTGGCATGTGTCCGTGTCCAGAGCTCAATTTACAACATGTGGCTGCTTACATTGCCAGTTTGCAGTGTGCTAAAAACATACCTTTTCTTCCACACACCAGCAATCTCCTTGGAATCAAAAGAGCCCTCGTGATGCTCACGGCTTCTCACAATGGACAGGCTGCAGCGGCATGAGGCGTTGACCGGCCGGCGCGGCGGGGGACGCCGTGGTGGCTCGATGTCGCGGCGGCACGGCCGGTTCCACCACGCCGGGCGCGGCGGCAGCAACAACGACGGCGGCGGCTGCGGCGGGCCGACCGCGGCGGTGGCAGTGGTGGACCAGGCGGAGTGCACGGGGCGGTCGTGCCGGTCGTGCGTGGCGGTGACGCTGGCGGACTGCATCGCGCTAGGCTGCTGCCCGTGCGCGGTGGTGAGCCTTCTCGGGCTAGCGTTCGTGAAGGCCCCGCTGGCCGTGGGGCGCCGCTGCGTGCGCCGGCTGCGAAGGCGGCAGGGCAGGCTGCGGCACAAGAAGCGGGTGCGCGACCTGGACCTGGTGGGCTCGCGCGCCGGCGCCAAGTCTGCGGCAGGTGGCGGTCATGGGGAGCCGGGCGCCGCGCCCACGTCGAAAGGCGAGGACGACGTGGTGACGGCTCTCTCTCCCGGCCGTGAGGTGGCAGCAGCGAGCGACGCGGAAAAGGTGTGGCTGGAGATGTACCAGGTGGGGCACTGGGGCTTCGGCCGCCTGTCCTTCTCCGTGAACCCGCCCACGCGGGCCGGCTGCGCCTACGTGGCCACGGGCCGCAACGCCGACGGCTGCGGAAACGACGTCGTCTGACTGGTGAAATATCGGCCGGGCCGGCCGTCCGATGCATTGCTGCGTCCCGTCTTTTCTGTACGATTTGTCGCCGCACGGCCGGCGACGACACAACAACTTGGTTGTGTGCCATGAGTACATAGTGCCATGGTCAAGGGGCAAAATTGGTTCCAACTAGTTAGATGCACAAGGGAAACCGAACAGGCCTTCTGTCCGGTGGCTCGGCTCACTCACAGATGGGTTTCTTCTTTCTTTCCTGTTTGGTTGGGGAACTCGATTTGTATTACAAGTTGTACATATAACTTGTGCCCTCGAGTTCTCTCAGATTTCATTTCATTTTCATAATCTCTGTATATATTTTTGGATCTATTGCACACCTGTGAATCATATCTTCGTGTCTCTCTCCGATCTCAATCTTCGACAATCTCTGTATATGTGCACCTTTGAGTCGTATCTTCTTGTCTCTCAGGATTGGTTGCTGAGTTTAACATGATTGGTTGCAGCAGACGTGAGATTGTTTGCCACCGGCGAAAAGCTATGGGGTGCAGATAACAAGAAACTCAGAAAAGATCCAATCCGCCAATGGATTTGAATTAGATGCACCGGCATTGATTACCCTTTCCGAAACGGCGCAGAGATGTGTACATGTTAGTGTATGTATATTTATTATCATCTCACATCAATAAAATCCTACGTGAAAGAGAGATAAGAAGGAGGGAGCACAGATCGTCTCTTCCTGAAAAGACTATCGTCCACGCAAAACAAGATAAGGTTATGTCTAACTATCTATTAGAGATGTTGTCTCTAAAGATGATGTAGCATATATTAGAAATAAGGTTATCTCTAACTATTGGAGAAGCCCTTAATGTGTTGCATGTTGTTCCTTCACTGTGCGCGTCTCGATTACATTGGGCGGCGATGTCCTGCACCTGGAGAATTGCAAAAAGGGAGATCTTTGGAAAAAGCTGATTGCCGAGTTGATCCGGGGTTCGGTCAGTCTGACCCTTCGACTACGATCAGTCCGGCCAAGCAATAAAGAACAGAAGAATTGTGGCCAAATGATCACAGAGAAATCCAGGATTCATCCAAAAGAGTTTGAGCATTTGTGGCATACTTTGCTATCAAGCTACTAGTCATTGATCCCTATTCATAGTACGGCCACCTACACTAGTAATCTAGTATTTTATCCTTCATACTCCTAGACCGGTAAAACTATAAAAAGATCATATTCAACTAGATACCTTTGCCTTGAGATAATCCAATACTTGAGTACCTTTAGTGCTCTTTTATCTTTATCCAACATTAACCTTCTTAAACACTTGACAAAACAAGTTAGTTCACAAGACATAGTTGTCTTTAATTACCAAAATACAAAAATAGGGCTAAATTATTGAATCAACCCCATTTTGGTAATTGATGACAACCTTAACCATAGAGATATAATGAAATGATTTGAATATACAACAAGTACAAAACAAGGTGCATATTCTAGGATATGAATTAGATAGCATATGACATGAATAGCATAAGAGTAGTGAAAAGAACAATATGCTAGCTAAGCCATCAATATAGGAGAAAACTACCCTGAATTTATGCACAAAATTAGATGTGAAAGATTTGCATATATTTTGAGAAAATTTTGACAGAGTTTTCCTTGAATTTTGAATTCATGAGTGTCAGACCCCAAATTTGTAAGTCGGGATCTATTGTGTAAAATTGTATCATTCCATGGATCAATAGATATCACACACAGATACATCATTGGTTCATTCACATATGTCGCCTTCGTCTTACAATAGCATACTTTATTATACAAGCGAACCGCACGGCCAACAGTCTTACAAAAGGGGCCAAGCAGGCCAAATACAGCATACATAGCACTTTAATACAGAAAGTGGGGATGCGAACGGAAGCAAAAGAAAAGGGGTGGATCCATTCGCTCTGCCCATAGGCAAGCGACTGGGGGTCCCGGCCTAAGCTCCTCCATTATCTTCACCATCCGGTCCAGATGCCACAAAGTAAGCATAGGGGGTCTTGATCAAACGGCTCTAAAAGATAATATTAAGCGAGCCTGAGTACACAACTGTATTCGCGAGCCAACACACAGAATACAATCATTATAGGTACAAGGCCAATCAAAGGAAGGTTCATGGTTCTTTTGGTTTGCACAAAACTAAGTTTAAATTAGTATATTTAGTAAGCAAGTCCTAAGACATATCATTTTCAACTAACACAAGTTTTATCAAATTGAGTTTTGTTGTAAAATACTAGTGGAGGCTGCAACCTCCTATACCATTGAGTGGCTCCATCCACCCAATGCTCATGTTCTTTCTCGAGTCACATCCCTTACTTCTCAATGGCCCTCGACCAGGCTATCTCAAATCTTTGGGCTCCAACCCACCTTTTCATCCCACCCACAAATTGTTTTATAAAAATGAAAGCTAATTCAAGTAAGTTCATGGCACCGCCCATGACCGTGGGCACAGCTATCCAGATAGTTTTTTCACTTTGCAGAGTTCATACACTTTACCTACAAGAGATAACCATCTTATAATGTCACTGACACACTTCCATAGGTGTGCGACTATGTTGATTATCACGAGGCCTTTACAATACCCCACCTCAACGTAACTCCACACCTCTAGGTATCACCTCCAGGGGCGGAGCCAGCATACAACCGTTGGGTACAGCTGACACCAACGACTCCGACCCCGACTCCGCGCTCGTCTCGGCATCCCGCCTTCCCACCCCACCGGCCGCCGCCCATCTCTACCCTCCTTGCCCCTACCTCCCGCGCCTCAGCAGACGCCACCAAGACGTGCTCTCCTAGTCGCCTCGGCCTGGCTCGCCACGCCGGACCCGATCTTCGCGTCTGCCGCCTCCTCTCGCCGCCTCCCCTGCCTCCCTCCTCCTCCCGCCTCCTCCCCGTCCTCCCCATCTGTCACCTCCTCCCGCCCCCCTCTCTCTTCGTCCCCGCCGACCTGCTCCGCCACCTCCACCGCCACCTCGTGCACCTCCCCTCGATCCCGCCACGATGCCAAGCGCTCTCCGCCTATGCGAGCCTCTGCCTCCCCACTGCCGCCAGCCTCCACTCCTTCCGCTGTCGCGACCGTGTCCGCCTCCTCCAGTCGCTAACGCCGCTCTCCCGCCTCGCGTAGCCTCCACTCGCCGCAGTCTCTCGAGTAGCTCGCTGCAGTTACAGGCGCCGACCACCGCCCCGCCGGGCGCTGGCGACCGCCAGGATGACTGAACCCATCGGCTAAATTTTCTGGCTTCGCCCTTGATCACCTCGTTGGGTCTCACCCCCGGGAGGTCTCCCACTAGCGTCATGTAGTTTCCCTGTGGCTTCATTACCCTCAACCCACGCCACACACCCACCAATGGTGAAGTTGCGAGGAGGCGAACAAATTAGTTCGACAGATCGCACCCATTATGGACTTGTGGTTGTACTGTTTTTACATGAGAAGGTCGTCAGAAGAACTCAGTCCTTTATTGACTCGGGCGGTACATCCACATACCTACTCTGTCGTGTCCCTAAGCACCATTCACTCTTTCCAGCCACCCGAGTCTAAATCTGTTTTTGGGTTTTCATTTTTGTTTAGAAATAATTTTCTAGTCCAACATACCAGCCAGGCTCCAACCTCAACTGCCCAATACCATTTTCAAATGTTTAATGATGTTAGGGCAAATCATTGCCCACATACCAATGTACCTAAGCAAGGCTAAGCACGACACTTAGGTACGGACTTAGTAGCTAGTGTGTATACCATTAGTCTAGGGTGACAAGGATAGTGCCCAAGTTCAAGGATTGAAAGTTTATACACAGTTATCATTAAGGTAGTAGCTATGAGCTAAATCAACATACTTGTATAAATCATAGCAATGTAATTTCATAATTTAAAACAATATAATTGCATTTCAAAGGTAGGTTCAAAATGATCAAAGTGCTGACTCACCTTGTTCTAGATCTTGTGGGTCTTGGTCTTGGTCTTGCTCGACTTGATGTTCTTCGAGAGCTTCGGTGTCTGTATACGTGAAAACAACTAAAGTCCAAATAAGCACAAAAAAAATTCAAATTGCATTCAAAAATTCATATGAACTCCAAAACAAGTGTTTTTGGTTTGGTTGGGTAGGGTTTAAATTTAGACAAATTTAGAAACAAAAATCACTCAATTTGGAGTTAAAATGAGTGAGAACAGACCCTCCGTAGTCCAAACCCTAACTTAATTCGTGGAAAAAGAGAGAGGAGAGATAATTCTCTCACTAATAGGTGGGACCATGGACCCTACAGATAGACTGGTCCATGTGAATAAAGCATGGACCGTGGTCCCTGTAACAATCTTGGCTTTGTTCACGGGTTGGTGTACACTGTGCCCTATAGTAATGGGGCCCGCACGTGAGTTAGTCATGTCGAAACTGACTTTAGTTAACCTCCATTAACTATTCATTGGGCCCATGCGCCAGTCTAACGGAGCCTCATTAACTCAGCCTTTAATCACTGCATTGTCCTAATGACCTAGTTTTGGTCTTAATGACCATCTACAGTGCCTGTCCGTTTCCAACTGGGGCAGAGGAGCTCCAGGGCACTCATTATGGTGCCTAACGCTGGCGAGTTGGACCACGGGGGTGGCTCGAAATGCCCAAAATGGGACCCCACGAGGCAAGCGATCCCAACGGTACCGGCGGCGAGGGCCACGGTAGCCACCGGCGGTGAGACAGGTTCTAGTGGCGGCGGCGCGTAGGGCTACAACGCCTTCTACTGTTCTACATCCTAGTGGTGCCCTTGGCCAACGAACATGTGCACAAGCATCTAGGGGGTATGGGCAACCTATCGGATCGGAGGGGGATGTCAGAGATAGTCGGAGGATGGCCGACGATGTGGTCTCGAGGCGACGCGGGGAGTTCCTTGTGGCGGCGATGACCTGTGCAGAGAGAGGGGAAGTGAGTGGTCGAGGCTACACAGGGGTGGTGAGGAGGTGCTCGGAGAGGAGGGAATCGAGACGACGCTCACCGAATAGGTTGCGACGGCGGAAGGAGCGGTTTTGGCTGGAAACGAAGGAGATGATGAGGCCGGCGAGATCCTGTGGACAAAAGGAGAAACTACATGGGGAGGGGTAACGATCCTCGTGCTCTGAAACATGAGGTGACGTGGGTGGCGGGGAGAGAAGTTCACCGAGGCGACGAGAATGGTGACGGCGGCGCTTCGGCTGAAATAGGGGCTCGCTCTCCTTCAGTTGTGCTTGGTGAAAGAGATGGAGAGGAGGGAAATGGCGAAGAGGAAGGGGCAAAGGGGCTCCGAGTGGCCATTTATAGGCGAGAGGAGGAGGCAGGGAGCACATCACGGGCGTGGGTGACAGGACGACCTGTGGATATCAGGGGGATATACTCACAATATTAGGATGCTGATACAATTGGCAAGGGCGTTGAAGGTTTGTCGAAACACGTATTTTTGGCAAAGTTCAGTTGCTGTCTGGCAATTGGAGGTCAGACCGGCCTTCGAGTAACTGGTCAAAGTACAGTTCTGGAAGACCTCCCGGGGTGGCCCTGAAGACCTCCCGGGTGGTCCTGGAAGACCTCTCGGGGTGGTCCTGGAAGACCTCCCGGGTGGTCCGAAAGACCTCCGGGGTGATCCTTGAAGACTTCCAGGTGGTCCTAGAAGACCTCCTCGCGGGGAGTGAGAGATCCTGAGAGGTTCGGGAGTGGTCGTAGACACTGGTCGTGAAAACTAGTCAGAGACGTTGGTCGTAACTTGTTGCATATGTGTTGCATGATGCATGTTTTGACTAACGCGGGTCAAGTTGAGAAGAACTTGTTCCCATAATCGATTTCTTTATCTATTGTTGTGTAGGAAGCTTGGAGGTCAACGACGGTCAACGGCGAGGATGATCGGGACTAGGCTGGGAGAGCTGAGGTTCAAAACGATCGAGGATGCCGGGTGAAATCAATGGACTCAAGCATAGCGCAAAATGGACAAAGGTGATGAACAGACAGTGGCTGTAAACACTAGAACCCGTTTGTGTGTGGGCCTAACGGGTGCCCATTAGGAATGACCTTCTAGAAGCTAGCTGCCACTATAAATAGGGGAGGGTGCTGGTGTGCACTCTTTGAACCTTCAGTTGAAAAATCCTAATTTGTGTTTAGGGCTAGGAGGCGGAGAGGTTAGGGTTCTAGAGATGTGGATTGATTGTGCACTTAAGTGTTGAGCTTTGTCCTCCTTGATGGAGTGGCTGTAAACCAACATCAATTGCAAATCAATCCAAGCAAGATTCCTTAAGATGAGTCTGATCTTGTTCTTGCTTTCTCTTCTCTGATTTTGAGGCCTTCTTTGGTCCTACTGTTTTCCTTTAGTTTCTGGCCTGGATCTTACTTACTGTGACATGTGGGAATACATCTAGGATCATCTTAATCATCTATTACCCCATGAGCAAGTTTCTAGATCACATTTTTGTTTTGACCCGGTTTTGAAGCAACCTTCACTCAAACGGAAAAAGGTCATAACTTTGGCAACGATCTTCACGATCATTGTTTGAAATAGGTTCCTGACATTCTAAAGAAGGTGTTTCAAGTTTCGTGAAGTTTAGAGCTGTAGATCAAAAGTTAGATTGATTTGTGATTTTGAGTTCGGACTGATTTCACTGTTCATTGTGCTAGAGGTCAGACCGCCAACCATTTGCCGGTCAGACCGCCCAACTCATTTTGATCTGAGTTCTTTGTGTCTTTGGTCTATTTGCTTTGGGGTTTGATTGGATTCAATACAAGTCTTCCGCTATGCTTGTACTTTGATTTTCATAGCTCTAATAGCTATTGGAGTGAAAATCGTGTTGTATCCGATCTAAGTTAAAAAGAGATCGTGCTCCTATTCACCCCCCTCTAGTCACCTTTCCAGTCCAACACGGCCGGACGCCGATGCCGCGTGGGAGCAGCGCCCCGGACGTGACGCGGGTCGGCGGAGTAGTAGCGGTGCGCATGGGGGCAGCAGCGCGGAGGCGAACCGAGCGTGGCGCTCGTGACGGGGGTTGGTAGCCAACCTATTGCAGCGCTGTGATGACGTGGTGACACAGAGAACAGCGGCGAGGCATGGTGCCAGTGCTTTGACATGGTGCAAGCGGCACGTGGAAGAAATAGGGAGGAGGGAGAAGGTGGCTGCATGGGCTACTTTGGCCGAGTGGGCTACGCGGGATGGTTCAGCTGGAGGAACAGGAGGGAAAAGAAAAGGTGAAAGACGGTGGTAGACACCACTTTTAGGGTTTGTTCAAATTGGAATTTCTGGTTGGTGATTTCCTAATCCTTAGATATTCACATATCGATTTTTGGGCTTAGGTTTTGGTTTTAGGGTTTTGATTCCTCACGACATGTTCTGGAGAATGTACCCACATAAAATAACTCCCAAAAAGCATGCAGATAAGACAACAAGAGATGTCACACAAAAAGTTTTTTAAAAATCCCACATTTTTATCTCTGGGATTTCTTACAAATTTTTTGGGTTGTTACAATGAGATAACAACAATATGATTAACAAGATATATCCATTCATCCATTTCCATAAACACAATCACACAATAGATAGAACTTTGAAATCATTTCAAGCAACCATTTGAAAGCATCTAGGCCCCTAAAAATGATTTTGGTAATTAATAACAACAATGTGTTAATGGACTAACGTGTGTGCTAAGATGTTTTAAAGGCTTAGTCCCGGATTATGGATGACAGCATGGAAATGGCAATGCAAAGACGATGAAGCATTGACATGGCTCAAGGCAAAGGTATATTGTAGCCTAAGGACTCTTTTATAGTTTTTACCGGTCTCGGTGTTTAGTGGAAAGATTGGATTTATAGGCTAGACGCCGCACTATAAAGAGGGATCATGACTAGTAGCTTGAAATCTTATCATGTGCCACATTGATCAACTAAGAGTCATACATTGCATTTAGAACAACATCTGGAAAAAGATCAATAAAAACGGTACGACCGCACCTGAGAAGCGGTAGTACCACAGTGTGGTAGGACCGATTTCTAGTTGGTGGTACGTTATTTCCATAGAGCATGTTTTTGGGCTTTTTTCTCCACTGAAAAACAGTAGTTCCGATTAAGCTGAGTGGTACTACCATCGTGCGGTAGTACCAGCCCATGTGAGTGCGGTAGTACCGCACCAGACTGTAAAGGCTAGTTCAGAAGCATTAAATGAACAACATATTACCGTTGAACCCTAGGTGGAAGTTTGTGTAGTGATCTCTTCAAGAAGGTTGTGAAGAGACTTGGCACCGGTTATGAGTGGTTCGGTGCTGGCCATCTCCGGAGTAGAGGATGAGCAACCCAAGTGGAATTGAGGTTCACTAAGCTCAATTTGTGGAGCCAGTCCAATTCGTTTGGACTTACCTCAACGTGGACTAATGAAGACCGGTAAGTCTTCGATACTACGGGAAAAACATTGACTGTCTTCATTGCAGTTTTTTTTCCCTTATCTTTACTATTTCTGTACTTACATTTCTAGCTACTTATTTATGTAGAATTGTTCAGCTAGAATTGTATTTAGTATCGACATAGCCTTGGGGTGACTTAGTATTCTTAGAATTTATCTCTTGACTTGTGTTGGAATTCTCTAATTAGACCATACTTGTTAATATTGTTAATTAACTTGTGCTAGAATTCTCTAATTAGACCATACCTGTTAATATTGTTAATTAGAGGAAAAGTTTTTTAGAAACCTCCTATTCGCCCCCTCTAGTCGGTCATCATTGATCCTACACCATTATCATCCAAATGATAAAGATAAAGAGATTCAATAAGCTTAGAAAGATAACACAAAACGTAATAAGCTTATCATCTGTCCTATTACACACATAAGGTCCAACCATAAGAAGCGAACATCAAATAGTAGATAGTAGCTAATAATAGGTCTTCTCCCCCTTTGGCATTAAGTACCAAAAGCTAAAGAACCAAGCCTAGGAGGAAAAAGGAGGAGCGCCAGCTGAGGTAGAAGGATCTGAAGGAGAAGGATCAAGTCTGCGGCGACGAGAGTAGGTGACTGTCTGCTCAACAGAAGACACTCGAGAGTTGACATCTGAAATGTTCGTCAAGATCTGTCCTTTCATTGTCTGCATCTCCGAGACCCATCCAGTGATCTGATCAAGGCGTTGGAGAACAACCGCACTGTCCTAATCAATAGCAGTGAAGCGACTGTCCATGGCCTCATAGTGGCTATCAATGTTGTCCATGCGATGATCAAGGACCTCCATGCGACGATCCACTGTATCAAAGCGAGAGACAATGGTGTTGATCCTTGAATGTAAAGTCTCTAAGAAAAGAGGATCAACTCCACCCTGCTATTGAGGAGCGGGTGGTGGTCCATGTGGGGGCTGCTCTTGGTCATCAGCGGCCGACTGCTGTGGTTGCCGTTCGAAAGGCCTGTTCCTTAAGTCTCTTTGATGATCACCTTCAGGCTTGTACTGTTTATGAGGGAACAGAAGAGGACCATTGCAGTGAGTAACCCGGTGGATGAGCTTCATGATAAAAGGGGCAAAATACATCCGTTTGCCCAAATCTCCTTTGCAAGCTGCCAGCTCAGTCAAGATTAAATGCATGACATCAAACTTTTTACCTTGCATGACAAAATCGATGACGTTCCATGCATGTCCTCTAATAGCATCATTCTTGCCACTCCTGGGCAATATAGTAGCTCTTATAATCCGGTTGATAACACTGGGAAGAGGTAGAAGACTAGTCACTTTTCTCGAAACAAAACCAACATAGTTTGGGTCATAATATTGAGTCTGCTCTGGAGTTTGAAGGGCGGGCTCAAGATGGATCTTGACATAATCCCTTTGAGGCAAATTGAGAGCCTCCTCAAAATGGCACTTGGTGGCCGAGTAACGCACTGCGCCAGTCATCCAGGTAATAGTGGACAAATTTGATACAATATGGATGGTTGCATAGAACCAACGGATGATGTCCTCATGAAAAATACATTACAAACTTACTATTCCATCCAAACCAGCAGCACGAAACCGAGAATATAGCCCTTCATACCTAGTTTATTGATTGAGGTAGTTCCAGTTGATGTATTTGTGGATGGCAAATTGTTTGTGCACAAAAACCTAATGATAGGTGTCTTCCTGAAACAATGTGCGAAAACGTGCATCCGTGGATGTCCTAGGCATCTCGTATTGATTCTTATGCCTAAGCATCATGAAGTCTTCATTTTTGATCAAGTGGAGATCAACACGAGGTGCTTCTTGAAATGGTTTTGCAGGATCATCTTCTTGGTAGTCTTGATCCATATCCTCACTATCGCTGGCAACCGGAGATAAAGAGGGTTGACGATCGTCCTCAGCACTATTATAGTCGCTGGGATCAACAGGAGGATGATGAGTGGCCTGACGGGGAGGAAGAGAGCGAGACAAAGAAGCCCCTGGATTTCCTGTTGTCTTTGTCCTTGGCATATTAACTGGAGAGGAAGGATATCGAGAATTAGCAAGAGAGAATGAGATAGAATCAAAGGTGTACCATTCAGCGCAGCCTTGCCCACACAAGCAACATGTGCCGGGTCGATCATGAGGCGGACCAATCACATGATGTGCGTCGGTCAGACCAGACTTGATAGAATCGACACCCTAGAATTCATTTATACGACAAAGAGTTCAATAGGATAGAGCAAGTAAAGGATGTACATTGATACTAGGGAACAATGTAGCAGGATAAAACATGTAAAGAAGATGAGATTCATATCATAGATATAGATCTATGGAGAGGAAGGGAAGAGAAGAGTAAACGGGAAACCGAGCACACCTTCGGGGGAAAAGACGACGGTGCGGAGGACAGGAGAACTGGCTACGGTGGAGGAGGAAAAGGCGACGGCGCTGGGTAGAGAAAGAGAGTTTGCGGGAGGAAGATGTGATGAAAACCAGTGGAGAGAGGTAAAAAGGAAAAGATAAAGGGATAAAACGGTTGAGAAAATGAGCATTAACTACACGGGGTGCAGTCAGATCGACAAAGGATACACAGTCAGTCCGGGGAAGTGCGGTCAGACCGGGAGGATGACTACGGTTAGACCACGATTCCAAAAAAGAATTTGCAGATCAGGATGTTTTCGTTGCTCCAGATATTGAAAACACAATATAAAACCTTCTTGGAGCAATTTCAACGAGATAGAAACATCAAATTGATTTGAACATAGTTTTGGAGGAAAATAGGACAATTTTGGTGAAAACAACATTGAGGGGACCAAAATGGTCAAAGAATGGGAATTTTTCTCTTGATTTGGAATGTGTGAGTATGAAACACTATTTTTAGTCAATATACTTGAGGAAATTTGGCCCAAATAGCAATAATGTTATATACTGGAATGTGACTTTTCGGGTTTTGGACAGTCTTTCAGTAAAATTAAAACGTAAATAACTTTTATTATGTTGGTATTTTGGAAAACCTATGAATATGAAAAAGGTCATGAATAGCCAACTCTACGATTTTCCTTTTGGAATCAACATCATATTCTTTTTGGACTAGATTTTGCACAAAATCTAGTTTTGGTCAAAAACTAGATACTTGAAGATTATTTTTGGGCAAAAACTGTATTTTCGTCCAAAGATAGATATTTTTGAGTTCTAACAAACCAAAAGCCTTTGAAATACATATTTGAATAGATATAGCTATTTTTTCATGATTTTCGGTTTTTAATACACAAATTTTGACTTTTGAACAAAAATGGTTGATTTTAAAGAACATATAGCATGATTTTCATTATGTTCACAAGAATAGAGATGTGGTATAGATGAAGATTGTATAATACCCCCCCCCCTAAATGCGTTTCCCATTTACAATTTTCAAAACCACAAAAGGATCAAAAAATACTTTCAAATAAGAATTTAAGTAAGGATCATGCCATCAAATAACATTAGAAAGATATATGACATTTAATTTATTTCTCAATTTGCAAAAGCGGCTATCATCTAGAGGCTTGGTGAACATTTTCGCTAATTGATCATCGGTTCTTATGTGGCTAATCACAATTTCACCATGGCTTACATGATTTCTAAGAAAATGATGGCGAATATCTATTTGTTTAGTTTTAGAGTGTTGAACCGGATTGTTTGCTATTTTCATTGTAATATCATTGCCACACAAAAGAGGCATTTTAGTGAAGTTAATTCCATAATCTATCAAAGTTTGCCTCATCCATAGCAATTGAGCACAACAACTACTTGCGGAGACATATTCCGCTTCAGCGGTGGATAGGGTTACAAAATTTTGTTTCTTCGAGGACAAAGATACTAAGGACCTTACTAAGAATTGACAACTTCCAGAGGTATTTTTTCTATCCACTTTGCAACCCGCATAAACGGAATCAGAATATCCAATTAAATTAAATTTAGCACCTTTAGGAACCATAAGCCAATGCAAGCGGAATGCTTCAAATATCTAAGAATCCTTTTAATGGCCATAAGATGGTATTCTTTTGGAGAAACTTGAAAACGAGCATGCATACAAATACTAAATATTATATCGGGCCTAGATGCGGTAAGATAAAGCAAACTACCAATCATGGACCTATAAAGTTTTAAATCTACCAGTTTGCCTCCCTCATTGAGATCAAAATGACCATTTGTAGCCATGGGAGTCTTGATGGGTTTTGCATCCTCCATGCCAAATTCCTTGATTAACTCCGTCACATACTTGGATTGGCTCACAAGTGTCCTATCCTTGAGTTGCTTATTTGAAGTCTAAGAAAGAAGCTATGCTCTCCAATCATAGACATCTCGAATTCTCTAGACATCATATCACCAAATATCATCAACATAAATTTGTCAAATAAATGATTCATCATCAACAATTTTTGTGAAAACAGTGGTGTTAACCCTCCCAAATTTGAAGCCTTTTGAAATAAGAAAATCTCTAAGTCGCTCACACCATGCTGTAGGAGATTATTTGAGACCAAAGAGCGTTTTAGAGAGTTTATAAGCATGGTTATGATTTTTAGGATCCTCAAAACCGGGAGGTTGCTCTACAAAGATAAGTTCAGAAATTTTGCCACTTAGAAAAGCACTCTTCACATCCATTTAAATTTTTTATATTTCAAAACATGATACAAATGCAAGCAAAATACGAATAGCTTCTAGTCTAGCTACGAGAGCGAAAGTTTCATCGAAATCCAAGCCTTTGACTTGGGTGTAGCCTTGTGCCACCAATCTTGCCTTTTTTTCTTAACACAGCGCCATTTTTATCTTGTTTGTTTCTGTCGGTGTTTTAGGACCGAACTTACGTAAAGATTGTTTGATTCGGAGGTTCCTCTAGGCTCAAAATCACACAGAGATGGAGACACAGGAATTTTATACAGGTTCGGGCCTTCTCCTGGGAGAATAACAACCCTACTCTTGTGTGTATGTATTGAGTATACTGGATTACAAGATCAAGCCAGAAAACTAGAGTATTGTGCTTCTTAGAATTGGGGCTCTCCCTATTGCTCTGATGATCCTTGCCTTTTATACCGTCCCCAGAATGTACGCCGTTGGTCCTCTAATAAAATGTCACTTAATCATCCAGATCGTGGCGCCGTTACTGGAGGTTACTGCAGGAGTTAAAATGTTCCCACGTCGCCAGGCAATTATCATCATAAAAGAGAGTTAAAATCGTGCCATTATCTTAGGAAATAATGGCGTAGTTTTACTGCCCGTATTTTGAATACAGTGCGGAAGATTCCTTATCGACTAGGCCCACATGTCTGTGAGCCTTGTCGACTAGGGCCTGGTCGTAGAAGGTCTTATGACCAGGGGATGGTCGTAGGAAAGCTTATGACTGCATACTGATCATAGTAGAGTTTACGATCATGGGATAGTCGTATAAGGACTTACAACTATGGGGTAGTCGTAGGAAGACCCACGACTACAGGGTGGTCGTAGAAGACCTTACGACCTCCAGCTTCTCCCTTATTAATATTTAAGGGGTATACTCAAAAGTTATGTGACGTCATTATTACCTCATAATATGAATTATGGATAAATGATTAAATGAGGATTGTTATATCCTCGTCAATTTCTAAATACTCATTTTGTACCAATGACGTTGTGATCATTGGGCCTTTCAACTAGTGTCCACACATCGTTGCGAATGAAGTTGTTTAAGTCTTCGTGCATAGCGTTTGCCCAATCCAGATCATATAGTGCTTCTTCTACATATTTTGGCTCGATAGAGAAAACAAACGAGTAATGTTCACAAAAATAGGCAACACGAGATTGAGTTAGAATACCCTTACTAACATCACCTAAAATTTGATTAATGGGGTGATCGTTGGTAATAGCATTATGAATATTTGAATGAACGACCAGTGCATGTCCATTGTCCACATCATCAAATTGAGCTTGACCTGGCGTAGCAGAAGTAGGAGGTTCAACTTGAATAGAGGAGAATGAATCATCATTGTCTTCCTTTGGCTTGATGTAACCAAGTGTCATATTCTTCATGGCTTGTCTCAAACCTTCATCACCTACATCATCCCAAATTTTTTTCACTTCTTGAGAGCTATTAGTTTCATCAAATTGAACATCACATGTCTCCTCAACTAACCCGGTGGTTTGATTGGAGACACGGTAAGCTTTACTATTTGAAGAGTAACCAAGAAGAAATCCAATGTTGCAACGACTTTGAAATTTTGAAAGGCGAACACCTTTTCTGAAAAAGAAACATTTGCAACCAAAGACACAAAAAAAGGAGATGTTTGGTTTTCTTCCAATAAGAAGCTCATAGGAAGGCTTTTTAAGAAGGCGATGCAAATAAAGCCGATTTATGGCATGACAAGCAGTATTGTAGGACCGGAAAGGCGACTAGAGGGGGGGTGAATAGGAGCACCAATTCATTTTTCCAAAGATAATGGATTCAACTCGCAAATCGCAAATCACTCCAATAGCTATGAAAGCTATGAAGATGAATGCTTAAGCACAAGTGGAAGACTTGAATGAATCCACTCCTAAACCCTCAAAGCATAGCAAAGAACTCCTCAAGAAATCACAAAAACAGGACAAAGGTACTACCATTTTAGTAAGTCGCGGTACTATCAAGATCGCGGTACTACATCAAGAGTAAATGTGCGGTACTACCGATCAGCGGTACTACCTCGAGCAAAAGTGCGGTACTACCGATTATCCCGACGATGAACGAAACAACTGAAAACAAAATCGAAAATCGACGTAACTTTTAAACCGTAAGGCCAAACTCCACCAAATTTGGAACACACCTTCCTAAGGGTATTAGGAACCTATTCCAAGTGGCGATCGTCCAGATCTACGCCAAAGTTTCGATCTTTTTCAGTTTTACCTAAGAAGGGCAAAGAACCGAGCAAAACGAAAAACTTGATCCAACTCTTGCTCGTGGGAGATTGATGATCTAGGTGACCTTAGATACGCTCCCACATGTCACAGCAAGGAGTAAGAGTGCACAAGAACAACCAAAACCAATGGATCAAGGAAGCACCCAAAATCATCAAAAGAGAAGGAAGAACACAAGAGGGAGCTCATCTTTGGAAGAACATCCATAGATTGATTCATGATGTTGCCGGTTACTGACCACTCCTCAAGGAGGACAAGAGCTCCATCCAAGAGCATACACATCAATCCATCTCTAGAGCCTATGCCTCTCTTTTCTTCCCTAAACCCTAAAAACCAAACTAGGGTTTGCAAATGAAGTGCTTCATTTCTTGTGAACAAAGACCCTCTCTATTTATATGAGGCCTAGAGCTTCTAGAAGACTTAACCCTAATGGGCTCCCGTTAGGCCCAATAACAAACGGGACACACACGCACGCATTTTAAAGCGCCGTCTTCATTTTTCTTGACCTAAACCACTTCTTGACGCACCGTCTTGCGCCGCGGGTTGGCATTAGGTCACCAAGGTGGTATTTGGTGAAATTACCAAAATACCCTTCTCGATCCTTCTCCATGGACCGAGTCCAACTCGTCAAGCAATCGCTTTGCTCATGCGTGTAGGTTGATCAACGGCTCTCATCATGTCGGCAAGTCTCTCCGTCCAATCCCATCGAACCTCCAAGGCACTTGCACCGACCCCGCGCCGCTTGATCCAACTAGTCGATCGAATCGCCTGCTCGATCCACTCGCCCATTCTCATGCCATGCTTGAGTCACCGACCACCCGCATCCATGATCGCTTACGACCTCGGCTCTCCTAGCTTAGTCCCGATCCTCCTCGCCGCTGACCGTCATTGACACGCAAGCCACCGACAAAGAATAGACCAAGAAATCGCCTCCGAGAACAAGTTCTTCACAACTTGACCCACGTTAGCTCAAAACATGCAATATGCAACATATATGCATTAACAAACATGGAAATGACATAACCCAAAAACAATTCTCCAAGTTAAACGAAACTCGAAACCAAATCGGTACTACCGCCATGTTATGGCGGTACTATCAAGATCATGCGATAGTATCAAGACCCATAATCATGGCCGCATCTGCCCTCAAGGAAATCCAAAACTTTCCAAAAACACTTGTTCGGAAAAACCATACCGCTTTGCTTGCGGTAATATCGACCAATGCAGACTACCGCTAAACACAAGCCGGTACTTATCAAGATCATGTAGTACCGCGCATTACACGCCGGCACTTCCGATAATCCCGACACTTTGTCAAAAACAGATTTCAACAAAACCGAAAACGATCGCTTCGACAAACCAAAGAAGCTATTGCCAATTGTACCATCACATTAAGATCGTGAGCATATCTCCATGATATCCACAATCTCCCCCTTGATGAACACATTGGCAATTTCCCACAAATGAATGTTTTGAGATTTGAAAGAGTAAGAACTCGACGTTTTCGATCAGAGGCACAACTTGGTACAAATGCAAGAAAAAGCAAAGGAAATGACCAAGCTAGCTCCGAATAGTATCAAGAAGTGAGATACTGCAAAAGAAGGCAAGAAAGCTTCATTTTCCAGAAACGGGTCAAAATCTCACTTAAGGTCCATATGAAAGAACAATTGTTCGAAATGACCTTTGATCATTGTGAGTCTTCAAGAATTGCAAATCAACTTCAGAAAAGGCAAATAAGACCAAAAGAATGCAATAGACATGATCCCACTCACTATGATCAATAAAAACCCTATGACTCCAAAAAGCTCTAAAACAACATTTTTACCAATCTTTCTCCCCCTTTGACAATGAATTCATCAAGGTGCATGGAAGAAGATAGAGCATGAAAGTAATGGAATGGCTGTAATTTTTGTAATTTTTCATTTTTTCAATTTTTTGTTTGTTTGTTTGTAATTTAAGCAAAAGGAGCCATGAAGATTATCCATGAAGACTGTACAAGTATTACACCAAGCCATATTATGTGAAGAAGCTATAAGCAAGTATGGCAAAACATGTACCGCAAAGCTAAGACCAAAATAGCAATAATCTGAGATTAAATGAATTGAAGGCATGACCAGTTGCTCAAGATCACAGTTTAACTAAAGGTATCCAAAAATGAGTCAGGCCATGTCTATAAGCAAAACGGAGCCAGAAGCTAGAAAATGAGTCAGTTTTGAGCACTTTGAGATCAATTTTGAATCAATTTGTTCAAGCATTTAGAATTTAGCACATTGAGTTACTTTGCTGAAAATGATTGATTTTATCTTAGTAAAGCAAGTCTGGACTAGGAGCCATCCACAACTGCCTTCTAAGTTTCAACCAATTGCCAATTTATTTTCTTATCATTGTGCTAGATCTCAAGCCTCACTACGACCATCCCAAGCAACACAAGCTTAAGAGAATAGTCTGGGTCATCCAAAACTCCCCCTGAGTTCATGCCTAGTGCAATGGCAAGCAGTCTCATAAGAAAGAAGTGGTGAGATCAGTTTTATTCGCACAAAAAGCTCATTTTTCATTTGCTTGACTTGAGAATTAGCATAGCTCAATTTAACACTCAGAATAAGTTCAGGACTCAATTAAGCCTATATGACATGGCATGAATCATGAGAGGATCACTAAAGTAAAACTAGTCAGAAGATCCAACAAGTCATATTATAATTCAGTTTGCACACAGATAAAAGAGCTAGCATGACAAAAGCTAAGCTATACATAAAAAGCCATAAAAGACATCTAGCAAGCTATCACAAGACATGGCAGGGTATAAAGTATGAAAGCATGTCATACAAGGATAATAATCAAAGCTCCATACGGTTATATTACAATGCAAGTTGTTGAAGTTTAAAATGCATTATGGTACAATGAATGCAAAAAGAGCAGAACTCCCCCTCAAAACAGGCCAAGAGGACTAACAACCCCCAATTCTCCCCGCAGAAAAGCAAAACGAGAAGAATCAAGAGCTTTAGTGAAAATGTCAGCAACCTGTTGCTCAGACTCAACAAAATGAAGCACAACATCACCCTTCTCAACATGGTCTCTAAGGAAATGGTAGCGAATGTCAATATGCTTAGTCCTAGAATGTTGCACTGGGTTTTTTGCAATATTAATGGCGCTAGTGTTGTCACAGAAAAGAGGAACACTACCCAAAAACAACCCATAGTCCCAAGAGTAGATAAGATCCAGAGAACACGAGAGCAACTCTCGGTCGCAACTACATACTCGGCCTCGGGATCAGGCAACAGAGGACTGTTTCCTAGATGACCACGAGATGAGAGATGTGCCTAAGAAATGACAAGTGCTGAAGTACTCTTCCTATCTACTCTACACCCAAAAAAATCAAGATCGAAAAAGGCCCGAATAGAGAGAGCGAAGAAGAAGAATACCAAAGTCCAAAGTCAAGAGTGTCCCGGAGGTACTGAATATGCGACGACCGCTTGACGATGAGAAGCTCGAGGAAGCTCGAAATCGAGCGCACGCACACATAGCGAATTGTATGTCCGCCTCGGCTGTGTGAGGTAGAGGAGGAGCCAATCATGCTACGGTACTCTTCCGTCCACGGGCTCTCCATCCTCATCTGGGTCCAAAGACGTGGTCGTGGCAATGGGAGTAGACATTGGTCTCTCGCTTCCCATGTCGGGCGACGAAGAAGGTCCTTTGTATACTTACTTTGATGAATGAAGGTGCCTTCTTTCGCTTGCTTGACTTGAAGACCAAGGAAAAAGGTCAATTCGCCCATCATGCTCATCTCAAACTCCCTGCTCATAGAATCTGAAAATCTAGACACCAAAGCATGAGAGGAACCACCGAATATGATATCACCCACATAAATCAACTAATAAGAAGTCACCGCCATGCTTAAGAGTGAACAAGGTTTTATCAACCATTCCCATTTTGAAATCATTACTAAGAAGAAAACTCTTAAGCCTATCATACCAAGCTCTAGGGCTTGCTTGCACCATACAAGGCTTTGGAGAGTTTAAAAACACGGTTTGGGAATTTGGGATTTTCGAAACCAGGTGGTTGCTTGACAAAGAGCTCTTCTTCTATGAAACCATTCAGGAAAGCACTTTTGACATCCATTTGAAAAAGCTTGAAGCCCTTAGATGTCGCAAATGCTAGCAAAATGCGAATGGCTTCTAATCTAGCTACAGGAGCAAAAGTCTCTTCAAAGTCTAAGCCCTCTACCTGGGAATAACCTTGAGCTACAAGCCTAGCCTTGTTGTGAACTACCAACCCATCCTCACTTTGCTTATTTTTGAAAATTCATTTTGTTCCAATTACATGTTGATTAGGTGGAGGTTCAACTAAGGTCCAGACTAGGTTTCTTTCAAAGTTTTCAAGTTCTTCATGCATGGCATTGACCCAAGAGGCATCAGAAAGAGCATGGGTGATATCTCGGGGTTCAAAAGAAGCGACAAAAGCGAATGTGCATGAGAATCGAAGAATGAACTCGAGCGAGTGACTCGCTCATGAATATTCCCAATAATCTGCTTTCGGTGGATGCTTGTCATTTGAATGTGAAGAGGAGCTCTGGTGCGTAGTGGCCTCTACCTCATGGGTCAGGAGGTAGGAACAGAGCCACTCGATCGTCGGTGAAGGTAGGAAGAGGTCGCTCATCCAAGGTGGTGTACTAGAAGTGGCTCCCCAACCCTCTCGAAATGATGGAGGATGGATTGGGTCCTCATCCTCGAGTCATCGTCGGCGAAGATGCTTTCTCGAATATTAGAAACACATGTACTGCAAAGATCGGGTCTAGTACCGGACTAGCCTCATCAAAAGTGACTTCGAAGTCTCAACAATTTTGTTAGTGTCAAAATTAAATACACGATAGCCACGAGAATGAGCAGGATATCCAAGAAATATGCCTTCGTAACATCTAGATTCAAATTTATCAAGGTTGCCATGTTTAAGAATGAAGCACTTACAACCAAAAATCTTGAAATGAGAAACTTTGGGCTTATGACCAAATCTGAGCTCATAGGAAGTCTTACCAATAACAGATCTCAAGAACACCCTATTAGAAATATAACAAGCAAGAAAGATAGCCTCATTAAAACCTCCTAGGTGTGGAATGCTCATCTAGCATGGTCCCGCCATCTCTACAAGGGTCCTATTCTTCCTCTCTACAACACCATTCTCATTGGGAACTCTAGGTGAAGAAAATCGGTGATCTAGCCCCTATCGTAATGTAGGTGGCAAAGGAAGAATTCTTGAATTCTGTCCCATTGTCACTCCTAATGGCTCTCAAAGCTCCAGGAAGATCAACAGCAAGTCTAAGGACCAAATCTCTAAAGAAACCAAATGCCTCGTCCTTAGAAACCAGAAAATAAACCCAAGAATACCTGGAGTAATCATCTACAATCACAAGCACATACCACTTACCACCGGCAGACTGGACTCTAGAAGGACCAACAGTGTCTAAGTGCAAGAGTCGACCGTCCATCGGTTATCACTAAAGTAAGAGGTGGATGAGAAGCGAAACCATCTTACCATGTCTCTGAGGTGTGCACACAAGGTCTCTAATGACCTTGACCTAGGCAAACCTCTAATCAAGTCCTTGCTCGACTCTAGTCAAGTGGTCGGGCCTATGTGACCAAGCCTACGATGCCACAAAACTAGATCATGGGAATCGAAGCAACAAGACACCTAGAGCTAGAAGCGAGAAGAGATACAGAATCAAGACAAAAGATCCTCTCAAACACGAAATCTTAAAGACAAGCTCACCAGAGGAATCTAAAACCCAGACTCAACACTCTTAAAACTCACCTCTAGACCCTCATCAAGCGGTGAAACGAAGCGATTATATTTCACTTACTTACCAAAGCGACGCCCTCGAGCATGAATTTGTTGTTGACGCCAAGACTGTGCCTTTGTTTATCACGGTCCCGAGAAGCATCCCCAAATGTGATCAATTCATTGCGGATGCACGAGTGAGGAGGAGAACCATATAGAATCCCGGTCATATGTCGAGAACACCCGAGTCAACAATCCATATGTCCTCCTTCCTCGCACGCCAACCTAATGAGCACGAACAGAAACATATGTGCCTCAAGATCAAGGGTTAGTGATAAAAGACTTGGGAATCCAAAGATCGAGTCACATGATGCTTAGGCAAAACAAGAGAAGCGGCGAAGACAACGGTTAGGAACAAAATCATAAGAATGCACACGTGAACCACCTAGACCTCTCCGAATCGATCTACCAAAAGATCGGTACTCCCCCTGTCTAGATGCTACCCGTGGTCTCTCCTCATGATATCCTAAACCAGAGCGCTGCCTAGAGCCACCAAAAGAGTCAAAGAAGTCATCTACAAACCTAGGCCTATGTCTAGTAGGAATGACAGGCTGCCTGGCTCTAGAGACTACAGTAGGTGCAAAAACTCCTCTAATGGACCTCAAAGCACTCATCCTCTCCTTTCTCTCAATTTTGGCTCTCTGAAAGCGTAACTCAACAATATGGCCATTCTTCTTGCGTAAGGTGCAATGGTACTTGACCTTTTGAGGGTCCGACCGATGAAGCGAAGCACATATCTTGCTAGAAAGGGTTTGAGCAAAACCAGTGATTTAAAGACTATCTTGGATGACTTAGGTGGTTCTACCTCAATCAAAGCCACTCTCAACACTCTAACAACCTTAGGTGAATGATTCTTGGAATGCTCTAGGAATCAAAACCTAGGCCACTATTATTCACACTCACCTTAGATTTGTCTAGAATCATGTTGAGTTTCTTCCTCCCACCAACAAATCTCTCAAGAGTCCCTTTGAGGTAATCATTTTGTATAGCTAGTTCATAACAAGAAGCACACTTATTTGACTTGCTAGCCCTATCGACTTTTCCTTATAGTGAGCTACCTCGGCTTTCAAAGCCTCACAAGACACACAATAGTTATCCCTAATCTTATCCAACCGCTCTTTGAACTTAACTCTAAACGCTTCTTGTATCTTATCTACACTATGCCCAAGTTCAATACAAAGAGTACAAGAATCGAGAATCAACAACTTTCTTGGAAGCAATCATGGACATGGATTGTTCAATTTTAGCCTTTTCTTCTAGTGTCTTGTTTAAAGCATCATTCTCAAGTGTGAGTTTAACACGCTTTCACATAAGCGCTTTTAGAGTACATAATCATTTCCGACATCTCCTTCATTTTAATCTTATTTTTCTCACAATGAGAGCAGTGTGACTAGCATCAAATTTACTCAATTCTTTTGTAGCACTATCCAATTTTAGTTCAAGCAAAGCACAATTTGAACAAGGCAAAGGGATAGCATCAACGATAGTCACATCTAAAGCAATAGCATTCATGCAAGGTGACTAGACTTGAGAGTTTCTAGTTCATCCAGAGCATCTTTCAATTGATTTGTAACAGAGGAATGAGCAAGTCTTAGAGTTACCAATTCATCATACATTCCGAACAAGCATCACAAACATCTTCAGACTAATTGATTTGAGTGTAGCAACTTCTAGTTTCAAGTTATCAATCATGATGTCCTCGATTCTTAAGCATTCTAGCTTGCTTATCTAATTTTCGTTCGAAATGACCAAAGCACGTTTCATTTGAGCGGTGAGGGACATACCTCATCGGGATCATTGAAAAGGTCGCTGCCGTTGGAGGAGTCGACGTCGTGGCTGTCCTTGGCCATGAAGCACATGCCGTGAAGTCTTGATCCTTCTTCTTGCCATGAGAGTCGCTGCTGCCCTCCGTCCCGAGTCCACATCGCTCATGTCAACAGACTCAAGAGCGGTAAGGACCTTGCCGATTTAACTTGCGATAGTTCGCTTCTTGGGCTTCGCATCCTTAGCTTGAGGACGCCTCGAAAGTCCTTCTCCATCTTGCCCTTGACTTGAGGCAAGCTGGAGCGAATGTGGTTTGGCTCCCCACACTCAAAGCAAGTAACAGGGCCACCTCTCCTTCTGTTCCTCACTTTGTTGAAGACTCTCGAGAATTTGGTGGTTAGGAGGGCTAAATCATCCTCAGGTATTTTCTCTAGCTGCTCATCGCTCAAAGAATGCAAAGCGGACAACGAAAGACCAGATGAGCCAAAGTCCAAAGAATCAGAAGAGCTACCCTGAGATGGGTCAACCACTAAAGCCATCGACTCTGTCTTGGGGAGTCGCGAGATGAAATCAATCTCATGCGACTTCAACCTCGAGTAAAGCTTATCCATGGTAAGCTCACTCATGACAGTGTTGTCATTGATGGATGTGATCTTCATTCCCCAGACTCTCACATCAAGAGCACCCAAGAACTGGCGTGCATTCTCAGACTCAGTAAATGTGAGACCAACAGCACGTAAATTATGAAGAATCTTGGAAAACCTTCCCAATAACTCATCCAAAGATTCACCAGACTTTTGTTCGATCTTTGAGTATTCTTTCTTGAGTTGGTTCTGCCTCACTTCCTTGATAGTCAGAGAGCCCTCGTGGTAATCACAGAGGGTCTTCCAGATCTCATGAGCGGACTTCAGATGAGACACACGCCAAACTCGGATCGACTAAGCCCTTGAATCAAGAAGTTCCGAGCCTTCTCAGTTAGCCTCTACATCGGGGTTGATTACATCTTCATCGGTAAAGCGCGACATAAGCATTTTTGACCTTAAGCTAAATTATGTGCCCTTGAGCCTCGATGTAGGCTTGCATGCGAGCCTTCCAAAGAAGCAAAATCAACTCCATCGAAAATATGAGGTTTGAGTGAATACTTGTCGATCGCCATGGCTCCTCGAACGGTTAAGATCTATGAGAAGAGCTAACCGCTCGATACCAATTGTAGGACCGGAAAGGCGACTAGAGGGGGGGTGAATAGGAGCACCAATTCATTTTTCCAAAGATAATGGATTCAACTCGCAAATCGCAAATTACTCCAATAGCTATGAGAGCTATGAAGATGAATGCTTAAGCACAAGGAAGACTTGAATGAATCCACTCTAACCCTCAAAGCATAGCAAAAACTCCTCAAGAAATCACGAAAAAAGCAGGACAAAGGTACTACCATTGTTGTAAGTCGCGGTACTACCACGTAAAAATGCGGATTACTACCGCATCGCGGTACTACCTCATGCAAAAGTGCGGTACTACCGATTATCCTGACGATGAACAGAAACAGCCTGAAAACAAAATCGAAAATCGACGTAACTTTTAAACCGTAAGGCCAAACTCCACCAAATTTGGAACACACCTTCCTAAGGGTATTAGGAACCTATTCCAAGTGGCGATCGTCCAGATCTACGTCAAAGTTTCGATCTTTTTCAGTTTTACCTAAGAAGGGCAAAGAACCGAGCAAAACGAAAAACTTGATCCAACTCTTGCTCGTGGGAGATTGATGATCTAGGTGACCTTAGATACGTTCCCACATGTCACAAAGAAGGAGTAAGAGTGCACAAGAACAACCAAAACCAATGGATCAAGGAAGCACCCAAAATCATCAAAAGAGAAGGAAGAACACAAGAGGGAGCTCATCTTTGGAAGAACATCCATAGATTGATTCATGATGTTGCCGGTTACTGCCCACTCCCTCAAGGAGGACAAGAGCTCCATCCAAGAGCATACACATCAATCCATCTCTAGAGCCTATGCCTCTCTTTTCTTCCCTAAACCCTAAAAACCAAACTAGGGTTTGCAAATGAAGTGCTTCATTTCTTGTGAACAAAGACACCCTCTCTATTTATATGAGGCCTAGAGCTTCTAGAAGACTTAACCCTAATGGGCTCCCGTTAGGCCCAATAACAAACAGGACACACACGCACGCATTTTAAAACGCCGTCTTCATTTTTCTTGACCTAAACCACTTCTTGACGCACCGCCTTGCGCCGTGGTTGGCATTAGGTCACCAAGGTGGTATTTGGTGAAATTACCAAAATACCCTTCTCGATCCTTCTCCATGGACCGAGTCCAATCTCGTCGAAGCAATCGCCGCTGCCGCCACGTGTAGGTTGATCAACGGCTCTCATCATGTCGGCAAGTCTCTCCGTCCAATCCCATCGGAACCTCCAAGGCACTTGCACCGACCCCGCGACCGCTTGATCCAACCAACAGATCGAATCGCCTGCTCGATCCACCTCGTCCATTCTATGCCATGCTTGAGTCACTGACCACCCGGCATCCATGATCGCTTCGGACCTCAGCTCTCCTAGCTTAGTCCCGATCCTCCTCGCCGCTGACCGTCATTGACACGCAAGCCACCTACACAATAGACCAAGAAATCGCCTCCGGGAACAAGTTCTTCACAACTTGACCCACGTTAGCTCAAAACATGCAATATGCAACATATATGCATTAACAAACATGGAAATGACATAACCCAAAAACAATTCTCCAAGTTAAACGAAACTTCGAAACCAAATCGGTATTACCGCCATGTTATGGCGGTAGATTACAAGATCATTGATAATCTTGACCCATAACTACTGATCGTCTCCTCCTCAAGGAAATCCAAAACTTCCCAAAAACACTTGTTCGGAAAAACCATATCGCTTTGCTTGCGGTAATATCCGACCAGTATACTACCGCTAAACACAAGCCGGTACTTATCAAGATCATGCGGTAATACCGCCGCATTACACGCCAGTATTTCCGATAATCCCGACACTTGTTGAAAACAGGATTTCAACAAAACCGAAAACGATCGTTTCGACAAACCAAAGAAGCTATTGCCAATTGTACCATCACATTAAGATCGTGAGCATATCTCCATGATATCCATAAGTATTGATGACTTTTGCCCAAAAATCATTAGAAGTATTGTCCTAGCTATTTCAATTAATGTTCGATTTTTCCTTTCTACAACTCCATTTTCCTCTAGAGTGTAGGTGACGAAAAGTTCATATTTTATCCCAAGTTCATCACAAAAGTCTTCAATTCTTGTGCTTTTGAACTCGGAACCATTTTTAGTTCGAATTTTCTTCAACTTAAACTCAAATTCATTTTGAACTATTTTTGCAAAGCTTTTGAAAATACCGGAGGTTTCGGTTTTATCATGTAGAAAGAAAACCCAGGTGTACCTTAAGTGATCATCCACAATCACAAGACAATAACTATTTCCTCCTATACTCTTATAGGTTGTTGGCCCAAATAAATCCATATGCAAGAGCTCCAATGGTCTAGAGGTGAACATGATACTTTTGGATGGATGGGAACTTGCTACTTGCTTACCGGCTTGACAAGCACTACATAGCTTATCTTTATCAAATTTCACATCTTTCAAGCCCACAACTAAATCATACTTAAAAAGCTTTTTGAGGGAAAATCACTTGAAATAGAGATTGAGGAAAAATCACATGAAAAATCGCATGAATCACTTGAGGAAAAATCTACCAAATAGAGATTGTTAAATCGAAAACCTTTGAAAACCAAAGAGTTATCTTTTTTTTCATTTGAAATGGAAACGTCTTCTTGTGAGAATGTGCAAGTTAGACCAAGATCACAAATTTGAGCAAACAGGAGCAAGTTAAAATTAAGTGATTCAACTAGAGGTACATTATAAATTGAAAGATCATTGGATATAGCAATTTTACCCAATCCTATCACATTACCTTTGCTATTGTCACCAAATGTGATCTTGTCGTTATTTTCTTTTCCATTTTCGAATGTGGTGAACATTTTTCGGTCTCCGGTCATATGTTAGGTACAACCGCTATCAAGTACCTAATGTCTTCCATCGGTCTTGTAGTTCACCTACAAAACAAAATTATACTCTTTTAGGTACCCAAATTTGATTGGTCCTTGGAGGTTAGGAGACCAAGATTTTGGGCACCCAAATGGCATTTTTTTTACCAAGTATAGGAGTTGCAATAAACTTAGCTACGATTCTACCATCCTTAGATTTCTTAAGCATATAGCATGAATCAAATACAAAGGATTTAGATGAGCTACCAATTGGGCAATCTTTTGCTAAATGCCTTACTTCATGACATTTGTAACACAAGTTATCATTTTTTTTTCACAAACCTTGTAGCATTGTAGATTGGCCTTTTTCCTTTCTTGGGAATGAAACCAAGTCCATCCTTGTTGTATGAGAATTTTTTTTTCTCACTTAGAATTTTGTCAAGGGTGGCTTTTCCCTAGAAACATCTATCCAAGCTCTTACTTAGTTTGGTTACTTGTTCCTTAAGCTTATTATTTTCAATAACAAGAGGATGATCATTTGTTATACTTATGTAAGCAATATCATCAATCTTAGTGCTGCATGGCATGTCAATCAATTCATCACATGAGGTGGATATGCTTGTCTTAGATGCAACATTTAAGCAAGAGATGCTATCAATGATATCGCAAGTAATGTCTACATCCACCTTGGACCTTGAATGATCCTTGACAAGGAGAGTCTCATAAGCTTCCTTTAGCACCTCATAAGAGTCTTTGAAAGAAAGAAATTATTTCTTCAAGACCTTAAATTTTGATTTCTCCTTGCCAAGACATGCATTTAAGTCTTCTAGCATATCCATTAGCTCATCACAAATAGACTCATCATCATTATCATTAGTTACCTTTTGTTCCCCTTTTGCCATGAGACAATAGGGTGTAGAGAATAGTGATGAAGCTTCTTTGATAGCAATTTCGGCAAGCTCTCTCTTTCTTAAGGACTCTTCGTCTTCGGAGTCGGAGTCCAAAAAATCTTTATCGGAGTTCCATTCTCCAATGTGAGCTTCACCTTTGCCATCCTTGTGAAGCTTCTTGAAAAGTTTCTTCTTGCCATTGTAGTCCCTTTTCTGGAATGATTTAGATTTTTCATCCTTCTTGTTGGGGCAATGATAGGCGATGTGACCCTTCTTATCACACTCAAACACCTAATGTTAGTGTAGCGCTTCTTGCTTGAGGATTGATCTTTGTTGCCTTTGTTGAAGTTTAAGCTTCAGTTTGAGCGTCTCTTCATGAATTTGCTCATTCTTCTTACAAGAAGAGTCATCTCTTAATCGGAATCATCATTTTCACTTTCAATAATTTCTTTACATGATTTCGTCTTTACCTTGAAAGCAATATTTTTCTTCTTAGAGGCAACTTGCTCCAAGAGATCTTCCTTGTCTTTCTTGTATAGATCATTGGTAATGAGATTTCCCAAGAGTCATGTGGCAGTCATTCTTGACAATTCAGGAGAGTAGAAACAATGTCACTAAAGTCTCATACTTGTCTGATAGAGCCCTAAGCATTTTTTCGAACAACATCAAGATCGGTTAGCGTTGAACTAAGACCCTTGAGTTCATTCACCAAGTTGTTCAACCTTGAGTACATCTTATTGATGTTCTCATGTGGCAACATGATGAATATCTCATGTTTGATTTTAAGCATATGCAATTTGGCCTCTTTGACTGCGGATGTTCCCTCATGAATTTCGGAGAGAGTTCTCCAAATATCGTGAGCCGTCTTAAACGAACTCACTCTATTGAATTCATTCGCATTCATGGTTCCATAAAGTGCATTAATTGCTTGAGCATTTAGGAGAGCGTTATGTTCATCTAAATTGATAAGATGACTGGGATCAGTGGGCATAACAAAACCCTCTCCTCCAATTCTCCTTATGCTTGAGCTCATGGCCTTAAGATAAACGGTCATACAAACCTTCCAATAAGCATAGTTTGTGCCATCGAATTGTGGTGCCCTACTAATTGAAAACCCCTCACTAGCCATCCTTTTCTCTCTAGATGATAAAACCTAATAGATGATAAACCAAACTCTGATACCACTTGTAGGATCAAGAATAACCGACTAGAGGGGGTGAATAGGCGGGTTTTAAAACTTTTGAGCTAAATTTTTTTTAGCAATTTAAAACTATGAAATACAATTTCATAAATCAAGGCCTAAATAATCTAAGTCTTTCTAAGTGCACTACTTACTCTAGATCAAGCTAGACAATCTAATCAAGATACACTAAGCTGACCGGGGGTCTGATTAGCCTGAGGAAACACTTACGGTCAGTCTGTCATGAAGAAATCAGTAGCAAGACTCAAAAACACCATTCTCTGGAAAAATCTAACCGGGTCAATCGACCCAGAGGTTCGGTCAGTCCGGCCCTCCAACAGCGGTCAGTACAGATAGCAAAATAGAGAAAAGGTTAAGCCAAAATAGAGTCTCTGGAAAAAGTTGACCGCCCGACTTGAACTGGGGGTCTAGTTAGTCTGGACATACACCTGCGGTTAGTCCGGCCAATAGAATTGCAAAAAGGGAGCTCTTTGGAAAAAGCTGACCGCTGAGTTGATCTGGGGTTCCGGTCAGTCCGGCCCTTCAGCCACGGTCAGTCCGGCCAAGCAATAAAGAACAGAAGAATTGTGGCCAAACGATCACAGAGAAATCCAGGATTCATCCAAAAGAGTGTGAGCATTTGTGGCACACTTTGCTATCAAGCTACTAGTCATTATCCCTATTCATAGTACGGCTACCTATACTAGCAATCCGATCTTTTATCCTTTATACTCCTAGACCGGTAAAAGTATGAAAAGATTCTATTCGACTAGATACCTCTGCCTTGAGCTAGAAGATGTTGATATCCAATACTTGAGTATCTTTAGTGCTCTTTATCTTTATCCAACATTAACCTTTTCAAACACTTGACAAAACAAATTAGTTCACAACACATGGTTGTCTTTAATTACCAAAATACTAAAATGGGGCCTCAATTCTTCAGTCATGTCCTCTATTTATAGAGCTTGAGGGCCACTGAATTCTTGACAAGTGTTAAGATCGTAGCCCTTCAACTAAAATATCTAGAATCTACACACTTCTTACAAAAATCTTGATACTAGAAGTTTTCCTAATTTATTTAAGCATTCGCTATATAACACTGAATAACTCCGGATCTTCACAATGTGCCACTAGTGTCTCACTGACATATGGGCCCTAGGCCCACATGTTAGCCTCACAATGAGTGACATATTGCGAATCATGTAGTTGCTCAGTGGCATATTGTGAATTTTCTCTTTATTTAATAAGCTACTCTAGAATACTCCCAAGAAATATCCTTGTTCTTGGAAAGTTTGGAGTCTTATAAATGTTTGGATCGCCACATTTTAACACCCCCTCAATGCAAACTTCTTTCGAAAGTTGTCTTGCAGACCATTCTGAGAGCCTCTCGAAATTTCTCGAACTTTGCCTTGTTGAGACTCTTCATGAGAATATCCGCAACTTGTTCATTTGTTTTTGTTGGCACCATCTCGATGTCCCCTTCAAGGACTTTTTCTCTGATGTAGTGGTAGTGGACTTCTAAGTGCTTTGTCCTCGCATGAAAGGTCGGTTTCTCTACTAGGCGTATAGATGATAGATTATCATATAGAAGACTTATTAGATAGTCTGTCGGCTGGTGGAGATCCTCTATCAACTGCTTATGCCATTTTCTTGTGCCGTTGTTGCTCTCAACCGATACTCCACTTCAGTACTTGATAATGCTGCTGTGGGTTGTCTTTTATTACACCATGATATGGCCCCTGAACCAAGTCTGAAGACGTATCTGGTGGTTGATTGTCGTGTATCATAGTCTCCAGCATAGTCTGCGAAGCAGCATCTAGCCACCTGGCATCCTTTTGTTTTCTTGTACAAAATACCATAATCGATGGTTCCTTTAACGTACCTTTAACGTACCAGAGAATGTGCCTGCCTGGATTGAGGTGAGGCTTCTTTGGCTTGCTCATGTATCGACTGTCGACTCCAACAACATAGCAATCTCTACCCCGAGCTTACTTTAGTTCACTTCCCATCGGTTTCCTCTCCCCATTTGGGCCCTCGCGCCCGCAATCGAGTGGCGATCGAGCACGGTTGTGGTTGCAGCAAGCGGGCATGGCAGCGGGCGAGCACGAGCGACGAGTGGGCATGGTGGGAGCAAGCCATTAGAGAACGCGGCTGCAATGGCGAGGGACGTGTTGCGGTGCCCCAACGCTATGGAGTTCCAGTCGAGGAGCGCAGTGGCAACAAGTGTGCCAACGAGCATGACCGCACGCTCTAACATCGACAAATCGTCCAGAAGCAGGTTAGCGTGGTGAAGGCAAACGACCATGGTGGCCCAGTGGCCATGGTCCCCGGTCAGCGTGGCGCACGAAGTGCAGTAGCGTACCATAGTTGATGTGAGCAATTGCGGATGGAGCATTGCGACATGCAGTCATGGGCAGCTGCGTGTGAGCTCGACGACGTGCAGCCCGCCGATGAGATCCCTAGTGGCTCCCTAACTTTTTCTGAATTTTGGTGTTTCCCTTGAAACTTGAATGAAACTTATGAAATTTCCCATGAAACTTGTTGAAACTCTCTGAAACTTTAAAGTTGGTTGTTTGAAACTTAGTATAAAATCTTCTGAAACTAGTTTTTACTCAAGATTCAACTTGAACCTGGACAAAACTTATAGTTTCAGATTTGAAACCCATTGAAATTTGTTGGAACACGTGAAACCTTATGAACCTGTTTGAAACTCTTCTGAAACTTCATGAAACCTGTGAAACGTGCTCTGAAACTTTGAAGTCTGTCTTTTGAAACTCAATCGAGATTCTTCCGAAACTCATTTTTATTCAAGTTTCTGGTTTGAAACTACACGAAACTTATAGTTTCATATTTGAAACCCATCGAAATTTGTTGAAACATGCTTAAACCTTATGAAACGCATTTGAAACTATTTTGAAACCTGCAAAACATGGATAAAACCCATTGAAACCAGGTGAAACGTGGCTCGTTTCCAACGGTATAGCATAGAGCGTGGGGTAGCATCTCCCTTAGGATTAATGCCTTCGTGGAATAAATTAGTGTTAGGGTATACTCATTTTTCTGGGATACAGATATATGAACTGAATGAGTTAACAATCATGTAAATTCTGAAAAAGTTACTAATCATGTAGGAAAAGTCGTACTTGAACCTCATCGTTTTCTCCTCTCAAAAAGAAAAGAATAACCCTTTGTTTTACATGTCGTGCATCTTTTCTAAATCCGGCCCTGGGCCGTAGCCCATACAGCCCATAGGGAAGCCGCAAGGTGAATGCAGTATGTCTCGATCAAAGACAAACTGAAGCTAGAAACCGTGATGCGCCGGTCCATAACAGAATAGGATATCTTGTGTTATGAACTGTGGCCATGTGGTGGCGACGATAAATAGCTTGTTTGTTTCGCTTCACAAATGAAACATAGGGTTTGCCCTTTGTTTCTGAAAAAAAAAGAGAGAGAAGGAAATGATGATCACGACGGTCCAGCGCAAAGGAAAAAGTGTGGACGAGGACAATATTGCGACGATATGTAGGTCCAGGGAGCAGGGCGAGGGAAAGAGAAAGATATAGACAGCTATCATCTAAGTAGTTTTCTAGGCCCCTAGCCGGGACGAGTTTTGGACAGATTTAGCCGTATAGCAGTTTTTAATTCCATTTTTAGCCTCGTTACCGCGAAAATTCCCGTTTTGACCCCTCCTGGACTGCTTTGCCGGACAAAGAAGAACCTAGTTGTCGCCGAGGATGGGCGGCGAGAACTAGGTCTCGCTAACCGACGGCGGACCTAGATGTCTTCTTACCGAACCGCAGCTTCTTTGCCCTTGCCGCCACGCCATGCGGCGCCTCTCGCGCCCGCCTGCCCTGCCCTGGCCTTGCCACGTCGCCCGCTTCACGAAAGCTTCGCCACACATCCCGCACAGCCGCTTCACATCTGCTGCAGGCTTCGCCCAGGCGTCCGTCATGTATTCTTCTTGCCTCTCTCACAATACATTGCATCGCGTCTTTGCTCGAATCGTTTGCCAAAGCTACTTCACACTGAAGCTACTACGATAAATCAAGTAGAACACATTTGCAAAGCTTTCACCAAATGATGACAATAGCTTTCATTTGCAACCGAGAGAAGAAGAGAGAAAGAGAGGAAGAGGCAAGGCAAAGAGGAAGAGAGAAAGAGAGCTCATGGAGAGAAGGAAGGCAACCAGAGAAGTTGTGCATCGTGTTGTGAGCATCTAGAAAGGTAATTGCCATTCGCATTCGCATCCCGCCATAGTTTTAGCAATGTCATTAGGATATAATTAGATGATTTATAGTTTCTTATTGTAGCAACTAAGTAGTTATAGTTGTGCGCTTGGTGTATTTTGACTTAGTGTGAGTTAGTAGTTAGCAATGTGATTAGCTAGTAATTAGTTGACTTAGCGACTTATTATTGTTAGTGTTGTAAATTAAATAGAGGTAGCAATGTACGCTCCAAAGGAGGAGATAAGTCGAGAGGAGAGAAGCCTTGGAGGATTAAGAACGATTGGGAAGGAAGAATGTCGTAGGACATTTCAAAGGTGAGGAGATAAGGAGAGATAAATACAAGGGATTAGGTGAGGAGAATATTAGAGTAAGAGGATTAAGTGAAGGGAAGGATTAGGGATGAGATTATGTGAGAAGGGCAAATTTAGGAAGTAGCAAATTAGTAATATTTTATTAATAGCTTTAGCAAGAAGAAATGTAATTAGGCATTAGTAAAAATAAATATGGATGCGATGAAATTTTTTAGACCAACGATTTAATTAAGCCGCGTACAAGTCAAATAGCGATGAGACCCATTTATAGATAATTAGTATGATAAATAAAATGTAAAATTAATCATAGTATATATAAGAAAATTAATATTAATCGGCAATAAAACTCAGTACATTAATTAAACAATCGGGGCCGTTAGAAAATATTTTAAGACTTAGTAGTCAGCAAGGAGAGAGAAAGAAAAGAAAAGTGGGAAAAAACCAATTAAAGAAAATCAGAAAAATGGAAGGAAAAAATTGGACATGAAAAGTTTTAATTAAAAAAATTTGAATATAATTGAAGTTTATTTTATTAATTTAAATTATTTTTTATTTTCTGAAAGACTCTGAAAAACGGGAGAATTGAAAAAAATAATATCTTTGTCGCTACGATTCTTGATCATGTTACTTCAGCATGGTGTAGTTAAAACAGAGTACTTTATGGAGCTTCTACAGAATGCAATTGAAGAGGCTAAGAACCCTAAAACATGGAGGATTGAATGTCGGTATGCCTCTTGTAGTGGAATCCCAGAAAGAACCACTCACACCGACATTGAATCCTCTATGTTTTAGGGTAGCTTCATAATCACAACGGGTGTTCTCAGCCTCTTGAATTGCATTCTGTAGAAGCTCCATAAAGTACTCTGCTTTAACTACACCATAGTGAAGTAACGTGATCAAGAACCGTAGCGATTTAACATATTTTTTTTCTTCAATTCTCCCGCTTTTCGAGTCTTTCAAAAATAAAAATAATTTAGAAGAATAAAATGAACTTCAACTAAATTCAATTTTTCTAATTAAATATTTTCATGTTCCAAGTTTTTTTGGTTTTTTGATGTGTAAAAAAATCAGTTTGTTTGCACCTTTCTTTTCACAAAAATCGGGTTTGTTTGCACCTTTCATGAAAATTTATTCCGTACATCATAATTACGTAATTTTATAAGAGATGTTTAAATAGAAATAGAATTGAACATAATGTGCGAGATATTAGATTATGAACAAATTACGTATGTTAGGAACTTGAACCAAAAATTTGAAAATATCAGTGGTTTAATATGCACCTGTGTTAGGTACTTGATGGCGGAGATTCAAGATCTGTTCGTGTTCCACGGGGAAGCTCTCGTACGAGACGGGCCATACGGGGCGGACCCGTCAAATTGTGGCCGGACCGTGATCCGGGCGCCGGGTCTGAAGGACATGAGCCTATCGGATCTAAGACGATGCGTGCGTTCCGCGTTCGATCGCACAACTGCAAGGAAGAAGCTACGCATCGAGGCGTTGTATGCCTCGGTGGTGGGTGGTGCAAACGAGATTTTTTGGCAACTTATGAAGGTGACAAGTGACGCTTCATGGGCCTATTACATGGAGGCTGTTTGCAACCCTGAGGCTGTGATATATGCGCGGCCGATGGTCTATGTTCAGTTCGTGGAGAGCGCGGGGACATCTGGCGTTGGTGGTTCAAGTGAAGCTGCTTGTGAGGAGGAGCAGCCTGCGTTGGTCTCCGGTGTTGGAGGAGACGCAGGCGAGGAAGTGGGTGATGGAGACCTAAGGAGGCGTGCCGACAACTTCGAGCCCAACGAAGGAGTGGAGCGATGGTGGGCAGCCCGTATTGATTGCCACGAGTACCGCCAACCAAAGGAAGAGGTGGAAAGCGAGGAGGAGGACGTGCAAACAGCTAGTTCTGAAGACGAGCAAGATGGAGAAGCTGGTACGGGAGGTGTAGTTGGTGGTGGTGTGACCACCGACATTTCTTACGTCTCCTCAAGATTGGACGATGTCGCAACGACATCGTTGGTTCTGCCACAGCTGGAGGGGGCCGAGTGGGGGTTCAATGGGGACACCCTTCTCCTAGGGCAGCGCTTCCCTGACAAGAGCGCCGCCCAGCATGCTATTGCTAGATACGCCATTAACATTGGTCGGACGTATCGGGTGCAGAGGTCCAACCCCGACACCTACATTGTTAGGTGTGTTAATGAATCCTGTGTTGGTAAGGTCCGTGCGCGGCCAGTTCACGACGTATGTTATCAGAAGATGACAAAGTTTTTCTTCCTACGGTTTCAAGGGTCGAGTGATCCTAATTTGGGCGTGGGGCATGCATTTTATAGCCTCGCGTGAGACTAACAAAGCGGGTAATATATTACCTTGCAGATGACAAGACCGAACATAAGCGCTCTGCGCAAAGGACAAGACCACACCTGCGGCTTTCACAGTAGTGATAAGACCAAAGGAGATGACTTTCTGCGGTGAGAAGACCACACGACAGCCTTTGCGCGAAGGATTAAGACTACACGGCAGCTTTGCCCGATGATAAGACCAAAGGAGACACTTTCTGCGGGACAAGACCACATGGGTCATTTTTACGCGATGACAAGACCACACGATGCAGCCTTGCGCGGTGATAAGACCAAAGGAGACAGCTTTGCGCAGTTTAGGGTTTAGGTTTAGGGTTAGGCTTTTCAGATCGACTTGACAACCATGACCACCTCGCCAGCTTTTAAGACCGAAAAGTCAAGACTCCGCAAATAAAGACGTGAAAACACTCTGCCTCGCCAGATTTTCAGACCGATAAGACAGCACGCCGCAAAGCAAGCCATGACTTCTCACTGCAAAGTAAGACGTGACAACACTATGCCTCGCCAGCTTTTCAGACCGACATGACAACACTCTACCTCCTCGGCTTTTACAATTAAAAACAAGACTCTCTCTACTCGCATGAAATTAACCACACCATGCCAACCATCGAGCTTATAAAAGAGGGTTGAACCAAACCCAACTCTACACAACACTACACAACACTACACAACACATACCCACTATGGACTCTTCGCAAACTTCTACGCGAGGTTGTTGAAGAAGCAAAAGTGGCTTAAGCGTAAGAGAAAACAGCTACAATACCCAGATAAATCAATGAAAGATGCTCCCAGTACCACCACGCTTTTCCGATCCCAAGGTGTGTGTGTGGCGAACCGGCAGAGATCATTCATCCACACACCTGCACACCGCTGCCGGGCGTACTACACATGTGGGCACCACCTGTAAGTGTTTCTTTTCACAGATCAATTTTCCTCTACCAACGTTCAATTCCTTAAATTTTTAACTTCATCCCCATGTAATGGCAGCCCGAGATGCGCTGCCACTTCTTCCAGTGGATCGACGGCCCGGAGATGTACGACAGGGCATTCATCCAGCAGAAGTACATGCTCAACTACTCGGTGCGGGCCGAGAACTTCGTGCGGTGGAAACCTTACGTGCCGGACCCTGTTCAGGAGGCACCGAAGGAGCCCAGTACTCGCCCGGGCGTAATCCATATCAGCGACAAGGGCAAGGGAAAGGCTCATGCGTCGAGCCCGCCGCCACAACAGATCCGGCCGCCGGCGAATTCGATTCACGATGTGAGTTACTGAACAATTTACATCATTTTTGCGATTTTCACTATACGGTGCACTTACATCATGGAATCGCAGGACATGGACGATTTCGACATACCAAATTTCACATGGACGATCCGCGACAAGGGCAAGGAAAGGCTCATGCGTCTGAGTCCGGCCACACAACAGATCTGATCGCCCGGCGTAGTCCAGACGACGACGTGAGTTTTGCATAATTTACATCCTTTTACGATTTTAAATATACGGTGCACTTACATCATGGAATCGCAGGATATGGACGACTTCGACATACCAAATTTCAACGTGGACACTCCCGCGACAAGGGGACGGGAAGGCCATGAGGAGTTCAACGCCGAAATGGCAAGGAAGGAAAATGGCCCCGTCCACGCAGAGGTCATGTCTTTATGTAGTAGTCCCCGTCCTACCCCCTATGTTTTTACTATCCCCAAAGGCATGTATACTTATAAGGTCCGGATGCTTGTGTCGCAATGTACCGTAATAGTAGTACCAAGGATGACTAAAGAAATTAGCCGAACTATCATGCCATGTCACTACGTGTAACGTGCTTCATCCGCCCAAACCGTAATTTTTTCCCCTTTGTGCAAACCTTAAACTTTGTTATATCCCGTGTTATGCGATTTTGTTTATGATATTTGTGTTGTTATTTTGTTTTGCTATATTTCTACGCCAGATATCCAAGTGTTATCCTATCATTATCTCGTGTACTCGCCATATTGTATATCGATATCTCGATTGAGTTGCAATGCGGTTTTCTTTTCCATATATTCCAAGTCACATGAAATCATGAAACCCTAATGTCCTAAACCTAAAATCCAATTTTTATAACGTAAATCCTAAATTTTTGAGACAATTCCATAACACATATCAAATTCTCCAAATAGTACACACTCAAGTCCACAAGACAATTCCCGATTTTGCGTAAAATGTAACCCTAATTTACAAACCTCCGTGTCTGTATTTCTTAATGAATGTTTTTTACAAATTTAATTGCCCGCTCAAGCCCTTATTGAAATGATCGAACAAAACTTCAGATTCGCACAACCCAGAACCCAAACCGCAAACCCTAATTTTTCCCTATTTTTGCAAACCTTAAACTTTGTTATATCCCGTGTTATGCGATTTTGTTTGCATATATTTGTATTGTTATTTTGTTTTGCTATATTTCTACGCCAGATATCCGGTGTTATCCTACCGTTATCTCGTACTCGCCATATTGTATATCGATATCTCGATTGAGTTGCAATGCGGTTTTTTCATATATTCCAAGTCACATGAAATCATGAAACCCTAATGTCCAAACCTAAAATCCAATTTTTCGCAACCTAAATCCTAAATTTTGAGATAATTCCATAACACATATCAAATTCTCCAAATAGTACACAATCAAGTCCACAAGACAATTCCCGATTTTGCGAGAAAATGTAACCCTAATTTACAAACCTCCGTGCTGTATTTCTTAATGAATGTTTTTTACAAATATAAGTGCCTGCTCAAACCCTTATTGGAATGATCGAACAAAACTTCAGATTCAGTAAAACCGCTAACCCAAACTGAAAACCCTAATTTTTTTTCCCCATTTTTGCAAACAATACAAATTCTTTTCCATTCTTTTTTTCCAAACCCTAATCTCCATTTTGCATTCAATCCAAAACCCTAATCCATTTTTTTTTGAAGACGGTGAGGGGCAAAGTTCTGCTGAGTGGGCGGCAACAACTAGGTGTCGCCGTCCTGTTAATAAAGATTTAGTTGCTTCTTAGTCCCACTCGACAACTTAGGTTGTTCGCTGTCCCAAGCGGCAAGCAGTCCTGAGGAGGCCGAACGGGAATTTTCACGAACGAGGCCAAAAGTGGAATTAAAATCATATATCTGCTATATAGCTGTATGCATATGAGAATTTGGGACATGACAAGTATATATATATATATATATATATAATATTATATATATATATATATATATATATATATATATATATATATATATATATATATATATATTGGCCTTAAAATTAGCTCTTCTGTTCTTTTTTAGAAAGGATGGATAAAAGCTAGAATAGACAGCAATGATATGGCCATATGGGACTAAACTAACTAATTGATGTGGTGCATATAGCTCATATAGGCCACGATGTAGCATCAAAGACCGGCTTGGCTGACCAAACAATGTAGCACAAGAGCCCAATCGGTGAAAGAAGGTCAGGAGAATAAGACGAGAACATAAATTATATGTTTGAGTCCGCAAATAATATCATAGTAAATAGATGAGAATGAAGTGGATTGATCTATCGTCACCAACGGAATTATTTTAGGGAAATCACAAGTTAGTTAGGAGAGGAGGGGTTAATTTTCACAGGCACATAAGAGATAAAAATAATAGTTGTGCGAAAGCAAAGGGGAAATAAAGAGAGCAATAGAGAGGTGGGGACAGTTCTCAGTAAAAATACAATAAAAAAACGCTTGAATAATAACTATAGTAGAATAAAAAAAATTTCCTTGATATATTAACAAGTAATAATTAAGAACTAAATCAAAATTAGAGGCCCCTAATTTTTAAGGGAGCTGAGCAGTTGCGCACTCTACTCTTGCCTTTGGTCCGATACTGTATAGCTCGGTCCCTTTCTAATAGCAAAACACGGCGGACGACTCAGCCGGGTTCAGGACTCGCAGGAGTTGAAGCAGACAAGCGGTCGCGTCGTGTGGGCTTCGCGACGCACCCGTACCGTACGCGGTCGCGTCGTGTGGGCTTACTGTTTAGGAGACATCTGCTCGGTTTGGGTTTCGCCAACACAAAGGACACACACCACCGGTGCAACCCGGGGCCGCAGGCGATCTATTCTAACGAGCCAGCCAACCTCCTGGCCTTGACCCCCTTCACCCCCTTCAATTCTTCAGAACACAAACCATGTTACACCCGAGAAGAAGAAAATGACAAAATCAAGAAAAATAACACAGAAGAAAATGGAAGAGGAGACACACAGACACAGATACAGCACGGTACACACACTAGCTGCCAGTTTGCCACTGGGATTCTAGATAGGCATGAAGCTCTCCCATTCCATTCGCGTTTCCCGTTCCTCGTTCCCCAACAGGAAACAACAGGAAATTAACCCATTAGGGATCGAGATTAGAACTACTTCTTTCTCTACGAAGATGTTAATATACAAATACAATTCTCCATCGGATGAAGCGGGCCACCGCCCCCACTAGGGATGCCAATGGCCTCATTCCCCGTTCCCCGACAGGAAATTCACCTATTAGGGGTCAGGGTTGGGGCTATTTCTTTCCCTACGGGGATGCTAATATGCAAATACAATTTTCCATCAGGTGAAGCGGGACCGGGGGCTATTCTCCTACTCCCCATCCTCGCTACCCGCATAACCCCCAATAACTCTATGACATGTGGGCCACTAGCCCACTACCGCACAACTCGATAAGGCGATAATCCTAGCCAGCATCCCATTCGACATTTCGGCGCCTTTCCCATCCCCTCCCCCTTCGGCCTCCCGCAGTTCCGCCTTCCCAGTTCCCATTTCCTAGCCGCCACCCCCAAATCCCCAATTCCTATCCACATACCCTTTATTGCTCCCGCAGTCCCGCTGCTCCTCTGGTCCTGCCTTAGTCGCGCTGCTCCTGCACCCGACAGTTCTGCTACTCCCTCAGTCCTGTAGTCTCATTGCTCCCTCAGTCCCGCAGTCTCGTAGTTCCACACTCCCGCTGCACCGGCATTCGGTAGCGCCGCATCTCATTGCTCCCGCATCTGGCAGCTCCGCTACTCCCTCATTTTTGGTAAGATGATAACTTAAGACTTATAAACTTCGGTTGCATTTCTTTTTGTTCCCCTTCTGATTTGGCAGGTTTTGCATCTCATTTTTGGTGTAAACTGTTAACTAATATATAGGACTTAAGAACATATAATCTCTTTTGCATCCTTTATTTTCTAGATGCTAATTAATAAAAAAACATTATCATTTTAGCATTGCATGCGGATGTTCGTACCTATGACTGTTTGTTGCATCTGTGTTGTTTGATGGGAATACTTATACTGATGAAGTTGCAAAAAGCAAGAATGATGCAGAGTAGAAGACAGCTCGTGCTACAATCAAGACAATTTTAGATAACTATTGTGTCTGTGTAGGAGAGGTTAGGGAGTCAACTTTCGGGTATAGGTTCCTGTGGGGCCCCGATAACTCGATGGGGGTGAGGAACACGAAAGCATAGCACCCGAGGACAGGGACAGAGATTGGAACATGAATTTTTCCTTCTCTGAGAGACGGGAATGTTACACCACTCCTTGACAGGGAATAACCCTATTGCCATCTCTTGCACCCCGCACCGACACGTGCCCCAGGCCGCCCCCCCCCCCAACCGAGCTCCCAAGCTACTGCCTCAAGTACCAACCATCACCCATTCCCACCCACTGACGAGTAGTCCCGGAAACGTGAATCGGCCCACCAGTCAGTGTCACGGAGAGCGCCCCTTGTCTGCCTCACGCGCCCCTGCCATAAACCGCATTCTGTTCACTTCCCGCCGCCACCGGCCGCTCACGCCGAAAGAACGACCCGAGCCAAGCGAAGCGAAGCAAGCCACAAATAAAGCCGAGCAAATATCTGCTATCTCCCAAGCCGAATAGGTAAGGGGAGGGAGGGAGGGAGGGGGAGAGAGAGAGAGAGAGAGTCATGGAGGACAGAGATCACGGCCCCGCCAAGAACCTTCCGGAATCTCCCGACGACGAGGAAGCAGCCGGCGTCGTCGACGACGAGGAAGGTGATATAGGAGGCGGCTTTACCTTCCCCGTCCCGCCGCTCGCGGCGGACGGCGCGTGCATCGTGCCCGTGTACCCCATCTTCGGCCGGCCGCCGTCGCCGCCTCCAGCGTCGCTGGAGGATGAGCCGCAGACGGCCACCGTGCGGGTGCCACTGGGGCGGCTCCTGCTGGAGGAGCGGGACTTCCGCCCGCGGCAGCGGGACGCCTCACGGGTGCCGCCGCAGCCGGACGAAGAAGGCGGCGGAGACAGCGAGCTGGAGGGGGTGCCACCGGAGAGCTACTGCCTCTGGGTGCCCGGGCAGTTGGCGCCGGCACCCCCGCGGCGGTGCCAGAAGAGCGGCTCCACGGGGTCGGCCCTCCGGTGGCAACGCATCAGCGAGCGCCTCGTCGGGCGGAGCCACAGCGACGGCAAGGAGAAGTTCGTCTTCTTGAGCGCCACCGGCCCAGAGCCTCCCAAACAGGAGGACGAGGAGGAGGGCGGCGGAAAAGGCGACGGCGGGGGATGGGGTTATTACGGCAAAGGAGGAGGAGGACGTGGCGGCGGCCGGAGGCGGTCGTATCTTCCGTACAAGCAAGAGCTTGTCGGGTTGTTCGCCAACGTCAGTGGGTTGCGGCGAAGCTATCACCCGTTTTAATGCGGTTCTATCCTTTTTGTCCGTACGCTCTTGCCTGTTTTTGTGTGGATACTGGATACTCTCCTGTCTCTCCTTGGTGCTAGAAATAAAATTGGTGTGTTTATAAATTATATTGGGCTTGGATGAAGTAAATAAGAGAAATAGCACCGTCTTGACAATGGCGATTGGCATCTAAAAAATGCAATGGATATTGGAGAAGCAGAGAACACAAATTTGAAAGTTTTTATCTGTTAGGTGTTTCATTCAGAATTGCTGTTCTTTTGGTTGTTTTGTTCTCTTTTTCATCAACCTCAAAGCAAGAATCTAGTTGCTATATCTATCCAGTTGCCAACTACGCCATTTTCTCTGACGCATCCTTTCCTTTTCTTCCCACTTCCTACCTCCGTTTTTTATATTGCAAGAATAACATACACACCACGAACGCACGCACACCACACGTTTTACCGGTGCAAATTGTAGCATAGCATAAATCCATACTATGCTCCAAACTAATTATACTAGCAGAGTAGCGGTATTGAATCACCTTTTGTTTTCGTCCAATACTGGGAAACAAAAGAGATGCACCCCGGCCCTCAATTATGTATACCTCCTCCATCAGACGTGGAGATACAACCGATAAGTAGAGAGCGCATCAATAATTCTGCAGCTTCTCACCAAGTACTTGATCGACCTCCTTTTCCCATACTTTACTCTACGGAGCTAGCTTTGATTGGTGCCCATCACCGTTTCCTTATCACGGCGCCCACCCATCCATCAAGCAGGCTGTAGCCTGTAGGCCACAGGGAACGAATGCGACGACGACGACGATACGCGAGCATCGGTGAGCGACAGCTGCTACGCTAACCAAACCCAACTGTACACAACACTACCACTAGTACTACTCTCTTGGCGCTTTAATTGATTCCATGTTTCCAATTTTGAGAATTAGTAGAACAGTTAGCAGTATATTATGTTCTTTGAAATTTCAGGCAAAGCTAACACGGATGTACACTTCGCCATCTAATTACCGGCACTTGTCCACTTCTTTTTCCTGTGTGCCGGTGAGCGAGTGATCGAGAAATTAGGTAGCTAAGGTATCTTGCTAGCTAAGAGCGCACGAAAGCCAGCCACTAGTAGCTTAGCTAGTGTACGCGTCTAGTGCGGTGGGCTCATGCGCGCGCTAGCTAGCCGTGTGGGGGGGCTCTCAATTCCACCCATCGATCGGCCGGGGAACAGAATGGAGACGGGGAACGCGCGAGGTCTCTTCGGTCTCACTCCACGTCCCTTACCCCGCGCGCGCCTACGACGCCGACGGCGCGTGCGCGGAGAGGCCATGATTGGGTTGGATCGGTGGTAAATCTCATCGATCGGTGGCCAGCGCGTGGGTGCGTGGCGAACCGGCTCGGCGGTGCCCGTGTGTGCATGCGTCGGCTCTAGTTTACAAGACCGTGGATGCAAAGTTGCAAATACAACTACTACTATGCTTGGTCGTGTTCCATTCCCAAACAGACGGGTGGTAGGCGAATAAAGTTGCCCGCCGCCCCCCCCCCCCCCCAGTTAACGAATCTAACAGGAATTTTTTTATATTAATTAACCTTTTTTGAATTTTATTTTAAAGTTAACACTCGACACAATTTATTTCCAATTCTGACCTCTTTAGTCACGCCATCATCCGTGGCATGACAAAACAACACTGTCATGCCAACCCATTTCTGGTTAAACTTTTATCACGCCACTGGAAGTGGCGTAATAAAACAACACTGTCACGCCAACCTATTTCTGGTCAAACTCTTGTCACGCCACTGGAAGTGACGTGATAGTGTTATTTGGTCACGCCACAACCAGTGGCGTGACAAAAAACGCTATTTTAAAGACTTATCATGACACGTGACAATATTGTTTTGTCATGCCACTATTCGTGACGTGACCAAAGAAGTCAGAATTAGAAATAAAGTGCACTGGAGGTTAACTTTAAAATAAAATTCAAAAAAAAATTAATTAATAAAAAAGTTCATCTAACAGATACTCCCTACATCTTGCCCACACCCAATTTCCTTGGTGTGCAATTAACCTCGTAGGCTTTCTCTGAAGTACTAGTCTTTTGCCTTCTGCTATTCCTGAGAAATCTGCTCATCGCCTGGTTACATGTAACGAGCATCAACATGAAGCACGTATGGACAGAAGCTGAGCCAGAATTAGATCATATGGGAGCCGATGGCTCGAGGAGAGACATAATTCGTTATCGTCCAATTTAAGCTATTTATTAAAGGGAAAATTAATAATTTGTCACTTCTAAGCTCCTTGATTTAGGATTTGCCACATTTAAGTTCTTTTTTGATAATTTGCCACTCCTAAGCACCAAATACCTGTGATTTGACACTCTAGGCGCATTCCAGTATTTTTGTTTTAATTTTGCACCAAAATCCACTATGAAAAGACGCATTTGCCCCTCCTATTCAGGAAGAAACTTAAATGTATGAAATCCTAAATCAAGGTGCTTAGAAGCGGCAAATCCTCAATTTTCCCTTATAAATTATAAAAAAAAATAGAAGTTTCCGTAAGAGAAAACTTTTTATATCAAAAAAGCAATAGAAAATAAATAATAATCATAATGGATGATAACTTCGGCTTGGTGGAGTTTGGTGTACATGCACACTTCACTGAGCTATAAAAGGTGTGACAGAAGCCAGATACAAGGAAGAAGAGCTTGATCAAACTTAGCATACAGTAGGGAAATGAAAATATCATATACTTATACGGTACAAATTAGACTCAATACTAGCTTAAAAATTTGGAAACAAAATAAAATCTAGATGCTACAAAAGATGTGTTCATGTACAACAAATTAACTTTTACATTTTTAGTTTTATTTAACTAATCACATAATTTGAATTAGTAAGAGCTTAGTCCTAGTAAAGTTTTAAGGCTAAACACGTTAACGAAAGGTAGTAAAAAATAAGGGGTAAAAAATCAAGTGGGGGGGGCAGGCCCTGCCCGCACCCCTTGTCTCCGACCCTGCGTAAGGAACACAATTTCAAGTCCAGCAAACGGACTGACAACGATCTGACTTAGCGAACTACTATTCTGGAATAGTAGATAGTACACCGTTTTTGTCCATACTGATAACTAAACGAATTCCTGTCACGAAACTTCGTAGCACTATCAGAATCAGGTGGCCGTGGCCCCGATGAAGGGGAGAAGTACTGAAGTTTCAGTGAACTGTTCGAAAATGAGTGTCACGCCCAATCATATTTGCATGATGTTGCTCAGAGAGTGACAACTTTGTTTAACATAACATCCCATTCCAGTGACCCAAACTTACCGTGTACAGATTATAATGCACAAATGGTCTCAATTTTCTAAAAGTTTAAATGTAAATGCTTGTGATCAGAAACTTAAGGAATATTTATGTTCTGTATTTGATAATTTGACAATAATGCAGTCAAGCAGCTATTTTCCCATCACCTCAGACAAGGACCGGCACAAAGGCCAGAGCTCTAAGACAACCATCGCTATTTTTGGGTTACCTTGCACCCCATTCTAACAAACACCACATTACCATCGGAATTCAAAGCTTGGTTGATATTACAGATCAGTAACATACACATTTTGCACCCACCCATGCAGCTGATAAACAGCCACCTAACAGGTACTCACCTGTAAGATCTATCATCTATGGTGTATGCGTCATACTGGTATGCTAGAAAGCAGGAGTATATAGAGAGGCACAAGCTGCTATAGCATCAATTACATTGTTCATGCAACAGAACGCAGATCGACAATCTCAAAACGCAAATTAGGTTTGAAGTGCACCTTGGAGCAGGTTTCATACATTGGATTGCCATCGGTTGTCTCCCGGTGATTGTGGAACCCACTCTCATTGCACTCCCTGAGCACATCCATTCCTCCTGGTTCTGTTAACCTGAATATTCCATAGCTCCTAGAGGATTTGAAAACAGCCGCAACACTTTCAGATATAATTCTACGATATAGTTAGCCAGGTGGTATCACCGAAAGCAATTAGGTATAACAAAATTACAAATGTATGACTGTCCAGTTTATGTTAACTGTTGTAATTTGAAGCAAGAAACACCTGCCTATTAGGATCGGTGGGAGCAACCACAATTGCAACTGCTTCAGGTAACATAACCTGCAGAAAATTGATATTTTTCATCCACCACCACCAACAATAAAGGCATGGCAAAACAGGTAAAATACATGCATGCATGAGCTCACTGCAGATTGTTACAGAAGGGCCAGTAATTCTGAGCTAGGCCACAGGTTTTTATCAATGGTGGTACAACCAGGGAGAACACTAACTGCAACTAGGTTAAATTTTATTGTATTACCAGGCTAACATCTCGAAAGTTGAAGCATCACTGCAACTTAAGCCCCCATAATGGCCTGCTGCCTTTTTATATTGGACTATTTGTGATTTGGTGGGGAAAATGAAGAGAAGGCTTAAAAAACGGATGACATGAGCTCTACCCATTCATTTCATTTCAGAGAGGAAGACAAAAAAGGATATGGTCTATGAGCCCTTACAAATATATGGTCTATGAGCCTAACAACAACTGCAGAACAAAGGATAGACCATCTGTTAAGATGTCAGGATGGAATTTATGTCTTTTGGAGCTAATCTTGGCGAACTTATTTTTTTGGCTCTCCTTGTCTACCATTTTATTCATTTTACGCCTAGCAGCTTACAGGGCGGGCCCCTAAATAGATCCTATGGTCAGATAAGGCACAGTAACTAATATTTCAAAAATATTTATTTGTGTGTTCTTACATACAAGTTAGAATCATCTTCACTAGCTACTCAGGTGAAAAATTGGAAGCTTCCATTCTACAGGCAGAAGTACGGACATAGTTCTTTCATGGAGGATATGCATAATATATGATGATTGAGCGGTTTTAATTTTAAAAAGAAAAAACATAAATTTCTACTCTTAACATATTTTATTGGAAAAATTCCTCATATGCCACTTAAAGTTGTCTCAATCCCTTCTATACCACTAAAAAAATCGATCCCCTATGTGCCACTGAATTTCTTGTTTGATCCCCTCCGTTAGCCCGAGTCGCCGTTAAACCCAAAAAAAATCCTCATCTTCTTCTTTCACCACTCTCCTCGACCCCTCTCTCTCTCTCTCTTGCCCCCTCCTCCCCCTCTCCCATTCCAGAGCACCGCCGCCTTCACGAAGCAGCGTGCGCCCACCGTTAGCCCCTTGCTCAGCACCAGCGGCCCGATGACAGCATGCACCCGCAAGAGCCGGTGCCGGCCATGACTCCCCTGCCCTATCCTACCCGCGCCCGCCGCGCTGCCTCCCACCCCCACCACACTTCTTGCCTCTCTCCGACGGCGCAACCGTCGTCTCCGCCTTGGGCTGCGCCATGCTGCTCTACAACGACTGCTTCCTCACCAGCCCCACGTGGCCATGCCCATGCCCGTGACTATGCCCGCCTCCCTTGGCGGCCGACTGGTGCCGGGGCGGCGGCATGTCCAGGACCTCAAGTTGCCATCGATGCCAGGCTGCCTCGACCGTCTTCTCCCCGAACCATCCACGTCACCAGAGCTACCTCTACAGCTCTACTCCCAGATGCTCATCGACCAATCCGGATTCACCGCCAGAACCATCATCGGCGGCCTCCCCTGTTTCAGATCTGTCGCGACCATCGCACCCTCGCTTCGGCCATCTCCGACTTCTACAACCCAAACCACCACCAAAAAATGGGTTGGCCTCGCCATGTTCTAACCTGTGCTCACCTTCCCCAGTCTGTTGCACATGGGTTCCAGTAGCAAAAAAAAAAAAGAAGAGGAAGAGGGCGGAAGGAGTAAGGGGAGGAAGAAGGGCAAAAGAGTCTTTTTGCGCGTCAGTTGACAGAGAAGGTGACGGAAATGACATGAAAAAGAACAAAGGAAAAGCTCGGTGACATACAAGGAATCGAACTTTTTCTAGTGGCATGGAAGGGATCGAGGTAAATTTCAATGGAATGTAGGGAATTTCCCTATTTTAATTCATAAACATCAACACAACTTATTTAATTACCTGATAAGAATATTGAGTATGCAAATCGATTGATGACAGGAAGCATGTTTGTGAAGGGTGAGTCTGGAAAAGACAAACAAAATGTCAATTTAAGGAATTGTTAAATTAAAGTGGCCATTCATCTAAGCACACGCTAAGAAAGCATGTAAAAGTAAGAATGTTTCGTGCGGAAAGATGGATACTTGTGCTGCATAGCAATAAGGCAAGTCAAATTGGATCTGAAAATTCTCAGGATATTAAGATAAGGAAAAGAAATTCCTCACCGAAGAAGACCAAACTTGGTAACCAAACAGTGGATCACTGTTTTTAATTAAAAATAGTGAGCTGCTAGGTTCTGTGTGTTTACCCTTCTACGCTATGGGAAAAACTCAAAAATATTATTTGTCCTTTATGCCATTCTTATTTCTTATGGAGAATAATTAAAACAACTAATAAAATATATTAAATATTTGATGGAAGGAAGGCCACGTTTGTAGTATATGAAGACGTACTGAAATTAACAAGAATATTCTGCTAATTCAGCGTTAAATGTAGGGTATGCTGCTAGTATAAACCACTGAAAGGAAGAATGCCATGGTCCGCATATTGCTTTTCCTATAACATGCACTGCTGCTCGTTTCTATGGATAATCCACAGGCAACAATAACAACCAAAAAGGCATCATAGAGGTTGTATTCACGTTTAATGTCAGTAATTGGGAATAGCAGCATAACCACCAGAACATGTCAATAGCAACCTAGTGTGCTGTTCTCAAGATTTGTCTTGAGAATATCTATCTTATTACCTCCTGTGATAATAACATACAGTTCGCTAAAAGTTAAAAACTAAATGTTATTTTCAAATCAGAAGATAAATGAGTGATATTACACACCCTAACTTGGCAGCAACCACAGAATATACTAATAAGATTTGTCTCAGCAGTCAGCACACCTATCTTTTCAGACTAGGCGAGGCAGGTTACTTGTATGTACTTTCTTTCATTTTCAAGATTGAACCAATAGAAAAATGAAGTCGATAAAGAACAGAAATGTTAAAATATATACATGTATCCATCCTGCAGGGTAAAGTGACTGCTCTGATAATATGGCATGTATCTCCTCCTCATGCAAAGCTTGACACTGCATTTTCGAAAAACCACAGCTTCAGAATGTGGCAGAGGATAAATTAATTCAGGCAAAACATATTAAATTAACAATAATAAATTAAGTAAATACAATTTTTTCAAACCATTCAATTACTGACATACTGAATGAGCAGTTGTTTCTTGCTTTGGTATAATCAGCATTGTCACATAGTAAGTTCCATCTCTCTGCAAATAAGCAGAAAAAGTTTCAAGATCTAAATCTGAAAATAGCATGCTTGTTAGTTGTCACATTTGTAAATTCGTCTTCCCACAGCACTTACAAATGAAGCACCGAGAATTCCACAGGTCTCTAGATTATTGCTTGTATTCTCCTTTGCAAGTTCCATGAATTCATCTGTCAATCTCACTGACTGAAGAGCATGCACAAAGCAGTTATGTCATCTAAAACTTCAGTTTCTTCACATGCTCCTAGGAACAGCACACACTGAGACAGAGAAATGAGAAATGAGAAATGAAACAGAACGTACTATTTGCATGTCACTAGATGTCGAAGAGTGCCCTACTGAAGATCTTGATTGCTCATCAAAGTATTCAGGATCATGGCTAAAAGAAACATCACCAAAGCTCGAAAGGTCTTCTATCCAAGAAACGACAGGAGATGGGAAGTGGTGCTTCACAGAGTAGGAACCAGCATCGCAATCTCTTGCCGTTCGAAGATTAACTTCGCAGCAGACGATTTTTTTAGCATCAGCAGTGTCTACATACATCGATTTACTTGCTGTTGAATGTGTCCCGCATTTCCTCGCACTGATTTCAAATCTGCCATTCAGCGTCAGATATGTCAAGAAATCGCGTTGCAGGGATATAGTTGAGGCAGAAGAGACAAGTATGGTATACCTTCTGCCACTCATGGCTGGGGCAGGTCGTCAGAAATCAGGACACCAAATTTCGGCCAGCAAATTGCAAAATCTCAAACAATTAGACACGCTAAAGAAAAAAGTGATGGATTTGTTTTTTGAAAAATAAAGCAGTTTCAGGAGCCGCTCAACAACACCAGCACGGGGCAGCGTCAAGCATCAATTAGACAAACTAAACGAAGTTGTTTTTTCAATCCTACAAAGGCAGAAACAACATCATGTAGATGTAGTACTGCCATAAGCCCACATAACCATTATCTCCACTCCACTGCGCAAAGCCTCAAACCGAGAAGTTCATAAGCAATCGAAGACGATGTATTCGCAACTGACAGATTGGTAGATCAATTGGAGAGCACTGTGTTGCTTCGAAGAACAGAAACCCAACCGCTGCAGATTAAATAAAACGCCTATGAATCTATGATAATTCGAATTAAGAAGGGCGGGCTCACCTCCAACCACCTACCAACCAGATACCACCCAGCGGCAGCAGAAACCTAATACCTACCAATTCTTATCACCCCAGCAGCACTTAAACCCTTAAGCCCAAAATAATTCAGTTAAAATCACAGAGCCACGATCTACTCTCCTGCGGAGCCACTGACCTACGATCTGAGAATTTCGCGGCCCACCGCACGCGCGCGCGCGCGAGAGAGAGAGAGAGGACGCTCACCTTGAGAAATCTGGAGCGATCCTGCGAAGGATTGGAGAGAGTGGAATCGGGAGGGGAAAGGTGAGCGATGAGCGCGCGCGTACCGGTGATATTACTCGGACGCGAATCGAATCCACAACCGGTTTTACTCCCAAGATAGACACACATCACGGCAGTGCCGTGCATGCCACATGGAGTACATATCAGGGGTGACTAGAGAGAATTGAAGATAGGGACGAGAAGAAGCGGAGGGCAAGGCTGACTAGGAGGGACGGACGGGCACGCGTCGCACCCAGCGTACATCAGCTTTCGGCGCGGGCGGGCGCGCGTGGGAGTGACGCTGCCTGATTATTTTGGGGAATCGGGAGGCGTCACGTTTGCGTGCGTCTGCCCGCGCGCGAAAGGGACGCACCGTGCGCGGCCCGGATCTGGCGTCAAGCGCCGCGCCCTTCCATCCCACGGGGGATCACGGGATCGATGATTGGGTGGGCAACGCATATCCAGACGGGCTTCGAGGGCTGCGCGCTAATTCAGGGTGCCTGCCAACACAGCTTAGGCCGTCTGCAAAGTTTTGGTTTTGCCGGTTCGTAGGCTTGTTCCTGATGGTTGAGGTCGATTCAACGCAATGGTCAATGGGGTTTGTTAATTCTAACAAAAACTCTGATGAACCCACTCAAAGTAACGATTCGGGTTTAACCTAATAAAATAACAATATCCTACATGGTGATTACCGGTTGCATTAACTCATCAGCTTGATCGATTTTGTTGGGCTGAAATGGCCACTTGCATCCACTTGGGTGGTTTCATTTCCTCTTCTTCTTTTTTTAATAGAACGTGAGTCCCACTTTCAATACAATAATAAAAAAAACGTTGATTCTTATGAATAAGGTGGCATATAATTGAACCTAAAACGATTCAATACAAATGCGTTACAACCACCGGTTACAGCGACTCACGTGAACCACCGATGAGCGGAGAACACGCAGTGATGATAACACGGGAAGAAGTGAAAGAATAGACAATGATAAGGCTTGTAGATAACATAGGCTGTCAAGCCAGGGTAAAAATATTTTTCTTTCAAGGCGGATGTTGATATTTAAGCTCGAACCTTTTCTACACCTGTTGCGCTTGTTATCACGAGAAGCCGCAGAAAAGGCGACAGTTTGCGTGGCATAGAGCTAAATTTTCCCTCCAGTCGCAAAACCTACCCGCCAAAGTCAATTGCTGCGATCAGTAAAAGCCAATTCTGCGTCACTTCATTGAGCAGGAGTGCAGCTGATCTAGTTCATAGAGTTTGGAATTTTCACACGCAATGAATCTGAAATATAATTCAATACCCATCAATCATCTTTCTGCAGATCAGCAATAATACGAAGCTACACAAGTACAAAATTCGCACTCTAGTTTAAAAAGATTACCAATCTACCAGTTACTCGAGCCCTAGACCATCAAAACGCATCAGCTCTTATGTATCTATTTTCTGCGTACCATCCATCTACTGTTCCCTGTTGAGATAACTTGATAATGATTGCCCATCTTTCACGTTTGCAGAATCATCTGTAGCGTCTGACAAGCTTCAGAATCCATTCATAGTGCCAGAGTTTGTTCGGTTCCCTGCACAGGAAAAGGCAATCCATTTTCACACAATTCTGACTAGAGAACAGTAGACTTACGAAAACGATAGTGCAAGTTTTTCTCCTTTACCCAGGAGAATAGATTATGATATCGCTCAATGACATGAACAGAAAAGTGTAATGGTGTCCATTAATACAGTGAGAAAACACATATGGAAGAATACTCATTCGTGACTCAGAAGTCTACATTTAACTGCATACGATTAGCAAATGTAAAATGATGCTGTCCTGTTCTCCATCATATGTAGTTAGCGGATGCATGATATAACAATAAATGGGAAATCAAACAACAGAGAAGTATTATTTCACCTAGTGAGAGATAGCAAACGCAGAGAGCTCAAGGTGAAAACTGACAGCAATTAAACTTAGCACTGTGCAATATACTTTCCACAGAGAAAAAACTGGGTATACATTTACCATTAAGTAACGAAAAAGACTTACCATCATGACAGTTTCTCCAAGGCATTTTCCACCATATTTCTTTGTTGTATGCCACTCATAGAATCTGATGTCATAATTGCATTCGATACAATAATGACATTACTTGGCGAAGGAGCATTCACCTACAGGATACAAACCAATATAACAAGCACAACACATATTACCAATTTACAGTTTTTCAATTAAAAAAGAAAAAAAAGATTAATAAATGAATGGTAGAAGGCAGAAGTGTACCCAAACTCGACCGTTCAGTCCAACAGCTATCTCAAATGATAGTTTTTTCCCAAGTGTCTCTAGAACTGGACATGTTGGAGAACTTAACAGCCTACAAGCAGCCAATGGTAAAATACATACGGAAAAACAAATGCTACTGCATTGTTGAAGAATTATGGTATTGTCCTCACATTCTTGACAGGCCAGTTGATGTTTCAAACATATAGCCATTTTTCAATTGACCAAATTCTGCTGCTTTTCCCGTAGCTGCAAAATAGAGTCTAGCATTATATTTGGATAACGGTACCAGGAAACTAATAGAATAAGTATACTACAACCGTCTAGCCAGAAACAGTATAATTTCACGAGGTGAAAAGTTAAGGAGAGAAGATTCGCAAGGTGATTTTTTTATATATATGCTTCTAAGTTCTAACGGACAAGCAACAACAGAAAAACTGAATTACAAGCTAAAAACTTTACCATCCATGCACGAGAGCTCGGGATTCATGATGCTATTTGCTTTCACCACTCGGGCATATATTAACGTACCAATCTGCATGAGAAAACCTGTGGTAAGGTGCATATCTAATTACAGTGCATCAAGCTCAAGAGCGGAAACTGAATATTAGGCCTCAACACTGTGGCACCACCTTTGACATCATTTGAATCTGAGATCATATTAGTAACACACACTCCATAGCTGACTAACATCCAGGTAAGATAATTCACAAATTACAGCAATGCACACACTGTTGAATACATGTTATTGAAACAACAAAAGGCGGACTACTGTACCATTTTGGTATAAAGACTGACAGACGGATGGAAATGACAGAACTCATTATATCTACTAAAGTGCCAAACAATTTGATCCAATAAATGAGCTATTATGAATTCATCGTTAATTTGATGAAAAATGAAATGATATGCTGAATTGCTGATAGTTATTCAAGTCAACATAACCATAAGTTCAATAACTAACAAAACAACATGGTGAATAAGCAAGCTATAGAAAAGGTTCTATCTTTGATGGACAATAAAAGCAGGGAACCACTGTGTGCTTCATGAAAAAAAACTATAAAAGAAATATTAGTTTGGATAAAAAAAATCAACAATAATTGACAATGCCATACCTCGAACTTCGGTATGTTTCTCCTGGTACCGCCTTCAAATGCAAGGACTGGCAAAAAGGCCAAATTAGACCCCTTTATGTCCACCAAGAAGTTCTGGAATAACCAACTCCAGCTCAGCAAAAAGGAATAAGAATACATCATATAAGGTGTTCCAGAATACATTCATCAATGTAAAAACTAAAATCAAGCTTTTAGTCAGTGTTCTATGGTCAAATTTCCGAATGTTCATTTTGATTTCAGGTAATATATTTGAACAGTGAGCATATCGTTAGAATTACATGTAGATGCTTATAAATGCAATCATATAGCTAGAACTAGAAATATGTACTTCTGAATGTAAATGTATACTTACATCTAGTTTGGTGTCAACCACAATACCAAGAACTGTATCTTCTACAGAAGGTATATACTGCCAAAAAAAACAACAAACGTCACATGAATAGGCATACGCTGAAACAGAAAGTAAGGAGAGTGAACAAAGCACTTTGTGCAATCTCGCACTACTGTTAAGAAGATACAAAGAAAAAGGTTTAGAGATTTTCAAAGTGATTAATTGTGCTTGGAAGAGCTGAAGAGAAGTAAATGTGTTCAAGCAATGAAAATTTGAAACATTATTAAAAACAAAGGCCAAAACAGCATATATGGCATAGTTTAAAGGTAATAATTACGACGATTATAAATGCATGTTAGGGTGCATCAGTACTGGAATTTACTTAGCATTGGATTAACATAACCCGGTCCACAAGAGCAGTTCTTTAAGCTGCCACGTTAGTATGGTAATCTACAGAGCAAGGGCCACACATATTCTTTATATCTAATCAATTGGCGTACTACAGTATCACGGACATGGATCGCTTGGTGTGGGCCTCCAGGTTGGACAAGATGTGGGCTGGCCTTTGGCCCATCTAGCGTGGCCAGGGGAAACACTACAAAAGCGCAAGAGGATCCGACTGGGAGGCATCGAAGAAACAGAACAGCCTCGGCTTCTTCTTCCCCAATGCTGCCTCTTCCCCCACTCCCCTTTCTCTGATGTTCCCCACCCCATGCATCTTCCTTCCCGTCTGAATTGCTACTCCCATCCTTGCTTCCAATTGCTCCCAATTGTATCCCCAAACACTTGTATCGTTTGTTGATTTGGCAATATAGCATTCGGATTTGGTGTGGATCGATATTCATGATGATGGGTCATGACATACAGCCATGGTAATCACATAGAAATAGCAACAGACTATTCTTCAGTTCAACCATGAGGTGTAAGAAAACTTGGTTGTACAAAGCAATTTAGTACTTGGGCTTAAAACAGCATGTGGTAGCTACACTGTACAGCGATGATCCATAGATCCTAATATTTGTTTCAACCATACATAAAGCTTCACGCATCTGAGCATCAACAGAGGAACTAAACCAGAGGACACACCCTCTTCTGGGAGCTCTCGACCCAGTACTTGTTGGGCTTGGACAGTCGAAGCCTCCCGGCACTCGTCGCCTGGATGGTGTCGCAGTCCTGCAAGCCCCACGAATCACTCATGAGCCTCATGAGTCATGACCCAAATAAACCCCGATTAAACCCTAACCCCTAAATCTCACACAGGACAAACTGTTCCCACTTTCCACCACGAAACGGTTTACCTGGCGCAGGCCGGCGCCGAGCTTGATGGTCTGGTTGGTCATCTGGGAGAGGTCCAGGACGACGTCGCCAGGTACCTGGGCACCGACGGTGAGGTGAGGTGAGGGGGCGAGTCGAAATTCGCTGAGATAGCGAGTTGGATGTTAGGATAAGGGCGGAGGCTTACCACGTGGGTGTCAACGAGGGCGGAGGGCGGCGGCTTCCTCGACTCCATTGCTCAGAGACGGCGGGCGGGCGTGCCGGCGGGCCGGCGGGGGAGGCTGGCGCGGCGCGGCTGCGCTCCTTGGCTTCCGTGTGTGGGTGCTTACCAGCGGAGGAGATGGACCGGGGCCTCGAAAGGTTATGCGCCGTTCGTTTGGGAAAAGATACGACGCGGCTGGCCGCCTTGGGCTGGGCACGTGAAGATAGCGGCGAGTTTGGGCTGCCCGAGTTGGCCTAGAGGCCCGTGGCCTGGATTTTTTTTAGATGGCCTGGAAATTTTCTCAAGGAAACCTCAGTTCGTGTTCCAAGCGGCCTTAAGCTGAATGGTAAAGAGATTGAAGTTTGCAGATGGGCATCGCATTGCAATGTTACCTCTTACCTTGTGACTTCTGGACCACGAGCAACGGTTGTTTACAAGATCATGAATGATTCAAAGTGCAGATACGGGTATCCCACAAGCATTGCAATATTTCAGAAATTGCTGGCTGAGGTATGCCAACGAAATGGCATTGCATATTTCTGACTGACTTCGTTCACACTCGCTAACTGATAGGCACCTCTATTCTGTAGTCTACACGAGTACACGACCATCTGAGGCCACCACTCTGTAGAGGTACGTTTCCAAAGGGATAAAATTAAACTCTTTTACGATACACTCAATTTAATACATACCGTTCCAATTGTTCAGATTAGTTAAGATTTAGATATACTACACCTAGTAATACGAGTAATAGAATCCCAAAAGAATAGAATTATAATTGCCTATGTAAGGATCACATGCCACAAAGTAATATTTTCAACATAAGTTGGAAACATCCATAATACCATCACAAAAAATTATAAATACAAAGAAAAATCTATTATCTCCTTAACAAACCAATAGTCGGGTTTGATTTATACTACCACCATATACTTACTAGTAAAATTCAATGTAAAATTTCTCTAAATTAACATGGAACAATTTCACCGCATACAGGAGTCATATCATTGGCACTCCAATTGTCACCCAACAATGCCTTATAATCCCTCGAATGATTTGCTCTATTGCATTTTTATTACAGAATCATAGGTCTCCAAGTTGGCATTGCTCAATCTAAAATATATATACTCGGTACACCCACTTTGTTCGAAAAGCCAATCTTAAGTTCATTCCATTGTTGCAACATAACCAGAAAGGCAGGAACCCGAAATTGTAGATATTAAGGGTGGCACAAGCTACAAACAAAGAAAAATCAAAGGTTGGCTTGCCCAGGAATCCAGGATACACCTAGCACATAGTATTTACATCAAGTAATGTACATCAATAGGTTTAAGAAACTGAGCTGAAGACATAGTACGCAGAGATGATGGAGCTAAGACCAAGAGCAATGAAAGCTAGGAACGCCATGGAGGCCGAAGCATTGATCAGTTTGGCGAATTGATCCACTCCAAATCGAGACACCCAAACATCATTACGAGAAAGTGCTGCTGAAGATGCTGACAACAGGAGATAAGCCAACATCTGCAATTAACATCTATGGTCATTCAACCACATTCTCTCACTTGCAAACAGTTGTTAAACCAATTCAAATTTGTGCTGAGTGTTAGAAATGAATGTTAGGATGTGGCTAAACAGGAATTTAAGAACTGCAATGATTCTAGAAAACAAGATCTAGCTGATACCAAAGGAAGAACTGAAGAATACAAAACATACAAATGATCTACACACCCAGCACAAGGAGCATCTTAACTCCATATTTTTGGGGGCAAACTACGAAACTGATAAACACATGAAAATCTTCCACTTGGCAAATAACATTCATTAACCATATGAATGTGTCAATCACTACACCATCCTCATTAGTCATTTCTCAAAGGCTCCCTTAGGATGAAAGTGATTGAAATTGGACGATTTGAATATCGACTATCGTAAAAGGGAGAAAATGAATTGTGCTATGAATGTAAACATTCAGCCCTTTTTGGTAAGAAAAGATTGATCTAAAGTTTAATAATCAACAGATGGACCAACGGTTTGCATCAACATGTTACACCTGAGGATACAGTGCATTGTAACTAACCTAAATACATTTATATCAAATTCAATCCAGTAAAAGAAAATTATAGAGAATGATCAACTACTACCTGAAGTTCATGCACAACCTAGGATTTCTTTAAGCTCCAAGGGGGCAAATGCAATGATCCATCCTCTATATTCAGTAAGCTTTACTTCCTAGTTCCCATAAATTTTAATGTAGTTTTCCAAAGTCAACCACTAAATTCTTAGGATTCCAAACTTGCAACATTGTGTTACCATAAACCAAACCAGCAAGGAAATTGACCTCATGAATACCATGAGACTGAAAGAACAGCAAATACATTCAGAAGTGGAGTTTGCTCATCCTTGCCTGATCCATGGCAAGATTGAAGTAGTTGCCCCAGGGGGCTCTAATTATGTGCCTCCCTGTGACAAGGTGGTGCACCTCGGCAACCAGCTGGAACCCCAAGTAAGTAAAAGTCACCACGCTCGCAGCAAGAGTGTACCTGCATTGCAGAAACCCATCAATTTACACCTACATCAACAGTAACACAGGTTGTGCCTGAAATGGGGGAATTTTGAGCTCTGTGCTCCAGTGTTCAGAGCGCAACCTGTATTCGTTGTAGCGGCGGAAGGAGTCACCGGACCAGCCCGGCGTGGTACCGGCGGCCATGACGGACAGCGAGACCAAGCAGAACACGGCGGCCGAAACCTTAAACCCTAGTTCAGCCCTCCTGAGCTCTGCGCGCCGCACCTTCTCTGGGACGCCGCCCAGGAGCCATCTCTTGGACCCCACGCCGCCTCCGCCCCCGCCGGCGGCGGCGACTGACCCGGTGACCACCGCAGGCGCTACCTTGTCGGCTGCTGGCTTCGCCTCCGTCGCCGCGGGGTCCTCGCCCGAGAGGAGCTTCGCGATGGTCAGGGCCGACTCCTTTTGCGGCGATCCGGCTGGGGCCGCCGCCGCCGCCGCCTTTGGCAGCGTCGGAGGCATCGCTTCTTCGGTTTGGGTCAGCGCAAGGGCTAGCGTCATGTTCTCCGATTCGCTAGCCGCTTCATCCGCCTCCCGCTCCGACTTGGCTTCCGGGGACGCCGGCGCTAGAGGAGGTGGTGGTGTTGGAGCGGGAGCAGGAGGGGGCGGCGGCGGCGGCGGCGCTGGTGTTTGGTTCTCACGAGGGAGGGGAGGAGAAGGGCCGGTGGTGAGCGGAGGCGGTGCTGCTGGGCTCTGCGAAGGCAACGGGGGAGAGGAACAGCCAGAACGATTTGGCGGCGGCGGAGTAGTAGGAGTAGGAACAGGAGCGGGAGTAGGAGCTGGAGGAGCGGGGACTAGATTTTCGGGCGAGAGTGGAGAGGGATCGATGGCGGGATGCTGCCGGGGAGGGGGAGGGGGCGGACGCAGTGGAGGTAACTGGGCCTTGCTCGCCAGCTCCGGCGGCGGTGATCGGATTGGGGAGGCCATGGAGGAGTCGCTCGTTTGCTCGATGGTTGCGGCTGCTAGAATCAGGGAGTATGTGGGGAGCAAGTGAAGAGGTTGCAGTCCGATATGAGGGGTGGGAATAGAGCTGGCCAAATGGGCTGTCAGAAGCTAAGATATTGTAGGTCTTCTCAGGCACGGTATAGTCTATACTATTTATGAGTCATATTGGTTTAGTACGAGAGTTTAGATCGTATCTGGGCTCCCACCTCGGTACAGACAAAATATTCGTAATTACTTTAGACAACGCCGCTTCAAACTCTAGGGCTATAGACATTCTTACTCCAGTGTTGAGTACATATGCCGATTTCTTCTTGCTACATCAATGATGCACTTGTCATATTATCAACCTTATAGTTAAAAGTGGTTTGAAGAGGTTGAATCCATATATTAAAGCTTTTCGCGATGCGATTTCTTTCTTGAATAATTCTAACGTAAGAATAGCACAATATAAGAACCTCTGCAGGGCGATGGGTGTACGTCCAAGAAAGTTCGGTTTAGACATAGAGGTAAGGTGGAACTCTACTTGCCTCATGCTTAAGAATCTTTTACCATACAAGAGCAATTTTTCTGTTTTTATTCAAACGCATTATTCTAGCACTGATGGTACTATACTATTAACTGAGCAACATTGGTTCGTTGCTGAGAAGATACTGTCGTTTTTAGATTTTTTTTATGAGACAACTGTTGCTTTGTCCGCTGTCTACTATCCAACCTCTCCTATCATTGTGCTTACTATTTTGCGGATTGCTACTCAATTGAAAATGTATGAACATGACTTAGTTTTACGTGATGCTGTTGTTTCCATGAAATCTAAGTACCTTAAATATTGGAGAAAAATCCCTTACATATATGCATTTGCATTTCTTTTAGATCCTAGAGCTAAAATTGATGCATTTGGTACTGTACTTGATCTTCTCATTGATGCTACAGGGCTGGACTATACTAACTATTTTGCAGAAGTTCGTTCTCGGTTATACGAGATTTACCAAAGGTACGAAAATAAGTTCCGGGGAGTCCGCTCGCAACGACCTCCAGTAGTCTCCACCTCAAGTGGGAAGACAAATATGTGGAGCGCGATCTTCGGTGCCTCTTCCTCCGGGTCCATGTCCAGGTCTTCTTCTTCTTCTTCTACACCAACGCCTGTTCAGCCAAGACCCACAAGGAGCGGAGAACTATCCACCTATCTGGACAGCGATACGGTGGATTTCAACTCAGAAGGCTTCGACATCTTCCAATGGTGGCAGGCCCATAAGTTAACATTATCCTGTGCTATCCATACTTGCACGTGATGTGTTAACTATTCTTGTCTCTACGGTTTCCTCCGAGTCTGCTTTTAGTCTTTCTGGAAGAATATTGGAGGAGAGAAGAACAAATCTCACAAGTGAGATGGTGGAGATCCTTCTAACTGTGAAGGACTGGGAACAAACTGATTCACGAACACAACACTCTGCGGAAAATCCAGAGTTGTCGGAGGTGTTCGAAAATCTATACTTAGACAATGACACTGATACATAGAATAAGGATGTATCATGTCCGTACAATTGTAGAGCTATAGGCTGTACTCTTTTTTTTCTTTGCCAAGGTTTTCTCATTTTGAGTTTTTACTTGGCGAAGGTTTTAATGAGACAGCCAGTTGGACATTAATAAATCTCTTTATTACATTTTCAATATGATTGTCTCATTTTATTCAATTTTCATGTTTACTTATGAATTCTACACATTTTTCTATTTTTTCTTTATTTTTTCAGATTTTTTTTCATTATGACGGGCCAAACGGGCTAAACGGGTCAAACGGGCTCGGACCAGCCCGACATGGCACGAATGCCCGACGGGCCGTGCTTGGGCCGCCACCCCGGCTCGTGGTTTACCAAGACGACAAGACAAATAGTAGCCGAACCGGAATCGGCCATGCCTAGTCAGACCGTCTTTGTCTTGGTAGGGTTGCCCGTTGGCCGTGTCCGTGGGAATGGCGTCGGGATAGGAAATGATTTTTTATTTAATCTTTTTTTAATAATATTTTAAATTTAACCTCTCGTTAACTTTATTTCTAATTCTGACTCTTTTGGTCACGCCATCCCCATGGTATGGACAAAGTTTTTTGTCACACCATACATCTCGGCTAGACCAAATATGTCATGCAAGTCCTCGTCCGCGCGTCGTGCCATCGTGGAGGGTTTGTGTGGCCATTGTCACGCCCGCAGCTATAGCGTGACAAGTCCTCCTTGTCACGTCATGAGATTTGGCGTGACAGTGTTTGCCTTTATTTAGACTATTTGGCGATGAGATCTTACGTTTGTTGCATAAGATATATGGAACGTTTGGCACGACATATGAAAAATGTAATGCACAAGTTCACTCTCATGTACCTTGTTCTTAGCATTTGATTTTCCACGAACGTCTGTTCTGCAATATGTAAACCCAAGTCGAGATAGCAAGAATGTAATGGTGGTAAGTGAATGCACAATCCTTTTGGGACTTTATTTTTATATTGTTCACTGCCTTGCTACGCGAAGGATTGAATACGAAAGGACAACGAGATTTGAAGTCTGCTTTACAACGCAGTCGCGAATTGAAATAGACTTTATAATAAAGTTACAAATTACACGGTTCACAGGGTTTGGTTACGTGCATAAGTAACAACATCATGCACGATGCAACAAACCGAAATACATCTACGATACATATATGCCTTTTGGGATTTAAAATAAAGTCGATTAGAACAAAGATCATTAACTTCGGCGGCCCATCGCTCCCTTTCCCCTGTCTCCTTGCTACATGCGGCGGCGGCAGTTAGTCTCGAAGTCATCCATGTCCTGCGAGACGGGATGGACGGTTTAATGATGTTAGGATAAGACAACGTCGTGCCAAATTAATAATTATAATGCGTACTGAACATAACTTACATGTTGGACCCAGATTGCGCTCGGGCGACGGGAGCGGTAGTACGCCCAACAGTCACACTTGTATGAGCCTTCCCCTTTTCCCCTTGCTACCCATAGCGGCGATGACTAGTCTCGAAGTCATCTATGTCCTGCGAAATGGGTTTGACGGTTGAATGATGTGAGAATAACACAATGTCAGACCAAATTAATAATTATGATGCATGTTGTAGGTGTAAAAACCAAACACGAGTGAGGGGGTGGACGTCGGCCGTCTAACGGGCCCTCATCCACGAGAGTAAAAAATGACACGGGGATTTATACAGGTTCGGGGGTCCGAGAGGACCGCCCTACTCCTGTTGGTGAGCCAACGGGGGGTTACCTCCGGAGAGGGAGCCCCCGAGGGCTCACCAGTTTGAACATATTTCTTTATTGCTCAAGAGAGCCATCCCCTTGAAAGGAGGGATACACGGGGTATTTATAGGCTCCCAAGCCTGTACAAATGGCCAAAATACCCCTTAGGGGATAGCTACACTATGAGTACAAGTGAGGGGTATTATGGTCTTTCATGAGTATAACTGCATTTCTGTGATCTGTATGCGAGTCTTCTGCAAGGCGGGCCCCATAAGTTGATGGATGAATTATTCTTTCAACACTAGCCCTCGCCCTTGACGCTTTTAGGGAAACGCCGAAAGGCGATCTTGAATTGTGCCTTTATGCGAAGTTGATATTCCAAAAAGCCCCGTGGTTCGAACGGTAGTTGCATTCTCGTGGCGTGGCTCCTCCAGCTTTGTGAGCATCGCAGAGCGCGATGTTGTCGGCGCGCTGAAGTGGGGCGACACAAGTGAGGTGACGACAACAAGACGGTGGACGCTCCGGAGGCACGAGGTGGCCGGCGAGGGAAGGCACGATGTGGTGGAGACACCGAGGGGTGCCGCACGAGGCAACAGATTTAATGTTGAGTCCGAGTAGTTGTTGAAGTCTGTAGCGTTTTGAGTTGGTGCTCTATCCAGCAGAGGAAAGGGTGGCACTGCTGTACAAGGACCAAGGCAAGGTGTCAGATCGAGAGAAGAAGCTACCACGTGAAGGCACAGAGGGCGTATATGGAAGCACCGCCGTTGCTTTGGTCATCCTTTGCTCCCTCTTTTGGTTGTGCTTTTTAAATGCGAGAGGTTGATATTTTAGAGGAGTTCTTGGGGATTTGAGCGATGGTGCATTCAAAATATGCTCAAAGCACCACACGTGCCTTATTAAAATATCGCCTTGGACTCTATTGACAAGTTCGACCATTTATTCATCTGCTTTTAATTTTCTTGGACCGGCTTGCACGTGGCTCTCTAGTGACCTTTTGAGTCATAATCAGTATTTGGTCGCACATGAAGGCGGTGACTTTTAGTGGGGCTAGCTAGTCACATGTGTAAAGCACATGGAAGCCTCGCCATTCCTCAATCCTCCCACCAGAGCTTGGCGGGACCAAAACCAAGCCATCTTCTTCCTTTCCTCTTCTCTCCAATGTTCTCCATCGCCATGGAGGGTCCTTGGCAGTCGTCGCCGCCACTGGGGCGTGCTTGGCCGATCGCCGCCGCCTGGGGCTCCTTGGCCGATCGCCGCCGCCATGGGGGCTCCTTGGCCCGATCGCCGTCGCCATGGGGCTCCACGACCCGCCCAGTCGGGCTCCGCCGCCCGCCGGCGCCCTAAGCTAATCACGGCCTTCTCGGCAATGGCGCCCGTCGGCGTGCCACGATGGCGTCGGCCACAAGACGCTTTACATCTGCGCCGCGCCATGAGCGAGCCACAGCGAGCTTCGTTCGCGTAGGAAGGTGAGCTCATGGCGACGCCGCGTCGAGATCTACGCGCTCCAGCGCCCATTCGGATCTGCCCGACGCCCTTGTACGCGACAACGGCACGCTCGCGCCGACGCCGCCGCGAGGTCACGACCTCATTATCACCGGCGAGACGCGTCCGCGCGACCGGGAGGTCGGCGGTGCCGGCCGCACTGATTGGCCCGACTCCGTGGTGGCCGTGAAAGCTCTGGGAGCGCACCATGGCCGAAAAAGCTCGAGAAGCTTTAGGTGTTTGCTTTTCGGCGTCTGTGGCGAGGGCGGTGTAACTCGCGGCCACGCGTTTTAGCGGCGGCGGCGGCGCCATGACGGGTTCTTGAAGTTCCTTCGTTTGGTGTCGGACAACCCGGTGAGCTCGCGACCACGGCGGCGTCATGATCAGTATCTCCTCCACGTCGTAGGGAATCTGCGTGAGTCGCCACGCCACTGCTTGACGAAATGCCTCCGTCTTTGTTGCATTAGATTTCCTTTTTGTGTGTATGAACAGTGATCGCATATGTGTATACGTGTAGTTTGTTAGCTTGCAGCTGAAGCCTTGGAGGCCTATTATCTAGTCGTTTGTATGCAGCTTGTGTTTGTTTGTTGACGGTGAAAAATAAGGCTCGGGTGCGAGGCCCCGAGGGCACGAGGGCTTCGAGGCTTCAAGGGTCCCGAGGCCCTGAGGCCCCGAGGGCACGAAGGCACGAGGCTTCGAGGGTCCCGAGGCCCCGAGGGCACGAAGGCGCGAGGCTTCGAGAATTCCTAGGCATCGAAGCCCCGAGGCCCCGAGGGTACGAGGGTGCGAGGCCTCGAGGGCACGACGGCGCATGAGGGTGCGAGGCTTCGAGGGTCCCGAGGCCCCGAGGGCATGAAGGCACGAGGCTTCGAGGGTCCCGAGGGCACGAGGGCACGAAGGCGCGAGGCTTCGAGAATCCCGAGGCCCCGAGGCCCCGAGGGTACGAGGGCACGAGGCACGAAGGGTGCGAAGGGTGCGAGGCCCCAAGGGCACGAGGGTGCGAGGCCTCGAGGCCCCGAGGGCACGAGGGCATCACGAAGGCACGCGAGGCCCCGAGGGCCCAACGAGGGAATGAGGCCTCGAGGGCACCGTGATGGCATGAGGCCTCGAGGGCACCGTGATGGCGTGAGGCCTCGAGGCCCCAAGGGCACCGCGAGGGCGCGAAACCTTGAGGCCCCGAGGGCACGAGGCCTTGAGGGCACCGCGAGGGCGCGAGGCCTCGAGGGCGTGAGGCCCCAAGGCCCCGATGGCGCGAGGCCACTCTCTCCGCGAGGGCACGACGCCACAAGGGTGCGAGCGCACAGGGTGCGGGGCACCATGAGGGCCCAGATGTATGTGATCGTTTGTCTTCAGTTGAGCTTGTAATCTGCATAATACAAAGATCAAAACTGAAAACTCCAACTTTCTATGTTCTCTTTTCTCGAGGACTCGGCTTCGGAGAAAGGCGACGCGGTCGACGACTAGTCTTCGGAGAACCGCTATGCACATCGCCAGGGCACTCGGACATCCGGCTGCCGGGCGCCGCGAGAGCGTGGGGCACGGGGTGTAGTCAAGGATGTCTGAGTAACACGCGCATGTAGCGTGCGAGTATCCAACAGGCCTCAAACCACTTCTAGCGGGTTGGTGGCCAAGCGCCCGAGGCAAGGGGCTCACGTACGCCCCTTTGTGTAGACTTGTCGAAGTATAGATCATTTTCGACTGGAGGTGGTCGGATTACTCAACAGTGTAGCCCCCTGTCCCTTGGGTGCTTGTAAGGGCGCCCAAGGGGCAAATAAGAATGCTCGGGCGCGAGGGTACGCGTGAGGGAACGCGATGGTGCACGAGGGCTTCGGGCGTGAGGGCACACGCGAAGGCACGCGAAGGCGCACGCGAGGGTACGCGAAGGCGCACGAGGGTGCCGGTGCTAGGGCGCGAGGCCTCGAGGTGCGAAGGTGCTGCGGCGGCCCTCGGCGGCTACACGAAGTCGTAGCGAAGGTGCCCCGAGACCGGGGCTCGTGCGAAGGCGAGTTGGTAGGATTCCTCAACATTCTAGCCCTCTTGCCCCTTGGGTTCTGTGGGACGCCTGGGGGGCAAAGAAGAGTGCCGAGGTCTTGTATCCTGTTGATTTAATATGCTTGGCCAAAGACTTGGCCAAATTCCAGCATGACGAGAATGTAAACGCTCGAGGTTTTGCCAAATTCTGACTCGGTGCAGCAGGAGGCACGAGAGAGAGGAATATGCAAGGGCACCGTGACTTAGCCAATTTTGGCTTGGTGGGTACGTGGGTGCCCAAAGACTTATGCTTATTTTGTACTCCATATCGTGTGAGTGCTCCACGTGAGGGCATGTACTAAATTGACGCTTCTCGTTGGCCCTTCGTGTGGGGTGGTTTTTGTTGCTCCATCCCTGAAGATGAAGTACTGAATGCTGAGGCACCCCACCGAGGCACAACCCTCAGGGCAGGAGGTGCATCCGAACGAAGCCTGTGCAGGCAAAGTCATGGATGCGAGACCGCCCACCGGCCTGACCTTCTAGGCGGGCGGCGCATCGTGTGGCTTTGTGTAGACGGTCGTGGGCGGGGGCCGCCGAGCCGAGGCATAGCCATTGAGGCCGGCGGTGCGTCAGAGTGAGGCCTACGTAGGCGAAGCCTAGGATGTGAGGTAGCCGAGCCGAGGCATAGCCTTCGGTGGCGGCGTCGGCGAGGCCTCGTGGCGAAGCCTAGGATGTGAGGCAATGAGCCGAGGCATAGCCTTCGAGGCGGGCGGCGCATCGAAGCGAGGCCTACGTAGGCGAAGCCTAGGATGTGAGGCAGCCGAGCCGAGGCATAGCCTTCGAGGCAGGCGATGTGTCGAAGTGAAGCCTATGTAGGCGAAGTCTTCGACGCAAGGCCACTGAGCCGAGGCATAGCCTTCGAGGCCTAAGCAGCAGCATCGGCGAGCCTATGTAGGCGAAGTCTTGGGCGCGAGGTCACGAGCCGAGGCATAGCCTTCGAGGCGGGCGGGCGCGTCAAGCGAGCTTATGTAGGCGAAGTCTTGACGCGAGGTCACGAGCCGAGGCATAGCCTTCGAGGCCGACGTGCGTCAGCGGAGCCTATGTAGGCGAAGTCTTGGACGCGAGGTCACGAGCCGAGGCATAGCCTTCGAGGCCGGCAGTGCGTCGAAGCGGAGCCTATGTAGGCGAAGTCTTGGACGCGAGGCCACTGAGCCGAGGCATAGCCTTCGAGGCCGGCGGTGCGTCGAAGCGGAGCCTATGTAGGCGAAGTCTTGGACGCGAGGTCACGAGCCGAGGCATAGCCTTCGAGGCCGGCGTGATGCGTCAGCGAAGCCTATGTAGGCGAAGTCTTGGACGCGAGGTCACCGAGTGAGGCATAGCCTTCGAGGCCGGCGGTGCGTCGGCCGTGAAGCCTAAGTGGCGAAGTCTTCGATCTGCGAGGCCACCGAGCCGAGGCATAGCCTTCGAGGGCGGTGCATCGGCGAAGCCTAAGTAGGCGAAGTCTTCGACGCGAGGCCACCGAGCCGAGGCATAGCCTTCGAGGCCGGTCGTCGTCGGCCGAAGCCTAAGTAGGCGAAGTCTTCGACGCGAGGCCACTGAGCCGAGGCATAGCCTTCGAGGCCGGCGGTGCGTCGGAGCGGAGCCTATGTAGGCGAAGTCTTGACGCGAGGTCACCCGAGCCGAGGCATAGCCTTCGAGGCCGGCCAAGCGTTAAGCCTAAGTAGGCAAAGTCTTGACACGAGGCCAGCGAGCCGAGGCATAGCCTTGAGAGACCGGCGTCAAGGCCGGGCGAGCCTATGTAGGCGAAGTCTTGGACGCGAGGTCACGAGCCGAGGCATAGCCTTCGAGGCCGACGGTCGCCAGCGAGCCTATGTAGGCGAAGTCTTGGACGCGAGGCCGCTGAGCCGAGGCATAGCCTTCGAGGCCGGCGGTGCGTCGAAGTGAAGCCTAAGTAGGCAAAGTCTTCGACGCGAGGCCACTGAGCCGAGGCATAGCCTTCGAGGCCGGCGGTGCGTCGAAGCGGAGCCTATGTAGGCGAAGTCTTGGACGCGAGGCCGCTGAGCCGAGGCATAGCCTTCGAGGCCGACGGCAAGGCCGAGGCGCCTAAGTGGGCGGTTGTCCTCCTCTTGCTCCGTGGCTTGATGAGAGTTGTCAGTAGAACTCTTCGTAATGGTCGCGCTCGAGCTAGAAGCGCTTGCGATGTAGATAACACGAGCGCCTCTACGGAAAAAGAGAACGATCAACACTTATTTCTTGTAGCAAGATAACATTCGTTTGACATGAGCATTGATCGAAGTGTTGCCGAGGGACTAGTAGAGTCCCATCACTTTCGATACTAAGATCCCCGAGGTGATAGCCTTATGCGAGCATGATAGTCCTTGATCAATATTCGAGCCAAGTCGACGGTACATGATTCGAGCTGCCAATGAGACTGAGTCATGGACATATCAAAGGGGTAGCCACGAGACTAAGTCGCGGGGCACCGAATGGCCCATAGGGGTGGTAGCCCCCCAGTGGACTTGGAGATGTCCATGAGGCTAGCTCATGTGCATCTTGAAGGTGTGCTCACAACACTAAGTCATAGGCACATCGGAGGGACGTCCACGAGGCTAAGTCGTGGAGCACTAAATTGCCACTAGGGGTGCTAGCCCCTAGCAGACTTGGAGGTGTCCATGAGGCTAACTCATGGGCACCTTGGATGTGTGCCCCTGACAGTGAGTCACAGGCACATCTGTGCCGCCCATGAGGCTAAGTCGTGGGGCACTGAATGGCCACTGGGGATGGTAGCCCCCCAGTGGACTTGGAGGTGCCCATGAGGCTAACTCATGGGCACCTTAGACGTGTGCCCCTGACGGTAAGTCACGGGCACACCAGTGGCGCCCACAAGGCTAAGTCGTGGGGGACCGAACTATGAGGGCAATGAAACCCTTTTACCCCGTATGTGGGTTTGTTGTTATGATCGGGAATGCATGAGAATGGTTAACCCTTGCAAAGCAATAGAGCTATGCATGCGGGGATCCGGAGGTCGTTCGGCGCGTGGCCTGGAGTCTAAGGGGGACGAGTCCTCGGCACATCCATCAACTTGGTACTGGACCAAATTTGTCGCTCATGCCCTAAGTCTAGTAGGACACGAGCCGCCATGGTGGGGGCGACGGACGCCTAAACCACCATGGACTTCTGTTAGGGAGACCATGAGGTCGTGACGCCCCACGCACCATGAGGGTGGTCGCCATGCCCTAGGGCCGATGGGATACGAACCGCCATGGTGGAGGCGACGGACGCCCAAGCCACCATGGACTTTGTTAGGGAGACCGCGGAGGTCGTGACGCCCCACGCACCACGAGGGTGGTCGCCATGCCCTAGGGCCATGGACACGAGCCGCCATGGTGAAGGCGATAGACGCCTGTGCCACCATGGACTTTGCTAGGGGAGACCGCGGAGGTCGTGACACCCTATGCACCACGGGTGAAATCCATCCTTGGAGGAAAGTGTCTTGAGAGCCCATACGATATTTATATGTCGGGACTGCCCCCAACAAGAGAGCGCGTTAGGGGCGTGCCTCATAGCGAGTCTTCATCGCCATGCCGCATGGACGCTGCGCGCCCCGGGGTAATGGTTGGCTCCAGAATCCTTAGCTTTCTGGCTGCGAGGGTGCCTTTAACTGCTCGCCCTTGGCTGGGCCTCGCATCGACCCGCACAAGGGAGGAGGACACGCATGGGAACCCTAGGGCATGTAGGATGTTGCCATCCCGAGGTGGACGGCCCTGATCTCTGACAAGAGTGCTCGGCTGGGGCTCCTTCAAAGAGCGGATGGGTCATCCACGAGATCTTGCCTTCAGAGCCGGAGGAGGTTTCGTGGACTTAGAGTATTTTTTGGTAGGAGACATAGCCTTTCATCGATTAGCTACGTCCCCACGGTCGGCGCCAATGTTGTAGGTGTAAAACCAAACACGAGTGAGGGGTGGACGTCGGCCATCTAACGGCCCTCATCCACGAGTAAAAAAATGACACGGGATTTATACTGAGTTCGGGGTCCGAGAGGACCGCCCTACTCTGCTCGGTGAGCCAACGGGGTTTACTCAGAGAGGGAGCCTCGAGGGCTCACCAGTTTGAACATGTTTCTTTATTGCTCAAGAGAGCCATCCCTTGAAAGGAGGGATACACGGGTATTTATAGGCTCCCAAGCTCAGACAAATGGCCAAAATACCCCCTTGGGGATAGCTACACTATGAGTACAAGTGAGGGGTATTATGGTCTTTTATGAGTATAACTGCATTTCTGTGATCTGTATGCGAGTCTTCTGCAAGGCGGGCCCCATAAGTTGATGGATGAATTATTCTTTCAACAATGCATAATGAATATTACTTTACCTCTTGGATCCGGAGTGTGCCTAGGCGACAGGGAGCGGTAGTACAGCCCACGGTCTCACTTGCAGGAGCCTTCCCCTTGTCCACTGCGCGCTTGGCCCTGTCGTACTCATCCACTTTCTTGGGCTCGTCTGATGCCTTTTCAATTGGGTCGAGGTCGGGTACGTGAGGTGTCAGACGCTGGAAGGTCTCAGCTCGCCATGGAAAGTTCAACATGTACTTCTGCTGGATGAACACCCTATCGTACATCTCCGGACCGTCGATCCATTGGAAGAAATTGCATTGCATGTCCGGCTGCTATTATGCACATGTGTAATCAGGGATTTGTGGAATGGAACGTATGATATGAAAAAACTTTGTGTGTGCAAGATACGCTTATGAGGTGGTGGCCGTACGTGTAGTACGCCCAAGCGGACGTCTTCGGGTGTGGACTAGATGATCTTTACCCATTCTTCGCACACACATTGAGGGATTGGGAACTGTGGTGGTACCGGTGCATCTTTTATAGACTTATTCGGGTAGGTTTTAGCCCTCTCGGCTAGCCACTTGTGCTTCTGCATTATCCTCTGTACATGTTCATCGAGTCCTCCATCTCCTTCCTCCTAGTTGTGTGAAGCAAGCACTGGTGTAGTATTGGGTTTGGTCGTGTAGTCTTCTCTCTTAGATCTCTTTCGCCTCTTTTTATACGGGCATAGGGTGTGATGCTCATGGTGGAGTGAGAACACACAATAAATCGATGTGTGTAGTGTGTTCAATTCTAAAAAGGTTTAGACCAAGTGTGTTGTCTTTTTGGTCTGAAAATCTAGCAAGGCAGAGTGTTGTCACATCCCTCTAAAAAGTTTGCGTGGTAGAGTTTTGGTATTTTTGATATAAAAAGCTGGTGTGGCAGAGTGTTGTCATATCTATTTGAAAAGTTTGCGCAGCAGAGTCTGATCTTTTCGGTCTGAAAAGCTGGCGAGGTGGAGTGTTGTCTTTTCGTTCTGAAAAGCTGGCGAGGTAGAGTGTTGTCATGTCGATTTGAAAAGTAGACTCTAGTCATTTGCTTATCATGTCGGTTTGAAAAGCTGGCAAGGTGGAGTTTTGTCTTTTCGCTATGAAAAGCTGGCGAGGTGGAGTGTTGTCTTTTAGCAATTTGACCTTTTTTTAACATGTTGTTGCCTATCTTGCTACGCCAAGAATTGAATGCGAAAAGACGATGAGATTTGAAGTCGGCTTTAGAACGCAGTTGCGAATTGAAATAGACTTTATAACAAAATTGCAAATTACACGGTGCATAGAGTTTGGTTATGTGCATAAGAAACGACATCGCACGATGCAACAAACCAAAATACTCCTACAATACATATGCGCCTTTTTGAAATGGAAATAAATTCGATTAGAACAAAGATGATTTGTTTCAGCGGCCAGTCTCGAAGTCATCTATGTCGGACCCGGGATTAACACCCCAAATCCTCTGTGCATTTCTAAACTAGTCCCATGATCAGTAGCTAGTTCACACAGTAAACAGATATGGTAACATCCATAAATCGCACGATTATATTAATAATCAACAGAGTTTGTTACAAAAGAGACTTACAGGCCAACAATAAATAGCACAGCGGAAGACGAAGAAGACGTAGTAGAGTCCAGTTAATCTGCCACAGACAATCGACTGGGTAGCGGCCTAGTCATCAAGATCCACACCGGTAGCGAAGTCCTTCTCCTCTGAAATTTGTTTGCATAAAGTAAGTATGAGCACAACTACCGTGCTCGCAAGTTACACCCGTCAAGTAACAGATTAAATGCATGCATACAAGGGTATCTCAAAGGAAGGCTTATTGGTTGAATTTGCATAAAGCTGTATTTTCTTTAAATACTTGTACTAAGTTCCAAAGCATTTATTCCATAACTAAAATTCATTTTATAAATTCTCAATTTTATAGTCAGATAACATTCACACATGAATGGTGAAGGATACCCTCCTATCACATGGCTTCCCGCCCAATTCCCATTTGGATAGAAATCCAACATCATTTGTGTCAAATCATTTTGAAAACAAAACCAAGTCTAACTCTGAGTGGCTTTGCCAAGCATGTCCATGACCGTGGACACGGCTATTCGCATAGTTCTTAACACTCTGCAGAGGTTGTACAGCTTTACCCACATGACATGAATTCTCTAGTTTGTCCGATATAATTCTATGCCACCGCTCACTACCTTAGGTAAGCGGTCTAGAGCACATGCCTTTACAATGCGCCATTCCACCACAGTCACCCCTCGCTAAGATTTCGCCCCCTTTGGACTGACCGTCCGCCGGGTTTGTGGCCCCCTCTTGCGCCAGGTGGGACTAACATAGGTCATAACATGACTACCCACCGCATCTGAAGGGAACAGCCACAGTGGAACATTGCAAATTAGTTGGCCAGGTCTCGGAACTTGTGGTAGTACGATGTGGCTTAGCAAGATGCGGCTCGAAGACCAATCATTAACTGACTTGGACGACTTTCCATAAAACCCCTAGGCCTCGATCATAGAAATGACTCGATCCCGTGCATCAACATGCACCATCCAAACAACCATTTCGCCCAAGTACAAACCATCATTTTATTTTATTTTTCAAAGTCATTTATAAACTTCCATAACACACCAATGCCATGGATACAGTTTAAACGGTATTTGATTGTTGGCTGAAATTCTCCAAATCAAACATTTTTGGGTCTAAGCATCACTAAGCATAATTTTTCCAAATGATCCTAGTTCATACTATTGTATAAACTAGGTTTTACCTAGGGTGACAATAAATTTGATTCAAATATCAACATTGGCCATACAAAGGATTTAGGCATATCTATAAATTTAAAATAGGAATTTAAATTACTAAATATAAATAGCATGCAATAATAATTTAAAACAGAATTTAATTAATTTTAAATAATGGGTGCAAATATGGTCAAAGATGTAACTTGCCTTGCTCAATTGGTTGTTCTCAAACGGCGTCGAAATCTGACTCTCCGAAGTCATCGAAATCTATACGCGAAAATAAGCTAAATTCGAACAAAAATCAAATAAAGATTCAAATGAACTCCAAATTAAATAATTTTGGTTTAGATATCTAGATCTTGAATTTATATGAATTTAGAAATTTGAATCGATGAAATCGGAGTTCGTATGAAGGAGAACGAACCCCGAGAAGTTTACAATTCACAAGAAATGATGAAATAGGATTTTCCCAAATTATTTTTCTAAAGGAAAATCTATTTATTGCGCATGGATGATGTCAGCCACAGGTTTTCGGAATTTAAAGAAATAAAACAAATTTCTGACATGTGGGCCCCACACGTCATAGACACGGTTCATATGGACTAAGTCCACGGGGCTTTTGGCTCTGGGGCTGTGCTGAGGTGGTGTGCACGTGCTAACATGGATCCACGTGGCGCTGACTGGCGCTTCGCGGCAAATGCACGCTAGCGAGAGACAAATACGACGTTAGACCGAGGGTCGCCGACGCTACATTGCACGGTGGCGGCCGGCGAGACGCGCAAAAGAGAAAGGAAGACGCAAGGATCACGGTGCACTCACCCACTCGCTGAGAAGAGGACGAAGGCGAGGTCGCAGCGAGGAGAAGCGACGACGAGATCGAGGTCGACGGTGGCGTGGCGGTTCGGTGAGGCTCCAGCGAAAAGAAGGTGCGCACCGGCTTCGCGGTGTCACGACGATGTCGACGGTGGCGACGGCAAGGGCAGAGCGGCTCTGGTGGCGGCGCAATCGAAACTCCAAGCGTTCTTGGCTGGCGGTAAGGAAGCTCCAAATTCGACGATCTCACGGGGAGAGAGGGAGAGTGAATGAGGGGGAAATGGTGAGTGCGAAGAGGGCTACCCGGTGCTCCCTTTTATAGGGGCCGAGGGCTCCGAGGCAGCGTGGCGACGTGGAGAACGTGGCGGCAGCCGTTGCGGGTTCGTGGTGCATGCGTGCGGAGAAGGGGGAAAGGGGGTGGGGGTCATGCGGAGGCGGGTGCGAGTCTCGCGTGCATGCACGGAGAACGCAGGGCGGTTGGGGAGGCGGCCGTTGCGAGCTTGCCCACGCGGCAGAGAGGGGGGAGGCGCTGAAGGGTGGGGCTACGCAAGTGAGAGAGAGAGAGGGGTGCGGGCGGGCTGGTTGGGCCGGAAAGAAAAGAGGAAGATGGGTCGCACAGTGAATTTCAGCCCAAGAGGCAGTTTGGATTTTAAATTGATTTGAGAATTTAAATAATCAGCTTAATTCGAAAAGGCTTTAGAAAATAGCAAATAAAATCCAAAAATTCTAGAAAAATTAAAAGAAATTCCTAGAGTTATTTTGGACTTAAATAAAATAATTCCAACATATAATTGGTAATAGATTTTGCAAATAAATTATTTTGGCTTTAAAATATTTAGGAAAAAGCTTTTAAAATCCAAGAAAATTCCGAAATTAATTTAATTTTTATTTTTTCAACTTTAACTCAAATAAAACTTCAAAAACTTTAATAAATTTTATTTTTGACTTTTAAAACTTCAGAAATTCAAATAAAGCAATCAAACTCTTTCAAATGTCATAAAATCCAATAAAATAATAACTTTATTTATTTTTATTTTGGTAAGCTGAAATATCATAAGTTGGCTTTTTCGAAAAAAACTTAGCTTGGCCAAAAAGGACAATAGCATGTTGCTGTTTCATAATAGCAAGTTGACTACTACTAAAGTCCTCAGTACACGAGGAAAAAAATAAAATGTACATAAGTTCTTATCATCAATTAATCAAGTTATACGTAATTACGGATGTCTTATATGACTTATGCTAATCTCGCATTGTCATGTAAGAAAAACATTAGACAAATAGCTCAGTTGTAATGACAACTTTCTTTGCCAAAGAATTGCATGCCAACTACAACAAGCAATGAATTTTTGGTTTTTTGAGTAGCTAATTAGTAACATGTTGTTAACGAATAGATCATCTGGCACTTCATTTTCTTTTTCAAGCATCATAGGCAAGCATGACAAATACCAGTCATTGGCTCTAGAGATCACAAGTATCACTAATGAGTATGAAATACTTTCTATATACATGCGTCAAATCAACTATCAACAACTAGTAACCATAGAAGCATATATGATGCAAATACTCCACAACTCAATCCTAACACAATGCCTAACATGTCCAAAGAATGAATCCAGCAGCAATCCATATAAAAAGTAATTAGGAGGAACATGAATGAACCACAGGAGCACCAAGCTCTTAGTACATGAGGTTCTTACCAAGCAACAATCCATATAAAAAGTAATTAGGGAGAATAATGTGTAGGTTCTTACATTCGGCCGGTTGGCGGGGGAAGGATGGGCGGCAGGGGGAGGACTGCGGCGAGGGAAGGACAGACGGCTGGGGGGAGGGGGGAGGGACGACGGCCGGCGACGGGAGGATAGCCAGCAGCGGGGAGGACGGGAGGAGAGAGGGCACATGGGAGTGAGACGAGGAATACAGGGAAAAATGAAGAACGAGCTGGGCTGCGCGGGCTAAGTCGCCACTTTCACGCCACACGAGTTGGTGTGACAAGCTAGCTGGTCACACCATGGGATCTGGCATGACAACTGCCAAGCAAGCCCTCCAAGCTGACACGACGTGCCCGCGAGGGCTAGCGTGGCAACTTTGGCCACGCCACAAGTGGTGGCGTGACCAAAGGAGTCAGAATTGGAAATAAAGTTATCGAGGGGTTAAGTTTAAAATATTATTTAAAAAAGGACTAAATAATAATAAAAATTCACACGAAATAGGGTAAATTTACAGGTCTTTTACGGTGCACTTAATTTAATATGGGTCGTCCATTCTTTTTTATTTAATGGTTTAGATTAGTTATGATTTAGTTATACTACACTTGGTAGTATGAGTAGTATAATTCCGAGAGGGGTGGAATTGTAATTGCTTATGTGGAGATCATATGCCACAAGAATAATATTTTCAACCCTAATTAGAAAAGTCCATATTACCCAAACAAAAAATTATAAATATAAAGAAAAGTTTATTATACACTTAACAAATCAATGATCAGATTTGATTTATACTACCAATAGAATGTACCATAAAATTTGTCCGAATTTAGCGGTTGAATGAGGGATAGATTTACGACCGTTTGGAAGGCATGAAACTCAAAACATAGGAATTGGAAAAAAAACATAGGTTTTAAATGTCATGCTCTCTTAAATCTATCTATTATCTTATTAAAGCAGAGTAAAAAAAAAGCCACCTCGTTCGCTCTCTAGGGCTAGAAATTCACATGTTAATCGGTGAAAAAAAGAGAGAAAGATCTACACCATCAATCATGGTGGGTCTAGATTATAACAGTCTAGATTATACCAGTTTTGAAGGACTCAATAGCCGTGATAACAAGTGGTGATCATCGATGTTGTTGAAGAAGTTAGTGGCCAAAGAAGCTCGATGATGGGGAAGCCCTGACATAGAGGAGATGAAACTTTGTATTGAAGATGGGCTATGGACGATATGAGACCATTAGGTAGCTAGGAGTGTGTCATTACTGGTGAGGGACACGTCGCCGCTGATGATGGCGAAATGATTCTCCATATCGTTAGACAACGACTAAAGTATACATACCAACATTAGTGAAGACGGGAGGTTACCGCGATTAGTGAGGAAGCCACAACATTGAGTTGTCCAACATCGAAGAAGAGGAGCGACCGACACAGGAGAAGACGACGCCAAACATGGATAACATAATACGTGCGTATGTACATGCATGCATCCATTTGAATAAAAGCACAGGCATACAGAGGCAGAGAAGCAAAAAAAACTTAGAGTAGAGATGACACATCCGTAGATAATATGCTCAGGGTCACTGGAGAGAGTGTGACACGTGTCCCCAGTTGGGATCGGTGACGGTTGTATTTGTATGCGTGTTGATGTCGCAATAGCTAGCATTAAGCAGTAATTGGGGAGAGGTAGAAGATAACTATATGGTAAAATATTGCTTTATAAGGGGTAACACCAGAGAGGGATCAATCAAGATTTAGGTTTATCGTTGGAGGTTGAAGTAAAAAAGCTATGACGACGAGAAAAGAGAAGTGACGAGGATTAAACTCTCGATGTATTACTTTAATACATAATAAAAGACCATATGTCTTCATGGTTGTAACCCGTAAGGCTCACGACCTCCGTGGTCGTAGGGATTCCAGAGGTTATTCCGAGGATACCCTGTTTGGATGAGGGCTCATGCGATCCCCCCACGGATGACCGCTTCGAGAAGCATTGAACTGGCATCCGGATCTAACTCCAGGTATATTCCATACCATGTGATGAATGGAACACATGCCATATTGGGTCCATACCACACGACATTTCATAATCTAAAGACACTAACAACAACCACCTTACGGTTGTGTGTCTCACAGGCGCACAATCGTCTAACGGTTGATACTTTGTCAACCATTGCCTCCCTCCGATCGGACACGTCACTTCCCAACAGGTGCCACTTCCAGAAGTAACTGCCACCACTTCGTCAACTACTTAAAGAAGAACACAAACGGCAGAAGGGGGATCGAATCCAAGTCGAAAGATCAACAGACGATTAGATTTAGATAGTATAAACAAGCGTTATGCTCAGTGTAATTAGGATTAGTCCATCGCCTTGTTGAAGGAACCCCTTGTAATAGCCAGTTCATAGCAATAAAGAGCAGTCTCATTCTCTCCCAAGAACTCTCTGCCATTTTCCTCTTTTCATTTCGTAAGATCGGTGACACGATCGTCGACAGCTGGCGTCGTCCGTGGGGAAGAAGGCACTGAGTTCTTGAAGATCACTTTGCTCAAGCATTCCTCATCCGCTTCTTTTGTCTCATTATTGCTCAAGAATATGGCGGGGACTTGGGATGAGGAAAATTGGTTCGATCTAGCGGACTACTCCAACCTCGACATGGACGCATGCATCCGCACCATAGAAGAAAAAAAGATGTCATCGTCCTCTTCCTCCTCCGCTGGTTCGCCAGTCGCAGAGATTGACGAGATCAAACCAAATGGATAAGGATACACCACCACCAACAGTGGCGCTCTTAGAGGAACCGCTCGTTCCGACCAGTTCGGAATGTCTGAATGCCTCTACAAGCCCGGTCAATCCGACCGGCAGGAACGACAATGGGAGCCCAGTGCTACGACTAGAAAGTCCAAGTACTCTCGACATTGTCATGGGCGACCAGTATTCGCCAACAGCTCTTACGTATTCCGGGGGCCAAACGACACATGGTAAGGGTATCGATGAAGTTATCACCGATCGCTGGCCAAGTGGGCATGGTGAAACTCAGCATACGATCGGCAGTTCACCGGATGAGGATAAGTCCACCGTAAAGCCCGTCCGAGGCAGTAATCTTCAACCGCTCTCCATCGTGGAAGCTCCTTGTAGAAGCGCTAGGAGGCTCTCCCTTAGTTACAATGGGAATTTCTCGGAAGATCACTGTTGGCGCCACAAAGTTAACACAATCAGATATACCAATCCGGATGCCATGCACAGTCCTCCACGGGTTAACTTGCCACCACCTACTGGTAGAAATGGTACGGGCGCTCAAGCACCAACTACCGTTGGCAATCGAACTGATAGACATGCATCAGTTAATTCACCTGTTCTTACCCCCTCGTGAGTAAGGAATCAGGCAGGGCCATCCGGGAGGTCGAGGGATAACTCGACTCACCAGATGCCCACTGCAAATGGAAGTTTATCACAACCTTCGGTAACTATACAAAACCTGCAACAAGTTCGAGATATATTAAATAATCCAGACCCTGCTCTAGCAGGAACTCCAGGTTATGATCAGCTTGTAGGTTAAGTGTCAGAGATCCTTCAACAAACCATAAGGCGTACAGAAATGTACCAGGAGCAAAGGAATTCGCAAAGTCACAGGATGACCTCGTCCCAGCGCTCCTCTTTCAGTAGAGGAGGACACGGTCGTGCATAGGATCGAGCAACACCAAGACCCCCTCGTAGGTTCTGACCAGGAAATCACGAGGGAAGACGACTCTTCATAGCAGCCACTCCTCCTCCTCGCCAAGAGGAACAACTACTTGATTCGGGCGATATCATGCATCATCTGAACCAGGTAGGTGGTCAAAGGCGTTATCATAATATCCACGACCGGGTTGGGACACCGGATCCTAGATATGCAAATCTGAGGAACCGATCCCCGACTGACTATAATCTGGCTCCTTTTCAGAGAAGACGCCACGACTCCATTACGGGATGCCGAGCATTTTCGGCAGGTCTCCAAGCTGTTCGTTGGCCGAACAGGTTCCGACCAGCCAACGTAGAGAAGTTCAATGGGACACAAAACCCATTAGAATTTCTTCAGATTTATTCTACCGCCGTCAAGGCTGCTGGTGGTAATGATAACGTAATGGCAAATTATTTGCCTACGGTCCTTGAAGGATCTGCCCGGTCGTAGTTGCTTAACCTACCGGTCGGATCTATCTATACTTGGGAGCAACTCTGCGATACTCTGATCGCCAACTTTCAAGGGACGTACGACCGCCTCAGAAAATAGGATGATCTTCATCGGATGAAGCAGAAGACCAATAAAACTCTTCGACAATATATCAAGACATTCAGTCAGGTTTGTAATTCCATCCCAGAGATCGCAGAATCTTTTGTCATCCAGTCCTTCAAAGCAGGGCTGAGGAATACCGGTTTATGGAAGATATTACAATAAATCCTCCACAAACAACAGTCGAGCTTTTCGACATAGCAGACAAATACGTGGCCACTAGCGAAGCAGTCGAATGGTATGAATCTGTTGATCAAAAGGACAAAAATCCCCAGTTGGATCTGAAGAAACAGGAGAAGAAAGGTAAGAAGTCTCTCAAGAACAAGAAGAATCGTAAGCCTGACAACAAGGAAGTCCTTGCGATTCCAAAGAAATATACAAAGGGTAAGAAAGATTTCACCGGTCAGAACAAAGTTAAGGCTCCAACTAGTGACTTCAAGAAAAGCAAGAAGTTGTGTCCACTTCACAAAGTGGCAGGGGCATGATCTGTGCACCTACCGGGCCTAGCAAAGTAAGCTGAAAGATTACTACTCAGGCAAAGGACCCTTCCCCTCCATAACGGAACTCGGAAAATCAAACTCCAAGAAGGATAAAGATGGCGATGAAGAGATGGACTACCAGGAGCCGCAATATACGGTGGATATGATCTTCAAAGGATCCTCCTCATACGATTCTAGACATCATCTGAAGGCCATGGAGAGAGAGGTCATTCTTACCGAGTCTCCGATCACTATCAAGCCGTCCAGGTGGTTGGAAACCGTAATTTCCTTTAGCAAAGAAGACTGCCTCATCCCGTCGACTCAACCAGGTAGGTTTCCTATCATAGTTGAACCTACTATTAATAATTGTAAAGTTAATCGAGTCTTAATAGATGGAGGTAGTTCTTTAAATATTTTGTTTGCGGGCGCATTAGAAGAAATGTGGTTCCCATGGTCCAAGGTGAAACCTGTGAAATATGTCTTCCACGGCATAGTTTCTGGTTCTACCGCCAAACTGATAGGACAGTTGTCCCTACCGGTTACGTTCAGAAGGCTCGACAACTTTCGAACAAAAAAGATTCCATTTGATGTGGTCGATTTCGAAACCGCATACAATAGAATCCTTGGTCGTCCGGCTCTAGCAAAATTCCTGATAGCCACGCACTATGGTTATCAGAGTCTAAAGATGCCAGGATCGAAAGGTGTCATCACGGTTCGAGGAGACCGCAAAATAGCTTATGCATGTGATCGAAAGTCCTTAGAACTGGTCGATGAGCTTTCGACCAGGGAAACTAACCCGTCACCTATGCAGGTTAAGCACTCAAGGCCAAAGATAGTGCCAAAGTCTTCCGATCAGACCAAGGAGGTACCAGTCGGCAAGGACGCTCCTCCGGGAGGCGTCAACACTCCATCTAGGTCAAGAAGCGCTGATGTGTCTAACCAGAAGGTACTGGTCGGGGCAGGACTCAACCTCAAATAGGAAGAGTCGCTCGTATCCTTCCTCCGAGCAAATCAGGATGTATTCGCCTGGCAGGCGTCCGACATGCCCGAAGTCTCTAGGGAGGTGATCGATTACAGGCTAGCTCTCTAGCCTGATAAAAAACTGGTCAAGTAGAAGCTCCGGTGTTTTGCACTTGATCGGAAGGAAGAAATCCAATCTTAGATTGATAAGTTCCTTAAGGTTGGGTTTATTCGTGAAGTCGACCACCCAGAGTGGCTCGCCATTCCTGTAATGGTTAGAAAAAGTAATGGGAAATGACGAATGTGTATTGACTTCACAGATCTTAATAAAGCTTGTCCGAATGATAACTTTCCCCTTCCATGCATTGATCAACTTGTAGACTCCACTTTAGGGTGTGAGTTTTTAAGTTTTTTAGATGCATACTCAAGTTACCACCAGATTAACATGAATAAAGAAGATGAAGAGAAAACTTCCTTCATCACTACATATATCACTTACTGCTATGTTAAGACGTCGTGTGGTCTAAAAAATACTTCTGCGACTTTCCAAAGGTTGATGCAGAAAACCTTTGATCCTCAGATAGGTCGAAATCTGGAAGCCTATGTTGATGACTTGGTCGTAAAAAGCATCAACACCGGCGACCATATTTCCGACCTACATGAGACTTTCAATAACTTAAGAAGACATAACCTTAAGTTAAATTCAGAGAAGTGTGTGTTTGGAGTTTCGTCTGGAAAGCTTCTTGGGTTCCTAGTTTTGGCTAGAGGTATTGAGGAAAATCCATCAAAAATTTTGGCCATCGACCAGATGCGCCCTCCGACCACAAATAAAGAAGTCCAAAAACTAACCGACTGTATGACAGCGCTAAGTCGTTTCATAGCACGGTTAGGTGAGAAGGAACTTCCTTTCTTTAAACTCCTTCGGAAACACGGAAGATTTGAGTGTACTAAAGAGGCAGACGATGCCTTTGAGGAACTTAAAAAGTACCTTACGAGTGCCTCAATCGTAGTCTCTTCGAGATCAGGGGAAACATTGCTGATTAACGTGGCTGCAATGCCACAAATGATCATCAGTGTGCTGGTTGTTGAACGTGAAAACATTCAACGACCAGTATATTACGTAAGCGAAGTCTTACATGGACCAAAGGAACGATATCCACAAGTACAAAAGCTACTCTATGGACTCCTTATGGCTTCAAGAAAACTAAGGCATTACTTTTAGGCCCACAAAGTGGTCGTACCAATCAGATATCCCTTGGGTTAAGTCCTTGGAAACAGAGAATCATCAGGACGAATAGCAAAATGGGCGGTTGAGCTTGGGGTGTTTGACCTCCATTTCATCTCATGAACAGCAGTCAAGTCCCAGGTAAAAGCAGAATTCATTGCCGAATGGACAAACCCTGAACCCACCCAAGGGCCTGAGTACGAACACCACGATGAGTGGACAATGTACTTTGACGGTTCCTTGATACTCAAAGGCTCGGGGGCTAGAGTTGTCTTGATATTCTCTACTGGCGAACACATCAAGTACGCCATCCGGTTGAACTTTCCTGCTACAAACAATGTGGCAGAATACAGAGGTTTACTGGCAGGACTCTGAGCAGCTCGTTCATTTGGGATTCGCAGATTATTAGTGAAAGGCGATTCTCAACTAGTAGCGAATCAAGTCAGAAAATACAGAAACTCGAAAAGCCCTTCTTCGATTTTTAGATCCAACACCTTCCTAGAACGGAAAACTTTCTGGCAGACCAGTTGGCACGAATGGCCTCCACCAGGTCATCTTTCCCGCCCCGAGTTTTTCTCGAGTAACTCAATTCACCCTCAGTGGTCGAGCTTTCCAAGGACATAGATGTTCCACTAGAGGTCGTACAAATCGATCCATAGAACATGAGTACTCCACAGATCGTTGATGGTTGGCGCCGTTGTGATCACGGTAGAGAATGGATGACGTCGATCTACAATTATCTTCAGCATGGCATCATTCCTGACGATGATGTAGAGGCCGATCGTATAGCACGAAAAGCCAAATCATACACTCTGATCGAAAGTACCTTGTATAAACGAGGATCTCACGGAGTGTTGATGAGATGCATATCTCAAACGGATGGGATTAAGTTGCTTTTCGACTTTCATGGAGGAGTCTGTGGAGCACATCATTCCTACAGAACGTTGGTCAGTAAAGCCTTCAGGCAATGATACTACTGGCCAACTGCCCTTCATGATGCAAAAGAGCTCGTGACAAAGTGCGTACAGTGTCAATTTCATAGTTGACAAGTACATCAGCCGGCACAAGCTTTGCAAAGCATACCTCTTTCTTGGCCTTTTGCAACTTGGGGACTAGACATTCTGGGACCTTTCCCAAGAGCACCCGGGGGCTTCGAATTCCTTTTCGTCATGATTGACACGTTTACAAAATGGATAGAAGCCAAGCCAGTTGTTAAAACAACAACTGAAGCTGCTAAGAGGTTCCTCACAAAAAATGTGATCACACGACTTGGCATACCAAGTCCTATAATCACAGACAACGGTACCCAGTTCTCTAGAGAAAATTTTCAAGAATTCTGCGACGATCTAGGTATTAAGGTACATTTCGCTTCTATTGCTCATCCGCAGAGCGATGGAGCAGTAGAGCAGGCTAATGGTGTCATAATGAAAGGAATAAAACATCGAGTGTTCGACCAGTTAATCAAACGGTCAGGAGTTTGGGTTCAAAAACTTCCTTCCGTGTTATGGGTTGTTCGAACCACGACCAGTCGTGCAAATAGTAAAACTCCATTTTTTTCTGGTTTATGGTGTTGAAGTAATGCTTCCTCCAGAACTAAAGCTAGACTCTGCTCGTACTGATTGTTACAGTGAGAACGATCAACTTCAACGAAGGCTCGATGACGTTAATTTTCTTGAAGAACGACGAAACCAAGCCCTTATTCAATCAACAGTTTATCAACAAGCCATGCGAAGGTACCACAGTCGTAAGGTGCAACCTCATAGCCTAGCTGTAGGTGATCTGGTTCGACGATGAATTCAGAATCAGGCTAATCGCAATAAACTTTCTCCCAAATGGAAAGGTCCATACACTGTGGTCGAAGTCACTCGACCTGGTTCGGTACGACTAGCTATGTCAAACGGATGTGTTTTGTCAAATTCTTGGAATATTGACCAACTGCGTAAGTTCTTTTTATAATTTCATTTCCATAATTTCAATTTTTTAATAAAGATGCATTTCCTTTACTTTTCGACGAATGATGTTGCCGATATATCTGTCTTTTCATCTGGTTTGTATACTATTGTTACCTCATTGGTCGGAGAAGACCAAATTCTCTCCGATATCCTTTCTAAGGATCTTTATTACTCTATGGCTACGACATAAAGTCCAACGTCGTAAGGGTCCTAGTCATGACCATTCAGACAATGGTTCCCACGCGCGACCTATGCTCTTTTCTTAAAGAATTGTACGAGTAACAGGAGCATCACACATGTAACTACATATAGTATTATACATGCTATATATTTCTGGGACTACATTTCTTACCTTCAATAATTTGCTCTACTCTTGTTTTGGCTACTGGCCGGGACACGGAAAGCCTCCTAGTCGAAGTCACTCCTTCTCCGCACGTGGTCCTGCCCACTGGAAGGAGCTTCGTAGCGACGGTCTATTTCTTACATTCCTCGCTACCAGTCGGAACTCGAGCAAGGACACTTTTCGCGAAGTGTTTCTTTTAGTCTCTAGTTCTTAGCAACCCTTACGACCAGTTTTGGATAAGATTTATAAACAAGTTCACTTGTCGATTTTTGCATACATATTTGCATATTATCTTATCAATCAATACAAGTCTTAAACATTTTCCATTCATACAAGGTACTTCACAGTATTTTGATTATGGAAATGACCTAAGACTAGTCGAAATCACAAGCTGGTTCCGACCACACTAATTTTCTAGAAATACTTAGATCATATTTTATAATATTGTCGGTGTTTTAGAACCGAACTTACGTAAAGATTGTTTGATTCGGGGGGTTCCTCTAGGCTCAAATCACATAGAGAGAGGCGACACGGGGATTTTTATATAGGTTCGGGCCTTCTCCTGAGAGAATAACAACCCTACTCCTGTGTGTATGTATTGAGTATGCTGGATTACAATCTCAAGAGTAAGACTAGAATGATGCGCCTTGTGCTCTTGATCTCCTCTCCCCTGATCCTTTTGATGATTCTGTCTTTTATAGTGCTTGGAGTGTGCTGTTGTTCTTCTAGTCTAAAGGGCGCCTTGATGTTCCGGATTATGGAGCCGTTACTGGAGATTATTGTGGGAGTAGTAACGTTCCCACGTTGCTAGGCAGTTATCATCATGATAGGGAGTTAAATCGTGCTATTATTTTAGAGAATAATAGCGTAGTTTACTGTCCATATCTTAAAATATGGTGCGAAAGATTCCCTGGTCGATTAGGCCCACATGTCTATAAGATACATCGACTAGAGACTGGCCGTAGAAGAGCTTACGACCAGGCGGTGGTCGTGGAATTGCTTGCGACCATAAACTGATCGTAGAAGAGCTTACGATCAAGCCATAGTTGTAGAAAGACTTACGACTATGGGATAGTCGTAGAAGGACTTACGACTATGGGGTGGTCGTAGAAGAACTCACGACCACCAGCCTCTCCCTTATGAATATTAATGGGTATACTCAAGAACAATATGACGTCATTATTATCCATAATATGAATTACAGATAAATAATTAAATGAGGATTATTATGTCCTCGTCAAGATTTAAATGGCAAGTGAGCAAACATTTTTAATACTTTAAATAACAGCGAGTAATAACATTAGACACCACCAAAACATCTACAGGTGGCTGCCCCTGCAGCACACAAACGTAGCATGAGAACCACTCTCAATACCACCCATCAAGTTTTAAGTTAAAATTCCAAAATATTGAGTCTAATTCTTGCGGGAAATAACCAAGTGTGTCCATAACCTAGGATGAGGCTATTCGAATAGATTAAACCATGCAGCGGTGTACAACTTTACCCACATGTCAGCCCGCTCCTTTTGCCACTGGATAAAGCACACTTCCGAAGGTATGCCGGTAGAGCTAAGTCCTACAAGACGTTTTCCAATGGAATGAATTAATTAAGAGTCGCACGTATGGGGGGTTAACCCTCTATGAACCGCCCATCCCGGGCTCCCACGGAGGACCCATACGTTGTGTCGGACACATCGGCCTAGCCTCAGCAACTACTGATGCTCATCAGGTGAGGAAACCTAAATCCGAAACCCACTCCGCACATTCCCAACAACAACAGAACAACAGAACATTTTTCTCCTAATCTACCACCGGCAACTCATTAATTAACACCTCCCAAAGTACTGAGTCAAGAGGGTTCCCATATGCCCTCATGTGGTTGCACACAATAGTGCTGGATCAATGGCACAAGTAATTCGGTCCTTATTGACTCAGGTACGAGCCATACACCCAATAATCAGACCAACAACCATTTGCCAGAGTCCAAATCGTTTTATTTTCATTTTTAGTTTTTCAAATATAATAGCACAAGATGCTGGATATAACATAATAAAAATGATTTATGTGATAGAGGTCGTCAACGGAGTCGACAACCGCCCAATCTACCGGAAACTAAGCATTGCTAAGCATGACACCGAATAACATAAATAGACCATATAACTTCCACCGGGCTCTAATTATTAACTTAGGCTAGTGTCTAGGGATGAACAATTTTAGGGAATTCATGCAATAGGATTAACTACCTCTAATCGCAAACATAACTTGACAAATAAAGCATGCATACATAAAGTTGCAAAACAAGATAATAATTTTAGATATAATAGGATCAACATGCATAAAAGGAATGGGTGCTTGCCTTTGCTTGTTGGTACTCTGGACATTCTTACGATCATCTCTGTTACACTCCCGAATCATCGTCATCAAAAGATAAAAACTGGCAAAGCGAAAACACCGAATAAACACCAAAATTCCAAAAGTCTCCAAAAATTATGAAATTAATACAGAAGGTAGATTAAGATTTTATATTATTTTAGAATAAAAATTATTTGATTTGGAGTTTGTATGTGAGAGTTATAACCTAAACAATTTCTACCGGAGATGAAAATCAAGAAAAAGGCTTGTTGTCCGAATTTTACTGTTTTCACAAAACTTTCTGAAGTTGTGGTTGAGATACATTTTATATGGCATGGAAGAGATTTAAAAGTTATGATCAATAAAAATTGAATCACCCCATTTGGAGTTCAAAAGAATTCCTTATGGATTTTTGAAGTTAATCCAATTTCTAAATGTAAAAATAATTCGCTATCGAAATGAATTTGAATTCTGAAATTTTATACGAAAGTAACATGTTTAAAACTTATTTCAAGTTAAAGTACATTAACAATGAAAACCAACAAAACTGGTTTCACTCAAATTAGAGTTGTTTTGAGTTAGTTATGAATTTATCCTAAGTACATACTAAAGATTTTTAAATCTTATAGCTATTATCATGACATGGCAAAAAGCTACTGCCATATTGATAAACAGACAGCCTCACTTCTTGTCTTCTAAATGATTTTACTCTTTTAAAACAAAAGCTAAAGGCTAGGTTACTCAATATGATGTCTACTGACATTTTTGCATTTGACTTGGCTTTAGCTCACTGTTTATTTGGGTACTGCATTTCAATTCTTGCCTCCCATTTATCTCTTGCTCTTATTAGATTAATTGCTAATGGTTACTATATCAACCTAATTTCCTATTTGCATAAGAACTGCCCTTAGCTTACTGCCCTAATCAAATCCCTATCAAAATCATTAGGTTGTTAAAGGGCTACTAAGCACTGTCAAACTACTTTAACTACTAGCTAAGCTTAACTATTATCATGTGGTTTGTAAAGTTAAAACCTCCATTATTTGTTTACTTACTTACTGTTTGGAGGTGTTGTTAACTTAATCTTCTCACTTAACTCAATCATCCAATTGTTAATTACTTTTAAACATGCATGAAAAATAAAATGCCATGCTTAATATGATGAGTATGCAACAAGGACCACTAATTAATATAAACGCAGTAACGCGATTTAACTAAAGATTTTACCACCACACGTGCTAGGTGTGCGACTACCACCAGATGTCGCCTTCTCGGTGCTCGTTTGCGTCCGCCGTAGTTGTTGCCTAACTCGTCCGTGCCTGCACCCACGGTGTCGCCGCATGCATGCGCCGTCATTGCCAAAGTCGTCGAGGTTGGCCGCACGCATGCACCAGCCGAGCCGGCCGTGCACTCGACACCACCTTGTTGACGCCGTGGTCGCAGCGAGTATGCGCCGCACAAGCCGCTATCGGCACTCGGGCTCCCGAGGCTGCGCCGCCGCTTGTTGGGCTGCACTCGCTGCTCCGCTGCCGTGCTCCCTCACCTTGGGCTGATGCCGTGCCCTCGGGGCCATCACTGTAGCGTCGTGCCATGCCACTGGCCGAGCCACAGCGCCACAGCTGCCGCGCGCTAGCTTCTGCCACTGCTTGTCTCCATGCGCTCGCTCCAGCATGCGCCCGCGGCCTTGCTCCCGTCGTTGCCGTGCGCCAATCTGGCCACCTCCGCAGCACCCATGCCTTGGCGCCCCTGCATGCTGGCTGGTCCTCCACCGCTGCGTGCATGCACTGCCGTATGCATGCATGCACGACCTCTGCCCGTACATCTCCGGCCATGACCATGCCATGCACAGTGCATCGCTCCTCTTCCTCCTCTTGAAAAACGCTCAAGCGACAATGCATGCGCGGGCTAATTGCATGAATGGAAAGTCCTCATGACGACGAACGCGATGGCATAACATGCATGAGCAGATTTTGTGTCTTTGGTGGTGTTCGGAAGGAGAGAAGGTGGGTTAGATGGACATGTACAAATGATCTTGCTTGATGACTACAGGTGAGGAGGGAAATGGCTCTCAGCTGTGCTGTTGGAAAGAAAAGAGCTAGTAGTGGGAGAGGAGATGCCTCGGCTAGGAAGAAAATTGGTTGTGGTGTGAGAAGTGACGAATGGGAAATTGTTTGAGAAAGAAAGAACAGTGGTAGGGGGATGGTTCAGCTGGGAGCTTGCTCTCTTCGGGGAAGGAGAGATGGTAGTAGAAGATCAATAAAGAAAAGGAGAGATGGCAGTGTGGGTGGTGTTCGGCTGGCAAGAAAATAAGCATAGGGTCATTCGGTTGGGGGAGGAAAGAAAAGGCAGTGGGGTAAAATAGTATTTCTCTCTTCTTTTCTCCATCTTGTTCAAATGGCATTGCATGCGGGATCCGCTTACGAAAATGAAATGCTTACGCGATGACGAATGCAACGATATAACATGCAAAGCTCGAATTTGGGTTTTTGATGGAGATTGCGAGGAGAGAAATTGGGAAAAAGAATGGACACACAGGTGTTTTATCTGCTACTTCATTTCTTCGTTCGCGAATTCGCTCAAACTGCCGTGCATGCGAAAATGAATAGCAGAAATGGGTTGGTCGTGCGATGACGATCGCAGTGGTATGACATGCATGGCTTAGTTTTGAGTTTTTGGATGAGATTTGAAGGAGAGAAGCGAAAGGAGTTAGTAGGGAGGGAAAAAGGGATATGATAGGAAAAGAAGGGACACACTGGCGTTTCGCCTACGGTCGGTTGAACTGGAAAATGAGAATGGCGATACTAATGCATGCATGACGACATGATTTTTATGATGCATGCGAATCAAGATATCAAAATAATTAAATTTAAATACAGTCTTTCAAACCATTCGATTTAGTATTGATTATTATTACTTGATGTACGAAGAATTGCAACCCATGCTTTAATTAATTCCTCAATTTGTACTTAGTAATTATGCTGAGTTTAGATTTTTAATTATCAATTTTAAATTCTATTTGTTTTATTTATCTATTAAGTTTGCGTTTTAAATTCAATCTAAAAAATGAACATGCAAATTAAATAGGGAAACAAATAATCTGCAAAAATTCCAGAAAAATTCAAACAAGCATAACAGAGAAGGTAGAACCAAAATAAAATATTCTACACTTGTAACGTTTTTAGTTTTGCCCCAAATTCAAATTGAGCTTTTGAATTAGAGGAGTATTGGAGTGCTATGTTTTAAATTCTAGTCTTCAAATATCACAGGAATATCAACATATGGGTTACACAAAAAGTTTTAAAAAGTCAAGAATTTCATAAATGCACATTAGATACTTAACTAATCCAACTTATAGATCTTGGGCTATTACAACGATCTTGCAGGGTTGTTACTAACCTTGGTTTGGAATGTAGGAATTCACATGAATCCTGTAGCAGTTTCTTTAAAGGCTACATAAGGCACTCATGATTTTTTTTAGTGATTTCTATGAAACGGTGTCACGTGAAATTCCTGCGTTCCAAACAGATTATAAAAAGAGTTGCAGGTATTTTTTGGAAACACAAGACAAGATCACAGCTCCATGTTTTACATTTGTACTAAAATCGAAGATGACTTTTAAAAATTATACAATTTAATGTTCCAAACTTCACGCAAGCACAGCACATGCGATCTGGCCGATTTGGCCAAATCCGATGAGAACCTTTTGTGTTGAGGACGGCAAATCAAGACCACCGTAGGGAGGAGGAGATGGGTCAAACATCTCGTCTGACAGCGTGATTCGCTCGCGCTGTTCTCTGATCTCCTGCCAGTCTAGCCCGAGACCCCCTCTATTTTGCCCAAAGCTCTTGCCTTTGGAAAGTCAATTCAAATAGTACAACTCCAAAAATTATTTGGAAGGTGCCTTTTGTTTTGGAATTTCAAAACAATACATTAAAAATGACTCGAATAGGTATACTTTATTTTGGAATTTCAAAAGAATTTGTGAGTTAGTGTGTTCTTTGCAACATCTCGGGCTGGTCCATCCTCTCCTCTCTATATAAGACCGGTCATCTTCGCGTTGCTTCTCAACGCCGTTTGATTTGCCTGCTGTCCTCTTCGCTTCCCAAAACCCTCCTGACCCTTGTCGTTTGCACGAGAAAGAAGCAGCAGCCGGAGCCCGGAGGGAGCGATCCGATGGCCGCCGAGACGTACATCACCGACGTGGCCTTCGGGGAGGACGTGATCACCGCCACCGTGACGTCCTCCGGCGCGGCCGTGGAGGACTGGCTTGGGGCGGTCCGCTCCCTGTACCGCCGCCACCTCCGCGGCCTCGTCGTCGGGCTCGACGTCGAGTGGCGCCCCAGCTTCGGCGGCGGGCAGAACCCTGTAGCGCTCCTGCAGCTCTGCGTCGGCCGTCGCTGCCTCATCTTCCAGCTTCTCCACGCCGACCGCATCCCCATGGCCCTGGCGGCCTTCCTTGCCGACCCCGACCTCCGCTTCGTCGGCGTCGGCGTGGAGGCGGACGCCGAGCGCCTGAGCGACGACTACGGCCTCGAGGTGGCCAGCACGGTGGATCTGCGCGGCCTGGCAGCGGAGGGGATGGGCAGGCCGGATCTTCGCCAGGCCGGGCTGCAGGCCGTGGTGCGCGCCGTCATGGGCGCCAACCTTGTGAAGCCGCAGAGGGTCACGATGAGCCGCTGGGACGCTTATTGCCTCTCCGGGGAGCAGATCCAGTACGCCTGTATCGACGCCTTCGTCTCCTTCGAGGTCGGCCGGAGGCTGCTCACCGGCGCCCACTACTTCTGATGATCGCCGATCTAGGTGATGGCCGTGGTGAGTGCTGGGAATTTGCACTCTCAATAGTTAATTAATCTATCTTGTCCTAGCGCGTTTCGATTCAGTTCTTGCTGCATATTGCTCATGCTCTCGTAGTGTTAGGTAAGGGTTTAGGTGTTCTTTCCGGTGAGGGTTTAGGAGCTTTTGGAATGGAAGAATCAGGCAGTCGCAGTGGTGAAGATCAAACTTTCTGAGCAGGGAAAGATTGTGGCTACAAGCAGGTAGCACGCGTGTTATGCTCTTTGTGCCGATCGAGACTTCGAGCTCTATGAAATCTTCTGCTCAATTATGCTTTTTAATCAGTGGTACTATTTTTATTTTTGTGCTAGATGCTACTACTGCTTTCGCCTTTCAGTTAACACCGTCGCCAATTGGACGTTCCAAATTTCCAATAGAATGTGTTATACAGCTTCGACTGTATGCTACTTACCAGTTCATAGAATTGCCTGACAATTTAGAATTTCAGTATTTTTTGGCGAGGATTGGCATCATACTTTGGTGTTCACTTTCTGTTAGCGTGTTATTGATGACTTCTTTTTTGCTTAATTCATTGCATCCTCTAATGAACCGGCGGGCGGCGGTTGTTCTGGTATTAGCATTTTTGCTTATGCAGCATTGCTACGGAGAAAAAACATATTACATCAGCACGTTGAGCTGCGCCGTCGTTAGGCTTAGACTACGCCAATCCATTTACTCTCGTCGTGGTGTCACGGTGAGGTTTGCTCTGGCCTACTTCGCGTCTCTATTACCGTGTTTGGTACTTATGATCAAACTCTGATACGGACCGTGTAGCACCTCCGCTGTTGTGCTTACGCTGCACCTTCGACTCTGCCGCCATGTGCTACGCTCGTTCCACCGTATTGCAGTGAACACATTAGACCTGCGGTCCAACAATGTGGCCAATGCCTCCCTAGCTGTGTCGTCGATGTCCAGATCACCAACCTAATGAAAACATGATCACCAACCTTAGCCTTTCAACGGATAATGAAAACATGATGATGATAGTTTAGTCACATGACCGCATGTTTGTCGTGATGCAATCAAATGTATATGTGAATGAAACACGTACACAAATAGAAAAAAAATAGCATGTGCAATCAATATACAAATAATACTTCCAAAGCACTCCACCACCGAGTGGCAGCCTGGCAGGGACGCAAGAGATGTCGCCTGTTCCAGACGAAAGCGGGGTAAAATCAGATCGATGGGCAGAGGAGGAAAGCAGAGACGGAAGAGGGAAGGAACGCAACATATGTCGCCCGTTCTAGACAAGAGCAGGGTAAAATCAGATCAATGGACAGAGGAGGAAAGCAGAGACGGAAGAGGGAAGGAAATGTGGCACCTTGTGTGTCTTCAAGCGGGTGGCGGAGAGAAGAGAGGCGGCACCTTTTGGATCTCCAAGTGCCAGTGGCACAGAGAGCAGGAGCGACGTTGACGATCTGTGCGAGAGGCTAGGGGTAGCGGCGTAGCTCTGGGAGAGTGAGCGCAGTGCGAAAGGGGGAGTCCAACGCTCGGAGAGTGAGCGCACGCAGCGTAGATGGACGAGGAGGTTTTGAACCGCGTGGTTCACTCGTTTTCGTCGAACGAAATGGTTCGGTATCTCCCTCGAATATTCCCTTTCATCGAACGAGTTGGTAAGGGACGAATCAGTTCCACTCAACGAACCAAACTCATGAACATCGCCGTTCCCGAACCATCAGGTACATGACCCCTTGTTCACTCATCCAAACACACCTGTATAAGAAGCTTCGTAGTCGGGAGGGTTTTTGAGCCTCAACTAACGGGTGGAACCCAACTTGGAGGCAGGGGTGGAACCAATTGGGCCCACCTGGTGTCACAGGACACCGAGTCCAAAAAAATAGCAGATATTATCATGTATATACTATGCGTGCACCTTTTAGCCCAAAATCTATGCACCCCGGTTTAGTCCAACCTCCGGACTTTTTTAGTCTTTTACTGTATAAATTACTATTTAGTATATGATGTTATATGTACAGTAAAGTGGTAAACTCTGGTCATTTTCGTTCTAGTCTGAGGCACTATTAGAACATCTCCAAATGCGCCACGTGGCCAGGCCAGTGCTAGCGGTGTGTCCCACACATGCCATGTAAAAGTGAGGGACGCGAGAGTGACACATTGAGGCGCTCTTAGGCCTTGTTTGGATCTCCTGTCTTAGCAAACGCAAATTTTGGAAAACTGTTTTTATGTAAAATCTTGTTTGGATCTTCTAACTAACATGAGTTTGACCAAAGCTAGTTTTCTCTAAACCCAAAATTTCGGGTTTTAACAAAAACTACTAGGAGCTGTTTTTATCAAAACGTGTATATGCTTATACTTGTTTCGTAGTTTGTTAGCTATGCCCGCATCTAACACCTTTGTGAACCGAAAATTCTTAAATTAAAAAAAGAATGGAACTTCTATCATTTTTTGTTCCATCTGTTGTCTCCCCATGGAGCATGAAGGCTCAACCCACATGGCCACTATCGTGGCACTGAATGTGTAGGAGAATATAAGTATGCAACACCGTCCATGGTTCCATACTTCCATAAGCCATGGTTGAAATTTTGTTATGGTTATGGTTATGGTTTTCTAATATTAGTGATCAAATGTGTTTATGTGAAGAACTCAACCAAACAAGATGTTAACAAAGCTTATAAGATAAACTCGTTTTGGTGTACACAAGCCAAGCAAAGTATTCTATAAACTCATACTACCATAATACCAACTTACAATTGGTTTTCCTAAAATTCCTAGTAAAACCATTTTTCTAAACATTGATTTCTATTTCACATGATCCAAACAACTACTTAGGAGAGAGATGCGCGAGGGGAGGGGGTTGACACGTGAAGGCGCACTAACTCCAGGTGTACCCTGTGTCAGGGTGGGTTCCACACATGAGAAGCAAATGAAAAAAAAAACGAGTATATTGCATGTAATCTACGTAGGAGAGAGAGGCCAGGTAGTGGCCCGTGAAGCGCACTGACACCAAGGTGTACCCCACATAGGGATGGCAATCTTGCCCGATTACCCGTGTACCCGCAGGCAAAAACCCTAATAGAGGTGGGTTTGTTCTTCATTTATTGCCCATGGGCATGTTCATGGGGGGCAAACTCCGCCCGACGGGTAAACGGGCATGGGTACGGGGGAGCTCCACCCGTGCCTGTTCCACCCGATTACCCGCCATCTCCTACTGACAGGTGGGCCACATTTTAAAAACCCTAACCTGCCTATTTTGTTATGAAATTGGTATGGCCGTCATTTTGATATGTGAGCGTATTTTGTTATCAGTTGGGCCATTGCTGGATAGCATCTATGTGGTGATACATAGTTCCTGTCTCTTTAATGTGGTAGCGAATCCCTAATGATAGAACATGTATATTACTGCATTTAGACGAGAGAACGCAGGGGGGTTCTCTTTAGGTTTCAAAAAGAATATGTTGCAGAAGATAAATTTGCAACACATATTTTTTTTAATTAGTCTGTTAAACGTTTGTAGCCTCGAGGTGTGAGTGTCCAGTAGCCAAATAATCCATCCTGTATATGGCAAAATGACATGAGTCTTTGTACTTCTGAATTTGCAGTAAGCTCTTGCTACACTCAGGTATGATGCTCACAGGTTCCACATCCTAAAGTGAACCCTTGCAATTCATTAAAACTGTACAGAGGCTTGTCGACTGTGAGCCTGTGACTTTGTTGCCTAAAGAATGGAAGGGGGAAAAAACTTCATTTGTTGCAAAGTCAGCATGCTCTTTTTTAATGTACCTTTTTTTATATCATCGCATAATTTACCCTATGTTACTGATTATTGATGTGTGAATATGGTGTCTCATCAACATTACATTTTAAAATGTTTGCGGGTACATGGGCATGCCCGCGGGCGACGGGTATGGGCGAGGTTCTTCGCCCGTCGTCCTTCGTGGGTATGCCCTTGGGGGGGAAATCGGGGTCGCGGGTATGGGTATGGGCGAGCACTACCCGTGCCCGCTGCGCCCGATTGCCACCCCTAACCGTCCCCACATACAAAAGAATAGAGTGCAAACCCGTCAAGTCGCGAGTTTGTACAGTTAATTAAGGCAATATTAGGCCTGTGATAGAGCGAGGAAAGAGGAGGGTGAGAGGAGCACTTGTGTGGCACTAAAAAATGATTTTCGTAAATCATGTTCGATATGGAAGTTGTTGCCGCTAAGAAACGGGTAAGTCCAGCAGGTCTGGTCTAAGATGGATTCTTCATCTATTCAGTAGACGATATAAAGGAGGGATTCTTAACTATTATACCATAGTTTTATAGAAGAGCAATAAAGAGAAGCAAGAAATCTTTTTATATCTCTGTGTTCAATCTACTATTCTATACTTGTGTTCTTGCATTGTTCTTACGATTCCACGTTTGTCTACGAGGTAATCGCTCGGATTGGACTCGCTAGCGATGGTTACTCAATACGTTATTAGCATGACTACGGTCTCCGGCCTGTACGGATTGAAAATGTAATCGTCGAGAACGACACTCGTAGATCGAATCGTTTTCTAGATCGCTTTCAATTCCGCAATTGTTGCTTTCTAGTTTGTTTTATCCTAAGGTACAAATCTGCTCTAATCTACCGCGAGTCGACTTAAAGTCGCTGGCATAATGCCGATCGGTGGATTGCATGAAAGAGCAGATGTCGATTGCACTATGGATGGTAGATTGCAAATTCCCTGTAATCTCCGTGAGACGACTTGCAGTCGCCGACACAATGCCGATCAGATGATTAATCGAAAGAAAAAGGGATTGTGGGTTGCATAATAGATCCTAAATCTCATGCATGAACATTAATAGGATGAACAATACACGAAAAAAGGCCAAGCGGGCCGGGAGAACGGCCCAAAATTGGCTCGGTCCAGGCAAAAAAGGAAAAAAAAAGGGAAATCCCGAATTTTACAAAAAGTCCCTCAAAATTTTCTGAAATAACGCGCAAAATTTTCTCAGAACTGAAAATTCGCGGTTTAGCCCCTGAAAATTGCAGAATTCGTCGAAAATTCATATTCCAACCGAAAAGGGCATCGAAAATTCATATTTTGAATCGGTTTTTGAATCGTTTTAGCATTTGAAACATGTTTAACTTTGTTATGATTATTTCTATGCAATTTATGTATTTTATTTACTGTTTTTGATTATCTGTGATTGTTTATATTACTTTTAATCACTGAAAATAACAGTAAATCATGAAAAATGCATAGAGAAATATAGGAACATTATGAGAATTCTTTCAACCATTTTATGCAAATTACCAGCAGTACTCTTATGAATTGTTTGCATGAATATGCAAATGACTGGCATTACGAACTAGGAGTTCAAAGAACTGGCCCAACATGGCCAGAATTACTTGACTTGGGCATCAGATGTCGAGATCGTACTTGGATCCAAGAAGCTCCGTACTGCTATCGGACTTGGCACCTCGAAGGATGTTACTCCAACTGCTGAGAAAAATAATCAGGCATTTCATTTTCTCAGACACTATCTCTGCCTAATGCTCAAGAATGAGTATATGGCGGAGAAGAATGTACTAGCTTTGTGGACCGCACTGAAGAAGCGGTTCGAGAAGCTGAAGTACATCATTCTTCTTCAGGCAGAACAGAAAGGGAACCGACTACGTTTTGCTGACTACAAGACCGTGGGGGAGTATAACTCTGTTTTGTGTAGAATTTGTACCAGTTTTCATGAGGAGAAGATTGAGAAAACCCCCTCTACCTTTCACCCGAATGCGGTGCAATCCGCACGCAACTATCGTCAAGACGGCTACAAGGAGTATGACGAACTGATTGACATCATGCAAGTTGCGAAAGCTCAAGATGAGATTCTAAGGAAGAACTACATCTCACAGCCGCCTAGTAGCAATATTGGCCATGAAATCAATGCTAGCAGCTACACAGTAAGGAAGCCTCACTCAAAGGAAAGAGGCAAGAAGGGTAAGGTCATAGGTCGCAAGACCAAGCAGAATGCTTAAGCCAAGAAGGCGAGGACAAAAGAAGCGCGATGCCAAGCCCTATGGCCAGGAGGACTAAGGATGATACAAATGTGGCACATGGGGGCATTGGTCATGCATTTGCGGTGAACCGCAGCACGTTATTGATGCTTTTCAGTCTAAGAAGAAGGTCAAAGGACAACGTGAGGCACACCTCGTCATTGCAGACACAGAGGACCCACAGTCATTGGTTGCACCCATGAATGTGGACAGCCCAGCAGTAGCCCCCATCACCCCTTCTTTGGACATTGCGATGGCCGCAGCCGTAGTTGCCGAAGAAGAGAAGATAGACATGGAGCAGATTCAGGCAGAAGTTTCTTCATACTTCACTGATTCAATTTAGTGCACACATTGCACATAGATTTTTATAGTCATTTACAGTTTATGGTTGTGATAGAACATTGAATTATTGAATAATAGTTGTAAGCTCTAGGAGAGCAAAGCATTAAATTCTTATGATGAGTCCCGCAAGACTTTTTTCCCGTATTAATAATGGCAAGTTATGTTTTGTTTTGGAGTATTTTATTTATGCGTGGATTGCTTCCAACTTCATATTAATAAATACTTTATATATCAGAATGCGTGTGACGCCCTATGGAGGAAGTGTGTTTAGCGGATAGCGGCATAACGAATACCATCTTGAGAGAGACAAAAAAATTCCAGTCGATCAGCAAGAATGCTGGTAGTCTTACAACAATTGCAGGCAACGATACTTGTATAATAGGCTTAGGAAGAGCCACAATTATACTCTCGATGGGCACAACATTAGTCATTGAAGAAGCCTTATTGTACTCAGAATCAACTAGAACTCTCCTAAGCTTTAAGGATATTTGTGCTAACGGTCTCCACGTAGAGACTGAAGAAGAGTATGGTAAGGAATACCTGCTCATTACAAAGTGTGAATAACATGGAAAAAGGTTATTAGAACGACTTTCTTCATATGAATCTATGCTATACTACACTAATATTAAGGCACCTGCAGCCTATACTGTCCTGAAAACCACTTTTAGAAGCGCTGAACTTTTCTGTCACTAGCATAATAGATTAGGCCACCCCGGTCTTAGGATGATGAGGAATATAATTAACAATTCTCAGGGACATAATATCAATGTAAAGAATTTCCCGAATCAAGAAGACTCTGTGTGCTCCGCATGTGCTACTGGGAAATTAATGACTAGACCTTCTGCTTTGAAGGTAAAGGATGAATTCCCTATATTCCTGGACTGTATTTAAGAAGACATTTGCAGTCCTATACAGCCCCTGTTAGGGCCATTTAGGTACTTTGTGGTGCTCATCGATGCTTCCTCGAAATGGTCATATGTATATTTATTGTCTACGAGAAACCATGCTTTTGCAAAGCTGATCTCGCATATAATTAAAATTAAGAATACTTTCCCTGATCATCATGTGAAGTCCATCAGAATGGACAACGCCGGAGAATTTACTTCAAAGGCATTTGATGATTATTGCATGGCAATGGGAATTATCGTTGAGCATTACATACCACATGTCCATGCCCAGAATGGACTAGCAGATACATTAATTAAACAGATTAATTTATTGCCTGACCGCTTTTGCAGAATTGTAATTTACCAACTACATGTTGGGGACACGCAGTCCTGCACGTAGTAACTCTCATCAATTTTAGAGCGTCGGCATATAACATCCCTTCATCTATGCAACTAGCGCAAGGGTCAGCACCGAAGATCTCTCATCTCCGTAGGTTTGGTTGCAACGTTTATGTACCTATACCACCACCGCAGCGAACTGCAATGGGCCATCTCTGAAAGTCTGGGATATACGTTGGTTATGAGACAACATCCATAATCAGGTATTTGGACCCCATGACTAGAGATTTGCATACAGTCCGCTTCGCAGATAGCATATTTGATGAGGATAGTTTCCTGTCATTAGGGAGAGAAAATTAACCCCTTGATGAAAAATATCGAGAAATAACGTGGCAAGCCACGAGAATCCATGCACATGACCCGCGCACTAGTGAAGCAAATAGAGAAGTCCAGAAGATAATTGATTTGCAAGCATTAGCGAATTAACTGTCTAACCACTTTAGTGATTTGAAGAGCGTGACCAAGTCACATGTGCCTACACGCAATGCACCAGAGAGGGTTGAAATACCAAAGAAAATTGAAGGTACCCCTAATCCAGTCTAGAAGCCTCAAAATAAAAGGACGAGAACTCCGGCTTCTCGAATCCCAAGTAACGGGGGACGTTTAGCGAAAAAGGATAACAAGGACTTGACACGGCTGATCACTAAAGTTCCCTAGAACCAGAAGGGGAGCTAATTGAGACCTGGCACCAGTATGGAACCTTCAATAAAAGGCATACTGGATTTGAACATCCCCACGGAGACATACATCAGTATGGATGTGTGTGCACACATCGGAGCTGAAAAACTAAAGGAACTTGCACCCACAATTGGAAGCAGCGGTGAGCAAGTAGAAGAATTAGAAGAATCATCCTATGAAGAAATAGCTATAAATTATGTGACCATGGGAGAATCTATGAATAGAACAACAGCCAATGTCGATATTTATTTTGCAAAGAAAATTGCCACAATCATCGATTTTTATCCAGAGTCTGCATCGCTCGCTGAATGTAAGAAAAGATCAGATTGGGGAGATTGGAAGAAGGCGATAGAAGCAAAATTATTATCTCTAAATAAAAGAGAGATATTTGGGCCTGCAAGCCACACGGCTCCCTATGTGCACCCCGTAGGGCATAAGTGAGTATTTGTTCGAAAGAGAAATGAAAATAATGAAGTTGTAAAATATAAAGCAATGCTCGTTGAACAAGGTTTCACTCAATGACTAGGAGTTGATTACAAATAAACATATTCCCCGGTCATAGGCGGAACTACCTTTAGATATTTAATATCGATGGTAATAAACCTGAATTTAGATATGAAATTGATGGGTGTGGTAACTGCATACCGTTATAGAAACTTGTATTATGACATTTATATGAATGTACCTGAAAGTATCTCTGTCCCAAACCAAGACAGAGCAAATAGAAATATGTACAGTATGCAACTCAGAAAGTCACTGTACGGACTTAAGCAATCAGGCAGAATGTGGTATAATCGTTTAAGCGACTTTCTATGCAAGAAAGGCTACACGAACAATGAAGATTGTCCCTGTGTATTTATACAATGATCCTAGGATGGATTTTGTATAATATCAGTGTATGTAGATGATCTGAATATCATCGGGACCCTGGAAGATATTAAGAAAGCAAACTCTTACTTGGAGTCAGAATTCGAATTGAAAGATTTGGGTGAAACCAAATATTGCTTAGGCTTGCAGCTTGAGCATGCCCCTGAAGGGATTTTAGTACATCAGTCAACTTACATTCAGAAAGTTTTCAATACCCTTCGAAAGTGCCAATGGTTGGAAGGTCCTCGCAGCAAGACAAGGATCCGTACAGACCTAAAGAAGAGGGGGAGGAAATCCTGTGTCGGGACCTAAAAATACAATTCTGGACCCTCTGTATATAATGCACTAGTCCAGGATCAAACTAGTGCACACAGTATCAACAAAGATGGATATCGATCCACACAAATGATTAATAACATAAACGAATAATTTGATTAACAAATAAGGGTTTTGACCTTACGGTCGAGTTTACATTTATTAAGCCACGCAGGGCTAACAGAGAAATAAAGCAGTGGAAACAGAAACGACAGTGGCATCCCATCAATTCATCACAGGCAACCGACTGGGATCAAGACCCTACGATCAAGAACCTTAAATGAACTCCTCCTCGAATGCGGGCGAAGACTCCTCCTCTTCTGCTTGATTTATTAAAGCAAGCATGAGTACACAACCGTACTCACAAGTCACACCACAGAAATGCGAGTATACATGCAGGCTTATTCCAAAGGAACGACAATCTGTGGTTCTTTTGCAGAAATGCAACACTTGCAATTGAATACAAATAATAGATTGAAAACATAATTCAGAACGAATAGACAATAATAATTTAACAGTTTGATTTCACAAAGACACACAGCCTAAACAGATTATTCACATAGCCATATGATTTAGATCGCACATCTCCCTTCCCACACATTTTATGAAGATCTACCCCTCGTGTGAAATCCCCGAGCATGTCCATGACCGCGGACGCGACTATTCGAATAGATTGATTAACACACTGTAGAGGTTGTACACTTTACCCACAAGATACAACTAGTGTTGCAAGCACTAATCATAACAAATCGTTTCAGAAACTTCATCTTAACATTGACACTCCCGATGTGCTTACGTCATACCAAACTATACACAGTGGATGGTACGACACACACCGTTGGACAGGGACACGGCGAACCGCCCCGTGATGCCACTACATGGTAGCACACACCTCCACCATTTTTCACATAGCCTAACCTACTGCCTGAGCAATCAATGTCAAGAATTCATAACTTACTAAGCTAGGCCCGTCCCATAACAGGCATGTGGTCGTACAGTATGCCTCAGTTCAATGGCACACCAAGTTAAGTCCTTAATTGACCAAGACAAGACTTCCAATTTCTAACTAAGACACACAGATTATTTTGACACACAGATTCATATTCCCAATTCACACAGCCACCATGTCACACAGTATCCACCACTTACCTCAATCTAAATCTTTTACCACCCAGTTGGTTAAGTGCAACACATGTCATAATAGCATACAGTACACACAGTTTTATCACATAGTTCCATAGTCACTTAGTCAAGTTGATAATTGCAACACATGAAATGATGATTCGTGGCATGGCTAAGCAATTTAATCGCTTCTAACCAACCCACGTTGGTGCTACAATATTACCAACTAAACAAACCAATCTAGGGTGACAAAAGATTATGATATATTAATTAGACAAGGAAGATATAACAATTTGGATTTAATAGCTATACCCAAAAGCATTTAAATAATTACTTGAATTAGATGCAATAATGTGAAATAAAATAACATTTAGAAAACTAGGATTCAATCATGGTCAAAGATATGACTTGCCTTGGAAAAGGTCTAGGCACTGATCTTGATCTTGAGGTGCTCATTCTTCAAACCTTCCCAAAGTATCGACGTCTACTCGCAAACGATGCAAACAACCAAAATAAATAAATAACAGAGGCAAAACAAACTCCAAAAATTAAATAAAAATCTCCAATAAATAGATCTTGAATTTATATGAATTTAGAAATTTGAATGGACTGATTTGGAGTTCGGATGCAAAAGATATGAGCTTTGGAAGTTTGAATCTAAAGAAAATCCTATTTGGATTTATCTGAATTTCCCGAATTATTTCTTAATAGAAAAATTGGAATATTGCGCAACGCTGACGTCAGCGAAGGGGTTTGACTGCACAGTACTCCACCTGACAAGTGGGTCCCACATGGAAGTGAGATGGTGCACTGTGGACTGGTTTCACCGAGGGTGTGGGATTTGGCTCGGGCTGGTGTGGCGCACCCGCGCACGTGGCGGCCGAGTTGGCGCCTACGTGGCTGACACGCACACGCCACGGAGGCAAGGGTGCTGAGGTGGCGGCTGACACGGCAACGGGTGAGCGGCGGCGCACGGATCCCACTGGTCGCCGGCGTTCGGGGGCTCATCGCCGGAGATGGGTGGTATAGGTGTGTAGCCCGGGTTATTGCGCACGTGGTGATGCGCTCCCAGTTGGTCGAGGACGTTGGTGGCAGCCAGCGGCGAGCTTGAGGCGGTGGTGAGCTTCAGCTGTTGTCAGACGGGGGCTCCGGTGGCGCTCCGACGACACGGAGAGGTTCAAGAGGTAGAGGCGGCGACGACGGACTCAACGGTGTGCTCGACGATGATGTGGCTGCGGAGACAGTGGCGCAATTCGACGAGGACGAAGCTCGGCCGAAAACCCTAGATGAGGAATTACGGCGGCGCTAGGGCTTAAGGGGCGCAATATAGTGAGGCGTTTTGGAAAGGGTGGCAGGGCGATGCTCGGGGACTATTTATAGGCGTCGGGGATGGCCAGGGCGGCGTAATGACGGCGGAGACCGAAACAACCCGAAACGCACTCGCTAAGGAATAGGGGATAGAGACAGATTCGAAATTCGAATTTGAACCGAGGCGGTGCGAGAGAGATAAGACTTCTAGATGGTGTCGTCCGCGCACGAAATCAGGGCCGTTTGCGCCTTTGTCGAACGGAGCTCGAGGACGCGGCAATGGCGGGCGCGAGCTGGTCTCTGCGGAGAAGAAAGTGACGTGGACGACGACTCAGCGGTCCCACCTGGCAGCGAGCGAAGGTGAGGACGCGTGCGCTCTCACGGGCTGCGTGAGGGAATGGGCTGCGAGGCGGCCCACGCGCGGAGAAAGGAACCTGGGCCGGATGGAAATTCGGCCTGAATCTATTTCAGAGATTTTAATAGCTTTTCCTTTTTAGAAAATACTGAGAATTCAAATAAGCAATAAAAATTAGCAAATGAACTTGAAAAAATTCTAGAAAATATATCCAAGCACATAAAATCCAAATAAAATAGTTTTAACCATTGTTCATGTCGACTTTAGTCATATTAAATTGTTTTGTTACTCAAAGTCCAAAATTAAGCTTTTGAATTAAATTCAAATAAATCCAAATGGTGGGTTTTCTCTACTAACTATTTAAAGGATTTTAAAGCTCGTAAAATTGGGATGTTACAAACCTCCCCCTTAAAGGAATCTCGACCCCGAGATTCAGGCTAGCTGGAGAAAAGGCTAGGGAACTCGGCTTTCAACTCTTCTTCACGCTCCCACGTTGCTTCACCTTCTGAGTGGTTGCTCCACTGCACTTTGCAAAAATGAACTGTCTTGCTTCTGGTCAGAAGTTCTGCGACATCCAAAATCTTGAATGGCTGCTCTTTGTATGTGAGGTCTTCTTTCAGTTCAGTTGACTCCAACGTGGCTTGTTCTTCTAGCACACGAAGACACTTCTTCAACTGAGAGACATGAAAGACACCATGTACTCCTGCTAGCGACTGCGGCAGCTCCAACTGATAAGCTACTTCTCCACGGCGATCTAAAATCTTGAACGAACCAACATACCGAGGGGCAAGCTTCCCTTTGGCATGAAACCTTTTCACACCTCTAAGGGGCGTAACTCTAAGGTAAACAAAATCCTCTGGCTCGAAACTGAGATCACGACGATGATTATCAGCATAACTCTTCTGCCTTGACTGAGCTATCTTTAATCTCTCTCTGATCATAGACACTTGCTCTTCTGCTTCTTGAATAATATCTGGACCAAAGACTGAACATTGAGCCGTTTCTGACCAATTCAACGGGGTTTTGCAGGCACGACCATACAAAGCTTCAAACGGCGACATTTGCAAACTAGCTTGATAACTGTTGTTGTACGAGAATTCTGCATACGACAAACTCTTATCCCAGCGGGTAGCATTAGCTAGAGCACAGGCTCTCAACATATCCTCCAATATCTGATTAACTCTTTCAGTCTGTCCATCTGTCTGGGGATGATATGCAGTATTGAAATTCAGGTGTGACGAGGATCTAATAATCCTCATTTTATCTTTTATCTATAATTCTTATTATGGGTAAATATGATGTCATGTGATTCCTAGGTATACCCCTTATATTTACAAGGGAGAAGCCTACTAGGTGGTCGTAAGTTCTTCTACGACCACCCCCATAGTCGTAAGTCTTGCTACGACTACCTTATGGTCGTAAGTTCTTATACGATCATTATTCAGTCGTAAGTTATTCTACGACTACTCCATGGTCGTAAGCTCTTCTACGACCAAGTCAGCTACGACCACCTTATGATCAATAAAACCTACAGACGAGTGGGTCCAATTGATTAAGGAAACCAAGCAGTCAACATACGCTGTTATTCTACGGAGTAATAGCACATAATATCCCATTATCTCTGACAAATAACTGCCAGGCGGCATGAAGGAGTTAACACTCCGGAGATTACTGCAAACATGCGCCCGTTATAGGACATGATGAGGTGCATCTTCACCTGGAGAAACGGCTACTCCTTCATGATTATATAAAGGCGGCGATTAGAGATGAAAGGGGAGGGGCAATCGGAGAACACAGCAGGCAACCGGGAAGACAGGCACTGTCTTCTGTAATAGTCTTAGTCTTTTCTCCCGATTGTACAAGATACACTCAATATCATACACACACAGGAGTAGGGTTGTTATTCTCTTTGGAGAAGGCCCGAACCTGTATAAAAATACCCGTGTCAATCTCTCTGCATAATTCCATTCTAAGAGACCCCCCGAATCAAACAATCTTTACGTAAGATTGGTTCTAAAACACCAACAATTGGCGCCGACCGTGGGGATCTTCCGGTAATATCTTGTCAACATACTCTCTTTTTCCAAATCTCATGCACTCATGGCAGGAGAATGGAACGAGGATAACTGGTTTGACTTGGCAGATTACGCAGACGTCGACATGGATGCCGGTTTCGATTACGAACCGAGTGTCGACTCATCCGATGGTGTTGCTGCCTCCACAGATCCTTTTGCAGATCCAGGAGACCATGCCACTGATAGAGTTGAGGAGGGATCCTTATCCCCCCACAACAGTACGTCCAACAAAGGAATCAATTCCCTCAAAGGACAAGGGTCAATCCGACCATAATCAGGACTACACCTAGGCGGGCTCACAACGTGACGAGAGTTTTTCCTCTAAGTGTCCAAGTCCCCCTAAGGCGGTCCGGCTTGGTAAAACAAGTTCTGGAAGTCACAATTACAGGGCTTCACCAGCATCTGGTGGTCCTCTTTCTCCAGATAACTCCAGAGAGAACGGGATCAAGCATACTTTTCCTGCAAATTCGACCATCTCTCCACAGATCGCACCCGCGGACGGAGACGGTTATAACCTAGAGTTTCCCTTCCTGGAGGGGATTACTCCAAGTAGCCAGATGGTGTCTCTCGACTACTCCTCAAACGGGGAGGCCTCGAGCGCAAGTGAGAATCATCAACGGGAGGTCTTCGTCCTTCCCTCAGATCAAGGTCACTCTTCTAGAGACCGAGCTAGGGACACTCCCCGAAGATCACGCACTGCGCCCCTCGTGGCAATGGCAAGGGCACCACCGGTGACGGACAGAACCAATACTTTGATGAGTGTAAGGGAAATCCTTGACATACTCTTACTCCATTGAGGCAGTCTCAAGGATCTGATGTGGAAGATCTTGAGGCTATTCGACAGAAGAAAATTGCAGCCCAAAAAAATCTACCTGGACGCATCCAATATCAATCAGAGGAAGCTTAAGAGCTCCAGCACATCAACGACTTGCTCGAGAACCCTACTCGAGAGCTCGCCCGAAGGCCAGTTATGACCTCTTCGTCAAGAGATCGCACAAAGGCTTGAGACACGATGGCAAGATCGGAAGCACCTCGCCAACAACATTCGTGAAGTCGTAGCAATACAACTTTCTCGACTACGATCGTTTGAATAATACCCAGCGTAGAGATCGGCGCAAAGACAAGTCGCATCGATCTCCTACTCGGAGAAATGTCCTTCGAACGTCAGGTAATCAACAAGCCCCTTGAAGAGATGATCGCTCACCATTCCGACATGGAAATCTGCAACAGCAGATGGAATACGAGGAGTATTTCCCTCGTAGGACCGAGACCTACTACAGGTCGGGTCAACCTGTTACTGGGTATCGTCGAATACGATCACCTGGTGATATCAACCCTTCTTTCCTGCAAACGAGGCATCAAGAAGTCATTACCGGATGTCGGGCATTCTCGCCTGACATCCGAGCTATTCGCTGGCCACCTTGTTTTCGACCAGTGAACATGGAGAAGTTCGATGGATCCCAAAATCCCATCGAGTTCCTTCAAATTTATACAACAGCTGTCCGAGCAGCAGGTGGAGGAAAGCATGTAATGGCGAATTACCTTCCAACTGTGCTCGAAGGGTCTGCTCGATCGTGGTTACTAAACCAACCACTCGAGTTGATCTATTCTTGGAAACACCTCTGCAACCTTCTACAAGCGAACTTCCAAGGCACCTACAATCGCCCTGGGAAGGAGGATGACTTGCATCGGATGAGACAGAACGACCACGAGACCTTGCGCCAATTCATCAAGCGCTTTAGTCAGATTCGTAATTCAATTCCGGAAGTTTCTGACTCATCTGTCATCAGGGCTTTCAAGCAAGGAGTCCATGGCAGAAGGATAACGGAGGATATCGCTTTGAATCCTCCCACTATTGTCGCCGAACTCTTTGAGATGGCTGATCGATATGCGACTGCTTCCGTGGCGGTCGGGTGGAACAACATCATTGATTAAGAAGGCAATACCTCTCGAGAGCCAGGCGATGGTGGAAAAAAGAAGGATAAGAAAGCGAAGAAGTCCAAGAACAAGATGAAGGGTCAAAAACCTCAAGCCAACGATTCCAAAGAGGTCTTGGCTGTAAACGATAAAGAGCCACGAAGCTCCAAGCCGTACTCCGACCGAAGCAAAGGTAAGCGCCCCGATCGGAAAAACGACAAGCCTAGGTGGTATCCTTTCCATAAAAAGGAAGGACATGACCTTCGCAACTGCCGAGTTTTCTAACGAAAGCTCGAGGACTACTACAACGGCAAAGGACCACTTTCCCACTCTCGAGCAGGTAGGGCAAACAAGTGGTCGTAAGTCGTCAGATGACGATGAGGAGATGCCGTTCCAGGATTCGCAACATACCGTCGAGCACATCTACGGGGGATCGTCGGCGTACGAGTCGAAGCAACAACTCAAAGCTGCCGAACGTGAGGTAAACTCCATAGACCCGCCTCTCGTCAATAAATTACCGAAGTGGTCGGAAGTCACCATCTCCTTCGAGAAGGGTGACTATCCGATTCCTTCGACCCGACCAGGTCGATATCCGATCATGGTCGAACCCACCATCAACAATTGTTGGGTCAATTGAGCTTTAGTTGATGGTGGCAGCTCGTTAAACATCCTGTTTACAAGTGCCCTGAACGAGATGCAAGTACCCAGGACTAAGGTAAGACCGGTACGATACTCCTTTCAAGGGATCGTACCGGGGTCTTCAGCCAAAACTATTGGCCTAGTTTCTCTTCCTTTAACATTTGGTTCTCCAAGTAATTTCAGGACAGAGAAAATCTCCTTTGATGTGGTCAATTTCGATACAGCATATAACGCCATACTGGGACGGCCAACTTTGGCAAAATTCTTAATGGCTACTCATTACGGGTATCAATTTATTAAGATGTCAGGTCCCAAAGGAGTAATCACAATCCATTGTGACAAAAAGATGGCGCATACCTGCAACCGTCGATCCCTCGAGATAGTTGGTCAAATACCAACTCGAGAAGAAAGTCAACCTTCGACTAACAAGTCGAAGCCTAAAGCTGCACCAAAGCCGAACGACCAGGTCAAAGAGATTCCTCTGGACGCAGGGGAGCCCTTGAAGACTGTTCGCATCGGGGATACTTCCGACCCCAAGTAGAAAAATGCCCTCATCACCTTCCTCCGAGCTAACGCAGATGTCTTACCGTGGCAAGCATCCGACATGCCCGGAGTCCCCAGGGAGGTGATCGAGCACAGACTAGCTTTACGGCTTGACAAAGTACCCGTAAAACAAAAACTACGGAGATTTGTCCCTGATCGACGAGATGCTATTAAATCAGAATTGGACAAACTACTTAAAGCAGACTTTATAAGAGAAGTCGATCACCCAGAGTGGTTAGCTAATCCTGTAATGGTTAGGAAGTCGAACGGTAAATGGCGTATGTGCGTAGACTTCACTGATCTTATTAAAGCTTGTCCAAAAGATGATTTTCCTTTACCTCGTATTGATCAGTTGGTTGATTCTACTGCAGGTTGTGAAATGTTAAGTTTTTTAGATGCATATTCTAGATACCACCAGATCAATATGTGCCTAGACGATGAAGAAAAGACCGCATTCATTACACCATTTGGTATATTTTGCTATGTCAAAATACCATTTGGTCTAAAAAATGCCGGCGCTTCTTTTCAACGCTTGATGCAATCGACTTTTTCATCTCAACTAGGTCGAAAGCTGACATCCTATGTTGATGATCTAGTCGTTAAAAGCATCAAGAGACTTAATCATATCACTGACTTACAAGAAACATTCGACAACCTCAGAAAACACTGCTTAAAACTCAATCCTGAGAAGTGTGTGTTCGGAATCTCTTCAGAAAAAATTGCTTGGATTCCTAGTATCTATGCGAGGAATCGAAGCAAATCCCAAAAAGATAAAGGCCATTCTACAAATGCGCCCTCCGACCACGAAGAAAGAAGTCCAGAAACTCACAGGGTGCATGGCGGCTTTAAGTCATTTCATCACACGACTAGGAGAAAAAGGATTACCTTTCTTTAAACTTCTAAGGAAACCTAAAGGTTTTGAGTGGTCGAACGAGGCAAACGTTGCCTTTGAGGATGTCAAGAGGTATCTTACGAGTGCTCCTATTTTGGTTTCTCTGAGACCAGAAGAGACGCTCTTAATTTACCTAGCTGCCACGCCACGCAAAGAGCGCAAGATCGGTCGAGAAACGTGAAAATGTACAACGGCGGTTTATTACATTAGTGAAGTTTTACACGGGCCTAAGGAGCGTTACCCTCAGGTCCAAAAACTTCTATATGCCCTCCTCATGTCTTCGAGGAAACTGCGGCCTTATTTTCAAGCGCACAAAATAGATGTACCGTCTGAGTTTCCCTTGGAAGCGATTCTCCAGAATAGGGAAACAATGGGGACGATGGCAAAATGGTCAATCGAACTTAGGAGTTCGACCTCCATTTCGTGTCCCGAACGGCCGTTAAATCGAGATCTTGGCGGACTTTGTCGCCGAATGGATAAATCTGAACTGCTCAGATCCCGATCGATTCCCACGACCAAAGGATCGATGTACTTTGACGGGTCACTTACTTTAAGTGGCTCGGGGGTTGGGGTGGTCCTGGTATCTCCTACCGGAGAAACCTTAAAGTATGCCATACAATTTAACTTTCAGGCCACTAACAACGTGGTAGAATACGAAGGTTTGCTAGCTGGCATATGAGCTGCGAAAGCGCTCTCGATTCGCCGACTACTCATAAGAAAAGACTCTCAACTAGTGGTGAATCAAGTTGGGAAAGAGTACCAGTGCTCTAACCCGACAATGTCTCGGTACTTATCGGAAGTGCGTAAGCTAGAAAAGTATTTTTTTCCCGATTTCGAGGCACAATTCATCCCTCGAAAGGATAATTTCCTCGCAGACCAGCTTGCTCAAATGGCTTCTTCCCGATCTGTAGTACCAAAAGGAGTCTTCTTGGAACAACTCTAGAAGCCGTCCCTGGTTGAAGAACCAGAGATACCTCCTATTGAGACGGCCTCTCTAGAATACGAGGATACCTGGATAGCTCCCATCTACAAGTATCTTCAAAAGGGTTCCGTACCCAAAGACGATCCCGAGGCAGATCGCTTATCCCAAAAAGCCAAAATGTATACTTTGGTTGAAGGAGTCCTCTATAAACAAGGTACTCAAGGGGTGTTCATGCGATGCATTCCGCAGAGCGAAGGATTAACACTCCTTCACGACATACACGGTGGCATCTGTGGAACTCATGCTTCCTACAGAATGCTGGTCGGTAAGGCCTTTCGACAAGGTTTCTACTGGCCAATAGCCCTGTACGATGCTAAAGAGTTGGTTAAAAAGTGTGTCCAATGCCAATTTCATAGCAGGCAAATACACCAACTAGCTCAAGCATTACAAATGATACCTCTGTCTTGGCCTTTTGCGACCTGGGGTCTCGATATCCTAGGACCGTTCCCCAAAGCTCCACGAGGTTTCGAGTTCCTTTTTGTGGCTATTGATACGTTCACAAAATGGATCGGCGAACTCAGAATCGATAACAACGAAAGCAAAGAAAACGGTTCATGATGAGATGCATAATTACTCGATTTGGAGTTCCAAGTCGAATAATCACAGATAATGGTAAACAATTTTGAGTGCAAAATTTCGTGAATTTTATGACGAGTTAGGTACCAAGTTATGTTATGCATTGCCCATCCCCAAAGCAATGGAGCAATCGAACGTGCAAACGATCAAATAATGCAGGAATTAAAACCGAGACTTCGACCACTTCGTCAGCGCTCGGGGCTTGGGTACAAGAATTACCCTCCGTATATGGGCGGTTAGATGCGATTACTAGTCGGACTCTGGTGAACGCTCTTTTTCTAGTCTTGAGCCGGCCATGCTTCCTCCTAACTAAAGATACAATCAACACGAGTCGAAACTTTCAATGACTCCAACCAGAACAACTTCGAGCGGATGACATTAACCTATTCAAGAAAGGAGAAACCGTGCCTTAATCCGCTCAAATAGCCTACCAACAAGCCTCAAGCAGATACTACGATCGTAAGGTCCAACCTCGCAGCCTTACTGTAGGCGACTTGGTATTGAGGCTCTGCCAATCCAAGTCTAATCAGAATAAACTTTCTCCTAAGTTGACTATATGAAAATAATGTTATTGGATTTGTCTTGCAAAATATACTTTTATGACATAATTTTTTCTAACATATTACGATACAAAACCATAGTCAAATTATTTTGTTGAAGAATGTGCAAAATAAAAAATGACTTACATTTGTGGACAAAGGGGAAACTTATATTTGGAACACAGTCAACCCATTATGAATAATAGGCCACGGCACATTGAAAGTACCTCCTTTTCTTTTGCATGGGAGATACTTCATGTTACATTGCTTTGCAGTTTCCATGCATATTTGTACTCCCTCTGGCCATAAAAGGGTGACGTTTTTAACGAGGCGGATCGGATTTTCCACCGAACCGCCTGCTTTTCTCCACGCGCTAATGGGCCAACGAGCTCCGCTTTAAATCATTGGCCGAGCTCAGATGCCCTCATGCCTGTGCTTTGCCACCGCGTACGAGTGTCTCCTCGCCATCCCCTTCAGCCCCCAATCCTCCCGTTCCTTCCCCAACCGCCAAATCCAACCCCAATCGAGGTGCAGGCATGCGGCCGACGGAGTAAAGGCCAATGCCTGGCGCGAAAGCACCGGCGAGTAGTTTGGCAGCCTTGAAGCAGCTGGCATGCCAGGTCTGTGCAAAATGAGGGGCTCGAGCATGAGGTCATGAAGGCGAAAGCAATGGCGGCAAGGGAGAAGGCGCGGAGCCACGGCGCGGCCGGAGCAACCCATGAGGGAGCAACCATGGCGGCAGGAATGAACAGCAAGTAAGTGCAAGCAAGGAGGCAAGATGGCAGGCATGAAAGCGCGATCAAGGAGCGGGCACTGAAGGAGCCAGGGCGGCATGGCAGCGGAGTGAGAGCGAGCGCGGGGCCGACGGAGCGGAGCAGGAGTGAGAAGAAGGCGGCGGCGGGGGAGCAATAAATAAGGATCACATGAGCACAAGCTGCTGCTCAACCCTGTTAAGTTGATATATTTGAGGAATAGAGGCTCTATTGCTCTAAGGTAACGATCTGTTAAGTAACTAGTTGATATTATTTGATATTTTGATTCATCATGGTTTGCTTATTTTCAGCAGATCTATAGGACTTTGTTGTTTTAGTAGAAAATGTACAATCCCTAGTAGAAAATGCACAATCCTTAAGCATTGAGATAATGTGAATTGTTAAAATTTTAGAAATGAGGAGGTTTTTGGTTGACTCAAGAAGCTTACCACAACCGCAACCACAAGATCCACAACCAAATGATGAAGATGAACCAAATATGGCTAATGATGAGGTGGATGTGTTTAATCCGGATGAAATTGTGTGTGATCCCGCTGTTAGGAAACAAATAAATGATTACCATCCGGATGTTCAAGACCAAGTGAGAAGAGCATATATTTTGAAGGGTCCAACCCAACCAATTGTGAATTTTCCTCGCAAACAATTCGGATGTTTGTGGAGGGCATTTTCAAAAGATTGGTATAAGAAGTATGATTGGATAGAATATAGCGAGTCTCAAGATGCGGCATATTGTTTCTATTGCTTTCTTTTTAAGAATCCGGGAAATAATCAACGTTTTGGTTCGGAAGTCTTCACCAAAACCGGGTTTAGTGATTGGAAGCATGCCTACAAAGCATTGCCCGACCATATTGGTAGTGTAAGAAGTGACCACAATAAGGCAAGATTGCATTGTGATGATTTTCAAAACCAAAGACAAAGTGTGTCAAGTAAGCTCTCTTGTGCAACCAAAGAATCCGAAGAACAATATAAAATCCGTTTGACTTCTTCTTTAGAGTGTACAAGATTTCTCATTGGTCAAGGCATGGCTTTTCGTGGCCATGATGAATCTTCTACTTCATTGAACAAGGGTAACTTTTGTGAAATGATAGATTGGTACAAAGATAAGAATGAAAAAGTGAGGCATGCTTTTGACCGTGGCCCAAAAAATTGCAAGATGCTTGCTCCTGAAATTCAAAAGGATCTTTCAAAATGTTGCGCACAAGAAGTCACCAATGTGATTATGAGAGAGATTGGTGATAGACAATTCTCCGTACTTATCGATGAGTCGCGCGACATATCCGTCAAAGAGCAAATGGCGGTAATGTTGAGGTTAGTAGTGGTTCATTATTCTATTTACCTATTATTCCATTGTTATTCCATACTTCACTTTAACCTTATTGCAATTGTTTTGTTATAGGTATGTGAACAATGAAGGAAGGTTGTGGAACGATTTTTGCTCTACATCATGTCTATGAGACTACATCGGAGGCACTAAAGGTAGCTCTTGTTGATATTCTAGATCGTTACAAGTTATCCATTCATAGGCTACGGGGGCAAGGATACGATGGGGCTTCAAATATGAGAGGTGAATTTAATGGCTTGCAAAGAAAAATTCTAGATGAAAACCCTTATGCTTTCTATGTTCATTGCTTTGCCCACCGTTTGCAATTGGTTGTTGTCTCCGTTGCTAGTTGTTGCTCATCCATTCATGATTTCTTTGAGTATGTCACCTTGATTGTGACTACAACAAGTGTATCTTGCAAGAGGAGGGATGCATTGACGTAAGAACATCATCAAAATATTTTGGATATGCTTGAGAGGGGTGAGATATTTAGTGGAAGAGGCTTGAATCAACAAACAAGTCTCGCTAGACCTGGGGATACTAGATGGGGTTCACATCATACAACTTTGCTTCGTTTGGATCAAATGTGGATGTCGGTGTTACATGTGCTTAGTGCGGTAGATGAGGTTGGGCGTGGACCGTCTCAAGCGGCGGGTTTGATAGAAAAAATGGAGAGTTTCAAATTTGCTTTCATTTTGAAGCTTATGTTAAAGTTGTTTGCCATCACAAATGAGCTCTCACAAGTCTTGCAAAGGAAGGATATAAATATTGTTCATGCTATGGAATTAGTTCATGATGTCAAAGCTAGGTTGACCTCCATGAGAGAAAGTGGTTGGGAGGACTTATTTGATGAGGTCCAACAATTTTGTGTTGTCAAAGGTATTCCTAGCCAAATATGGATGAACAAATACCGCTTAGGGGTCGCTCGAGGCGTGATGGGAGGACTTACACTAATCTTCATTATTACCGAGTTGAGGTTTTCTATGTTGCCCTTGACAAGATATGTACTGAGATGAATCATCGCTTTAGTGAAGCATCTACAGAGATATTAGTGTGCTTCTCATGTCTTGATCCAAAGAATTCTTTTTCCAAGTTTGATGTTGACAAGCTTGCTCGCCTCACTACAATTTATCATGCGGATTTCTCTAGTGGTGATCGTGCAATCATAAGTCACCAACTTGAGACTTACATCCATCATGTGAGAAGGCATGTTTCCTTTTCTACTTGTAAAGATATTGAAAGCTTGGCTACAAAGATGGTTGAAACCGAGAAATATTTGGTTTTTCCATTGGTCTACAAACTCATTGAGTTGGCTTTGTTATTGCCGGTGTCAACGGCATCGGTTGAAAGGGCTTTTTCGGCAATGAAGATTATCAAGTCTAAATTGCGCAACAAGATCAATAATGATTGGTTCAATAACTTGATGATATGCTACACCGAGCGGGACATATTTAAACAACTTGATGATGATGTTATTGCCCGACGGTTTCAAGCCATGAAGAAAAGGAAAGGACATTTGCCTCGTAGGCCTATGCCTAATTAGCACATTATCGGTATGTTTCATTATCTCCGATGTGAATATATTTTCAAGTTAAAGTGATATGACTTACTAATTCATATTTTTTTTTAATCTTGTAGAGTCTCTTACTATCTTTTGGTTGTGCGATTGGATATTTGGACTTTTATTGTCGACTCGTCGCAACTTTGGTAGTGTCTACTGAGTTGTTTGTTATCATATCCCGTTTTTATTTTCATCTATGAACTTTTATATGTGTTATGTGTCGTATCTGTTTTTTTTGCTTTAAAACTATTTTGGATTTGTATGATGTGTAGTTCTGGCTTGCCCAGGCTTTAAAAATATTCTAGCTCCGCCACTGGTTTTTAACATTTCAAAGTTAACAAGATGTGACATTGGCCGCTAAATTTTATTACCATATATTGAAAAAGTTATAAAAATGGAATATTATGAAAGTATTTATTTAGGACAAATTCATCCATACCATTTCATATATCCAAACCATTCATTTTAAACACACGTATTCTCAAGCGTCACTCTTTTTGTGAACGGGAGGAGTATATACTTGGAGGCATTTTCGCTCAATCATCTACATATGTGAAAGTATCGATATATCACACATTCACACACGGAAGCGCACGCGTACGTGTATATATTTGAGCTGTCGCAACTCGCGTACGTGTATATTGTCCTGTTTGGATTAACACTTTCTTCTCCGTATCGGCGGTTCTTTTCTCCACCGAGCGTAAGGTCCTGCATGGAATTATAAAGCTTTTTGACGCTGCTGCATTCATGCGACATGTTGTCAACTGTTGGAGGAGGTTGATCGTTGTTCAGCAAAGATGTAATATGTTCATTTCCATGCATGACCAACACGCAAATGGCCGGCAAAGAGGTGATGTAGCCTGTAGCCCACAAAAGGCCCAACACTCCGCATGAGATTTTTTCTTTTTACTAGCCAACCCGGCCCATTAGGCAATCTCAGCTAAACTATTGTAAACCCCTCGTCTCGCATTGGACCTTTTACAGCTGCTACGAAAAAAAAATGAAATATGCTAAAAACTCCAAAAAAAACATTCCACCTTTAAATTGGTGGACCATAGTTTTAAAGGCTTAGATTGAATATGTGTCTTAGAGATATATTAATTTGAAAAGGATCTAAAAACATCAAACCCTTAATTTGGTGGACCCTAATTTTAAATGCTTAAATTCAATAGTTGGTTTAGAGATATATTAATTTGAGAGAGGGAGAGAGATGTAGCACGACATTTAATTCAAAGGTTGAGAGTGTAAATTTCCTCGATGGACCCACTTCCCAATCCTCTATTTCACACGTGAGGAGAGAGATCTCAAAATAAAATTTGCTAAGTAAATATGAAATCAAATATCCCAAAATTCAAATTTAGATTGTAAAATATAAATATTAAAATATGGAGTTACTATACTACACCAAAACAATTGTGCTGGCCAATCGGCTAGTTTTCCTCTAAAAGGAGAATTAGGGCATGTTTGGTTCATATACTAAGGTTGTCAAAGTTTGCCATATGTATGGTATGGTTAGGTATATAACCACGAGCATTAAACTCGTTTTTAGCCAAAGTGTTTAAATATGTACGAGAATTTTGCTAGCGATAGTTTGTACAAAATATGAGGAGTTTTGCGAATTTTTCTCTATTTTTTTCCAAACTTGACTAAGGTTAGGTTATCAAAATTGAAGTCATACTTTGGCTAGCAAAATGTAATCTTGCCATATTTTTTTATCCACTGACACGTAGAGCCCAGTTGGTAAAAAAGGAATCTTGCTACATGTGTGGCTACGAACTAAACATACGCTTAACTCTGCCGAATTTGACTAACTTAGAGTATAGCAAAGTATGATCAGGTAAGGTTTGGCTACAAACTAAACAAGCCCTTAGTTTTCCTTTTAAAAAAAAGAGAAAGAATTGGTGATCGCAACACCGAAATCTCCAGAGTCAAAATACCACAATAAGCATAGTACTCAGGCTGCATTTCGCTAAGACGCCAACCAAATGAATACCGATCGATATATATTGTTCATCAATCGCCATGAGACCACGACTGATACAGAGACGCTAGCACAAGTAAAGCAACCACCTACTGTTGTTTTCTTGCCCACCCAAACAGAAAAGAAAAGAACAAAACGACAGCCGTGACAGGGCGGCGGATTTGTGTCGTCTGACTCATGGATAACCCCGTTTTAGTTTCTTGATATGTTTGTTTATTCAAAAGTCACAGCTCCCGAATCCCAAATAAGCTTCCATCTGGGCCCCACATGTCTCCAGCTTCTTTCGCAGCTTCTCCCAGCCCGTCAGCTGTCTCAAAAAGAAAAAGAAGTGGAACCGATGGCGTCGTCGTGGTCGGACCTCCCAACGGAGATGCTCGGCCTCGTCCTCCTCCACCTGCGCTGCCTCGCCGACCACGTATACTTCGCCGCAGTCTGCCGCTCCTAGCGCTCCGCCATCCTCGCCCGCCTCAGCCTCCGTGGCTCCTCCTCCCGTCCACCGACGCGTCCTCCTTCGTCAGCCTCCTCACCGGGGCTAGCCGCAGAATCTCCCTCCCGGACGGCGCCCGGAGAGCGTGCCTCTGCGGCTCCCACGAAGGCGGCTGGTTCGCCCCGCCGTCGACGGCTGGCGCGGGTACGCGCTCGTGAACCTCTTCTCCGGCGCATGGGTCCCCCTCCCCGATAGGCTCGGGGTGCCCCGCGGGGGCTATGAGAGCTGCGTCATCGTCCGCACGGTCGCCCTATCGGCCGCGCCCACCTCGCAGACCTGCCTCGCAGCCGCCCTTGTCTGCGGCATGTCCAACGTCGCGTTCTTGCGGCCGGGGCTGGACCGCCACTGGCTAACCTTCGGGACGGTCCACGGGCTCCAGGACATCCTGTACTACGAGAGCGAGGTGCTGCAAGGCTTCCATGCCATCAAGCCATCAATGGCGACGAGGCTATCACGGTGTTCAAGCAGAAAGACGCCTGCTCCGCCGCCCTCAACATGGCGCAAAGGTCCTACCGGATGCAGAGGCGGCCCTGCGCAACCCCGTTCTTGAGCCGCTACCCGGTGGAGTCCCGCGGGAAGTTGCTGATGGTTGCGCGGTACTGCCCCCTTGTAGCCTCTGCTGAACACGGTGTAAATGAATTTGCCTCGCAATGACCCCCTCCGGTCCCTTCGTGTTGATTATATACACAGATACAAGATTCACGGGGTTGTGTCGGGTCACAATACTTGACGTGTAAGCTAAGAACTGGAGATATACATTGATACGGATTTCTCTCTTGACCTATACACATCAAACTATTCTATCTTTAACACCTCCCCTCAATATGGACGTAACGCGAGCAAGTTCATATTTTTCGAAACCGAAGATAAGATCGCACAGGCAGCGGTTTTGTCATAATGTCAGCCAATTGATCTTCTGAGGAAATAAACCGTACTTCCAATTCTTTGGATGCAACTCTTTCTCGAACAAAATGGTAATCTACTTCAATATGTTTAGTCCGTGCATGAAATATTGGATTAGTCGAGAGATACTTAGCACCAAGATTATCACACCACAAACTAGGTGGCGAGCTAGATTAATTCCAAGCTCCTTTAGCAAAACTTGGATCCAAATAACTTCTCTTGTGGCATTGGCCATGATTTATCTTAGCCTCGATGCTAGACCTATAAGCGATGAGGGTTGCTTTTTAGAGCTCCATGAAACAAGATTAGGACCAATAAATATTGCATAACCTCCTCAGCTTCTTCGATCATCGTGCTTCGGCCAATCAACATCGAGAAAGCACTCAATAAGGAAGAGTTAGACATTGAATCGCTAATCCAAGTTTTGATGTTTCCTTTAAATACCTTAAAATCCGTTTAACTGCTGTCCAATGATCAGTAGTTGGATTAGCTAAAAATTGACATACCTTATTCATAGAGAACGCTATATCTGGTCGAGTCAAGGTTAGATATTGAAGTGCACCAACTACACTTCTATAGCGAGTAGCATCTTCATCAGATAGCTTGATTCCTTCATGCTGAGATAGTTTATCAATAGCTACCATTGGTGTAGAAACCCCTTTTGCCTTCACCATATTTGTCCTTTGTAGAAGATCAGATATATATTTTTGTTGGGTCAACAAGATGCCTTCAGTAACTTTGTTCACCTCTATACCAAGAAAATAATTGAGCATGCCAAGATCCTTGACGGCAAAATCCTCTTGTAACTACTTGAGTAGTCGATCTGTAGCCAAGGATGAAGAGCTCACAATAATAATATCATCAACATATATGAGTATATACATAAGAACTCCTCCTTTGTTGAAGATAAATAGTGAAACATCCGCCTTAGAAGCAACAAATCCTAAATCTTGCAATTTAGTACTTAAGCGTGCAAACCACGCTCGAGGTGCCTGCTTTAAGCCATAAAGAGATTTGTCAAGCCTGCAAATATGGTTAGGGAACGTCGGATCCCCATACCCCGGGGGCTGACGCATATAAACCTCTTCATCTAAAATTCCATGCAAGAAAGCATTTTGAATATCAATCTATCGTAAGCTCCACCCTCGACAAATGGCAAGAGATAGCAAAACTCGAATTGTTGTAGATTTAACAACAGGACTAAAGGTATCATCGTAATCAATCCCATACCTTTGTTTGAATCCCTTGGCAACGAGTCTAGCTTTATATCGATCAATAGAACCATTAGGCTTTCTTTTTAACTTAAAAACCCATTTGCAGTCAATTATATTAATATCAGACTTAGGAGTTACCAAATGCCAAGTCTTATTTTTAATGAGAGCTTGAAACTCATCATCCATTGCTTTACGCCGTAGAGGATCCTGCATGGCCGGATGATGTGACAAGGGCTCAATTTCTGAACCTCGGACAACAGCGGAATAAATAACCGTGCCATCCGTGCGAATCTTGGGTTGCCGAAGACCATGTCGCAGGCGCGTTCCGTACCAATGCTCATGTTGTTCTCCTGTCACTTCCACTCCCTGCTGATCGTCAGGCTGCTGGTTTTCAGTAGGCACAATCTCCTTATTTGCAGGTGCAGCATCCTCATTTGCAGCCTGTATGGCTACCTCCCCTGACGCGTCTGCACCTGATGTTGGAGGTGATCCCAAGGCAGAGTCGGCTACTGGATTTCCTGTATGCACAAAATCTGAAGGAGCTGATACACACATATGATCAGATGTCCTAGTAACACTACTATCGTTGATGTTTGTGCATGATTGAGAGCCAAACAGTGCTGGATTAAGTAGAGAAATTGGAGGAGGAGTAGGCAATGACTCAGGAGAAGAGGACAGGTGCTTAGCAAAGGGAAAAAATATTCTCATCAAAGAGAACGTCACGAGATATATAAACTTGACCAGAATCAATATCAAGACACTTGTAGCCCTTATGATGAGAACTATAGCCAATGAAAACACATTCCTTCGAGCGAAAGGAGAGTTTATGCCGATTATAAGGCCGAAGATGTGGCCAACAGGCACACCCAAAAAAATTTAACATCAAATAATTGGGTGAGACATGGAATAGACGCTCAAGAGGAGAGGTATTATCAACGACTCAAGTAGGAAGACGATTAATTAAATATGTGGCGGTGAGGAAAGCCTCATCCCAAAATTTAAGAGGCATTGAGGATTGCGTAAACCATTCTGCTGATGAGTACGAGGACAAGAAACTCTATGAGCAATGCCAATGGAGCGAAAAAATTGATTGTGGAGTTTTTGATACTCGCCTCCTCAATCAGATTGAACACATTTTATTTTCTTGTCAAGGAGCCGCTCAACATGGGCTTGGAAGATCATAAAAAGCTTTTGAACTTCAGTACGATCATGCATCAAATATATCCAGCAAAACTTACTGTAATCATCTATAAAACTCACATAGTATTTGTAGTCTCCAACAGATTGAGGAGCTGGCCCCATACATTAGAAAAAATAAGTTCTAGAGGTGATGTGGATAGATGAACCGAGCTAGAGTAAGGCAATTGATGACTTTTGGCTAACTGACAAGCATTGCGCACAGAAGTATGCAACTCACTATGATGAGATAACTTATTTAGACTCAAAATAGAGTGGACTACTTGAGACGATGGGTGGCCTAACCGAGCATGCCACTGTTCCTTGCTAACGACTAAAGCATTCTTGGATGCTGATGACTCTACTTCAGATGGTTTGATGTGGTAAAGACCAGATCCAAATATGCCTTCCAGCACCTTTCTCCTCGACACTTGATCCTTGACAACAAAACGATCGGGATAGAATTCAAAGAAAACATTATTATCCCGTATGACTTTATGGACTGAAAGAAGGTTCTTTGAAATTTTAGGAACATGAAGAACATTCTTAAGAACAAGAGGTTTGGCAGTAGTATTAATAGAACAATGACCAATATGTTTGATTTGCAAACCTGCTCTATTGCCGATTTGAACATTTTCTCCTCCATGATATCTTTCTCTCATCGAGAGCCGATCCAAGTCACGTGTGATGTGGTTTGTTGCACCGGTGTCTGTGTACCAATAAGGAGCAATTTTGTAGGAGGGAGTAGATGTAGACACCATCAAAAGCAGCTGGATGCTCATCTTGATAGCTTTGATCCATCCTATGCCAGCACTTTACAGCAGTATGCCCAGATTTTCCACAAATTTGGCAGATGGGACGTGATGCCTGATTGCCCCGACCACCTTGATTTGCTTGACCTTGGTAGCCTCCTCTACTAGGGTTACTACGACCACCTCTGTTGGAGAAACCACAGCCTCGTCCTCCACCAAAATTCTTCTACTGTTGGTTGTTGCAACCAACAAAGTTGGCCGATGATCCTCCCTGAAATTGAACTTCAGCATTGTTGCGTTCAAGTTGAAGTTCAAAACTCATCAGATGGGCATACACTTCATCAAGCTAGAGATCTCCAGCCCTGGTGGTAATGGAAGTAACAAAGGAATCATACTCTGGACCAAGGCCATTGAGCAAATATGAGATGAGTTCATCATCCTTCAAGGGCATGCCGATGGCAGCGAGCATGGCGGCCTGATTCTTCATCTTCCTGAAGTAGTCCGCGGCAGATAGATCTCTTTTCTTCAAATTGGTTAGCTGCATCCTGATCTGAACCACACGCGCTCGAGAGCGTGCAGCGAACATGTGTTCTAGGGTTTCCCAGGCTTCACGTGATGTAGACGCACTCATGACATCGGCAAGGACGTCTTCTGTCAGCGATGCCAGAATGCCGCTAAGGACAAGCTGATCTTGGTTATACCATACAGTATATGCAGGATTGACGACTTGAGCAGCGCCGACTTCTGTAGATGCAGCAACAAACTCTAAGGGGCACGCAATGGTGCCATCAACATATCCTAGGAGCTGACTGCTCCTTAGATAAGGCAGGAATTGTGCCCGCCACAACATATAATTGTCTTTGTTGAGGCGAATGGTGATGGCATGGCTAATCTGGATGGGAGCAAAGGTGCTAGAGCTAGAAGATGACGACATGGACGCGGAGGAGGAAGAAGAGAGGGTAGATGTCGACATTGTTGATTATGGCTCTGATACCATGTAAACCAATTTGCCTCGCAATGACCCCCTCCGGTCCCTTTGTGTTGATTATATACACAGATACAAGATCCACGGGGTTGTGTTGGGTCACAATACTTGACGTGTAAGCCAAGAACTTGAGATATACATTGATACGGATTCCTCTCTTGACCTATATACATCAAACTATTCTATCTTTAACACACAGAAGCAGCGCGGGCGCGGCCATGGCGCGCCGGACGTCCGGCTTCGATGTCTTGGAGATGGCGATGAAGGTTCTTCCCAACGGTCGGCATGTGTCTTCCTGGGTGGAGCTCGATGGCTTGGATGGCTGAGTGCTCTTCCTCGCGAGAGGCTGCTCCAGAGCCTTCGAGGCGTCTCAGTTCAATGGATTCAGAGAGGGCATCTACTTCTTGGATGATACTAGCTTCGACTGTCGGAATTACTATGGGCTAGGCCCAAATTTATATTCTAATTAATTCCTGGTAAATCTCAAAGGCCCATGTGCATGTTCTAAAACTGTTTAGTCCCACAGGGAGGGATGAAAGGGAGCTACACCACTTTATAAGGTGGAACGTGGTAGCCCTCTTGTGAAATTGGAGAGAGCCAACACACGCGCGCGCTCGCTCGCTAAGCCGTGTGATGCGGTGCGTGAGCGTGAGCGTGTGCATGTGCGTGTACGCACAGGCGTGTCGGGTGCAGGCGCGGGCGCGATTTTCTTTATTTATTCGAAAATCGAAACGCACTGACTCGTAATTGATTGCGAATCAATGGCAACTGTTGGTCTCTGGTCTCTTTATTTTTTGGCGAACAGAGTTCTGGTTCATGATGGCGACTGTTAGTCTTTGTTGGCCTTTGCACTTACTGGCGACTGTTGGCCTTTGGACTTCCTGGTGACTGTTGGCCTTTGGACTTTCTGGTTCTGGCTATTTAAAGAACAGAGTCTGGTTCTTCTCCAAGGTTACACACAATAGAACTCCACTGTTTTTGTTGCTGCCTCTGGTTATCTCCATCCCGGCAAGGTGCGTGTACGGCTGCACCAGAAGAGCAGGCATCCGGAACCTTCGTCCTTGAAGGCTTGCACGAGCGAGGGCGAATAAGGTTTTTGGGGAGCGTTCGCGCGACTGCTCGCTTCTACGTCTACATCAAGTGCATGACTACGACTCTCTGCTACGTTCTACATCAACTGCATGACTACACGACTCTCTGCTACGTTCTACATCAACTGCACGACTACACGACGTCCACTACATCATGACTAACAACGACATTATCAAGAATTCTGGTGCTACTTCTTCTTCTACTGAATCTGGGTATATTACTTGGTTTGCTTTACTATTTGTTGTTGTGTTGAATGCTGAGATAGATATGCTAGTTTCTGTCTTTCTAGAAATTAGTATGCCTATAGTGTTCATAGATACTTGCTTTGTGTTTGTGAAAATAGCTAGAGTATTTTCCATATTTTATCTAGCATATTTCTGGATTAAAGTAATTCGAAAAATGCTTATATACTCAACAATCCAAAAACCTTATAACAGGCATAGACATTTTTCGTCAACTGGCTTTGCTGCTGCGCTCAAACCCTCTGTATTCGATGGTGCGAATTACAAGAGGTGGCGCACCAAGATGGTGCTTTGGCTAACTGCCATGAATGTTTTTCATGTGGCAAAAGGCAAGCCTGAAGGAACACTTACTCCTGATTAAGAGCAAGCGTTCGAGGCTGCTGATAACCTTTTTAAAGGTGCTGTGGTTAGTGTTCTTGGTGAGAAGTTAGTTGATGCATACATGGTGATTACAACCGGGAAGGAGATGTGGGATGCACTCGAGACCAAATTTGGGGTTTTGGATGCAGGCAGTGAATTGTATCTCATGGAACAATACCATGACTATAGAATGGTTGATAGCCGTTCTGTAGTTGAACAGGCTCATGAGATACAATCCATGGCCACAGAACTTGAGTACTTCAAGTGTGTGTTCTGGGACAAATTTGTCATGGAGGCATTATTGCCAAGCTTCCTCCTTCTTAGAGGAATTTTGCTACTTCTCTGAAACACAAGAGACAAGAGTTTTCTGTTGAAAATCTCATTGAGTCTCTTGATGTTGAAGAGAAAGCAAGGGCAAAAGATACACACACTAGAGGTAATGAGGGACATTCTAGCGCCAATGTGGTGCATAAGAAGAATGGCCAAGCTCAAAAGTTCAAAGGTAAGAACAAGAGTGCACAAACAACAAGCTTCAAGAAGAAGAAGAAGAACACAAAGGATGGTCTTTGCTTTGTGTGTGGCGAACCTGGTCATTAGGCCAAGGATTGCAGCCAATGCAAGGGTGGGAAGAATCAACAAGGGCAGAATTCCAAGTCTGCTAATATTGTTGTTAGTATCTTGAGGCAGGAACGACGGGTATGGTAATTTACCTCTTCGTTCTTTCCGTATGTCAATCTGGAATTGGTGGATAGACATTGGTGCTAATATACATGTGTGTCTTGATATTTCATTGTTCTCTTCTTACGGGTCACTCGGGATTGATCGTTCTAATGGGAGCGGGTCACATGCCACTGTTCATGGTGTTGGCACGGTCGATCTGAAGTTTACTTCGGGGAAGATTGTGCAACTGAAGAACATGAATCATGTGCCATCGATCAATAAGAATCTCGTCAGCGGATCTCTTCTATGTAGAGATGGCTTTAGACTGGTATTTGAGTCCAATAAATTTGTAGTGTCCAAGTGTGGACAATTTATTGGTAAAGGCTATGTGTGCGGAGGCTTGTTCCGCCTATCTCTTTCAGATTTGTGTAATAATGTTGTAAACCGTGTTTGCAGTGGTAATGAGACTACTATTTGGCATTCACGACTTTGTCACATAAATTTTAGTTGCATAACGCGGTTAGCTAGTTTAGAGTTAATCCCCAAATTCACCCTTGCCAAAGGTTCTAAATGTCAAGTTTGTGTGCAATCAAAGCAGCCTCGTAAGCCTCATAAGGTCGCGGAGGTAAGAAACTTGGCACCATTAGAACTCATACATTCAGATCTGTGTGAGATGAATGGTGTGTTGACAAAAGGTGGTAAGAGATATTTTATGACTTTGATTGATAACTCCACTAGGTTCTGTTATGTGTATCTTTTGAAAACTAAAGATGAAGCTCTTCACTACTTTAAAATCTATAAGGCAGAAGCTGAGAACCAACTTGAAAAGAAAATCAAAAGGGTTAGGTCTGATCATAGCGGAGAGTACTTTTCTAATGAGTTCAATTTATTCTGTGAGGAACATGGTATAATTCATGAGAGTACGCCTCCCTATTCACCCCAGTCAAATGGGGTTACCGAAAGAAAGAACCGCACTCTAACTGATTTGGTTAACGCCATGTTAGACACAGCGGGTCTTTCCAAAGCATGGTGGGGGGAGGCTATATTGACTTCATGTCATGTCCTAAACAGGATTCCTACAAAGAATAAAGAGATAACCACATATGAACAAAGGGAGAAGAAAAGACTATCGTTTTCATACTTGTCCACTTGGGGTTGTTCGTGAAAGTCAATGTGCCAATTTCTAAAAAGCGTAAGCTTGGACCATAAACCGTGGATTGCGTCTTTCTAGGCTATGCTCACCATAGCGTTGGATATAGATTTCTAGTGGTGAAATCTGGAGTACCTAACGTGTATGTTGGTACAATTATGGAGTCCAGAGATGCTACATTCTTTGAGGATATTTTTTCGATGAAAAATATGCCTAGTTCATCGAGTCAGGAACCAGATACAATTCCTAAACCTGCCATTCCAATGGAATATTTTGAACAAACCCCTGAGCAAATTCCTGAGGAGGAAGACAATGAAACTTTAAGGAAGAGTAAAAGACAAATGACTGCAAAGTCTTTTGGTCCTGATTTCATTGTGTATCTTGTGGGTGATACTCCAAGTACCATTTCTGAAGCGTATGCTTCTCCAGATGCAGAATACTGGAAGGAAGCAGTCCGTAATGAAATGGATTCCATTATCTCTAATGGAACTTGGGAGATCACTAAGCGTCCTTATGGTTGTAAACCTGTAGGATGTAAGTGGGTGCTCAAAAAAGAAGCTTAGGTCTGATGGTACTATCGAGAATTACAAGGCACGGCTTGTGGCCAAGGGTTATACCCAAAAGGAAGATGAAGATTTCTTTGATACTTATTCACCTGTGGCTAGATTGACCACTATTCGAGTACTACTATCTCTGGCTGCCTCACACGGTCTTCTCGTTCATCAGATGGACGTTAAGACAGCTTTTCTAAATGGAAAGTTGGACGAGGAAATTTACATGGATCAGCCAGATGGATTTGTAGTAGATGGTCAAGAAGGAAAGGTGTGCAAGTTGTTGAAATCTTTGTATGGTTTTAAACAAGCACCTAAGCAGTGGCATGAAAAGTTCGACAGAACTTTAACATCTACAGGCTTTGTTGTGAATAAAGCTGACAGATGTGTGTATTATCGCCATGGTGGGGGCGAGGAAGTCATTCTATGTCTGCATGTTGATGACATACTGATTTTTGGGACCAACCTTAATGTGATTAAGGAGGTCAAGGATTTCTTGTCCCAGAATTTTGAGATGAAAGATCTGGGAGTAGCCGATGTTATCTTGAACATCAAGCTGTTGAGAGGTGATGATGGTGGGATTACATTGTTGCAATCTCATTATGTGGAAAAGGTTCTGAGTCGTTTTGGTTATAGCGACTACAAACCCTCTCCAACACCTTATGATCCTAGCGTGTTGCTTAGGAAGAATCGGAGAATAGCTAGAGACCAATTGAGATATTCTCAGATAATTGGTTCACTCATGTATTTAGCTAGCGGTACCAGGCTTGACATCTCGTTTGCTGTGAGCAAACTAAGCCGTTTTATTTCCAATCCAAGAGATGATCATTGGCATGCTCTTGAGAGGGTAATGCGCTATCTAAAGGGTACTATGAGCTATAGCATTCATTATCTAGGGTACCCAGGTCTTTGGAGGGTTATAGTGATTCAAACCGGATATCTGATGCTGATGAGATTAAGGCCACAAGTGGATATGTCTTCTTACTTAGAGGTGGCGCTGTTTCATGGAAGTCTTGCAAGTAGACCATCTTAACGAGGTCAACAATGGAAGCAGAACTCATAGCATTAGATACTAGCACTGTTGAAGCTGAATGGCTTCGTGAGCTCTTGATGGATTTGCCGGTGGTTGAAAAACCGGTCACCGCTATTCGATGAATTGTGACAATCGGTGTGATTGTCAAGGTGAACGATTCTAAGGATAATATGAAATCATCAAGACATGTGAAGAGAAGACTGAAGTCTGTCAGGAAAATGAGAAACTCCGGAGTAATAGCTTTGGATTATATCCAAACAGCTAAGAATCTGGCAGATCCCTTCACAAAGGGCTTATCACGAAATGTGATAGACAATGCATCGAGGGAGATGGGTTTGAGACCCACGTGAGTTATACCATAGTGGTAACCCATCCTATGTGATCGGAGATCCCGTGAAGTAGGATTGGCGAAACAAGCTATTGGTTAACTAGGAGGAGAGTACCTTTATAGACCCACTCCATTGGAGATGCAATTCTCTCCTAAATCAGATGACAAAGTTGATTTTTATCTTAATGTGTTACGTGGCTTGTTAAAGCAAAGATCTTTATCCTCTGAAGCGCCTTGAAAGAACACACCTTTATGAGCCCGATTGCTAGTCACAGTCTATGAAATAGGGTAATTTCTAGGAAGCTCATGAATAGGCCAGGAGTATGACTTATATGCTCCAACCCGCGGGGATACCTGGCAACCTAGTATCAGTTAAGGACTTAATTGAAACTTATTCACACAAAACTGTCAATTCAAGGCCTAGTCCATTGTGCAGTTGTGGATACGTGTAGCTTCTGTTCTAGATGGATGTTCAACCTTAACCGATCTCCATCAAAACACTAGCATATTAAAACAATACTGTGGATCAAGGCATTTGACATGTGCCCTTGGGATCTGGTGGGGGATTGTTGGAATTAGTGTGGGCTAGGCCCAAATTTATATTCTAATTAATTCCTGGTAAATCTCAAAGGCCCATGTGTGTCGAACCCAGGAGCGAAGGATCCCGAATTCTCTGTGTTTATACACTAGTCCAGGATTGCTAGTATACACAGTCAAACAAAAGTGATAACACAAACATATCACGTATTTTATTAATAATTATTCAGAGTTTATTACAATGGGCCTGAGGCCAAATAAAGTAAAACACAGCGGAAGCAAAGCAGTAGTAATAGGCCACACGACTTGCCACAGGCAATCGTCTGGGGGCGTAGCCTAAGTGTCTGGGTCCTCACCGTCCTAGTAGAAGTCTTCTCCTGAATAATAATATTCAGCAAGAGTGAGCACTACTACCGTGCTCGCAAGTTACACCCGTCAAGTAACAGATTGAATGCATGCATAAAGTAAACAAGGGGTATTGGCAAGGTTTATTTGCATAAAGCAGCATTTTCAATTTTAAATAATCATATTAATTTCCAAGGCCATTTTTATACTATATCTAAAATCAGATTTTAAATGACAGTTTTATAGTGTGGATAACCTCCATATTTGAACGGTCGAAGCTTTTGCTTTGCCTCGGCCGTTATAGTCCTTCTTACCTTTCGTAAATTTTTCAGGAATAGCAAGGACTTCCTTATCGTTGGGTCTGCGGTTCTTCTTCTTCTTGAGAGCCTTCTTATTTTTCTTCTCTGGTTTATCCAAGTCAGGTTGGGGGATTTTATCCTTTCGATCAATGGCCTCACACCACTCAATTGCTTCGCTAGCAGTGGCGTAGTTGTCAACCATGTCAAAAAGTTCGACGATCGTTCGTGGAGAGTTCATTGCTATGTCTTCCGTAAACCGTCGATTCCTTAGACCTGTTTTAAAAGCCTGGGTAACAGATGATTCTGCGACATCCGGTATGGAATTACGAACCTAGCTAAATCTCTTGATGTATTGACAGAGAGTCTCATTAGAGCCCTGCCAGATTCGGTGGAGATCATCTTCCTTTTCAGGGCGGCCGTACGTGCCTTGTAAATTTGCAATAAGAAGGTCGCAGAGTTGCTCCCAAGTGTAGATTGATCCGGTCGGTAGGTTGAGTAACCACGACCGGGCAGACCCTTCGAGTACGATGGGCAGATAGTTAGCCATCATATTTTTATCACCACTAGCAACTCTGATGGCGGTGGTATATATTTAGAGAAATTCCAATGGGTTTTGAGTCCTATTGAACTTGTCCAAGTTGGCCGATCGGAACCGGTTTGGCTAACACACAGCTTGGAGCCCTGTAGAGAAGACTCGACAACCTGTGATCGATTCATGGTGCCTTCTTTGAAAAGGTGCCGGATTGTAATCGGTCGGAGACCGGTTCCTAAGATTGGAACGTTGGAGCTCCGGTGTGTCGATCCGGTCGTAGACATTGGTATGATGCCTTCGACCGCCTACTTGATTTAGACAATGTCGAAGATCGTCGGGTCCCAACGATTGCTCTTCTCGATGTGGTGAGGGAGTGGCAGCCTGGAATAGCCTTCTTCTCTCGTGACTCCTTGATCGAAATCGTCGAGGAGGCCTTGGTATCGATTGTTCCCCAACATGACCATGCTGCCCTCTACCGAGGGAGGAACGTTGGGACGAAGTCATGGTTTGACTTGCTGAATTCCTTTGTTCCCGGTATGCTTCCGTTCGTTGCATGGTCTGTTGAAGAATCTCCGATACTTGGCCCACAAGCTGTACAAAACCTGAAGTCTCTGCTAGAGCAGGGTTAGAATTATTCAATATATCTTGAACACGTTGCAGGTTTCGTACAGTTACCGAAAGTTTCGGGGGGTTCATACTGGTAGTAGGCGTTTGCAGATCTGAACCTTCCCCCGACCTCTGGATTTGTTCTGTCTGATCAGCTACTCTTGGTGGGGCAGTACCAGGCGAGTTAACTAATGGACGTCGATCAGTTCTATTGCCTCCGAAAGTTGGTGCTTGATGGCCTGTAACATCTCTACCAACACGTGGTGGCGTGACAGAGTGTGTAGGACTGTGCAAGGCATCTTGATTTGCATCTCCGATTGCGTTGACCTCGTGCCTCCAGCAGTGATCTTCCAACGAGCTTCCATCGTAACTAATGGAGAGCCTTCCAATACTTCTGCTAGAAGTTTCTACGATGGAGAGCGATCGGAGATGAGCACCTCCTGAGGTCTTCTTGGTGGACTCAGCCTGATTCGACGAATTGCCGATCGTATGCTGAGTCGTATCATCCCTACATGGCCTACGACCAGAGGCCGTAGGTGAGTACCTTTCAGCCATGATTTCATCGAGAGTATAGAGATTCTCGAGTTGTGGTGCTGAATTTTCGTCACCTGTTTCGCCGGTCGAAAGGACCGGACTTGGAGTGGTCTTCAGACATTCCGAGCTGGTCGGAATGGTTGAAAGCCCCACTTGTTGTACTGGTGGATCCTCATCCATCTAATCGATTTCGCTAACGTCGGCGATGTGCGAACCGGCGGAGGAGGAGGAGGATGACATGCTGTTTTCTTGCATGGAACAGATGCATCCTTCCATATCGAGGTTGGAGTAGTCCACCAAGTCGAACCAATTCTCCTCGTCCCAAACTCCGGCCATAGTCGCATGAGCGATTACGTGGAATGGGCGAGGACTTGACGAGCGGAGAGTTTCTTCAGTAAACTTACATCGTCTTTCCCACGGACGGTGCCAGCTGTCGATGATCGAGTCGTCGATCTTACGAAATAAAAGAGAAAAATGACGTGATATTTCCTGGGATAGAATGGGGCCGCTCTTTATTGGTATGAACTAGATTTATAGGGGTGTCTACGACCAAGCTATGATTAATCCTAATTACACTGAGAATGCTCGCTAATTAATCAGACTTGAAGAACAAGTCTAAGGCTGATTGTGTTGCTCTTGATCTGATGTCGCTGTCTTGCTTGTCTCAGATCTCTTCACCCTTTGGTCTTCTGCGTTCTATCTTTAAATAACTTTTGAAGAGGTGGCAATTACTTCTGGAGAAGGCGTCCCTTGTGAAGCGTTGTGACCGGTTGGAGCGAGGCGTCAGTTGATAAAGTGTCAACTGCTCTGCGGTTAAGTGTCTGTGAGACACTCAACCGCAAGTTAGTTATTGTCAGTGTCTTAGGATTATATAGCGTCGCGTGGCATGGAGTACACATCACGTGTTCCATTCATCACACGGTAAAGAATATACCTGAAATTATATTTGATATCAGTCCATAACCTTTCCGAGCAGCTACCTGATCGGAGACTAGGCACAGGACCTTTTTCGACCAGGGTACCCATGAAGACGTATGGTCTTTTATTAGGCATTAAAGTAATACCTAGAGGTTTTAATCCTCGTCAGGAGGCGGTCGCGGTTTCCTGGAGGGAGGCGGTGCCGCTTGAGAGGAAGTCGGCGGCGTTGGGTTCTCGGAAAGGGGGTGGCGGCGTCTTCGAATGAATGGGATGGAAAACGACGACGTGAGGGGATGGATAGTGATATGAAAGGGCGACGCTACTTGCTCGACGGCGGCGGCGCGGCGGACCAAGGGAATTGATGGGGATGGGAAAACGGTTTGCACCTTGCTCGACAGCGGAGTCTCGGAGTAATAGTGGCAAGGGGCAACGGCGCGCCGCGTACGATAAGGGGGCGACGACACTCGTCGATGTTGCGGCGACAACAATGGATGCGAATGGGATTTGGATGCATTACGTCATGAGAAAAGACCAATATACCCTTACAAAAAAAATTAATGTTGAAAAGTCTATTACACCCATAAGATCAATGACCAGATTTATTTTATACTACCAACATATACTACCACTCAAATTTACAGTAAAATTTCTCAAAATATAATGAACTACTTACGCTCATGCCATAGCAATATACTGGTAAAATTAGGTAGTCAAGAAACAGTTGTCGGAAGAGATGAAAATCTAATTAACCAAGTTGAAATGAAGTACACTGGTACCATATCTTCAAATGAACAAGTTGCAAATTTACCAATCAGAAGTTCATGACCCACAAGGAAGCACAGACACAGTGACAAAACAAACACTTGGGACCATTTCAAATTGCAAACAATTAAGCAGTTATCACTGTTTGCTAAACATCTGCAAGACACCGATCTAACATAAAGCCTACTAGCCTAGGACAGAGCAAAACCCGGAATGGAATACCGACAAAGCAGAGATGAGAGCAGCGACCACAACAGAATCACAACAACCCTGAAGCTGAAAGTGTTATTGAGCTAAAGCCTTCCATTAACAGCTTTGATTCGAGAGGTAGAGCCATGTTGGTGGCGAGCGGCGCTCATTCGAGGGCAGCCCTGTCAGAAACGAGAACGACCTGTTCCTCAGACAGTACCGACCAATATCACCGCACTGTTCCTTCTGAGCTTCGCACGAACCGTTCCTCCCGAAGGAGCAGCCGAAATGACCATCCCGGTCGACATGGGTGGAAAAAAAGTTTGTTAGTAGGGCTTGTTGGCTCGGTTCAAAATTGTTTCAATTAAATTTGTTATTTGATTAAACATTGAAATGAGTTAATTTCGAATGAAATTGAATTTCACTCTGTTCAGTTAAAAAATGATTAAATTAAGCTTTGTCAATTTCGTGAAAAGCTCGATAAAACTACTATTTATCTCGATATCCACCCCAGTTCACGTGATCATCCGTGAAGTAGATGCAGCCCGTATCACCTTCGCCTCCTACGTACTCCGACGCGGGAAAAGACCTAGAGCTGCTGCCGCCCACGAAGACAATCTCGCCGTCCAAGCTCTCCAGCTCCGCCCAGCACGTAGACGGCTCAGTAAGCCCCTCACGCACCAGAGGCACACGATGGAACACCTTGAACAAGCAGGTGCGCCAATTCTGGACGAACCGTTCGACCAGCAGCAGCCGACCGCGCGACTCCACCCAGCAAGAGCTCTTGAAACCAGACCCGTGCACGCGTGTGTCTTCCTCCCCTAGATTGTAATCTGGATGCTTCAACAGTATAAATCTGTCTCCTTCGGACTGGACGAGCTCACCGTTTGCACATTCCTCCGCGTCGAACACTAGCACCAAGATGAACCAAGTAATCAGTCCGTAGAGCTTCCCCTGGTAGAAGGCGATGTCTGCGAATTGGCAGGGGGATTCTTGCTCCCATAATCTCGGGCGGGACCAAGAACTCTACCCATGGCGGCAGAAGGTGAGCTCGCCGGAGTCGTCGATGGCCGCGACGACGCACCCGCCGGGGCTGTCCACGGAGGGTGGAGAGGAAACGACGGCCTTACGGATGTATGACTCTTGCTTGTCCCGCCCCGAGTAATAATACGATGACCAGCTGCGCGGTATGGACCTATGGTGCTCTGGTGCGGGAGCTGGAGCGTGGCGCCGGTGGAGGGGTTGAACAGGAAGTTGCCGCGCTCGCGGTGCGCGACGACAAGCCAATCGTCCGCCGATCCACAGCAGCGCGCAATGCGGCCGCCGCCGACGGGAAACGGGCGCTCGTAGACAGCCCTGTCGGAGAGGCTTAAGAAGGCTTACTCTGTGCAACTATAATAATAGCCTCTTAAAATAGGAGGCCGTGGACACGCAAACCGGACCATTCGAGGATAACGAACCACGCTTGTCGAGTTAGGACCTTCTGAAGCCAGCGCTCGTGGGATGGGAGTGACGATAGCAAAGTTAATTAGCTTGTTAGCATCGAATGGACGCGAATCTTCTTTCGTGCAATTAGACATTTTACTTCTCGCTTGTTGCTATTCTCACGCTTCAATTGGAAGGAGTCTCCACGTAGTAATGCCACGGTACATTTTTCCTTTAGCACGGTACCACATAAGACGGTAACTTGACTACCGTATTCCACGATGGCCATCAATATTCCAACAACGTTGTTCGTTGGTTGACTTTCACCCCCCTTAACCTGTAAAACACATGTTAAACACTGCGAGAGATCGAGGTCATTTCACATGTTTTGCCTTTGGCATGACCGGCCGCTTCAGCTATCCAAACAAGTACGCCACATGATTTTCTTAGGCCGGCTTCTACAACATACCAACGCACAGCTACTGGAGCCATCACTATCAGAGACACTGCGCTTTCGGTAACACCACCATTAGGCATTAATATTCCATTTACCTGTCCTATTGACGCAGCTCATCGTCGTTACAAGGTCTACTACTCCCTCCGTTTCGCTATATATATTCATGGTATCGGGAGTACCCATTTCAATATATTTATCTATTGAGAAAATCTAGAAGATAGGTATTACAATTTTCTCTCTCTAATCCTATTTAAATGCTCTGTAAGAGGTTAAGTGATTTTAGTATGTTGTTTCATAAGGGTATGTATGGGCCTTTCTCACTAAGTATTTGTTAGATTTAGTGCTTCCTTAATCATGGTGGGCAATGGAAAAATATAACGAAGCACATCTCATGAATTATGAGTTGTATCAGCCGTCAGCGCGGTGCAAAACTTCCAAAGTCACGCTAATGAGGATCCAACTAGCGATCTAGCGGGACTCCTAGGTGCGAGCGAGCCCGCTTGGGCGGAGTTTTTGGCTCATTTATTCTCTTTGTCAAACGAAATAGCAAATGCAGCCCCTCGTCTGAAATGACAAAATTGGCACCGTGGTAGACTAGACAGACGACATATGTCCCTTATCGCGCTCCTGGTACGTGGAAGCCACATGCCACCCTCCCAGTCCACGAAAGCCCACCTACCGCTCTCCTAGTCCACGGTAGGCCACTTAGCGCCCTACCAATCTGTGATAGGAACGTGCACACAACATGCTTTTGAAGATCAGAAGCATAGTAAGTGGGTTTTGCGCATTGAGAGCGCGATACTTGGCTTTCGCAGACTAGGAGCGTGGTATGTGCCTGTTGCGGTGCCATTTTTACAATTTTATGCGAGCGGAGACTATTTTTGCTATTGCAGATAAAAAAGGTGCCAATTTAGCGAAGACTCTATGATGCGAGCTGCAAAGCCAGCTTAGCTACGGCTGCACTGTGGGCCCACCTCGTCCTTCCATTCGATACAAATGAAGCCATCGCATCAGCAGCCTAGCCTCCTCTCCCCCCCTCTTAAGGGTGCGTTTGGTTGGCGAAATCCTCCAAAGATTACCAGAAATCCTTTAGTAATCCTATGAGATTACCTTGTTTGGTAAAACATCCAGTAATCTGAACCAGAAATCTAAGATCATCTTCGGAAATAGATTGCCAACAAATATAGGAATCTGTTTCCCATAGAAAAAGGGTGTCTATCTTAGATTACCAAGGGAAATGAATCTTTGTTATTGCGTTTTTATCATATGCTTTCGATTCATCATAGTCAATTTTGAACTTTCAACATTCAAAATCCAAAATTTTGATTTATTTTAATATTCGAGTATTTGAATTATGGAATTTTAAAATCATTTTTCTTTTCCAAAATATGAATTTCGAAACCAAAATATCAAATTTTGAATCCTAAATTTTGGAATCATAAATTCAAACAATTTAAATATGAAAAATACAAAATTTCACCGTTGGATTTCGAAAATCTATTTTTTTTCACATTTTGAATTTTGGATTTCAGATATTCAAATTCCGAGAATTTAAATTTTACAGATTCGAATTTTGGAAGTTTCAATTTTTTAAGTTTCAGAATTTCAAATACCGGGAATTTAAACTCCAAAACTCAAAATTTAAAATTTCAAAATCCAAAATTTGAACTTTTGAATAATAAAAAATGAAATTTAGAATGTTAGAATTTTAAATTGTAAATTCAAAATTTATAGATGGTAACCTTCATGGTTTGAAATTTCAAATAATGTAATTTAACTTTGTGGACTTGATGGTTCAAATTATAAAATATTTGAACTATGATAAAGACTAATATATAGTTTCCTTCGAATCACTAATCTTATAATATTGTACCATGTTTACCGTACTAGATTAGAGAAACATGAGATTACACTTGCCAAACGCATCCTAAACCCAAACCCACCCAACCCCGCAGCCCCCAGCCCCCACTGCACACGAAACACGCACACCTCTTCCACGCCTCACCACCACCACCACCTCGTCTCCAATCCCGAATCTGCCGACCGCATCCAGATGCCGCAGGTGGTGGCAGCGGCGGGGTGCGCGGCGGCCGCGGCCAGGCCGCTCGGCCGCGTATCTGGGGCCGACGTTCTCCGGCCGGCGGCGAGGCTGCCGTTCGTGTGCCAAGCGAGGGAGAGGTGGAGTGGGGCCGTGGCTGCCAGGGGGCGCCGCGAGTCCCCCGTCGTGTCCGTGATTAGCCGCGCCCCGAGCGCCGCCGCCGAGGTGCTGCCGGTGTCGCCCGACGACGACGCGGCCGTAAAGGTAGCGCCTCCCTCTTCGTTCTTGGCTGGTACGGGGGGTGGTAATCCGGTGAAATCGGATTTGTTTGGTTGGGTCGTTTTCACGTTTGTGACGGTGAAATTTAGAGGGCGGAATTGTTGGAGACGTCATTTTCTTAAGTTTTTCCTCCATGCATACGATTCACTTGAATTCTGGTGTCTACTTTTGCGTTTGGTACGTTTCGTGCATCCCTACGAGCTGGTGGCCTGGTGCCGAATCTGTTGGTTCGTTTGTTTTGTTAAATAAAACGTTGTAAAATGTAAATTTTGGTGTAAAAGTGCCATATTTTCCCTTCTCTTTGAGCCTCGTGATTCATTTGACTTGTTGGTTTCTGGTTGTGTGCAGTGGCGGAGCCATGATTTCACAAGACCTCGGGCCCAAAACTAAGGAGCTATAAGTCTATAACTAACGTTAAATACTATCAACACTAAGACATAACAAAAGTACAACACACATGCATAATCGAAATAAAATTTGAATTCCATGTTTAAGGATACGACAAAATAGACAAAACATAGCAAAAAATAGGAATGTAACATACCACTAGTATGATGTAATTTCTGCTTAATTAACAAAGATTTGGTCCATTTGAGCCTGTCATATCTTCATCAATAATAGTATAAGAATCTGAACCTGCAAAGATGAAATTGTATATGTAAATCAGGGACACAAGACCACAATGTTCATTCTATTTAGGATTACTACAAATCATTTTCGAACATAGAACAAAACCTACAACCATGATCAGAACTTTTCCTATTTTCTGAAGGAACTTAAGCACGAAGTTGAAATGATTGCGCAAACTTTTACTTTGGCCAGCATGACACTTACAAATGAAGCTATTAGAACTGTAGGAGGAACTGATGTCGATATCATTTTCATGCTGTGAGATGTATGGCCTGAAGGTCTCATAGACATAGGTGGTTCCCTGTCATAAAAGCACACAGCAGTCTTAGAGAAGCGTATATGCAGTATAACAAAAACTTAGTTCAGTGCAAAAGGCAAGTACCTTTGTCTTTGGATACCTTAAGTATATAAAGAACGTCAGCTTTGCTTCTGAGTACAGTGGTAACCTTCAATAAGACCAAATTCATGCAAACATTAAACACAGTTTGCACTCAGAACATAAGAAAACGACAATCTCACAGAACCTCACCATGATATCGCAGCATCCCCAAATCTTTCCAAAACTGTCAGTAATGCAACTAAAATCCTGGACACAAACAACAAATTAAGTGGTATTTGCAGCGTATTTTAATTATGTAGGCAGACCCAGAACTCACAAGATTGAAAATAATACCATTACCAATATTGATACCAAAAAATGAGCTGCTCGATCTCTGGGTTGTTCAGCTCTACAGTTTTGTAGCATTCATAAGCAGGATAAGATTTCGAGCTCACCTCACCGGGAGCCAGCACCGGCGGTTGAGGGGGGTGGTGAGGATGGAGGAGAGGAGGCTGAGGAGGCTGCCTGGGGGGTGGAGCCGGGCAGCGCCGTGGCGGCGCTGGGAGGCGCCGGGGACAGGACACGCTGAGCAGCTGGGTTGGCAGAGGGGCGAGTGATGGTGGCCGGAGCGAAAGTCGGGCCAAGGCGGCGCCGGCATGGAGGCACGCGTGGCTCGGCGCGAGACCTCCTGTGCGATCGAGCCTTGAGAATCAGGCAGCAGGGCGGCGAGCCAAAGGTCGGTGGTGGGCGCCAAGAACCAAGTAGCCGGCGGGAGGAGAAGCCAGGGAGTTCGAGGAGGCTATGGGGCGGGGCGTCGCGGGCTCATGGCGGAGAGGAGGCAGGCGAGGCGGCATCGGCGGAGAGACCAGGCGGGGCGGCGAGCCAAAGGGGCCATGCGGTGGCGGCCCAAAGCCAAGTAGCCGGCAGGAGGAGGAGCCACGGGGAGTTCGGCCGAGGAGGCGATGGGGGGCGGAGGCGGGGGTGCGGTCTGCCGTCTGGGGAGGGGAAGAGACCGAAGGTCGGCTAGAGCGGTGGGCGGCTGGACACCTTTCATTGGGCCGCTCACCCAAGCTCATTGGGCAGTGAGGATAGCCTTGGGCTGGCCGGCCAACGTCGGGCCTAGCTACTGTGTAGTGATTTTTTTTATGCCTACTAAAATTTCCCACTAGTATTTCTCTGGGCCTCAGGCCGTTGCCCAACCGGCCCGAGGCCCATCTCCGCCCCTGGTTATGTGGATCTGAGTTATTTTACTGTTTGCGAAAATGACATTGGCACCATTGAATTAGTTAAATAAACATTTCCCAATAATGGAAAACTATAAACTAGTAGAACCTTATCTTTTACCACTCCAGTTTCTTCAAAAAAAAACACACATGCGCGAATCCTTTCAGCAGAATCTGCACTGGTTATCTTATTTTCCCGCCACTAAAAAATATTAAACCCCTTGAGCTTAATGAGAATATCTCAAAATAAATCAGCTATTTCAAACAATGATATGGTACGTTTCTGATCACTTTGGTTAAATCTCAATTCTCGCAGTCTTGTCAAAGCCAATGTCCAGTAAGCTATGAAAACTTACGATCATCAAGGAGACTTAAATTCTTGTTGTCTGATTTGCTTTGAACACAATGTGCAGTTTGTTATGGTACCATTTTTGTGTGCACTAAGCCACTAAGTGTCGCAGTTACTTGTAATATAACCGGGTGATATATTGGAATGAAACCATGTGAGTTATGAGGCGAAAATTAATTGTCAATAATATTTCTTCTTTTACAGGAAGAAGAAAATTTCCAGGATCTAAAGGCTATTCGGCAACTTGCAACAGCCACTAATGGTGTGTGGTCTAAACCGAATGTGAGGCGTAAGACGAAGATTGTGTGCACTATTGGTCCCTCAACTAATACAAAGGAGATGATATGGAAACTCGCTGAGGCTGGCATGAATGTGGCTCGGCTTAATATGTCACATGGAGACCATGCATCACACCAGAAAGTTATTGATCTAGTAAAGGAATATAATGCTCAAACAAAGGACAATGTGATTTCTATTATGCTTGACACAAAGGTTGGTGTTACTTCTTGCAGAGCTTTTACACTCTGATGGATGGTCACTTCTCATCCTCAGAATTAGCTCTATTTGTGTTAGTCTTATTAGAAGTCTATCGTGTCCATGGCCCCATGCTAGCACATGATTTGCTCTATTCATAAAGAATGGAATCAAACCATTTGATGATGTCCTTCATTCCTTATATTATACCTTGATTTCTCTGATCCAAGCTGTATTTTACATATCAGGGACCAGAAGTTAGGAGTGGAGATTTGCCTCAACCAATAATGTTGGAAACTGGCCAGGAGTTCACTTTCACAATCAACAGGGGAGTTGGGTCCGATACATGTGTTAGTGTTAACTATGATGACTTTGTTAACGATGTTGAAGTGGGTGACATGCTCCTTGTAGATGGTATGTGATATTCTTTTTCCCTTTCTAATATTCGATTATTTGGCTCTTTTGTTTAGTGACACATGATTGTATACATCATATGTGAATACAGCAAATCACTTTATCTAACATAGTATAGTACCAAATTTTAGCTAGTGGTACTTGATTTAATAAATTCGTATGTTGGCGCATACTTATATATAGAGAAGTGTATAGCTTCATAAATGAGCAGGTCTTGGTTAACGTGGCTAAGCTCTGTCGATTATTGTAGTCAAATTTTCCTTGTTTTGTCTAGTGAATGACATTCTACATTTTCTCCACTAACACTTATCTTACATTGCTTCCTTAGTGCACATTTGTATGGCCGCTGCCTACTAGCATGAACTGTGTGTCAATTGTGTATGTATGTGCAGACAGTGAGGGGGGGGGGGGAATTGGACCCCATCGATATTACTGAAAACTGGAAATTTTCTTTCAGTTTTTTCAAACTCAAATTTTATTTTTTGGTGTGTGTGTGTTTGGGGGGGGGGGGGATGCGGTTCTTTACTCTACCGGTTACTCTACCGGGGGTCACCGGTAAGCGTGGTAACTTACTGGACACAATGTCCCACCATTTCTTGACTGCAGAGTTTTGAGAACATTGGTACCTTCCATTATTTTCTGTACCTTTTCCCGAGATGGATTTTACCAACATTTATTTGAATGTGTTCTTGCTTAGTTGTGCACAACTGATTAACACTTAAATTAGAACATGAGATCCCTGTGTAATACTGTAATATCCTTCTGCCTTTCTTCTCTGTATTTTTCTGCTTGTAGAGATGACTGTGTTTTCTGTGATATAACTTCAGTATTATATGATTTTATATTGTGCTTTTATTTTTCAATATGTACTATTATTTAGGAGGAATGATGTCATTGCTGGTCAAGTCAAAAACTGAAGATTCTGTAAAATGCGAAGTTATTGATGGAGGTGAATTGAAATCCAGGCGTCACCTGAATGTTCGTGGCAAGAGTGCAACCTTGCCATCAATCACCGGTAATAGTCAACATTCTTTTCATTGAATATTATAGATGCTCTTGTTTCATGCGCATGTTCCAAACTTGCAGATAAGGATTGGGACGACATTAAGTTTGGTGTGGAAAATCAGGTTGACTATTATGCTGTTTCTTTTGTCAAAGATGCTCAAGTTGTGCATGAATTGAAGGATTATCTCAGAAGTATCAATTATTCCCTACTTTATAATCAATTATGCCCAGCACTGTTTTGATTATGTCTTGATCGTGTATTTTGATTTTGATTCCCAGGCTCCAATGCCGATATACACGTAATCGTGAAAATTGAAAGTGCAGATTCCATTCCTAACCTACATTCAATCATCACAGCATCTGATGGGGTAATAGTCCGATTTGTAATTTGCTTAGTAAGATGCCTTCAAAAGATTCATCGTAACAATGAATGGCATTGGAGTTTTATGGCAAATCTTGAATAGAACTTCCTCCTCTCTTTTTTTCCTTGTTCTGATTCTTAACATTAGAATGTGACCTTTTTAATTAAACATTTGAAGTTATGACTTGTGTAATGTTGAATGCCATAGGCTATGGTTGCCAGGGGTGACTTGGGAGCTGAACTCCCTATTGAGGAAGTACCGTTGCTGCAGGTATGATGTAGTTGATCATATTACTTACAGTCCATTGCACTAAAATGTCAACTTCTCTGCTTAGCTTTTTGTTCAAACGATAAACTACAAACTGAGTGTGCTCAATACAATAGCCATTAGTCCATTCTATATGTACATAGTTTATGACTTGCTTGAAAATACATTAACTGAGGGTTACTTTGCATTCTCTTATTTATACATGGCATCTAGGTAGCTAATTAGCTATCCAATTTGGAACCTGTTGCTGACTTTCTGTGCTTCGTTGCTGACTTTCTGTGCTTCCATTAGTTGATTATATATACCATATACACAACATTATTTAAATTTCGTGTGTCTTCATGCAGGAAGAAATTATTAGGACGTGCAGGAGCATGGGAAAAGCTGTTATTGTTGCCACTAATATGCTGGAAAGCATGATTGTTCATCCAACACCAACCCGAGCAGAAGTTTCAGACATTGCTATAGCTGTTCGAGAAGGTGCTGATGCGGTTATGCTTTCTGGGGAAACTGCACATGGAAAGTATGTGTTTTCCTTTTCTTATGTACAACAAAAGATTTTCCACTGTTTTTTAGCAAATTATATGACATAGCTAAAGCCGACTGAAGTTTTTATTGTTGCTCAGTCATTTTTTTACGGTGCTATATAGTGCTATTTTTGCAATTGCATTCTTCAAAAGCTCCAGAAATTGTTAGAAACTCTTAGTATATATCCAGTAGCAATATACTGGTACATCTTGAATTGCTGATGCCTTTTGTTTTCCTTCTGCATCTCCTGAATAAAATATGATGTTTAACTGTATTTCTAATATTTCAAGTTTTCAACTCTTAACTCTTATTCCATGTTGTTTTGGTTTCCATCTAACTTGGCTCTTTGGGGCAGTTTCATGGTGTTGCACTTACCAGTGAATTGCCTGGTTCGATGCCATCTTGATATTTACATAAAAGATGAAGCTTTTTTGTGTAATAGCCAGTACATGAATTGATCAGTTTTGTTGCAACACATGGGAAACCTTTTGTTCTAGTTTTACTTGCAAACTTTGTGCATTTTTTGGATTTTGTAGCAGATGCTTGCAAGTCTTGTGACTGTGTATTCGGTGCAGAGATACATCACTAAGCTTATGACTTGATTTCTTGCAGATTTCCTTTGAAAGCTGTCAAGGTCATGCATACTGTAGCCCTGAGAACCGAAGCAACTATTTCTAGCGGGGAAACACCAGCTAACCTTGGTCAGGTGTTCAAGGTCTGAAGTCTGAACTGCAATATTCCAACTGGCATCCTTATCCTTTTCCTCACTTAAATATTTTGCTTTGTTTTCTATTTACATCTCTTTCTGTAGAACCACATGAGCGAAATGTTCGCCTACCATTCAACAATGATGTCCAATACTCTTGGAACTTCAATTGTGGTTTTCACCAGGACAGGATTTATGGCTATCCTACTTAGTCACTACCGCCCGTCTGGCACCATTTTTGCCTTTACAGATCAGTAAGATTTCTGTTCTTTTGTTCCAATGTGTATGCCACCAAGAAGATGAAACTCAGTCTCTATAGTGCTTAATCATGAATCAACAATAAAATGTAAATTCGGCAAACATCTTTTTATCTGACTAAACTGAAGATAACATATTGAAAAAAAAAACTGATGCTGTTAAGGTATTTGATTTTAGTAATTACCAATCCTAAATTTCCAATCCATTTGTATTACTTTGTTGTCCATTCATAATTCACGAAGTCTTGGCCAGTCGGGCTGCCTTGTCCAACCGAGCAACTTAGTTGAAAACCTTTGGAACAACCAAGAGAAAAATGGCTCTCTTAACGTCTACCCATGCACTAGTTTTAGCGATGAACCCATGTATCCATTTGCTTTGAATCAAATATATGATTTCGTGCTTCATACATGCATCCAACAAAACCGATTTGTAGGTTTTCTTTAGTCTAGGAGAGAAAAAAAAACTCTAGATGTGGGCCTTTGTAATTAACTAGCCAGTGGGCTGGAAACCCAGCTGTGCTAAGCTCCTCTAGTCTCAATGAATCCTGTGCATGAAAACATTCCAAGGCCCTCCATCAGGAAGTGTTCACCTGATACATTTTTAGTTAATTAGTGAAATATCAACTAATAGTATTTCCTAGGAGAAGAGGTGATTAATGATGAAACTGAATTTTGGATGATATAATGGTGGTATATGCATCTGTTGTACTGATGAGGGACAATTGATCTGAAACAGATTATGCCCTAGCTTTAATTTTCTAAAAGTATGATATAGTTGCCCTTTTGTTCATATTTCCCTTTATAAATATGGTATTTCTGAGCACGTAACTGCTGTTGCTTATCTGTTTGTAGGGAGAGAGTTAGGCAACGACTGGCTTTGTACCAAGGCATATGTCCAGTTCAGATGGAATTTTCTGATGATGCTGAGAAGACGTTTGGAGATGCTTTGTCTTACTTGCTGGTAATCACTAATATATCATGCCCCTTCTAGTTTTTTTTTTCTGGCGTCAGCTTCATTGGCTACCCTTGTGGTCCCACTTCATTATTGAATCCTTAAGTACCCACAGTTGGACTTGGACCTATTTATCCAGAAAATATTCTGACACATCCCGCGCTCAGAACTGAACTTAGCTAGAGTAGCTTGCCTTTTAAACCATAAAATAGGTTGATCTGTAGCCACACTTTTGGAGCGTGGTACATGCTGTGGCCTGTGGCAGTGGCAGTGGCACCTTGATGTAGAACATGGCCGCATCTGGGACATGATCCGTCAAAGGCCAACCAATCTCTACAATATAAACAAGGAGAGGCTGAATATGTGAGCCAGCAAGTGTGACTCTTTTCCGGCCAAATTAGGTATAGAGCTAGAAAGCATGGAAATAGCCAAAATAATGGCCTTGCTGAGTGCGGCATCTACTTATTTTGTTGCAAAGATGGCCTTAAAACAATGACAAGTAATTTGACTCGATCATTGTCATGACTCACAAATGGCGGACTGTTCTTACTTATCGGCGAAGTTTCTGGGGGCTACAGATGCGAAATTGCATCTTATCAAATGCAGCGACAGTCCACAAAAGTAGCGTTGGTCAGGTGAAATGCACAAAAATATTGTAGTTGTTCATAACTTGGCCTGCAGACCTGCACACTGCAGACACTGGCAATGTGACTTTGATTATGATAAAGCAATCGTGCCCCTGAATATCCACTATTTCACATACATTTTATTTATTAACGAGAATAGGTGGCCTGACATGATGCTACATTTTCACAGAAACATGGTATGGTCAAGGAAGGTGAGGAGGTTGCACTCGTTCAAAGTGGCAGACAACCCATCTGGAGGTCGCAATCCACCCACAATATTCAGGTTAGGAAGGTTTGATGTGGAATGGACGGCAGTATTTTGATTGTCAATTTGTCACGGACATTAACCAACGAATTGCTGGACTTCGGGCAAACTCGAAGGCCTGATTATAATTTCCACGCGGGCATTACTAGTGTCCAGGAGGCATGAGGTTGGTAGTCCGTGTGCTAGAGAGCGAGTATTGTGATTCTATTCTCTGCTGTTCGCTTTTCCTTCCATGTAAAATGGTGTGACCAACCGTTTTCTCAATCCGGTTTTAGCTGTTTCTTGGGAATATCGTAGGGTTCTTTGATTTGTAATATAGTTTTTCTATTACCTGGCCAAGGACTGCTGTATCAACAAGAACAGTTTTATTACATGAATTGCAGTGATAGTTGCTTTCTTCTTGTGATGGTTGCTTTCTTCTTGAGGCCAAAAAACACTTCACTTGTTCACAATACAATTTGCCTGTCTCAAGCATTGTGTACACGCCTAGGTCCCCATGCCATTCATACTAGTATGAGTACCAGTGCCACAAGTGCCTACCTTATATCTGAGACTACACTCTCACATGCAACCACTACACCACCGTGACTTCTCTAATAGAATTAATTCCAACACCACGCGTTCATCAGGACGCGCCAGTGCCTCACTGCGTACTGGCTGGCAGTGCGCATTGTAGTAGAACCGGACGAACAGGGTGTCGAAAAGCCCCGTGTCCAGCGGCCAGCGCCCTGCCCATGTAGAAGTCCGGGTAGACGAAGCAAAGAAGCCGGCGGTGCGGTACTCGGACAGTCAGTGACGGCCCAGTATTTATTGGAAGGATATTTGGAGTTAATAAAATATTATTTAATGAAAAAAATTAAAAGCCTATGCTAGCAAAAAAACAAAGTATAATTTTTTCGTACTAGAAATAACACCACAAAGTATTAAGAGAAATTATAAAATAATCAAGAAAAAATGTTGAATTGAGAATTTGGGATTTGGGACCGAGGAACTGAGGAATGGAGAATTAGGGGTGTACATGTGCTGCTATTGACGTATGCAGCCTAACTCGCGGCCCATGAATTTGTAGTTTGCAGGTTTGATTGGTCACATGAATTTGTATAACTTAAGAAGTTGAGATCATCAATAAATTATATAGGCATGTCTAGATGAATTTATATTCATATTGCTGAAATATGTCACCATCCTTTGCTACAGTCTGGTAATCTAACTTAAATCTAGAGTTATCTATTAGTCTCATGCTCTCAGCTGAGCTGAAAGTTTAGTTGCTTTGGCTGAAAATGGTCTAGACATTTCATTATCTGCTACAATTAGCTTGTTATTGCTTAGAATCTTCCTATCCAATGAGAATTCCATGCGGATACTTGAAAGTTTTCAAAGTATAATATGTCTATACGAGATTAAATTTCATGAGGGCAATCTAATACTTCATTTTGGTGTCAGCCAATAATGTAATAATCTGAACTACTCTATACATTTTTCAAAGCAACTAAGATCTACGATTCACATAAATACAAGATTCATCAACCACAATTTATTTTTCAACCCGGTTTGGCCGTTTGAGAATTAGGGATTTGGGATTGGATACCTCACCTTAGTAGCTTAGTCCTCACTCTTCAAGACCTGTGCTCGGGGGTCGGGGTTCGCTGGCTCGGTCAATTGGTCACCCATATGGCCACGCCCACGCGCTTTGCCCCGCCGCTGTCGCGGGCTAGACCCGCTCATGGCTCACCCTAGTCGCTAGCTCCGGTCCATCGCCAGATCGCCTTTGTCGCGCCACCCGCTCGGAGTTGGAGCCTCGATCCTCGGAGCAGCGCGCCTCGCCCCATCGGCCAACCCACCCCACTTGCTGCTGCGCTCGGAGCAGACGAGCAGGCCGTGGCAGTGCCACAGCGCTCCTCCCCTTCTCTCGGCCTCCCCTTCTCCCAGATCATTGCGGCCACTTCGCCGTCATGGTTACATGCTTGCTTGGCGTCACGACTGCCTTCTGCGCGCGCAAGCAGTTCAAAGCGCAAGGGCAAGGCTGTGTGCGTGTGTGTTTCTTTGAGAGAGATGCGAGATCAAGAGAAAGAGAGATCAAGTTAGGGTTTGCCAATAAATGGGCCTTGAGATATTAGGCCAAGTCATTATGGGGGAAGGCTGGAACAGTGGCCGAATGTGGAATGCCTTGGCTTTGGTGGGTTTGTCTTGAGTCTTAGAGTGGGTTCTTGAGTGAGGTCTTTGAATTGGCTTTTGAGGACATTACATGTTGATTTAACCAAACTTTTAGGATATACATGTATTATACCTCATATATACTGAATTTTTGCCCAAAAACTTTGGGTGTTCAGCTGAACACCTTTGAACCCAATTGGGTCTACCCCTGTGGACAGTTACCTCGCGAGCTCGCCATAGTAGAAGTGCGCGGTTGCTGTAATGGATTGTAACATCTCAAATTTAGCCTTTTAGTTCAAATGACTAAAAATGTGAAAATTTTAAAACTTTTTAATGTGCCTTGTCCATGTTTGAATTTTTGGGGATATTATTTGTCGATGTTTGAATTTTCGGGGATATTATTTGAAATGTTGACCTCAAAAGCGCGGGCTGGGCTAAGATCCTCCTGGCCCAACCCGTCTCCTTCTTTTCTTTTCTTCTTTTCCGACTTTCCTTCCCCGAGGTCCAACCCAGCCGCACGACCAACCTCTTCCGCCCGACGCCCTTCCCATATTCCTCTGGCTCATTCTTGCCGTCTTTGCACCCAGCCCACACGCCAAGACTCGCCTACCTTCTCCGCCCATCGCCCCTCCTCGACTTTTCGACTTGCTCTCGCCAACGCTTGACACACGTATTGTGCCATGCCGTCCGCGTGCTAGCTACCTACTCCTGTGTCTGCCCCAGTCACTGGCACCACACCGTCCTCACCCGGACACCGCTGCCCGCGTCACCGTGCCAACCTCCTCTGTCCTCGTTCAGCCACCCACGTCGTGCCTGCCACTGGTGCCATGCTGCGCTTGCCCCGTCACCATCGTACCAACCGCTTCGGTCGCCTAGCCATCCCGGTCGGCCCCATGCCACTGCTTTCGTCTTAGCATCGCCGCTTCCCATGTCGACGCCGTCCTCACCTTACCGTCATCCCGTTGCCGCCACTTGAAAGCATCTAGGCCCCTAAAAATTATTTTGGTAATTAATGATAATATGTGAATATGGGATTAACGGTTTATTGAGTATTTACAAGGTTATGTCCTGTTGGTGAGTTTTATGACTTGAAGACGCATGCTAAAGGACAACATGAAGATCCACATGGCTCAAAGACAAGGTACAAGTAGTCCAGGATCCTTTCTTGTTTTACCGGTCTTAGGAGAAATGGTTAGAAGACCGGATTATAGGTTAAATACCGTATTATTAAGAGAGATCGTGATCAGTAGCTTGATAGCTTGTTCTTCTGCAAATTGGATCAATTTAGGATCATGCATGCATTTGAATTTGAATTGGAAAGCCAACTGTGCAATTGTCAGATCAATCGGTAGTACCAGAGTATACATGGCGGAACTACCGCATAGCGGTATGACCGCATTCTCTTTGGCGATACTACCGGTGGACATTCAGACCGTCCGAATGCAATCCAATCGTGCGGTTAAGACCTGTGGTCTGAACGGCCAAACGAATCTGAGCCGTCCACGTAATCAGTCCGATTGGGCTAAGCTGATTTAGTTGCTCAGCAGTACGACCGGCTCGTGGTGTGGTATTACCGCAACCCGGTCATTCCATTATTTAGTTGGCGGTACGTAAAAAACAGAGAGTCACCATTTTTGGTTCGGTGCCTCATCCTGGAAACGGTTGTTCCGGGCTTTACTTGGCGGTACGACCACATGTTCAGCGGAACTACCGCTCCTCGGTTGTTCCGTTTTCTAAATGGCGGTATGTAATTTCCAGAGAAGTGACTTTTCGGCTTGAGTTGAAAACCCTACGAACGGTAGTACTGCTCCATTGTGCGGTATGACTAGCCCAAGCAGTAGTACCGCAGCTTGGTTGGCGGTAGTACCGCGCCGTGGTTTAAACGGCTATGTTAGAGAGAGTTAATGCCTCTGTTATAGCCGTTACGGAGCGGTTGGTGGAGTGCGGTAGTACCGCCCGATACATGGCAGTAGTACCACAAAACGCTGAAAGTTGGGGATTTCCTCCCCAACGGTTATATTTGTTTGAGGGGGTATAAATACCCCTCCACCTGCTCAAGGACAGAGTGCAAGACCTCATTTAACATCCTTAGAGCCTTGAGCATTCATTCTACTCCTCAAATACACTTGTGCATTCATTGTGAGGTAGTTGAGCCAAAATTCAAGTGCATTCATTCTAGATTGATCCATTGCACTTGAGTGTCGTCAAGCGAAAATCATCGATTTATTACTCTTGGTGTTTTGTCAAACACCTAGACGGCTTGGCGGAGGTTGCTCGGTGATCTCTTCAAGAAGATTGTGAAGAGGCCCGGTGCCAAGATTATGAGTGGCTTGGTGTTCGCCATCTCCAGAGCGAAGGAAGAACAACCACTAATGATCGAGGGAAGGCTTAATCCGTGGAGCTGGCTTGATTCGTTCAAGCTTCCTCAACGTGGACTAGTGGAGACCGGCAAGTCTTCGATACCACAGGAAAAACATCGTCGTCTCTATTGTGGTCATTTCTAGTCTTTACTTTTCGCATTTACAATTATAGCATTTATATTGTGTTGAATTACTTGGCTAGAATTGTACTCCCTCCGTCCTTTTTTGTCTGACGCCCCTCAATTCAAAATGATACTAGCCAACGTCATATATATAAGAACGAAGGGAGTATCTAGTTTAGACTTAGTTCTTAAATTGGCTTAAATTGTTAATTAGTCAAAAAGTTTAAAAACCTCCTATTCACCCCCCTCTAGTCGGTTATCCTTGATCCTACACCACTGGAGTCGTGTCGCTCATGTCACCACATCACAGCACAACCTATGCCCTCCCGTCGTATCATCGCCTCGCCAACAGCCTCCCCTCCCTTCTCTTGGTTGCAACTTGCCTCGCCACGCGCCACGCGCACCGTGTCGCTCGGCAGTGTTCATGCCACCAGCCCCCGCCAGCTGCCACCAACCCCGACTCCAACCACCCCTGTCGCCTCCCACTACCCATCTTGTTGCCTCCACTGGTGCCACACCGCCCTGTCGCGCGCCTATGCCACCACCTGCTCCCGTCCCGCCCGGCCTCTGTAGCCATGCTGCTCGCGCGAGCACCAACTCCCGTTGCATTGTCGTGCCTCACCCTGCTGCCCCCTTCGGCTATAAAGCCATATCGAGCTGCACCCCGGCCTCCGCATCCTCCCCTTCACTCCACCTCTCTTCTCCCAGCTCAAACCGAGCTCAAGCCACACGGTGCCCGCACCAGCCGCCATGTGCATCTCGCTGTTCTGGTCAATCCAGTGTGCCCCGTCCACTCCCCTCTACGTCATATCGTGTTCCACAACCCTACGAGCAAAAGCCCTCAACTGATTTTGAGCTTCCACAATCGGAGCACTGCGCCGCCGCCGTCTTCTCCGTTCCCGGCCGAAAGCCGCCGCCACCGTCGCCTCCCTTGCTCCAGTGAGGCCCTCGTCAATTCCTCCCTCTTCCTTTCCTCACCACCCGCTCTGGCTCCCCCTCTCCTAGCACCGCCGCCATGTGAGCTCGACCGCGCCGCCCCAAGTCGCCGTCACCAGCCCAACTCAGTTGCCCTCGGCCCCATCCAACCACACCGGTGAGTTCCGTGCTCCCCCTACTCTTCCCCTTCTCCCTCTTTGGCATCATCGCCCTCCTTCCTCCCCCATGGCCGGGCACCGCATTGCCGCCACCAGCCACCTCCTGCCGCGCCACCACCACCCATGAGCTCGTCTTGCCATGGGCGTTCCATTTTTGCCATTCACGGCCGCCGCCATCGACCACCTCGCCGGCAACATGCGTCACTCGAGCCGCTCCCCCTGCCTCCTGTTTCAGTACTTTGTTCCTCCCTCTCTGTGCTCTCTCTTTCATTCTCTCTGTGTCTCACTGTGTGTGAGTATATATGGCAGTGGGCCCCACCAAAATAATTGGTTGATTAAAAACACTGATAGGATAACTAGTTATTGGAAAGATTAGCAATTGCATGTTGATTAGTTTAATTAGTAACTAACTTGAGATGGAGAGAGCCAAACCAGCAGAGTAGTAATGGTATATGAGTCTTACTGACCCGTGGGCCCTAGGCCACTGTTATGCTGATAACAAAAATGTTAATAGGTTTGCATAAGGTGGTATTCCATGTTCTAGTGATATGGTAAATATGGTTGACCTAAAACCATAACCCTATAGTGTGACATAGGATCACTTACATTTAAGTTTTGAAGTAAGGGTATAGGAGTGATCAGCGTTGATGGTTAGTTCTTAGCTTAGATGTATCAAACCTAGCCAGGGTGCCAATGACAGCAGCCCTCATTATGTTTCTACTAAGTCATTATGCTAGTTAAGTTCGACCACTAGTGTATGAATGACCATTGAGCCCTAGGTCGTTAGCGATAATCAAATTAGGAGTCAATTTAGTTACTGCGACGCCCCATGTCATTACCCCAAGGGTAATCACACTTAGGCACACGGATTACTATTCGTTTGCCTAGTAGAACACTGCTCCAACGAATAGTAAGTCATTTATCATAGTTACGCAGCAGAACAATAAGATAGAAACTGTACATCTTTATTACAGAAATAGCCACACAAGACTATAGTTCTTATTACAAGTATTACACAACTACAAAAGGAAGCTTCTCTGCTTCTCTCGCTTGCACTAATGTACTGATCGCCTATTCGTCCCACGAGTCAAAGATGGCGTCCATCTCGCCCTGGTCCTCATAATCAACACTTTCCCCTTCTACGGTTGCACTGGTACCTGCAAGCTCCTCATCCCACTCGGGATAATTCCCGGCCGGATTTGGATCTAAGCAAAGGGGAGAGATAGCAAAAGTGAGTACTATAGTGTACTCAGCAAGCATTAATAGCTAAAATGCATCTGATGACTCTAACTTTCGTCCTTACCAAAATTCCTACCTCATCTCTTATTCTGAAAATAGTCATTTAAAACTTAGGTTGCAATTTTACTTCTGAAGAGACTACTAGATTACTTGGAGAGAAGATAGACCCCCGGCGGTTCCCGTAGACCCCAATCCAGGAGACTGGCATGAATTCATGATTTTACATAGCACTGCGCATGCTTGTACCACTTTACCCATAGTAATTCTGAGCTCTAAATGAACCGGGTCCCCTGCATTTTCTTTGATGCGGGTTCGAGTTCAGAATACAGAACGTTTTCCAAGTTACGTGATTAAGCCTCCCATTACTTTCTGTCGGTGTCCAGAGACGTGACCTCCATCATCCACCGAGTTTTCGGTAATGTTGGTTGGGTCGGATCGGCCCAATACCCAACACTCCACCTTGCTACCCATTGTGGAGAACGTAATTATGTAACAGGGTAGCATTTTCTACCCGCCGAAACGGGAAAATGGTTGGTACTGAATTACGGCCTCTGACCAGTAAGAGTTTTGTTGATCCTTATATTTTTAACCATAGGTAAAGGGGTCCCACCTCTTACCTCAGCATCATGGTCGTGTTCCCCAACCCAGGCCCCCTCCCCTTTACCAACCTATTTAGTCTCATTTATTCTTTTATTTCATCTAATTCCTTATCTTCCCAATTTCATCTTAATCCAATTTAGTTTTGAGAAAATAGTTTTGATGCATTACATATAAGACAGAGCAATATACGGTTTACATTTAATATAGCTAGGTTTATGTTCAGGAGAGTAGCTTGCATGCGGAACTGTAGGAAAGATCGTCGTCGATGAAATCGATGTTGGCTATTCCTGTTGGTTCACCCGCTGCAATTTATACGACGGTGCGAAATAATAAATACACAATTAAATACCTAGCAGTAATATGTGCGACTATGTATAGTGCATATTAGTTATATGATTCTTTTCATTAGTGGATTTTAATTTAATAACTGCTTCGAAACCCCGTTAAGTTAGCACTCCCCAACTATGGTTGTTCTAGAATACCGGTTCTAGGGTTTGGATGGTTGATATTGACATTAATTGTGCGAAGAGAAAACTACACATAATCGCATACTAGTAAGTCTAACAAGTTTTATTTGCGCACAACCTTCTATTGGATTTTATTTAAGCGCGGAAGTAAAACTTCAACTTTCTAAATAAACATAAAGTTAATGATCTTAACTAGTCTAATCTGTCTAAACGATTGCTAACGTGTCAAATTATTAGTCTAGCGCTGAAATGCTCCACAGCTAACATTTTAAACTTAATTCTCAAACCCAACTTCTAACCCCACTCCTTTTCTTCCTAATCTACCCCTCCTTCCTATTCTTCTTCAACCGGCCACACTCCACCTACTCATTCAATTCAGTCGACACTACCCAGGGCTCTTAGACCATCTCCAATGTTGTGTTTTAGCTGGTTCAAATGAGGAGAGAGAATGTATTAAATCGATTCAATACATTGGAGGGGTCGATTCCAACTAAAAAATGCATGGAACCGAACTCTGCTTAGGAATCGATTCAAAGCATTAAACAATTCATATGAGCATTAAACAACTACATAGAAGAGAGTGCGTTTGAGATAGGATATTATTATTTTATGATTTTTTAATGTAATATGGGTCCCAGTTATTAGTAGGAATCGGTTCAATACATTGGAGAAAAACAAGCTCGGTTCCTAGAATACTTATGTGGCATAACTTTGAATCGACGCCAGTTCAATACACTAAAGATGCTCTTATCTCCTCAACTCCCTAATCCCCATTTCTTACTTCACCTCTCCTCTCTCCCTCCATGAAGCCGCCGCCTCCTCTCGGCAAGACGCAGTCTTGCCGCGCTCCACGGCCGTCGTGATGCGCGCCTATGTTCTCAGTTCCAAGACCGCCTCCACCCGGCGATGGCGCTCGTGGCTCTCCCCAGCCTGGTGCCGCCTCCCTTGCTCCCAGCTGTAGGATCAAGGATAACCGACTAGAGGGGGGTGAATAGGAGGTTTTTAAACTTTTTAGGAAATTAACAAGTTTATCTAATTATTTACTTAGACTAAACAAGGTATGATTCTAGCTAAGCAATTTATCACAAAAGACAAGCTAGAATTATAAGTGCGGAAATGTAAAGACAAGAAATAACCACAATGACACAAGGAAGTTTTTCCCGTGGTATCGAAGACTTGCTTGGTCTTCACTAATCCACGTTGAGGAGCTTGATCAATTCAAGCCGGCTCCACAATTAAGCCTTTCCTCGATCACTAGAGGTAGCTCTTCTCCTCTCCTGGATAGGCGAGCTCCAACCTTCACAAATGCCCGCCTTCTCACAATCTCCTTTGAGAAGATCACCGAACCAACTTCAAACCGTCTAGGAGACGGCAATCTCCAAGAGTAATAGAGCAAGAATTCTTCACTTGAAAGCGCTCTAAATGCCACAATTTATCAAACACAATGAATGCTCTTGGAAAGACCTCAACTACCTTTGCAAATGGAAATGAATGCTCTCAAGGAGTAGGAAACAATGCAAAGGGCTCAAGAGATGTTAAATGAGGCTCAACAACATTTCTAGTGGCAGTGGGGGAGGTATTTATAGCCTCCACCCACTCCACTAGCCGTTGGACACAAAATTCCCAATTTTTGTTGAGCCGGTCGGCCACCAGTAAAGGTGCGGTCGGTCCCGGCCTCGTTAATGGATCGATCATTACGCATTTAATGCAATCAAATAGAGCCGTTAGAGGGTCCTCGATCCATGAGCAAGCACGCGATCAGTCCGCCATGAAAAACGGATTTCGTTTTAGGAACACTCTGGAAAAAGTGACGCGTCCTGACTGAAGTGCGGTCGGTCCGACAGAACTGCGGTCATCCGGCTGGTATTTTTCATCGAAAACCTTCTCTGAAAAAAGTGACTGCCCTGCACCGGGTGTGCGGTCGGTCCAAGAAATGTCGTCGGTCGATCCGGGCGAGGATTTTAGCAAAACCGAAAACAAAGACTTCATCGAAAATGTTGACCGCCGTTTTGGTCCCAAGAATGCGGTCGATCCGGCCATTAACGTCGGTCGATCCGGGCCCAAAGGAAAAACGAAGAATTTAACTTGAGGCAAAACCAAAAGCAAAACCAAGATTAAACCAATTAAGATTTGAGCAGTTGTGGTATCGTTCACTTTCAAGGTACTCAATTCTTGCACCCTCTTAATAGTACGGCTGTCTAGCTTATAATCCGGTCTTCCAACCAATTCGCCTAAGACCCAGTAAAGAGAAAAAAAGTCCTAGACTATTTTACCTTGCCTTTGAGTCAAAAGAACTTCATGTAAACCTTTCGTGCAATTCACGATCATCAAGAGCGCCAATGGGACTTAACCTTGTACATACTCAATAATTACGTTAATCCCATATTCACATATTGTCGTTAATTACCAAAACAATTTTAGGGCCTAGATGCTTTCAATCTCCCCTTTTTGGTAATTGATGACAATACACTTAATATGTGAAAGAATGATTGTTTTGAATATACAAAGAGTGTATATTCTATTGATGACTTAACAACTAAATAATTCTTGCAATAAGCTTTAAATGAGTTTTGAGAATTATTTCCTTGCTAAATCCTGTTTAAAGAAAGCTCCCCCTAAACATGTGCATAAGAGGTAGAGAAATTTTTGCAAGCACAAGTAGATTTGTAGAGAAATTTTGGCGGAGTTTCTTTTACATGATGGAACTTGAGGAAATGCAATAATATATAACATTATAATCAGCATTTCAAGAGGGTAATATTAGCACAAGATTAACCAACAAGTTCATCAAGATAACATTGAACCGATTACAAGCAAATAAGTATGTATCATTCAACCAAGCTCATAGACGGTAAAGCATTAAGCGTTCATATATATAAGAGGTTCAATAAGCTTACAAGATAGCAAAAATAGGAGTAATATGCTTATCCTCTAATTATTACACACAAAAGAGATCACAGAAGTCCAACAAGCATTCATTCATTAAGCATTAAGCATAACTAATAGATATATATAGATAAACCATCTAGCACTTCTCCCCCTTTGACATCAACTACCAAAAGCTACGCAGTAGGGGGAGGAGGAGGAGGAGCAGACGAAGTCGTAGGAGCTGTAGGAGGATCAATGCGTCGACGCCGAGAATAAGTAACAGTCTGCTCGATCGACGAGACGCGAGTGGTCATCTCACCATGTCGGATCAATACCAAACCAAGCCAACCATCGATCTAAGCGGCTGAAGCACAAGAGAGTTGGATCGCTCTCTCATTGTCTGGCGAGAGTCCAAAGATCGAGTAGCACTCTCTAAGGAATCCATGCGATGATCCAAGACCTCTAGGCGACGATCCACTTGCATCAAAGCGAGATACAATCGTGTTGATGCGAATCGTAACTTCTAATAAAATGGATCAAGTCCACCTAACTGCTGGGCCGAGGAGAGGCAGAGCGCCGAGAATCGGGTGAAGAGGCTGTTCCTCAAATCTCTCTCGTGGTCACCCTCGGCTTGTATTGTTTGTGAGGAAAAGGAGTGGTACCATCAAAATCGGTGGTCCTCAAGATGAGCATCATGATGTAGGGAGCATAATACATCCTCTTTCCCAAATCAAGTGTGACAGATTGCAACTCACCAAGATTAAGTGCATGATATCAAACTTCTTTCCTTGCATCACATAATCTATGACGTTCCATGCATGTCCTCTAATAGCATCATTATTTCCACTCCTAGGCAAGATGGTGGCCCCGATAATCCTGTTAATGACACTAGGAGAGGCCTCAGATTGGTAACCTTACCAGGACAATTCTAGCATTAGGCTCATAGAACTGGATCTCTCGAGTTCTGCAAATACCGCTCAAGATGGATCTTAACATAATCACGTCTTTGGCAGATTAAGGGCCTCCTCAAAGTGACGCTTGGTGGCCGAGTAGCGCGTCGAGCCTGCCATCCAAGTCACAAGGGCAAGGAGGGTGGAATGTAAACAAGAGCATAGAACCGACGGATTACCTCCTCATTGAAGTTGCATTTGATGCTAACAAGCCCATCCAAACCAAAGATTTCAAAGCGAGTGTACAAGGTCGCATACCGGGCTTGTTCATTGAGATAGGTCCAATTAATGTACTTCTGAACTGCAAACTGCTTGTGAAGCACCACTTGATTGTAGCAATCCTCCTGGAATTGAGTGTGAAATCTCTCATCTTCGGCTGACCTTGGTTGCTCATAAGGAGACTGCATCCTGAGTTGCTTGAAATCATCGTTTCGGATTGCGTGAAGGTTCACACGAGGCTCAGGCACAAACTCTATATCAGCATCTTCTTCCTCATTCAAATGGTCACTGGCGCTAGGCACGGAGGACAAGGACGGCGAAGAGTCTGCTTCGTCGCTATCGGAATGCTCAACCGGAGGGCGATGAGTAGCCTGGCGAAGAGGACGAGACGAAGAAGCACCGGGATCGGCAACCGTCTTGGTCCTTGCCATGTTCACTGGAGAGATGGACATGACAATCAAGGAGTGAATTGATTTGAAGGAAAATGGATTATCAAGATAAAAAGCAGTTTTTTTCGTCAGTCCGGATCGATCAGAGAGGTTATTTGGCCATCCATCCAGAAGCGCGGATCGACCAAGACACCACACACCCGGTTAGTCCTACGAGATAAAAAGAACTAGGGTTTTTACCAAGAACGGGAAAATCCAAAATGCGGGATAATCCGACAAACAAGATCATGTAAAGGACAATGGGAGTAAACTCAAGGATCTATTAACAATCTTGGAGCCGATTAACACGAAAGAATTCGAGGATTCAACGATTAATCAACAAAAAATAAACCTTTCCGAGTTTTGTGTTGTTTTTGCTCCAGAGACTTAGTACACAACTTAAAAACTATCTTCGAGCAATTTCAACGAGATTAGATCAACGAATTAGTTTTGAATATACATTTTTAAGAAAATAGAGCAGATTTTGAAAGAAATTATTTTAAAGAAATAAAACATGCAAACAACGAGATTTGTCACTTTGTGAGGATATTTATGAGTATGAAATACTATATGTAAGCAATATATGAAGGAGATCATTGCTTAAATAGCAATACTCAATTTATGCTAGAATTGACTCACGTGAATTTTTAGGGTTTTGAGCTATTTTTAGCGAGATTCAAACTTAAATAACTTTGATTTGGTTGAGTGTTTGAAAATCTTGTGAATACGAAAAAGCTCTTGAATAGCCATCTTTACCTTTTTCCTTTTGGGAGTAAGATCAAAATCCTTTTGGAAAGCCTTTTGGGAGAAAAACCATTTTAGTCAAAAATAAGCTAGGTAAAGAAATGCTTTTAAGCCAAAACTTGATTTTTCTCTTAAGATAGATAATTTTGACATCTTTTCACCAAAAAGCCTTTGAAATATAACAGAGGATAGAAGTAGTTAGTTTTTCAAGAGGATTGATTGATTAATTCCAAGATTGACTTTTTGACCAAAAAGGATAGGTTTTTCAAATGACACATTCTAGCATGTTTGTTGATATGTGCACAATTTGAGTTGTGATATACATGGTGTTTGTATAGCACTCCCCCTAACTGTGTTTCCCAACTAAGTTCATGAAATAGGAGAATCATGAGAGAAAAGCGAATTTAATCAAGATCCAAGAACATAATGTAATCAAATGACATTAGAACAATCTATGACATTTAATTCATTCCTCAATTTGCAAAACCGCCTTCATCTAAAGGTTTGGTGAAAATATCACTAATTGGTCTTCGGTTCTTATGTGGCTAATTTCAATATCTCCTTGCTCACATGATCTCTCAAGAAGTGGTGGCGAATATCTATATGTTTGGTTCTTGAGTGTTGAACAGGGTTATTTGCAATTTTCACCGCACTATCATTGTCACACAAAAGAGGCATTTTATCAAATTTAATTCCATAATCCATTAAGGTTTGCCTCATCCATAGCAATTGAGCACAACAACTTCCCGCAGAAACATATTCGGCTTCGGCGGTGGATAATGCTACGGAGTTTTGTTTCTTGGATGACCATGATACTAAAGATCTTCCTAAGAATTGACAACTACCCGAGGTGCTTTTTCTATCCACTTTGCAACCCGCATAATCTGAATCCGAATATCCAATTAAATCAAATTTAGCACCTTTCGGGAACCAAAGGCCAATGCTAGAGGAATGCTTTAAATATCTGAGAATTCTTTTAACTGCCATAAGATGACATTCTTTCGGAGAAGCTTGAAAACGAGCACACATACAAACACTAAACATGATATCGGGCCTAGATGCTGTAAGATAAAGCAGACTACCAATCATGGATCTATAAAGTTTTAAATCTACAGGTTTACCTCCCTCATTTAGATCAAGATGACCATTTGTGGCCATGGGAGTCTTGATGGGCTTTGCATCTTCCATGCCAAATCTTTTGAGTAAATCCTTCACGTACTTGGCTTGACTTATAAAAGTCCCATCCTTGAGTTGCTTGATTTGAAGTCCAAGGAAATAGCTCAATTCTCCAATCATGGACATTTCAAATTCCCTAGACATCATATCACCAAACTCTTTGCAAAAGTCTTGATTAGTAGACCCAAATATGATATCATCAACATAAATTTGACATACAAAGAATTCATCATCTAAAACTTTAGTAAATAAGGTTGAATCAATTTTTCCAATTTTGAATCCTTTTGAGACTAGAAAATCTCTAAGGCGTTCATACCATGCTCTTGGAGCTTGTTTAAGACCATAGAGCGCCTTGGAGAGTTTGTAGACATGATTTGGATTTTTAGGATCTTCGAAACCGGGAGGTTGTTCAACAAAGACAAGTTCGGATATTTCACCATTTAAAAAGGCACTTTTAACATCCATTTGAAATAATTTAATATCAAAGCATGATGCAAAAGCAAGTAATATTCGAATTGATTCAAGTCTAGCTACTGGAGCGAAAGTTTCACCAAAATCCAAACCTTCAACCTGTGAAAATCCTTGAGCGACCAATCTTGCTTTATTTCGAATGACCAATCCATTCTCATCTTGCTTGTTCCTAAAGACCCATTTCGTACCAATAATGTTGTGTTCTTTGGGTCGATCCACCAATGTCCAAACTTCATTCCGTAAAATTATTGAGTTCTTCATGCATTGCATTTACCCAATCCGGATCGTCAAGTGCTTCTTCTACATGCTTTGGCTCAATAGACGAGACAAAAGAGTAATGTTCACAAAAAGAAGCAACACGAGAGCGAGTTTGAACACCTTTACTTACGTCACCCAATATTTGATCTATTGGATGATCCTTTGCAATTGCATTGTGGATTCTTGGTGGTAGGTTGGATGGTTGATCATCTTCCTTGTTAACTTCTTCAATGATTTGTACTTGACTTGTGGAAGATGTGGGTGGTTCAACTTGAGTGGAGGATGATGGACCATCTTCGGGCTTGATGTCGCCTATTTGCATATGTTCCATTGCTTTTCTTAAGGCTTCATTACCTACATCATCCAAGTTCTCATGCTCTTCTTGAGAGCCGTTAGTCTCATCAAATTGCACATCGTGCCTTTCTTCAACTCGAATCGAGTTTTTGTTAAAGACATGATAAGCCTTCTTGTTTGAAGAATAACCAAGCAAGAAACCAACATCACAACGACTATCAAATTTTGAAAGACGAACACCCTTCTTTAGAATGTAACACTTGCAACCAAAAACACGAAAGTAAGAGATGTTCGGTTTTCTTCCTACAATAAGCTCATAGGAAGTCTTTTTCAAAAGACGGTGCAAATAAAGACGATTTATGGCATGACAAGCGGTGTTAATAGCTTCCGCCCAAAAACTATCTAAGTATTATATTCATCAAGCATTGTCCTAGCCATTTCAATTAATGTTCGATTTTTCCTTTCTACTACTCCATTTTGCTCCGGAGTGTAGGTTGTGGAAAGTTCATGCTTTATTCCAAGTTCGTCACAAAAGTCCTCAACTTTAGTATTTTTGAACTCTAACCATTATCACTACGGATTTTCTTTATTTTGAAATCAAATTCATTTTGAGACCTTTTTGCGAAACTTTTGAAAATTCGGAGGTTTCACCTTTATCATCTAGGAAGAATACCCATGTATATCTAGAGTAATCATCCACAATGACTAAACAATAGCTATTACCCCGATACTCTTATAGGTTGTCGGCCCAAACAAATCCATATGTAAGAGTTCCAATGGTCTAGAAGTTGACATGATACTTTTGGAAGGATGAGAATTAGCGACTTGTTTACCGCTTGACAAGCACTACAAAGTCTATTTTTCTCAAATTTCACATCTTTCAAGCCAACAACTAAATCATGTTTGAAAAGCTTTTTAAGTTGAATCATTCCAACATGAGCTAGCCTTCTATGCCAAAGCCAACCCAATGAGGTTTTAGCGATTAAACAAGTTTTTAAACAAGATTCACTTGAACTAAAATCAACTAAGTAAAGATTTCCAAATCTAAAGCCTTTGAAAGCTAAAGAGCTATCATTTATGCTAGAAATGGTAACACCTTCACTAGAGAATGAGCAAATTAGTCCAAGATCACATATTTGAGCAACGGATAGTAAGTTAAAGTTTAATGATTCTACTAGAGAAACATTAGAAATGGAAAGGTCATTTGAGATAGCAATTTTACCCAATCCTAATACCTTTCCTTTACTATTATCGCCGAACGTGATCTTGTCTACTCCTTTTCCATTCTCGAATGTGGTGAACATTTTTCTATCACCGGTCATGTGTTGAGTGCATCCACTATCAAGCACCCAATGTTTTCCACCGGTCTTATAGTTCACCTACAAAACAAGAGTCAAGTTCTTTTAGGTACCCAAATTTGTTTGGGTCCTTGGAGGTTAGTAACCAAGGATTTAGGCACCCAAATAGCATTCTTTTTAGCGCCCATAATTGAAGTGCCAACAAAATGAGCAATTACTTTACCATCCTTAGATTTTCTAAGCATATAGCATGAATCATATATACCAAGAGATGGAACCTTACCCTTAGGACAATTTTGTTGTATATGTCCTATTTCCCAAGACTTATAGCAATACTTACCATTTTGCCTCACAAAACTTGTGGGCTTATTTACCGGCTTCTTGCCTTTCTTAGGCACATACCCAAGACCTTCCTTGTTGAATGAACACCTTTGCTCACTCAAAAGTTTGTCAAGAGTGGCCTTACCCTTGAAACATCTTTCCAAGCTCTTGCTTAGCTTGGTCACTTGTTCTTTTAGTTCATGATTTTCAACAATGAGCAAAGGATCATAGGCATTTGCTAAATTAACATTTGAATCATCACTTGAGCAACATGGCATAGCAAGTAGGTCATCACATGAAGTATATGCACTAGTCTTAGCAATTTCTATACTAGGCATTTTATCAATAATATCACATGTAATTCCTACACTAGAACAAGACTTATGTGAATTTTCTTGGATAAGCAAGTTGTGAGTTTCCTTAAGCTCCATATAAGAATCTTTTAGAGTAAAGTATTCTTTATTTAAGACCTTATATTTTGATTTTTCTTTTCCAAGATATTCATTTAAATCATCAAGCATATCCATTAATTCATCATAAGTTGGTTCGTCACTAATAATGGATTTTACCTTATCTCCTTTTGCCATGAGGCAAGTAGGAGTGGAGAATAGCGATGAAGCTTCCTTGATGGCTATACCGACTAGCCCCTTTTCTTGGGGATTCTTCCTCATTGAATCGAGTCTGAGTCGCTTGACTCATCATTTGAATCCCACTCTCCGATGTGAGCTTCATTTTTGCCATCCTTGTAAAGCTTCTTGAAAAGTTTCTTTTTACCGTTGTATTCCTTCTTCTTGAATGGCTTGCTCTTGTCATCCTTCTTTTCGGGACAACGAGAAGCGATGTGTCCCTTTTCTTCACAATTATAGCATCGAATATTGCTATATCTCTTCTTGTCATTTGAGGATTGCCCCTTCTTGAACTTGTCAAAGTTATGGCTTCTATTGGGGCGCCTCTTCATGACCCTCTTCATTCTTCTCACAAGGAGTGCATACTCCTCGTCGGAGTCTTCTTCACCATCCTCATCATCACTAGATTCCGCCTTGGCTTTAAATGCGGTAATTTTCTTCTTTGAGGATGATGTCTCCAAAAGCTCTTCTTTGTCCCTTTTGAACAACTCATTTGTGATGAGGTTGCCCAAAAGCCCTGTTGGTGTCATCCTTGGCAACTCGGGCGAGTTGAGAAATAATGTCACCAATGTCTCATATTTATCCTAAGAGCCCTAAGTATCTTAAGTAACAACATCAACATCAAGAAGGTTAGTTCCAAGGCCTTTGAGCTCATTCACAATGTTGTTGAGTCTTGAATACATCTCATTGATGTTTTCATGAGGCAACATTATGAATGTCTCATATTTAATCCGAAGTTTATGCAATTTGGCTTCTTTGACTGTGGATGTACCTCATGGATTTCTCGAGAGAGTTGTCCAAATAGCATGAGCATTTTCCAAGTTGCTCACTCTATTGAACTCATCCGCTCAAAGCGCCAAAAGAGCATTCATAGCTTGGGCATCTAAATGAGAGTTACGCGTATCTTGATCCGTGGGTTCTAGTGGATTAAGAGACATAGCATAACCATCATTTACGATTTTCCAAATGCTTGGACTCATGGCCTTTAAATAAATTGACATTCTAATTTTCCAATAAGAATAATTTGAGCCATCAAAGAGAGGAGCCTTTCCTATAGCGATTCCCTCACTAGCCATCCTTTTCTCTCTTAGACGGTTAAGTCTAAATCAATGAGAGACCAGGCTCTGATACCACTTGTAGGATCAAGGATAACCGACTAGAGGGGGGTGAATAGGAGGTTTTTAAACTTTTTAGGAAATTAACAAGTTTATCCAATTATTTACTTAGACTAAACAAGGTATGATTCTAGCTAAGCAATTTATCACAAAAGACAAGCTAGAATTATAAGTGCGGAAATGTAAAGACAAGAAATAACCACAATGACACAAGGAAGTTTTTCCTGTGGTATCAAGACTTGCCGGTCTTCACTAATCCACGTTGAGGAGCTTGATCAATTCAAGCCGGCTCCACTAATTAAGCCTTTCCTCGATCACTAGAGGTAGCTCTTCTCCTCTCCTGATAGGCGAGCTCCAACTTTCACAAATGCCCTGCCTTCTCACAATCTCCTTTGAGAAGATCACCGAACCCAACTTCAAACCGCCTAGGAGACGGCAATCTCCAAGAGTAATAGAGCAAGAATTCTTCACTTGAAAGCGCTCTAAATGCCACAATTTATCAAACACAATGAATGCTCTTGGAAAGACCTCAACTACCTTTGCAAATGGAAATGAATGCTCCCAAGGAGTAGGAAACAATGCAAAGGGCTCAAGAGATGTTAAATGAGGCTCAACAACATTTCTAGTGGCAGTGGGGAGGTATTTATAGCCTCCACCCACTCCACTAGCCGCTGGACACAAAATTCCCAATTTTTCAAGAGCCCGTCGGTCACCAGCAAAGGTGCGGTCATCCGGCCTCGCTTGTAACGGTCGATCGTTACGCATTTAATGCATCAAATAGAGCCGTTCTAGAGGGTCCGGCCACCACAGCAAGCACGCGGTCATCCGCCTACTGAAAACGGATTTCGTTTAGGAACACTCGAAAGTCGATCTGCCCTGCACTGGAAAGGCGGTCCGACAGAACTCTGGTCATCCGGCCGGTATTTTTCATCGAAAACCTTCTTCGAAAAAGTGACCGCGTCCCTGCATGTGCGGTCATCCGCAAAATGCCGTCGGTCGATCCGGGCGAGGATTTTAGCAAAACCGAAAACAAAGACTCATCGAAAATGTTGACCGCCGCTTTGGTACGGCAATGCGCGTCATCCGGCCATTAACGCTCGGTCGATCCGGCCCAAAGGAAAAACAAGAATTTAACTTGAGGCAAAACCAAAAGCAAAACCAAGATTAAACCAATTAAGATTTGAGCAAGTTGTGGCATCGCTCACTTTCAAGGTACTCAATTCTTGCACCCTCTTAATAGTACTACTGTTTAGCCTATAATCCGTCTTCCAACCAATTCGCTTAAGACCCAGAAAGAGAAAAAAGTCCTAGACTATTTTACCTTGCCTTTGAGTCAAAAGAACTTCATGTAAACCTTTTGCGTGCAATTCCTGATAATCAAGAGCACCAATGGGACTTAACCTTGTACATACTCAATAATTACGTTAATCCCATATTCACATATTGTCGTTAATTACCAAAACAATTTTTAGGGGCCTAGATGCTTTCACCACTGCTTACCGATGTCACCGCCTCTCCCACGGCCTCCCTCTCTCTCTAGTCCGGCACACAGGGGCAGCCACACTGCCCGCCTCCCGACCTCTCCTCTTCTCTGATCCGGCTGCCCTTCTCTGGCTCCCCACCGTCATGAAGTCGCCCACGGCCCACCTCCTTTCACCATGGAGCCGCCGCCTCGCTCTCTCTCTGCTGCTTTACTCGGCGCCATCACACCTCAAGGGCTCGCCTAGCTCGCCTTGCCCCTTCCTCCCCTAACCCCCACTCTGATTAATCAGGATTACATGATTTGGTTGCTTCATTTACTTATGCTTACTGATGTTCTTCAAAATGGATTGATTCATTTTTATTTGTTTTGCTTTAGATGCATGGTTGATGCACATGCTTGGTGATGGTGGTTCGGCTGCTAGATGATTATGCTTAAGGGAATTGATGGTGGTGGCTTGGCTGTGGCTAATACTGAGGTATCACCCCCCTTCCTCTCTGATCCTTGACCCCTTGCTCTGATGAAATGACTGAGATTAGATGCTGATGCTGCTATGAAACCTAGTGATTTGTGTGAATGATATGGATGTGTAGAACCTGCCAAGGGTGGCTGGGTTACCTCTGCTGGGATTGGGAATGGGGGAGAAGGGTAGTAGCGCCGACCTTGAGCTGGTGCTCCCCTTCTTCCTCCTTGCGGCAGTGGCTTGCAGGTTGTGATGCTGAGAATGTTGAGCTTGCTTCTCCTCCTGCTTGTGCCCTATTGATGGCTGTGAGATGGAAGTGATGGGGAAGCCCTTGGCTCTGCTCCTCCTTTCAGCTATGAAGTGAAGGTGGCTTATGTGGGGGAGATAGGCAGGCTGGTTGGCCTTCGACTGGGTTATCTATTTCCTGTGGGGCTGGCTTATCTATTGCCTGTGCAATGCCTTAGTTACCACTTCCTGTTCATTTTTACCATGCCCTTATCTCTTATACTGCTGCTGCTCTTACTGTGGAGTTATTTGCCCAAAGGTTATTTGGCTAACTATTTTCTAAGGTTTTGGTTGCACGAACTGGGAAGGTGGAAGAAGATTGGATGGGATGACAAGGAGGGCTTTTAAGAAATGAATGCAAGGAGTGAATTGTATTTATATTGTGATCTGTTGAAAATCATTCTTGTAATTAATTCAGAAATTGTATTATTATTATTTTGTTTCTACTTGTATGGATTCTTGTAAATAATACTGGGTTGTAATATTTTACTCCTGCTTGCAATGAAATCATATTGTGATGTATTTTTGAGATTGAAAGAATGATGTATGTTGTTTGATAGTGACTTCTTGCAAAAGATTTTGAGATTGTATAGACGATTTATTCTTTTGTAACTTAAACAAAGTTGTAATAATACTGTATCTGTGGTAATGCATCCTTGTAATTAAATCTAGGCTCGTATTTACTGTTTTACATTCAGCTTTAAGGGATTATTGTAATTGGCTTTGAGTGACATAAATATGATATAAGCTGATTTGGATGTATGTATTCTCTTGATGATGTAATTAATTCGATGATTGGATTATTGTTTTAGTTTCGCTTATAACGAATTTTTATAAATAAACTTGAGTTATGATATTTTACTTTTGTTTGTAAGGAATTTTGTATGTCAACCACTGTAGAGAATTGTCATTATTTAATTTCGAGTTTGTCTATAATGTTTCACCTTTGATTGCAATGGATTTTATAATTGATTCTGAAGTATACTCGATGTTACATGCTTGACTTGTACTTTAGATTGCAATCTATGTTGGTGAACTCCGGATAATATTATGTAATAGGAACTTTGTTTAACAAAGCGATTAATATTAATATGATGCTTTACTTTGTTTGCGTTTAGAAAATCTTAATTTAGTGCTAAATGGTGATTAGCGTGATTTTAGATTAATTTGATTTTCTGGGTTATCACAGTTACAACGTGTTATGGCAGTTGTACCATACGCATAACTAGGTCGTAATTAGAACTGGAAGCTAAAAGGTAAAATCCATGGCATATAAGTTTATCAGTATACTAGATAGTCGTGAAGGTTAGCAGTAGCTATGTCACGACCCTATACTAGTTAATCAAAACCAAAGCCGATAGGGTAATCACTGAACAAGAAATAGGTAGATGAAAACACATAAGGTCTTATGTAGCAGTAACCTACTTAGCTATAAATAGTCATTAACATACGCTATAGGTAAGGACCAACCTAGTGTAATAGGTTCACTATAGTGTATGCTGAGCCATGTAAGTAAAACAGACCTCACGTGTCGGTGAGACTTATCTTTTGTTAGGTGCGAGTCCTCGCACCTACACATAGATCTCACCTAACTATCATTAAACTTCCTCAATAAATAGGGAATAATAACGAAAGAAATCATTAGATCAGCTAGGTGCCACGTATGAGTAGCAGTGGTACGTTCCTAAGTGGATGATAGTAGTTCAACTACCAATCAACCTCGTATAGACTCTAGCTATCATCCATCACTAACCGCTCCCAGTAGGACAATTCGTGACGCGAATAGGGATCAGAGAATCCTATCTAGCAAAGTGATCACTCCCATCTAGGTAATCAATGAGGAATATTCCTGTGAATATTCTCTCCCTCCCGTTGGAGTCCTAACTCCTTGCACTAGCGGACTTCCTGAGAGTCCGATCCCTCTCGCCCTCACTTCGGATCAAATGGTTACCTAACCCAAAGTCTGACTATCGACCCAAAACCCCACCACTAGACCAAACAAATAGAATTTTAATTTATCTACTTTGGTATGAAGTACTTCCATTCCAAATATCCCTAGATTTACTTCATTCCGTCTGAAGTATTTCAGTCATCAACTTCCTTAGATATATTTCGTCTGAAGTATTTCCTTCATCAAATCCACTAAGTATGATTAGTTTCATCTAGAGTATGTCCTTCTTTCAAGATGTTGTTAGATATATTTACTTTCATTGGAAGTATTTCCTTTTGTTTGAATGTCTTTGGACTTAATGGATTTCATTTGGATTTTTTCAGAAGTTCTTGGGTTCGAATGTATTCCGTATAGTTAGAATTCAAAGTCATGACGGAGTAGCAGTCCGAGGCAGGGCAAGAACAAGACCAAGATTATCAGAACATTGAGCAAGGTGAGTCAACACTTTGATCATTTTGCGCCTACTTTTGAATGCAATTTATATTGTTTTAAATTATGAAATTGCATTGCTATTATTTATACATATGTTGATTTAGCTTATAGTTAATACCTTAACTGATAATTGCGTATAAACTTTCAATCCTTGAACTTGGACATTATCCTTTGTGACCCTGAACTAATTGTATACATACTAGCTAGCCCATACCTAAGTGTCATGCTTAACCTTGCTTAGGTACATTGGCATGCGGGCAATAAATTGCCTTGACATCATTTACAATTTGAAACTGATATTGGGCAGTCGAGGTTGGAGCATGACTGGTATGTTGAACTAGAAAAGTATTTCAAAACAAAAAGGAAAACCAGCCCTGGTCACGGTCAGGCTCGCCATCTCTTGCTGGCCAGACTGACCAGGAGGTTTCGCCTCGGGAATTTTCGGTTTCAACGCAAGATTTTCATCGTGCTTGTGTTTTTGGGCTTCATAGTGGGCTTCATAGCTTCTATAATTACTGAAGTAAAGAAGAAATTGAATACTGTCGGGGTTGAAAAGGAGTAGTGCTCCTATTTACCCCCCCCCTGCCCCCCGCCCCGGCCCTTTTCTAGTCGTCTTGTCGGTCCAACCATTCAAAAGAGTAGTACATATATCATAAACTAGCCCTCTAAAAAAATCATTATGAACTAGCATTTCCATGGACTACACAATTTGTAGCATGAAGAGTTAATGAAAAAACAACTAAACATGTTTGAAATTGGTACTATAACTGCATTGACCTCAATATATGCATGGCCACGACAACTAGAGAAGGAACAAAGATATATATCGTTGTTTGCGAGAAAGGCTTGCTTTATCTACGGTCTACAAAACTTTAAGACTCTAAGTACTACTAATATAATACTACAAGACTATATGTTAGACCTTTACAATTAGTAAGTCATTCTTAAGGATATGACCCCTCTGGGTCCAGGGCTCTGGGCGGTTGCCCCTCTAGCCCATGCCCATGAACGGGCCTGCACCTTGCAGACCAAATGCAGATGGTCTTTTCCTGCATGCTTTCGATGGCTAGCTTCATATGCGAACATAGAGTTCTGGATTATTTGGATGTTTCGACTTTTTTTTATTAATTAACTCTTTTTTAAATTTTATTTTAAAGTTAACCTCTGACGAACTTTATTTCCAATTCTAACCTATTTGATCATGCTATCACCCATGACGTGACAAAACAACATTGTCACGCCATATGATAAGTCGGCTAACATAGCAATTTTTGTTACGCCACTGGTCGTGGCGTGACTAAACAACACTGTTACGTCACGGGTGGTGGCGTGATAAGAACTTGCCCAGATACGGGCTAGCGTGATAGTGTTGTTTTGTCACGTTATGGGTAGTAGCGTGACCAAAGTGGTCAAAATTGGAAATAAAGTTGAGGATGGGTGAGGTTAACTTTAAAATAAAATTAAAAAAAGACTTAATTAATATAAAAAATCTTTCGATAAACAGCGGCTGAAATTTTGATCTAATTAATTAAGTTCATAGCAGAAATTTATATACTAGGCTATTGAATCGAGCCTATTCATGTTACGCTAGTAAGATTAGACATGTTTACAAACGTAATTTACCATGTTTCACAATAATAAAAAATCAGTTTCAAATATGTTAAATACAAATGATCGAGTGTCGAGTGTTCTTTCATTAAAAAAAATGATCGAGTGTTGGTGCAGAAGTTTCTTTTGTTATTCACGCATGGCGATGCAAAAAAAAAAACTAAGATTTCTCATCAAAATTATAGATAGTGGCCAAGCAACTGATAGACCAATGCAATTAATCTCCCGTCTTATTCACCGTCTGCCATCGAGGAAGGTGATGGTTTGCGAATGCTAGCCAGATCTGGCAGAGATGCCAGGTACAAGAACTGCCGCCGACAGGATCGAACGATGTTTTAGAGATGGGATCGACGAGAAACATGGTCGGGTCGTGCTGCAGAGAAACACTGTATCAACAACAGTATCCTTGTTGCTACAGTGCTTTGCGGCGAAATGTATGTTGTGTAAAAACAATATCATAGGTACTGCAGCAATTTTTACTGAACAATATTGATCCGAGCTGTTCTCTGGTGGACAAACAATGCAGAGGGGCCTAATGTGTGCTCTTCGCAAGAAACAAGGGACAAATTTACCACCATGCCCTCCCAGTCTTGGTACATCCACACATTGATTGTCAACATAGAAAATAGTACCACCATGTACTAAGATATACAGGCCGTTGGATCCTAATAAACTGGACGGCTCACATAACTTGCAAGGACGGTAAAAAAAAGTCACTCTGATAAATCTTCTAGAGAAAGGGGAGGGGGACCATGAGCTCCTTTGGCTCTCGAGAAGCTCCGTCGCTGACATCACCGGTTAACTAACACTTAGACAAGTATTGCTTCAAACCATTTGAAAAGTAACCACGCCCATTGAGCATATATTACATAAGAGCAACTAAAAAATGTTATACCGTGCACAACAAAACTAACTAGACAAGCGACGGTCATCGGAGTGATCCATCCATAATCGACCATTCCAACTTTTATCTACATCCACACGTAAGCTATCCATCCATATACTCACCCAGGCATTCCCCCACCCCCACCCCCACTCCCCACTGAGGATTCGAATCTAGGAGTTGTGGCAACCAGAGGATGGAAGCAACTGCGAGTGGGCGTTGAGTTCAGGAGTGGTAGCGCCTAGCTTGGCGAAGGAGCAAATAGCTTGCAGTCAATGTGTGAGAGCAGAGGCGCTGGGCATCGAGCACGCGAGCAAGTGCAGATGACTCGTGGCAAGCAGCTTCGAGCAAGCGTGGGCAGGCGTGACGCTTGAGCGCTATAGATAACAAAGCGGTAGTCGGTGCAGCGTGCTCCACCGCCACAAGGACATGAGGGTCGGCCACTGAGCTCATTCAAGTGGCATACGACCGTGTGGGCATGGCCAGTGAGGACGTCGAGTATGTCCATATTTGATTTTTGTTGAAACTTGTTTGAATTTTGAATTTTTTTGTGAATCTGCGTGAAACAAACTTCAAACATCATGTTTTAGACTTGAAACTCATTGAAATACCAAATTTCGTATTTGAAACTCGGGGCTCATTTTTTGAAACTTCATGAAAAGTCAAGGTTCGGATGTGAAACTTGTTGAAACACCAAGTTGCAGATTTGAAACTCGAAGCTCGTTTTTTGAAACTTCATGAAGCACATCACATTTCGGAGTTGAATCTCATTGGAACACCAAGTTTTAGATTTGATACTTGAAACTCGTTTTGTTAAACTTCATACAACATCACATTTTGGACATGAAATTCATTGAAGCACCAAGTTTCAGATTTGAAACTTGAAGCTCATTTTTTGAAACTTCATGAAACATCATGTTTCAGACGTGAAACACGTTGAAACACCAAGTTTAAGATTTGATACTCGAAAGTCGTTTTTTGAAACTTCATGAAACATCACATTTCAGATGTGAAACTTGTCACAACACCAAGTTTCATTTTTGGAACTTGAAACCACTCGAAACTCTATGAAACTCCTCGAAATTTTTACTAAAACACGATTTTTTTGATCTTGAAACTCTGTGAAACTCTATGATACTTGGCTTGTAGAACATCAAAAATTGTTGAAACTCTACAATATTTGGCTTGAGAACCTCTAAGTCTTGTTGAAACTCTACGATACTTGGCTTTTATAACCTCCAACATTGTATGAAACTCTTTTGTTACTTAGCTCTGGAACCTTCCAAAATTTTCTGAAACTCTATGATACTTACGGATTTTAGGAACCCTAAATTTGTTGATGAAACTCTATGACACTTGCGGCTTTAGGAACCCCAATTTTGGTGATGAAACTCTATGATACTTGTGGCTTAAGAACCTCTAAATTTGTGTGAAACTCTTTGTTACTTGGCTTGAAACTCATAAATTTCAGATTTGTAATGGTTAAAACTATTGAAACTTGAGATCCCTTTGAAATTTAAAGTTTTGGATTTGAAACTTGAAGTTTTATTTTTTAAACTTGAAACACATGAAACTTTAAGCTTCATTCTTTTCGAACTTTGAATACTTGTGAAATGTGAAGCTTGCTTGAAACTCAGAAGTTTCATCCTGACTCGTTCATGATTGAAACTTCCTTGAAACCTTTTTTTGAAACTTCTTGAAACTTGCAATTTTTCTATGAAACTTACTTGAAACCTTTCTCAAACTTAATGAAAAGCGATGAAAGCATTTTGAAACTTTCACAAAACACGTTGAAACATGCTTGAAACATCAAATTCGTAACCTGGAACATTTTTGAAACTTTTCACGAAACGCGTTGAAACCTAGTCGAAACTTCAAACTCAAAATTTAGAACTTTTAAGCAACTGGAACTTCAAGAAACTGTATGAAACTATTATACCGTTGGAAATGCATTCCAACGGTATAGCGTGGGCTAGCAGCTCCCATTATGGCAGTACGAGAGGGGGTGAATGACTTCAATAATTTTTCTCCCTAGGTATTCAGCAATCTTTTCACTTCAATAGCTATAAGTAGCTAAGAAGATCAAGATTGAACTTGCAGTGAGCGGAAACTAACACACACAAGCAATAACCAAAGAAAACCACAAGCACCACTACCTAACCGGTCTGACCGTCAACTGTCAGGCGATTAGACCGGTGACCGATCAGACCAACAACCACCGAGAGGTTTAACCACTCCCCTGCTGACAGACTAAAACATCACGATTTCAAATAGGGAATTTCACCTAACTTTTGATCTACTTGTTCAAATCACACAAAATCTGAAACACAACTACCCTAGGATATTTGGAACTTATTCCAACCAACAATTTCAAGAATTGTTGACAAAGTTCCCACCTTTATCCATTTAGGAAAGAGCGGTCAAGAACCGGACAAAAGAGGGGAAACGATATCTACTCAAGCCAGTGATATCTAGTCCGCAATGATGATCCTAAATGGGTTCTTATGAGTCGTAGCAAGCTATATCTCAGCACGAATCATACTAGAATACGATGGAACCAAGAATCACCAAGAACACCTTAAAAAGGCAATAAAATCAAACAAGAACACAAATAAGACATGGAGGAAGGAGTTTGATCTTCTATTACCACTTAGAGATGAAGGATTACAAATACTCCATCAGGAAGACAAACCCCTAAGGGTAGCACTTAGCTCTCTCAACCAAACCCTAGTTTCTTACTTCGAGGCTCAAGTCAAAACCTTACCCCCCCCCTCTCTTTCTAATGCCCTTTATATAGTAGAGGCTCATAAGAAACACTAACCTGGTCACAAAGTGAATTACATCCACCATACACACCAATGGGAACCCGCTAACCCATTACACAATTGGGTTTTTCACTCAACACACTCACGCACGCTTTTCAAAGGGTTGTCTTCATCCTTGGCTCCAATGGCCCGAATCCATCGTGTCTTATCCTTCGTGAAGTCTCCTTGACCTAATCTGCTTCTGTTGGACCGAAAAAGGTGACTAGAGGGAGGGTGAATAGGAGCTCAAATTCTTTTTACCTTCGATTGGATTCAACTCGAAAATCACTCCAATAGCTATGATAGCTATGAAGATAAATGATTATGCACAATGAAAGACTTACTTTGAATCCTATCAACACCCCTAAAGCACAGCAAGAAAATACCCAAAGAAGTGCTGAAGAATCAGGATAATCGGAACTACCACAGTGTAACCAGCGGTACTACCTATAATCGGTACTACCATAGTGTACAGATCAGTACTACTGCACTGCGGTACTACCGCAGACAAATGAAAGGTACTACCGATTGTCCTGGAGTTCTTCCCGACAGCTGAAAATCCAAAACTAAAATTGGAATAACTTTTGATCCACTCGGCCAAACTTTATGAAACTTGAAACAAAGCTTATCTAGGAGATCAGGAACCTATTCCAATCAAAGATCTAATAGATCCATGTCAAAGTTTCAACCTTTTTCTAATTGAGTGAAGTTTGTCTCAAAACCGAGTCAAAACCTAAAACTGATCTAGAAACTTGCTCGTGGGTGATTGATGATCAAGATGATCCTAGATGTATTCCCACATGTCACAACAAGTAAAATCTAGGTCAAAAATCAAAGAGAAACTCATGGATCAAAGAAAGCCCCAAAATCATGAAATAAAGAGCAAGAACACAAGGACTCATCTCAAGAGATTTGGTTGGATTGATTTGAGACGAAAGATTGTTGTTTACAAATACTCCATCCTAGAGGACAAAGCTTTATCCAAGAGCACACACTCAATCCAAACCCTCAAACTCTAGCTCTCCTCTTTTCTTCCCAAAACCATAAGCACAAAATAGGGTCACAAAGTGAGGGCTCACCAGCCAGAGCACCTGTGCAACCAAAGACAAAGCATTATTTATAGTGGAGGCTAGCATCTAGGAATATTCCATTAGGGCACCCGTTAAGCCCACACACAAACGCAAGTTAACACACGCACGCATCTCAAAGTGCCATCTTCATCTCCACTTGACCTAAACTGCTTCTCCATGCGCCGACCCGCGTCGTGGTTTGGTCAAAGATCACCAAGGCGGTATTTGGGTGAAATGACCAAAATACCCCTTCTCGATCCTTCTCCAAAGACCGGGTCCAAACTGTCTTAAAGCAATCACATGCTTCGCCGCATGTAGGTTGATCAACGACCCTCATCATGTCGGCAAGTCTCTCCCGTCCGGATCCCACCGGAACCACCGAGACACTTGCACCGACCTCCACGCCGCTTGATCTAACCAGTCACACCGAACCGCCCGTTCGGTCATCCTTGTCCATTCTGCACCCCGCTTGAGTCTCCTGACCTCACCCGACATCCTCGATCGTTCTGGACCTCAGCTCTCCAAGCTTAGTCTCGATCTTCCTCGTTGTTGACCGTCATCGACCTACAAGCCACCTGCACAGCAATAGACAAAGAAATCGTCTCCGAAAACAAGTTCTTCACAACTTGACTCACGTTAGCCAAAACATGCATCATGCAACATCTATGCAATGATAATCATGAACTTGACCCAACCCAAATCAAATTCTCCAAGAGAATCAACAATCAGCACATAAGTGGTAACACCACCATATAAACCCCGGTACTACCGCCCTACGGTAATACCGCGCAAAACACTGCGGTCTTATCGCTCCTCAGAGAAACCCAAAATCTCCCAAAACATCTCATCTGGAAATTCCATACCACTCTCAAGCGGTCACACCGATATGCGGTAGTACCACCAACCAAAGTGTTGTCATACCGCCCCAGGAGAAAATCCACACTCCAAAACATGCGTTCTGGTTTTTCCGTACTGCCATGAAACCAACGGTACAACCGTGATGCGGTAGTACCGCCATACAATGCGCGGTCATACCGCTCCTCCGAAACGCTCAAAAAGCCTTAGAATCGAACGCCCTGCCACGTGGACGCTCCAGATTGATTTGGCCGTTCGGACCGCGTGTCTTAGCTGTCCGATTTAGGCACTGTTCGGACGGTCCGAATGTTCCGTTCGATATGGACCGTCCAATCAAGATCTGACCGTCCAATGCACTTTTGGACCAAGTGACTTGCGGTAGTACCACTCTATACTTGCGGTATTACCGCTCGGCGGTAGTACCGCTCCTTTCACTCTGGTACCACCAATTTTCCTAACACTTACTGAAAATTCTAGATTTCAACAAACCTTCAATACTATTGCCAATTGTCTCATCACCTAAGATCATGAGCATGTCCCCATGACATCCATAGCTTTGACCTCCACCGCGGTTTTGCAAACCGCTAACTTTTCTGGTTTTAGGCAAATGACCACATTGCCCCTCAGCCAACGTTTCCCAAATCCTTCGCCTCAAAGCATCGCCCATGCTTCGTCACCTTCCATGTGGCCCCAATGACTTACTACCAAGCTTCTCACGTGTCTAGATCCCACTGAACCTTCCTCGCTTGTAAACAGGCCCAAATCACTTAACACGCCATATGTCCTACTTGACCTTGACCACTTGTGTCTTCCATGGTCCTTGTTCATCCTGCGCCTTGTCAGACTCCAACTATCTCACCCAACCTCCATGACCGCAATGGACCTTGGTTCTCCCAACCAAGTCCCAGTCCACGGCCGTTGACCACGGTTGACTCTGAAACCACCTGCACAGCAATAGACCAAACAAACTCTTTTCGAGCATAAGTCAGTCCATAAATACACAATGCAACTCACATGCACTAAACTGAAACTCCTAAGACCAATTCCCAATTTTAGCTCACGACCACAACCACCGATCATTGTTGTCACCATGTCAAGTCGACTACCGTGGTCGGCCGACCGTCGGCCCAAATGGCTGCACCACACCCACTTCTCTCATACCGACAATCTTCTAGAAATTTGAAACTCTATCTAGTTTCCATTTTGCAATAATACCTAGTGCAAACATATACCCAAACAACCCTACATAGGCTTTTATAACCTCCAACATTGTATGAAACTCTTTTGTTACTTAGCTCTGGAACCTTCCAAAATTTTCTGAAACTCTATGATACTTACGGATTTTAGGAACCCTAAATTTGTTGATGAAACTCTATGACACTTGCGGCTTTAGGAACCCCAATTTTGGTGATGAAACTCTATGATACTTGTGGCTTAAGAACCTCTAAATTTGTGTGAAACTCTTTGTTACTTGGCTTGAAACTCGCAAATTTCAGATTTGTAATGGTTAAAACTATTGAAACTTGAGATCCCCTTTGAAATTTAAAGTTTTGGATTTGAAACTTGAAGTTTTATTTTTTAAACTTGAAACACATGAAACTTTAAGCTTCATTCTTTTCGAACTTTGAATACTTGTGAAATGTGAAGCTTGCTTGAAACTCAGAAGTTTCATCCTGACTCGTTCATGATTGAAACTTCCTTGAAACCTTTTTTTGAAACTTCTTGAAACTTGCAATTTTTCTATGAAACTTACTTGAAACCTTTCTCAAACTTAATGAAAAGCGATGAAAGCATTTTGAAACTTTCACAAAACACGTTGAAACATGCTTGAAACATCAAATTCGTAACCTGGAACATTTTTGAAACTTTTCACGAAACGCGTTGAAACCTAGTCGAAACTTCAAACTCAAAATTTAGAACTTTTAAGCAATCGAACTTCAAGAAATCAGATGAATTATTATACCGTTGGAAATGCATTCCAACGGTATAGCGTGGGCTAGCAGCTCCCATTATGGCAGTACGAGAGGGGGTGAATGACTTCAATAATTTTTCTCCCTAGGTATTCAGCAATCTTTTCACTTCAATAGCTATAAGTAGCTAAGAAGATCAAGATTGAACTTGCAAAGGAGCGGAAACTAACACACACAAGCAATAACCAAAGAAACCACAAGCACCACTACCTAACCGGTCCGACCAGTCAACTGTCAAAGCGATTAGACCGTGACCGATCGTACCAACAACCACCGAGAGGTTTAACCACTCCCTGCCGACAGACTAAAACATCACGATTTCAAATAGGAATTTCACCTAACTTTTGATCTACTTGTTCAAATCACACAAAATCAAACACAACTACCCTAGGATATTTGGAACTTATTCCAACCAACAATTTCAAGAATTGTTGACAAAGTTCCCACCTTTATCCATTTAGGAAAGAGCGGTCAAGAACCCGGACAAAGAGGGAAACGATATCTACTCAAGCCGTGATATCTAGTCCGCAATGATGATCCTAAATGGGTTCTTATGAGTCGTAGCAAGCTATATCTCAAAGACTAATCATACTAGAATACGATGGAACCAAGAATCACCAAGAACACCTTAAAAAGGCAATAAAATCAAACAAGAACACAAATAAGACATGGAGGAAGGAGTTTGATCTTCTATTACCACTTAGAGATGAAGGATTACAAATACTCCATCAGGAAGACAAACCCCTAAGGGTAGCACTTAGCTCTCTCAACCAAACCCTAGTTTCTTACTTCGAGGCTCAAGTCAAAACCTTACCCCCTCTCTTTCTAATGCCCTTTATATAGTAGAGGCTCATAAGAAACACTAACCTGGTCACAAAGTGAATTACATCCACCATACACACCAATGGGAACCCGCTAACCCATTACACAATTGGGTTTTTCACTCAACACACTCACGCACGCTTTTCAAAGGGTTGTCTTCATCCTTGGCTCCAATGGCCCGAATCCATCGTGTCTTATCCTTCGTGAAGTCTCCTTGACCTAATCATTCATTGGACCGAAAAAGGTGACTAGAGGGAGGGTGAATAGGAGCTCAAATTCTTTTTACCTTCGATTGGATTCAACTCGAAAATCACTCCAATAGCTATGATAGCTATGAAGATAAATGATTATGCACAATGAAAGACTTACTTTGAATCCTATCAACACCCCTAAAGCACAGCAAGAAAATACCCAAAGAAGTGCTGAAGAATCAGGATAATCGGAACTACCACAGTGTAACCAGCGGTACTACCTATAATCGGTACTACCATAGTGTACAGATCAGTACTACTGCACTGCGGTACTACCGCAGACAAATGAAAGGTACTACCGATTGTCCTGGAGTTCTTCCCGACAGCTGAAAATCCAAAACTAAAATTGGAATAACTTTTGATCCACTCGGCCAAACTTTATGAAACTTGAAACAAAGCTTATCTAGGAGATCAGGAACCTATTCCAATCAAAGATCTAATAGATCCATGTCAAAGTTTCAACCTTTTTCTAATTGAGTGAAGTTTGTCTCAAAACCGAGTCAAAACCTAAAACTGATCTAGAAACTTGCTCGTGGGTGATTGATGATCAAGATGATCCTAGATGTATTCCCACATGTCACAACAAGTAAAATCTAGGTCAAAAATCAAAGAGAAACTCGCGGATCAAAGAAAGCCCCAAAATCATGAAATAAAGAGCAAGAACACAAGGGACTCATCTCAAGAGATTTGGTTGGATTGATTTGAGACGAAAGATTGTTGTTTACAGTCACTCCATCCTAGAGGACAAAGCTTTATCCAAGAGCACACACTCAATCCAAACCCTCGAAACTCTAGCTCTCCTCTTTTCTTCCCAAAACCATAAGCACAAAATAGGGCTGTCAAAGTGAGGGCTCAGCCGCCGTAGCACCTGTGCAACCAGCACAAAGCATTATTTATAGTGGAGGCTAGCATCTAGGGAATATTCCATTAGGGCACCCGTTAAGCCCACACACAAACGGGTTAACACACGCACGCATCTCAAAGTGCCATCTTCATCTCCACTTGACCTAAACTGCTTCTCCATGCGCCGACCCGCGTCGTGGTTTGGTCAAAGATCACCAAGGCGGTATTTGGGTGAAATGACCAAAATACCCCTTCTCGATCCTTCTCCAAAGACCGGGTCCAAACTGTCTTGAAGCAATCACATGCTTCGCCGCATGTAGGTTGATCAACGACCCTCATCATGTCGGCAAGTCTCTCCCGTCCGGATCCCACCGGAACCACCGAGACACTTGCACCGACCTCCACGCCGCTTGATCTAACCAAATACACCGAACCGCCTGTTCGGTCATCCTTGTCCATTTCGCACTCCGCTTGAGTCTCCGACCACCCGACATCCTCGATCGTTTCGACCTCGGCTCTCCAAGCTTAGTCTCGATCTTCCTCGTTGTTGACCGTCATCGACCTACAAGCCACCGACAAAGAATAGACAAAGAAATCGCTCCGAAAACAAGTTCTTCACAACTTGACTCACGTTAGCCAAAACATGCATCATGCAACATCTATGCAATGATAATCATGAACTTGACCCAACCCAAATCAAATTCTCCAAGAGAATCAACAATCAGCACATAAGTGGTAACACCACCATATAAACCCCGGTACTACCGCCCTACGGTAATACACAGAAAACATCTTCGGGTCTTATCGCTCCTCAGAGAAACCCAAAATCTCCCAAAACATCTCATCTGGAAATTCCATACCACTCTCAAGCGGTCACACCGATATGCGGTAGTACCACCAACCAAAGTGTTGTCATACCGCCCCAGGAGAAAATCCACACTCCAAAACATGCGTTCTGGTTTTTCCGTACTGCCATGAAACCAACGGTACAACCGTGATGCGGTAGTACCGCCATACAATGCGCGGTCATACCGCTCCTCCGAAACGCTCAAAAAGCCTTAGAATCGAACGCCCTGCCACGTGGACGCTCCAGATTGATTTGGCCGTTCGGACCGCGTGTCTTAGCTGTCCGATTTAGGCACTGTTCGGACGGTCCGAATGTTCCGTTCGATATGGACCGTCCAATCAAGATCTGACCGTCCAATGCACTTTTGGACCAAGTGACTTGCGGTAGTACCACTCTATACTTGCGGTATTACCGCTCGGCGGTAGTACCGCTCCTTTCACTCTGGTACCACCAATTTTCCTAACACTTACTGAAAATTCTAGATTTCAACAAACCTTCAATACTATTGCCAATTGTCTCATCACCTAAGATCATGAGCATGTCCCCATGACATCCATAGCTTTGATTTCCACCGCGGTTTTGCAAACCGCTAACTTTTCTCGGTTTTAGGCAAATGACCACATTGCCCTCACCAACGCTTTCCCAAATCCTTCGCCTCAAAGCATCGCCCATGCTTCATCACCTTCCATGTGGCCCCAATGACTTACTACCAAGCTTCTCACGTGTCTAGATCCCATCAACCTTCCTCGCTTGTAAACAGCCCAAATCACTTAACACGCCATATGTCCTACTTGACCTTGACCACTTGTGTCTTCCATGGTCCTTGTTCATCCTGCGCCTTGTCAGACTCCAACTATCTCACCCAACCTCCATGACCGCAATGGACCTTGGTTCTCCCAACCAAGTCCCACCGACCGTTGACCACGGTTGACTCTGAAACCACCTGCACAGCAATAGACCAAACAAACTCTTTTCGAGCATAAGTCAGTCCATAAATACACAATGCAACTCACATGCACTAAACTGAAACTCCTAAGACCAATTCCCAATTTTAGCTCACGACCACAACCACCATTGTTGTCACCATGTCGGTCGACTATCAGTGGTCGGTCCGACCGCCGGCCCAAATTACTGCACCACACCCACTTCTCTCATACCGACAATCTTCTAGAAATTTGAAACTCTATCTAGTTTCCATTTTGCAATAATACCTAGTGCAAACATATACCCAAACAACCCTACATAAGTGCTTGATATCTATTTTTTCAAAAGCTACCAAAGTCTTACAGGGCCGACCGTTTCCACCTTGCCGGTCAGATCGCCATGCAATGGCTGGTTAGACCGCTTATACCCAGTGGTCTGATTGGCTCTACATAGCAGTCAGATTGGCTCTAGATTGATAACAACTATAATATTGCAAACTCGCAAAATCAAACTTAAACTTCGATAACACATGCAAAACATAGCCAATTACTCGTCACGGGCGAAGTACGCGCCTGCATCTGGTTGGACGCGCGGTGTGGTTTGATTGTTCTAATCGCTTTGGGATACGTACGCGGCAAAACCAAGATCTGAGGGTGTGAAGGTTAGCGCAACACGTAGGGACCTCCCGGTCAATTTGTTCAGGCTATGGGGCAAACAGTACGTCGAAGTAATAGTAATCCCAACAAAGTCCAACGGAATTTACGTGCGTAGAACTGACTGGCCAGTCTGCTACTGGCGAAATTTTATTCGTTTAGTCAGAAATGGGCTTTGCATTAGTACAGATCAAACCAATGCAAAACTGGCAAAATAAGTTCTGAATTTCAATTTAACCTCGACAGCTCTCTCGATAATTAATGTGAGTAGGAACAGCAATGCTCTACATATACAAGAGACCTTTTTAAATACTGAAGGAACTAGTACTTGTATCTATCGGGAGGCCACTTGGATAAATGAAAATCTCAACACATGCGTTCAGAGCGGAATTGCCATCATAGCTGCTCATCTTGGACCGAAGATGCGTTCTGTACGGGCAGAAAATGCACAACACAGATGGGGTGGACCAGTTGCCAATAGGCTCTCTCTGATACCGATGACGGGTACGTACTCTGTCGTGCGACTAATTTCTTCATATAACTGATCGTCCTATCTAATAGCTTGTGTTCCTTGCAGGTACAGTTCGCGCACGTGCAGGTGACACGGGCGTACGAGTTGTTCGTGGAGCAGTTCGACCGGCTCACGGCGGACGACGTTCGCTGGGAGCCATACTCCCCTCAGGGGTTAGATGCCCGCGCTCCTCGCGGCCTTTCCTCGCTGTGCTTGAGCGACCGGGACTACTGTCTGACCCGCAGGGCGCTTGTCTTCGACGTCTTCGTCGAGGACTACGGGGCGCATCGTGTGATGCGCCAGTTCAGCCTACGGCAGGAGGTTCTAGTACCAGTCAGGCGGTCAGTGCCCAACAACGTGAACGCGTGAGTAATCGGCATAGATGTCACTATTTTTGCTGTCGTCTTGCACGCACGACTTCTAACTACATATTACGTCTTGCAGCTTCAGTAGGAAGGGAGTCCGCCACGGCACGAACTGGGGAGGTAGGATGGACACATGGGAAGGGCAGTGGGAGGACGCGCTGCAGGACTGTGTGCAGGAGGACACCCCTTACGACCATAGCGTATACAACGAGTACCTTCACTGGTACGCTCCTCAGACACGTACCAGGCTCGTACTTGCTGTCGACCAGCCCGCATCACGTGTCCCGACACCGACCGACACATACCCTGTGCATTTCGCGCAGGACGTGCACCGCGCGGTACGTTACATCCTACTTAGAAAACTTCGCTTGTGGCATCCCCAATTACAGTTTTCACCCTGTCTTATTTTCGTTGCAGGTGAGCATCGGTGCTGAGATTGCGAGGGACTACCGCTCCTTATTTCAGAGGTTCACCGATGGTGTGGAGGGCACACGCGAGGAAGCGGTCCAGGCTTTCCGTCGTGTGTTTGTTCAAGCCACACGTATTGTCGGCCTGTTGTCGTGCACCAGGCTCCCGGAGGTTGACACACTTGCATTTGGTCGACATCCAGACGTCTCACGGCCGTGGCCGTCCGTCCGACAACAGTGAGAGGGGAGGTCGGCGTGTACGTCGCGACGCCCCGACGAGGCGAGGCTCAGCCAAACCACATCCGACACTGCCGCGGCCTGAGGAGGCTGGAGGGTCTGACTGGGCACAGCTAGACCTGTTCATGGGCCGCCCCGCCCGAGCCCGACTATGTCCGGGCCGAGCTTGGGACTGCATTTCCGGCCCAAAGAAAGCCTGGCCCAGCCCGAAATCCCCAAAAAAATAATTAAAAATAGAAATCTATTATTTTAATCGTAAAAATAAATTAAATAATACTTTTTTATTCCAAAAAATATTAAAATACTACATTTTAATGCGAATTTCAGATTTTCGGGCGGGGGCATTTCGAACTTCTTGATTTTTGGCCGGTTTTTCAAGTCCGCCCAAATTTGAACAGTCTAGGCACAACCTCAGATATCTGGCAAGTCGCCTCGTCGCCACCTCCGAGACTCCTTCGCCTTCCACACGCAGCACACGCAGGGCGCGTATGACGTGCCATACTTCCCTCTGGACGCCTTCTCGCGCGCCATGGCGCTAGCCGAGGGTATGTCATGTCTCTGTTTGTCAGCACACATCGTGTTTTTTAATTAACTAACAATATTTGTTGTGAAGGTGTTCTGGCCTATGACGGATTAGGGGCCTGCCCAGGCGACGCGAACACGCATGACTTCCTTGTGGACGAGGACCCAGCACCTCAGCCCACACCTGTTGAGGTTCTCGCCGGGTCACAACTCGCCGGTGCGCCAATACCCACACAGTAGGCAGTTCTGTCCACCCTCCGCCTTTCGGTCCTCGTCAGACCAGCCCTCCAGGCCATCTTTTCCTCTCGGGGCCTCGGCCCCGACACCCAGCGTAGAGGAGGGGGGCCAAGCGAGCCTGTATGGGAGGACGCAGAGGAGGAGTGGGCCATGGCAACGCGGGAGGGGATGCTGGGGGTGCGGTTGGGGGCTAGTAGGGGCGCCCCCAGACCGGTCAGACATTTGTTTGTTATGTGATACTTAAATTTTGCACTTAATGTGTGATGCTTGTAATACTTTTGCGCTCTTATGTATACGCATTCATACAAGGCATGTTTGTTCAATGCATATCGACGCCTATAGCTTAATGCACGTGACACATCGATGCAACAGTCAACTTGATAAAAAGGCAACCGCAATGACGCGTCCACCATTTAGTTACATGCTTTATGAGATTGAACATAATTGCGTACAGAAGGGGAGATTACCGAGGTACAAGCTTCTCCGCCCATGCCTAATGGTAGAAGGTGCCTCGCACTACCCACATAGAGTGTTGTACAGGGGGGCGCCTCGGATGTGGCTGGCCATCGTTGTAGTGGCACGTACATATGCAGCTAGGGTTCGCGCAGCAGCATGTGGGATCATAGGAACTTCCTATGTTCACGACCTCCTCGTTGTCCCTGTCGCGCTGCACCTGTTGGCGGAGGTCATCATTTTGCTCGTTGAGATTGTCAATCCGCGCCTCCAACTGAAAGATTCGGTCCCATAATGTATCCACGTACATCACAACATGTCGTTCATGGGGAGGATCGATCCAGCGGACAAAGTCGTATTTTGCTATCTGTTGCAAGGGACGGTTAACATGGAGGCTCTATTAGCAGTAACATGAAGCAAACTATTTGCTAATTGTACCCAGAGTGTGGGCATCGGAAGAAACATTGTCCGCCATCGAAAGGGGCGTCCGTGACCTGCACGACAGCGTCCTCCTTGTGTCCGTATTTCGGCCATACTGGTTGAGCACGTTTGTTCGGCATCAACAGGTAGTTAGGGCCCAAGTCCTCCCTCCTTTCGAGGGGAAGGTCTTTCTTCGGCGACCCCGGTTGGATTGGTCCCTCCGCGTCTGCCATTGTATGTTACTGTACAACGGAGAAGGTTCTTTTTCCTACGGTTTCAAGGGTCGAGTGGTTCTACTTTCGGAGCATGGGGCGTGCATTTTATAGCTTGCGGGGGGAGGCTAACAAAGCGGGTAATGTGTTAGCTTGCAGATGACAAGACTAGACGGGGCTGGCTGCTTTGCGCAGAGACAAGACCAAACGGGACAGCTTTGCGCAGTGACAAGACCAAAGGAGACAGCCTTGCGCAGTGACAAGGCCAAAGGAGACAGCCTTGCGCAGTGACAAGACCAGATGGGATAGATTTGTGTAGTCACAAGACCACACGGAGCAGCTTTGCGCAGTGACAAGGTCAAAGGAGACAGCCTTGCACAGTGATAAGACCAGACGAGGCAGCTTTGTGCAGTGACAAGACCAGATGGGGCAGTTTTGCGCAGTGATAAGACCAAATGGGGCAGCTTTGCACAGTGACAAGACCAGACGGGGTAGCTTTGCGAAGTGACAAGACCAGACGGGTAGCTTTGCACAGTGACAAGACCAAACGGGGCAGCTTTGCGGAGTGACAAGGCCAAAGGAGACAGCCTTGCGCAGTGACAAGACTTAACGGGACAGTTTTTTTTAGCGAGAAGACCAAAGGACAACACTCTATGCTAACCCTTTGACTTATAAAAGGAGGTGGAAGAGATCTGAGAGAGAATACTACACAACCAAACCTAACACTACACCAGAGTTTGCTTCACCACATCGGGATGGACAACATGAAGAGGCAATGAGTCGAGATCCATGAACTAGCAAGGGCTGTTGGGACCCGGGAAGAGCAAGCAAGGGCTGGTGCGGCCCGGGTCGAACAAGAGGAGCGTGCAAGGATGACCACTCTTCGTAATGATGCCCCCCGTAGCAGTAACCCCTTCTAGAACGTTCCAATCGAGTGTTCGCCACAAGACTCGCCAGAGGGGGAGATGCTGCCCCTCTGTTGGTGCAGGGACCCATACAAGTTCTTCAAGTCTAAGCAGCGGCTGAGCCTAGGCATGTGTTACTGGGGTTGCGTGAACTACTCCAGTGACTATCCTGACCGACGTTGGGACAACGCAGCTATCAGCAGCTTGTAAGGACTAGTTACAGTATGTTCCCCTCCTATTTCTCTTTCAAAGTACGCACTAACAATCTCTCCCATGTACCTGTGGTCCCCGGATCCGCTATGTGGCTACCGCAAGTGGATCGACCAAGAGATCCACCTACATGACCAGTGGACTCTCGACTATGAGAAGTGGGATGTCAAAAGGGCCCACGAGATTCGGGAGGAGGAACGCTGCAACGACAAGCAAAACGAGCGCATACGTCGGGAAACCAAAGCTCATCTCGAGGCGTGTAGGCGCAAAGAGCGCGAGGCTCGCGAGAGGGAGCGTGAGAAAAAGAGGGAAATGACGGCCAAGGCCGAAGAGGCCGGCGAGGAGTTCAATGTCGAGCTAGTAAGGAAGGGAAAATGGCCCCGGTCCACGCAGTAGGTTGGGCCATGCTGTACTAGTCCCCCGTCGAAGGTCGAATCTATTTACATTCCAAAAAGGCATATATGTATTGGAGGAGTACTTCGGTTTGTTGTATCGTGCATGATGTTGTTTCTTATGCACGTAACCAAACCCTATGTGCTGTGTTATTCCCAACTTCATTATAAAATCTATTTTAATTCGTAACATCAAATCTTATCGTCTTTTCGCATTCAATTCTCAATTCTTCTGTGCTATTCCCAGCTTCATTATAAAGGCATCCAACAACATGTATCACTTCTGAGGCAAGGCCTCGAAATATTGTGCAGTTATTTATGAAGGGAATATATACGCTGAAGTGTCAAAGGTTATCAATCCACAAAAAGATTTTCAGTCCATATATGTATTTACGCTCAATTAAAAGGATGGTCTTATATATGGTTCACACATAGATTCTCTACTTTTAAGTTATGGATAGTTCGAGAGGGATTAACTTTCAAATATTTTTAAAAAAGAATTAAATAAAAAAAATCAGCCCCCAGCCTCCTGTCGCCGAACCGTTGGGCGATAGGGATTCAGTCGCCTACCGGTTGAGCGATAGAATGTGTCGTCAGACCATTAGCTGACTTCATCTCTGTTGCCCTAACAAGATGCAGTTACTATATTTACGTAAACTTATCCGCTCGGGCGATCGAGTCGATTGCCCAACGGTTCGACGACAGACGTATAATTTTATAAAAAAAAAATCGCAGGTATTATTTTGTAATTTTGAATAAAAATAGATTTTTTTAAAAAAACCGTGTGATCTACAGGGTGCAGACCAATGGTACGTGGCAAGTGGACATGGCTTTTGCCGAACTACAAGACTAGACTGAACAATGACGGCCAAGTGCGCCACTGTGGTGATCACTGATTCGTAACCCGGCTACTACATGACGGGTAGGAGACGGCACGGTCATGTCGTACGAATTGGTTCAAGCTTGCTTGGCTTGCCCTTACTAGGGGTGTAAATGGGACGAATCATGACACACCACACCTCACCCTCGCCTGACCCAACAGCAGCCCACGACCCACCGGATACCCGCTTTGTTCTCGCCACTCGAAGCGGACCGTGTTGGCCCAGCTCTTCTCCTGGAGAAAACTTCCTGGAGAAAACTCACTCATAGCTTCCTCTCTGTTGAAACGCACGCAAGAAGATACACGCGAACACACGGAAGACGAACACCAGACTTGCGACACAGGAACAGTCTTACATCTTCCGTTTATTTTCTCTCTTCAACTAATGAAGTAAGTGATGCTTAAATACATGAGCAACACACACACGTCCAGAGAAACTGCTTACCCGAGACTAGCGCCACTACTGCACTCGCCCAACTACCACACGCGCATGCACTACTAGCAGCTCCTGCATGCAGCACCGGTTCACGCACATCCTGTTTACTCAGTCACATGCACGATCTCATGCATCACATGCATGAACTAACACCTAAAGACTCAGAACAAGATTATTTCCAATATTCTCCCCCCCCCCAATCTTGTTGTCACTACTTCACAAGTCGAAGTCTGATCTGCTGACGCATCTCCAAGGAGTTTTGCCTTCTTCTTGCTGACCATGCCGCCGGTGACACAACTTGCCGGCGTCTTTTGCTTCTACCTCAGCTCCGATTGTCTTTCGCCGGTAATACAACTAGATGGCGACAGAGACTCTCATTAGAGCTTACACACATGAGAACTTGGACAGACCTACAAGAACTCATGCGCACACACATGCATCATGCACTGACTCACCTACATGCATGACCATGACACAAATATACGCATGTATGTAACACACCTCTTACGTGCATACAAAGAAATAAATGACACATGCAACACTCCTATTGTGCCATATACATATACATAGGCGCGGACACCGCTTCCGCTTCACTCACATCGTCGTTGCCGCGCTCCACATGCACCAGGGCAACGAGGTTGCCGGACGTCTCGTACAACTGCATCGCGGAGGCCTCGCAGACCTTGATGCACTCGTACTCCTTCCGCGCCTGGTTCACCTCCTTCTTCGACACCTGTACCATGACCGGCGCCGACGACGCTTATCTTGGCGAATCGGCCGCCGCTTCTTCTTCGCTTAGCCGCTGCGTGCACCACCGCCACGGGAGCCCATCACTCCATCATCGCCGCGCCTTGCAGGCCACCGTCGCCCGACCGAGCCGCGCCGCACGCCTTCTTCTTGCACCTCGCTCTGATACTAATTGTTGGCCCAGCTCTTCTCCTGGAGAAAACTCACTCATAGCTTCCTCTCTGTTGAAACGCACACAAGAAGATACACGCAAACACAAGGAAGATGAACACCAGACTTGCGACACAGAAACAGTCTTACATCTTCCGTTTATTTTCTCTCTTCAACTAATGAAGTAAGCAATGCTTAAATACATGAACAACACACAACTGCTTACCCGAGACTAGCGCCACTAACTGCACTCGTCCAACTACCACACGCGCATGCCCTACTAGCAGCTCCTGCATACAGCACTGGTTCACGCATATCCTGTTTACTCAGTCACATGCACCATCTCATGCATCACATGCATATCCTGTTTACTCAGTCACATGCACGATCTCATCCCCCCCCCCTCCTCCCCACCACGACGCGCCTTCCTGGGCCAGGCTGGGCGATGGAGTCCGCGTCGGCGCAATCCGCCGCCGCCGCAAAACCCAAATCCTATCCCCTTCCCCTCCGATGGCGCAGCCTGACCCCGGCCGGCCGCTGATGGCGGTGACGACGGCGGAGCTGGAGGCCACCATCGCCGCCCTCCCCGCCAAGAAGGACGCCCTGCGCGAGGCCTTCGATCGCCTCGCCGCTTGCTCGCCCTTCCCGCTCCCCTTCACCTGGGACGACCTCGATGCCCACATCTCCCTCCGCTTCCGGTCGTCGGCTTCGAGCATCTGCATGGGGTCGACGCGGCAGCCGAGGAGGGCGAGGTCGGTGAACGAGGCGACAAAGGGCCCGTAGCAGTAGTTGACCCTGTAGCGGCCGCCCGAGGTGGCCCAGGCGAGCGGCGGACCTCGCGGACGGGAGTGTCGTCGACGTAGAAGACGACGGCGCGGCGCGTCCAGAGGATGGAGTAGCGGTGGAACTCGGTGGCTTCCCGCGGATGTTGCCCAGGAACTCGAAGTCCAGCTCGTCGTGCGTCTTCTCGAACACGTCGCCGTTCGACGTCTGCGCATAATATCGTCATCTGAGCGCGGCCGGGCGGGCAATGCGCAATACGGGTCGGACCGCATGTTTCTATTCAGGGCTAATTCTAGTGAACTTATTTTGCAGGACAGGCTAACGGTTTAGCGGAGTTGCCTGTCCTACTTGCACCTCTAGCCCTAACTCATCACAAATATGTCTATACTTGTGCACATGGATAGGGATGACAATAGGGCCCTATTCCCCGTTCTCCGACGGGGAATTCATCCATTAGAGATCGGGTTTAGGGCTATTTCTTCCCCCACGGCTCATCGAGTGAAACGGGGCCGAGGCTGTTCCCCTACTTCCCATCCTTGATATCCGTGTGGGCTCCGATAACTCCATTACATGTGGGACATTAGCCCACTACCGCACTATTTAAAATTTTAAAGGTTTACTTGCTTATTTGCTTGGGAGTTGGGACACCATCTTTAAGAATATTGTTGGAATTCTTCATTTGGAACACTGATAAGGACTCTTTAAATCATTTAGAACATTGATTCTGTTGTCTCTATGTGTGTCTGTATAGGAGAGGTTGGAGATCTAATTTTTAGGTCTGAGTCCCCATAGGGCTCTGATAATTAGACGGGGACGGGGAACAGAGGGAAATAGCACCTCAGGACGAGAATAGGGACTTAGAACGGAGATATTTCCTTCTCTTGGGAACGGAGATGTTCCACCACTCCTCATCGAGGAATGGCCCCGTTGCCATCCCTACACATGGAGAGATTGGCTTTGTTCCAAGAGGTGATGAGTTGAATTACATGCTTTGAATTTCTTATGCTTCCCACTGGACCACATACTCAGCCTTGAGAAGCAACAAATGATGAGTTGTTTGTTTAGACAGTAATTTTTTTGGTGGAAAATTGGCAGATGAAATTTGGTGGCGGCTTACTCCCACATCCCTGCATGCCTGACATTGATGCATTTTCCATGTTTTTATTCCCACCAAATGTTCCTTATGACAGTTTTTCTGCATACCAAAAAAAGAAACAAACTTTCATGGCAGTGTCCACTTAGATGAATCAATGAATCCTAATCATCCTACAAGGCTGGAGTCTTGATACTTAACTAACACTGATCAAGAACCTTGGGGAATCTTAGTTGATTTGTTTATGGGAGTGTTCTCCAAGTGCCATGAAGCACAAGGCCAAGGGCTCGATTCAACTGGCCCACCTGGAGTTGGACTCATGCTGTGCACACTGTACAGGCATGTTCTCCATTTTGTGTTCATCTGGACACAATCACCTCATTATCCAAATTGGATAAACTTGAACAACAGTAGACACTATAAGCCCAAGTTTTGTCTGTGACAGCTCATAAGAACAGCAAGAGACAGGAGATTACTTTCCTAGCCAAAAAATAACGTCAAAACCTGCATGGAGGACACGTCCGATTCACAAGATTCCGACGAAAGGAGTAGGCAAACCAGAAAACTTCAGAGCTGAGGTAAAAAATTAGCGCAAAATAGCAAACAGCTTCGTCCTATATCATGCTGCCATACTGAGAGCCAGCTACAAGGATAAAAACCAGTGCAAAGAAACAAACATCATATGCACTGCATGAGCGCATGACACCACACTGAGAACCACTGAGATGGCTGTGACAAGAGTTGAAATCTCATCAATGGCCTCTCTGGCTCACTTGCATCACGCTGCAGAGCCATGGCGGTTTCAGAGAAAAAGTAAATGATGGGCCATCTGCCACAAGAGGAAACCTGGAATTGGCCCATGATGTTTCTACAAAATCAGCAAGGCACTGGTCGGTGTTCAGAGAAACAACTTTCAATCGCTTGGTGCGACCAGTGTGCAAGTTGTTTGCAGCAGCAGCCTCAGATGTAGGGCCGCCATTGATGAAGAGTATCACAAGAAACAAATGTATACAGTTGAGCTTGTCTCTTGAGGACGAAAAGGACAAAAAAAAAAGATATCACATACAGGAAGAGCCCAAACAAAGACGGCTTACATTATTTACGGCACTGCAAATTTTATCTGTCCGGCCATGCTGTAAGGACAACTCTCATTCATTTATATGGAAGAAGCTAATTGTGTAAGTGACTGTATCAAGTATAGACAGCGTATGCAGGTGTTGTCGAGACAGCGCAAGGCAGAACTGGGTATTCAGGCAACGAACGTACATCTACATATATGTTTTTTTCTTTTCAAAAAACAACAAAAGGGTACATTTATATACAGGCATAAGATCATCGCAGTTAAATGCGATTTAGCAGATACAACATTCTAAAGATTAATCCTATCACAACAGTCAGCAGCAACAAAAAATGCATCCATCAGGACAAATTGGGGGTGGGGCAGAGCCGCAAAGGTGCACACTGAAAAGGAAAACTACTTATGGGATGCAATAGTGCAACAAAAATCACAAAGGCCATGATCACTGATCTGATTCCATTGGAAGCCAAAGGGACAAACTGGTACAAATTAAGTGGTAATGTCGAGCCGAGGCTCAAAGCAAAAGCCAGTGAAAAGCTGGAGAGGAAACCTTTTGCTCACAGGGCATTTTGCTGACCACTTCCACCGCTTGTGCTTCATGTCAAAAGCAAGCAAAGCAGTTGCACCATAGCTTTGGATGTAGACAAGGTCGTCTGTGCCGCTGCTAGCAAAAACATCATCTAGCTCGCCAAATCCTTGGAAGAATTTGTGAGGCATTCGACCTACCTCTTGCCATTGTTTATTGTGAAGTTCCCATATTCCGATTCCTTTAATGATATCAGGTCTGTTGTGTTTTGCAATCCCACCAACCATTACCAGCTTCTCTCTCAAGTTTACCAGACGCCCACAGGTGAGAGAACAAGGTACTGGGATTGACGATTGCATTAATGAAGTATCAGAAGGTCCAGCAACAAGATCATACATGATAAGGCTATGACGGGGGTCAACATTGCCAAGAACACCAGTGGAGTGAATTAAGCAGTAAAAGACCCCACCACATATCACACTATCGTCACCCCCTCTCCAACCAATGAACACCTCTTTCACGTCAGTTACCCATGAACTACTCCATGAGTCATACTTGTATACAGAGAAATCCCATCGGACATAATCCTCAGGAATCTGCTTGGATTTTGCCAATGTAATGGTGTAATTATGCGACACTCGATCTACCTTTATGGCAATCGTACTGTAGTCTGGAAACTTTGCACCCGGAGGCTCCAAAAGCCTCTTCCAATCTTTTGTGATAGGGTTGGATACAGAAATGACGTTCCTGTTGTCATTATCCATGAAGCAAACTAGCCCACAAGAAGAAGAGACAAAACAGCTGCTCTTATCAATGCATAGAAGCTCTAAATCATACCATTTACGGAGGATGGGGTCATAAGCATACCCAGCAGCAGTCTCATTAGAGGTGAACATGAAATACCATGGCCTCTGAGGCAACATGTGGGTCCAAAGAAACCTGCTTGAGTAGATAATGTCATACCATCTTTTGCATACTGCTGTTGACCTTATCATGCTTGCTATTGGCAAGAAGGTGAAAATTCTCTCCAGGATATCATCAGGAACAACAATGTCCAATGAAACTGGAAATTCTTTGCCTCCATTGCTAGCCTCGGAAACGACTCCAAAGTTGTATGCGGGAGTTCTAATGTGACCAATTGAAAGAGCTTCCCATGACGAATTATCTTCCATGAGACCAATCATCAAACAACATACAGGCAGAGAGATGACCTGAAAAAGGAGAGATATGTTCTTACAAAAACTGTTGCAAACATTCCCCCCTATACATAAATATATTGGAAAAGAAAGTGAAAACTCAACATATACTAATCTTTTTTAACAAAAAATCAGCCTAAAATTATTCTTGATCAACCAAATGGGAGCCTAAACTAACTAAATAAACATGTTATTCCAAGAAAGCTTTAATGTCATACTCAGATAATCAAAGGAAACATCTGAACTGGAAGTTACTATTGGGCGAGTGCCGTGCTACAGAACCACTGAAAGCTTCTACATGAGCCACCATACATGACATCCTAAACCATTCTTCTTCAAAAGCGATCAAACTATGTCAAACAATATTACCATAGTGTTAGTTCATCGGCCTTTCATTATTTGGACATTTTTTTCATACTGTGGCAAACACTGGACAGGAACATCTACACGTTTGTCTATTTTTTAATAATTGGAGTGCATTATGTTACTTTCGCCAAATGGAACTGTTATAGGGCATAAATCAGATACAACATTTCAACAGGTCACCGCGTTCCTACAATGCACGAATCTCTGTTCAGCCGTTGATGTTTTCACATGGTTGTAATGGATATAAATTTACTGCAGTTCTTTAGATCAAAATACATGTTTGAATTCAAGCCCCCGCGAGATTTTCCATGACAGTCCATGTATATGCAGGAACGCGCCTAGCAGGATAGCACCATAGCCTAAACAACGCTAATTTTGTTCCTCTCAAAAGGATATCTTGTCACTTCACTCAACAATTTGCCGCACCTGTTTGTCCTAGTATCCATGTCCTTCCCACTATCGCTTCTGGTCTCGTTGCCCCAACACAAATAGTGGAGTACGAGCCCTGTGAGGAAAGCCTGCTTGGCCTCCCCACCCCACCAATGGAAACAGGGGGGCTTATTAGTGGAACAGATAGCCCCTCCCACCAAGTACAAACATGACCTTTGCATTGGAAGGAGCAAGTACAAAATGTAATCAAGAAACCCATGGAGAGATTCCTGCCCCCCAACCAACTACTGACCCCCTCCAATCAACTCCACCCATCCGCTCGCTGTGATGTCATTGCCCCCCATGTAAATCAAATCATATGATTCGTAGCAGCGTATTTCTAGATACAATGATGCACAGAGATGCAACACTTCTAGGAAGTAGAAATCCCCGGCGACCGGTAAGGATAGAGAAACAAAGGAATGAAACCCCGGAGTACATACCTAGAATCAGACGGATCGGCTCGGCGTTTCTTGGAGCTTCGGTTGTTGCCGCTCTTGCGAATGACGTCCTGAAACAATGTGCGGCTGATTTGGGCGGAGTAATCCACAGGCTATGGGAGGAAACTCGGGAGAGGGGAAGGAATGCCCCCAAGTTTCGCTTGCTTCGGGATTGAGAGAGAGAGAGAGAGAGAGAGGAAGGTGGTGCGTCGTTTGGGTTAATTGTTTGTTTATGGAGGGAGGAGGAGGAGAGGTGAGGAGGGGAGGGCGGTCTGGGCGGCCGTGCGGCGTGCGCTACTATATTCTAAAGAATCTATTGGCTATTTTGGCTGCGTGGATTGTTTTGTGTTTGGGAGCCTAGGGTCTATTTATAAGTGCGGCCAAGGCGGTGAATGGTGAAATAGGGTCAAAATTACACCGCGGCTCTCCACCCTTCTGGTTCTGGATCATTATAAGAGGTAAAATATCATGTTGAAAAAGGAAAATATGAGGTAAAACTAATTGTCTTGCTCAGAATGTTTTGTGAATAAATTCTACCTTTCACGATTTTTTATGGTTGTTACTCTTAGGTCCCGTTTGGATTGGAGAAATTTCAAAGTAAAACCATAGGAATTGAGAAACCTGAGTTTTGAGCACTAATCACACCGTTTGGAACGTAGGATTGGGCAAACCAATCCCTTGAAAGTTTCTCAAACCTGTACTTTTTGCACGAAAAGAAACATTTGGTCAAAGCCAGAGAAAAAACTCCTATGGCTGGGAGAAACGAGGTACTGTTAGAAATAGCCAAAGCGAGAAGGAAAATCACACCAGATTAAAAACCAGACCCTTAAGGTTGGTGATTGGTTGCACACTTGGAGAACCTAGCTTGTAATATTTTTGTGGAGTCTATGTTGAGACTGACTGTAGAGACGTAAGAAAGAGATCTTTTTTAGCTTTTACAAGGTAAAAGTGATAATATATTATCTTATTAAAGTAGAGTCATAAGAAACCATCACATTCGCTTTCAAAGACTACAGATTCCTACGTTAATCGGTGAAAAAAAAAAAGAAAGATCTACACCGTTGATCGTGGTGGCTCCAGATTATAACGGTCTGGATTAAAATAAAGAGTTCATATCAAGTACAATAAAGTTGAAATTGGAAATAAAATAATAAATAAAATAACCAATTTGATTTCCATACGAATTCCTAAGTAAAAAAGGCGATGTCAAGTACAATAAAACTGAAATTCGAATAAAAATAAAATAAAATTAGCAATTTGATTTATATACTAATTCCTAAGTAAAACCCTAAATAATTATAATTCATAATAAAAAAAAATTAGATTTCTATACTAAATCCAACAAAAAGTGAAAATCGAATAAAAATAAAATAAAATTAGCAATTTGTTTTTGTTACTAATTCCAATAATTATAATTTGGAATAAAAAATAAAAAATAATTGGTAATTAGATTTGTATACTAAGTCTTACCAAAAAATAACTAAAATTCGAATAAAAATAAAATAAAATGAGCATTTTGATCTCAATATGAATTCCAAAGTAAAATCCATAAATAATTGTAATTAAGAATAAAATTAGCAATTGGATTCATATATGAATTCCAAGAAAAAGAATTGAAATTTAGAATAAAAATAAAAGATAATTTGCAATTTGATTTCCTTACAAATTCCAAAGTAAAATTCCAAAATAACTAAAATTCAAAATAAAATAAATAAATTTAGCAATTTTATTTGTATACTGAACTCCAATAAAAATAACTAAAATATCAAATAAAAATAAAATTTATAACGAGGATGGCACAAATGGTGTTGGAGGAGACACAAAAAAAGCCATCACGTTCGCTCTCAAGATCATGTATTTCTATTGTTGCTTCCTATGGAATACGAATAAAAAATAACTGAAATTTTGATTAAAAAATACAAGTTATAACGATGATAGCACGAATGGTATTGAGGGAGACCACAAAATAGTACAATGACACCGATCTATCTTGCAAGAAGACAATGACCGACGGGGAAGCGAAAAGCCGAGACGGCAACGACGGAGTTGAGGATAGTGACTTGTTGCTCGCCGGAGCCATTGAAGAGAAAGTCCAATTTTGAAGAAACCAAGGGTCATAATGACAAGTGGTGAGTGTTGGCGTTATTGAAGAAGTTAGTGGTCAAAGAAGCTCGATGATGGAAAAACCCTAGCAGAGAGGATATGAAACTTTGAATTGAAGATGAGTTATGGACGATATAGGGCCATTAGGTACCTAGGAGGGTTTCATCACTGGTGAGGGGCACGTCGCCACCGGCGATGGCGAAAAAAATTCTTCGTATCGTTAAACAACGACTAAAGCAGACATATCGACATTAGTGAGAAAGCTACAACGTTGAGTTGTCCAACGTCAAAGAAGAGGAGCGACCGACATGAGAGAAGATGACATCAAACATGTATAAATACGATGCGTGTGTATGTACTTGCATGCGTCCGTACAAATAGAAGCGTGGACGTACATAGGCAGAGGAGCAAAAAGCTTAGAGTAGAGATGGTGCAGCCGTAAGGAATATGCTCGGGCTCACCAAAGAGAGTGTGACATGTATCCCCAGTTGGGATCGGTGACAATTGCATGTGTATTCGTGTTGATGTCGCAATGGCTAGCATTAAGCAATAATTAGGGAGAAGTAGAAGATAACCGTGTGGTAAAATACTGTATTGTAAAGGGTAGCAGCTGAGAGGGATCGATTAAGATTTGGGCTTATTGTTGGAGGATGAGGCAAAAAAGCTATGACAGCGAGAAAAGAGAAGTCACACGGTTTGGTGGAGCAACCAGGGTGTGAGGAAAGATAAATTCAAGGTAGGTCGTCCATGGTGCATCGGTGTATGCATATGTAAACTAATAAGATAATTTGTTGCACACATAATCAGTATATTGCTTGAGATTAAATAGATGTACATGTGCATGCATACAATTTGGAAGAAAAAATAACAAAGTAATAATAAGGGCATGCAACTACATGATTTATACATGATGGAGAGTTGTTAGTTTCGAAGAACCCCAACAACTTATTATACCTAATGATTTCCTTCCATCAAATCACATACTTTAATTGTGTTCATCGGGTTGTAATTTCCTTAAGTTTCTATTGTCATTTCCAACGTTTAGAATATCTTAAAAGTCCAAATAACATACAAGATACGTAAATATAATCTCAAACATTTATACAAACTTTGAAACAAATCTAGCCGTGCATTTCACGGGCCATCCTGCTAGTTACTTTGGAAATAACGTAGTACAAAAGGATGTAGTGCATTTGTGCTACAACTCAATTTGCATCACCAAATGGAACCTAGAAAATAGAAGAAATTAGATCCTTGGTATTTTTGTCCAAATACATACATTTGCATATTGGGATACTGCACTTCCCTACCGATATGAGTGGACATAATTAAGTTGACGACATAACAAACAGGATTGGAATACGTGAACCATATTAGAGTATGTACAATAGTGTAACGCTAGCTGTCTAAAAGCCTTATCATGTAGAATACGAGATGATGTGGATAAGAGAGATGGAGCATAGAGAATCATGTCGTCTCTCATGCAGTAGTCGACTGTAACACGAGAAACAAGACACATTATACATGGAGGAGTTGTCTATAGAAACATGTAAAACAACAACTCATTGTATGAGCTATCTTTAGTGCTGTCTATAGATAACATAGAAGGATACTATAGACATCAATTGTCTATACCATTGTATATGCTCGTTTGTAACAATGATTTCTATGGAGACCTAAAGATTGAATTAATGAGTATGAGTTCTTTGACAGCAGGACAAAGGGGAGTTTTTGGCCTAAATGACACTGTTGACGCCGTTATTACCAAAAGTGGTCATTTACGCGCTGTAATGCCATTTTTGGCACAACGGACGTCCCAGTGTGCGACACGAGTGCATGCTCGTGCCTCACGCACCCGGATTCCATCTCGATCGTTCCCAGGGCAGCGGGACGCTCCCTGAGCCGCCACATCGCCTATGTCGCGCCCCTAGGGGTCGGACGAGGCGCGTCCGTGCCCCTGGCGCCCAAACTAGCCATGTCCATGCCCCCAGGCCATGGCACCCCTCCACCGGTCCCCCTAGCATGAACAAGAGCCACGTGGCACCTCCACCAAACCCCCCACCCCCCAGCATGGATTCCCGAGCGCATGTGGGGTTCATTCGTCGTCCGTTGTCATTTCATGTGGAGTTGCAAACTAAAATTTGAAATATAAAATTGACCAATTTTCGGAATAAACAATGTAATTTGCGAATTACATGCCACTCATGGTTTGATTATGTGCATTACAAATGACAGCATGCACGAATCAACAAACCGAAAAACACCTAAGATACACGCGCGGTTTGGTTAAGTTGCAACCCCACATGCACTCGAGAATCCAGGCCAGGGGAGCAGAGGTGCCACGTGGCACTCGTCCGGGCTAGAGGGACCGGCGGAGGGGTGCCATGGCCTGGGGGCACAGACATGGCTTGTCCGGGCACTAGGGGCCTCGTCCGGGCCCCAGGGGCGCGGCATAGGTGACATGGCCCAGGGAGCTCCCCCCCCCCTGCGGAAGGCATGGACGTGGACACGTCTCGCACACCAAGACATCTGTTGTGCCAAAAATGGCATTACGGCACGTCAACAACCACTTTTTGGTAATAACAGCACCAACCATACCATTTAGGCCAAAAACTAAGACAAAGGACCACAAAAATCCTATCAATTCCCTCATCAATGATACGCATGTATAATAACCCTTTTCCACTAATACCGGGGCTAATGAGGAATTAAACCAGCTAGCATATTCCTCATCTATGAATTGGCACATGCATATAATGTTTAATTTTCCACCAGTGATACTCGAACAAACGAGGAAACCAGCTGCATAAGGATGTTCCTCCAGGGCACACGGCCTGACGGCCACACGGGACCGCAGCCAAAAGCCGAGCAATAAAACCGCAAAACTCCCGGAGCTAGCCGCATGCTCTCCCGCACGTCACATGTACGCGCCCGGCCGGGGCATGGTCCCGCCCGCACCGCACCGATGCGCCAAGCACGTCGCTCGATCGCTTACCCAGCCGCGCGCTGCCTGCAGCCGCAAGCCATGTGTGGCATCAATAATTGCCGCCGCGCGCTCGCCTGCGCGCCTGCCTGCTGCCCGGCGCACGTCCGTCCGTCCTTGTAACGCTGCCGCCAACGCCAAGCTAGCAAGCAACGCCACTGCGCGCGCGGCCCATGGCTGGGCCAACCCGAGCAATGCAAACGCAAACGCAAACGCAAACGCAAACACGTCGCTCGCGGTCGCTTACTCCCATGCGCCGCGCGACGGCTTGATCGATCGGTCGCCGTACGCCGCGCCGCGCCGCGCCTGCAGTTCCCAGGTATCGAGCAGAGCAGCGGCGAAGCGAGGCACGACAATTGAAGCAATGAGGATCTCAGTACGTACGTACAGGTTGGCTCCTAGCCACTACTAGCTAGTGCCTAGTAGTGTTGCCCGGCCCGCCTTTTCTCTCGTAGGCCACAGCGAAAGCCGCTTTTGCTGCGGCCATAGGAAACAGTAGAACAGCAGTACCAGTAGTATAGGGCGCGCGCTGGGGGCTGGCCGTGGCTACCCAACGAACGCGATGGACCATCCTATACGGGCGCGGTTTTGGGCTCTGCCTCTGCGTCTCTCGCCTTGTTTCCGCTCGATTAGTACGTACGACGCGCGCACTCCATCCGCGTCGTAGGTGTGCATGCAGCGCCAGGCCGGGGTTGGGCCCTTCTGCCGCGCTGTTGTTGCATGCCTAGCTCGTCATCGTCGCAGGCTCTCGCTCGCCGGTCCATCACATGCCGCGCATTCTTGCTACTTGGTGGTCTCTTTTGCGCCCTTTTCCCTCCTCCTCCTCCTCTTTCCGGGCACGCCGAGCATGTGTACATCTTTCACATGCATGACCCGTCGCTTTGGCCATGGTATGGTCCCTGCAGTTTCACGTACGTACGCGCGCGCGCATGATGAATCGATGGTAACATGCATGTCCCGTTTGTTTCGACCTCGCGCAAAGTTCCATTTGACGCATGCACGCGGCAAGGACGAGGTGGTTTTTGGATACTTCTGCGCCTGCTTGCCTGTCCAGACTCCAGATGCGATGCACTGCGTGGATATATAATTGGATATAGTATCAAGGCAACGATAAGTGGATATCGAATGCAGGTGTAAACGCAAGGAGTGAGCTTTTTTTTTTTTTGAAGGTACAAGGAGTGAGCTTGAAGCCGAAGCAATCACAAGGCTAGTGATACACGCCTACCGACACTTGGTCCTCCAGGATGCAAACAACAAAGTTCATAACTCGATTGACTTTTTCTTTCTTTGTTTCTTTCCTCCTTTTGCTTTTATGGAGCATTATGAAAGATTGCATAGAAAACGTGCACGTGAAAAAGACGAAACAACTGGGAATTCACGTGATTCGAACCAATTAAATCGATAACTCAGTCAGTAGTGGTAGAACATGAACCTTGGTAACGTAGCAAAACAAGAAGATGCCAAATTAGTTGGACTAACAACTGGTTAGCGTGGGAATTGGATTTTTTTCTCTGTTTTTTTAAGAACCTCTCCTCAAAGACCGTTGAGCATCTGCAATCAGGATACAAATGTGAACTGGCCTAGAAGACATTAATTCAGAAAAGAATTATTGTTAAGTAAGGTTATAACGCGACTACGACCTGCAAGGAATAGTACATCTCTGAAGGGCACAGTAACTAGCTGGAGGGCCTGGAGCTAACACAGTGACCTCTCAGCCTCATCTCTGTTAAAAGGTGACAGTACTAATTCAGCAGTCACCGCGCTGTTTCAGAATTCAGATTAGCGATATAGAAGCCATGTTCTGAAGGCGTGAGGCACAGCTTTAAGTACACACTAGCTAGGACGCTACGTAAACGGCCCCACAGACACTAGCTAGGTGCAGAAAAGATGTAAACAACCAAGCACGGTCTTTCCAAGTTGAGCATCCTGCTACAAAAGAAAAGAACGGCCAGATTTCTCATATAAAAGCGCAGTAAGCACTGCAACTAACAGTAATACTAACAGTAGTACTGAATACATGTATTCAGCAGCAAATCAAAAGTATGTTGCCAATTGGCAGCAAAACAGATAATCATCTAAAGCAATGGGGACAATGCTTTTGAGTACTTCTGTCGGTAAGGCAAAGGATGCAGAAAGGCATACTGAGTTACTGACCAATCCTAAAGCAGATGTAACTATAGTAAGGTGCAAATCAAATCAGCTCTGATGTACCTACCTTGCCCTCCATGAAAATATTTTTATCTACCAATCCTATACAGAGTAAAAAAATGCAGATATAAGTCTTGTTTCAATAAGCAAATCATCTGAAACATTTGCTGTATCAGCGCTGTTTTGGAGATTTTTTGGCCGTCTTAATCTGTGTACAAAAGATAGAAACAATGGAGTAGGCACCTGGCAGAATATTTTCTTCTGAAAAAACACATCAACTGTCACATAATCTCCGCCCCCCCTCTCCCCCGACATATTTAAATTACTACAAATGCAAGGCATCAACAACTTTAAGTACATCTTTCTTGATATGCACAAGCACAAAACCATAAGGACCTTGAAACATGGGAGGAAAAGACCCTGGGGGGGCAGTGAGTGGCAAGCCCACTAGAAGCAGTTCCTCTGCTTCCCTTGGACATTTAACACCGCACCAAGTAATGCCATGCCTACCAGGAAAAGCAGAGCATGCTTTGCTTGCCACATTTGTGCTAAGCTTTCCGCTTGTGGCATCGCATCACACCATTTGTCCAAAACATTTCAACTCAACAAAGCTCCGTCCTCCGTGATGCCCAAAGCAACCAGACATTTTGCTACGTCCGATGGAATCTCGTACATATATACCGTATATGCAACAGCCTCAAAAGAACAGAACCTAGAGACGACAACTAGCCCCCAATGCGATCTTTGCAAATGGGCATCGAAAGCAAAAAAGGATCCAGCCAATATGCCAAGTGTGGAATCGAATATTGGAACAATTTGTGAGGTGCTTGATGCTCGCCGCCTCTCGAAATCTTCTCCAACATTGCACTTGAAAAGTTAAAGAAATGGGATGATTCTTCCTCTAAAGGAGAAGGAACGAATGGGATCCAAATCAACCAATTGAGCATATAGAAAAGAATCCAGGCAATCACAGGACCAAACAAAGACAGCCCATGGTACGTCGATACGTCGGTGGAGCAACTTGAATCGGGAATAAGTGGATCGCAAATGGAGGAGCAGATGGGAAAAGACTGGAAAAATAAAGCAAATATGGTGTGAGGTGGGATGGAGTGGCCATTGATGTAAGGTCACAATCGCCAAGTACTTCTTTATGGTTGCTTTTGGAGAATTATGCAGTGTCCAATAAGCGCAATAAGCAAAGGAACAGCGAGTTCCACGTAAATCTGATGGCCTCAAGTGGCCCTTTCAGTTCTGAACTGTCAAACAGTTTACCCTACTCGATAAGTCATTGTAAAGGGATATCAGAGGGAACAGGCAAAATCAGAACATAGGATCCTAGCATAGAAAGCAGGCAGATTTTGGACGGCAAATGTTGCACATATGACCAACTGATGGAAACTATAATGGCAACTTTAGAATGAAGGGTGCTGATGGTAAAGAAACCAAAACCACCATTAGGCATACAGTAAAAAGGACATCTTTGGTGGTAGCTCTTCATACAGGATCACTGCTGTTGTAACAAAGCTCTTAGCAAACAGATCATTCAGGGTCGATAACTAAACATAATGCAGTTAAGAAAACTGTTAAGAATTGTAGGCTGTGATTAGCCACATCGAATTAAACAGATACTTCAGTTCTTCAGAAGATTAATGCATACACAAAATATAAGCTAAAATATAAATGCAGCTAATGGAGCAAGCCCGGAACAGCTCTGAACCAAAACTACAGCAAAAAATAATAGAGGTCTGGTCTTGCAAAGAACATCACATGATCACATCTGTTGTCCAGAAGCCTGAGTTAGCCCAAAATGGGACAAATACAAAGTTGAGTGAACAGAGAACAAATAAAGATCAACTACACCTATCTTGAAGGTTTCCATAGTCTGCTTTCAACATGGAAGCATCACCCATTACATTTTATGCAAGTATGATTGGATGTAATATAGCAGTTAGCACATAGCTTCCTCCGCGAGTTCTCAACTTATCATAAATGACTTTATATTACATTCTTACACTTTTGCATTCAAAAGCTACACGGGTAGAGAACTTGAGAAACAATGGAAGGATGCACCACAAAGGTTAAAGGAACTTCACAGAATCATACTTGATTCTACTGAACAAAAGCTCCATAGTAGTCCTACATCAGTGTGCCACAAAGCCTAGACCCTCAAACTAGCCAATAAGACACAAGACCCAAATTGTCACAATCTAAATCGGCACATGCCTGAAGTCCTACTCTTAAGAAACTACTTAGAAATTGGGCCCTAAACGTGGACATGGTATGTCCTAAACAATCTTATTGGATTGATCCCAGCCAAAAAAAGCCCTCCTACACTTTCCAATACAGTTCAGACTCTACCTTATGATTGCAATATTAACTACAAACAAGGGTAGCTTAGTCACAAGAGTTCAAGTAATATTTTAAATTGTCAAATAATCGTATAGCAGCGCAAAACACCGAAGCTTTATGTATGCCAAGAATTATGACAGAAGCAATACGAGAACGTGCAATCGGTTAGTCCCAGTAACATGTCCCAAAAAAATTATGAACAGAAACCAAGCTGATACTTGCCAAAAGACCAGATCACCAGATTGACATGACAGCACAAGATCCTGAACTTAACATGCTGCTCCTTCTGACAATGCTTCCTTCCATCTCAATCACCTCAATCCGAAACCAAATTACTTTCATTCCGACCATTCAAGATCCTATTTATCTTTCCCAAGTAATTAACAATTTTGCTTTACATTTGATAACCACATTAAGGCCTACGTTCATTATGACAACCAGCTCAATTTTTCGGAAAGCAAATCGACTGCTTAATAATATCATATTATTTTATTCTTGGAAAAAGAGGGGAAAGAAATAATCATTAATAAATATCTGGAAGCAGCTACAATGAACTTATTTTTTGGCATCAGGGGCATCAGGCGTTAGTCCAATAATGCTCTTTGCATCTAAATTGAAGTACCTTTGTGCATCTTCATCCTCTCAGAGCTATCCTAAGCATAATTATCGGTTGCTTTTAACTTTCATTACAGGAATACTCTGAACAATTCTAAGACCAAATTCACAATATTTCTATTCTATGGATGTTAAACCATCATGCCCTCCAAACTAATCTATGACTAGTCAGTTACTCTTGATCCATGAGTCATGCAACACACACATCAATAAAATTATCAAGAATCATGCCATCAGAATAAAATAAAGTTCATGACGCTCCTCAATTTCTACTACAGGGCACACAACACATTAATTAAGATCGATAAACTTACAGTGCTATCAGTGTCAGACCATTGACATGTTCTAGAGTTCTGTATTGAGCTGTATATGACAGAATTCATCAAGTAAGCAAAGGAACAAGCATGAATTTCCATGTATTGACCAATTTCACCTTCGGGAAGAAAAATAAAAGAACACTAACCCCAGTTATCAAAATAGTGGAATATATTATCATATTCATGCCAAAATTTTCACTGTTTTCTTGAAAGAAAACTCATGTGACATCTGAGGCTCTGATGGTGCAATGCCACTACAACCCAACTAACCAACAGCAATTCATGCATAATCCTCAAATTATAAATTCCTTACCAGCAAGCACTGTCACCGATGAATTTCAAGATATGAAACAACAAGAAAACAACCACACATCCCATCAAGATGAATGGAAATGATCAGACTTGCCCAATGCTATGAGTATTGCTCCCCACTGACATCGCCAACCCTTATATTGAACAAGAAACAGGTTTCTTCCAATATCACAGATAGAATACCAACAAAAGAATTCAAAGGTCATTTCTTGCAGCACTATAACTCTACAGTTCCATTGATTTCACACAAAATTTGTTGTAGTATACTTGCAGTAATAACAAGAGATGCTATGATACAAATCAGCACTATATCCTCAGCGTTAGGCAACTAATGCACCACAACAACAAGAAACAGACTATCTCCACAAGAAATCGACTGAAATTATGGAACCTATTTTGCATGGGCTCCTCAGTGACGAGGGCTCGGGCTCCTTTTGGCAATGCCGACTCCGCCCGAGAAGAAGCCAGCGAAGGCCTGCAGGTTCTCGTCAGAGGGGCTGATGTGGATCTTTCTTGGGAATGGTAAGACGCACGGCCCGCAAAACATCACCCGACCCATCTCCCTCGTCTCCTCCTCCCCCTCCTCATCGCTCCCATCGTCCTCGACCTTATTGTTCGGCTTCACCGCAACCGACTGGTTCTCCGCCCCCTTATTGATCGGCTTCACCGCAACCTGCTGCTTCTTGGGCGTAAGCACCTTAGGAGACGGTGGGGGTGTCGGGAGCGAGCGATTGAGGACGCGGAGCACGCGACCTGAGATGGGCGCCGTAGAGAGGCCGCTGAGGGAGACTGCCGGGGGGAGGCCGCTGAGGGCGACTGCCGGGGGGAGGCCGCTGAGGGAGACGGCGGGGGAGAGGCGGAGGGCGTGGGAGGCGGCCGGAGAAGGGGGCGCAGCGACGAGGCTGGCGGCCACGTTGAGGAGGCCGTGAACGCGGCCCGACGGCCGGCGGACGCCCACGGCGAACATGGCGGGGGACCCAACGGGGCGGGATAGGAGGCAATGGTCGCCGAGGAGGAAGCGCGCGGATCCGACCAGTGCGTCCCCGCCGATGTGCCAGGCCCCGGTCGGTGCGGCGTAGATTTCGACGGTGACGGCCGCGCGGGAGTCGTCGGCGAGCGCGTCCTCGCGCACGCGGAAGAGGAGCCGCTCGTGCCACGCGGGTTCCACGCCGCCAGTGCGATCGGGCCGCGTCTGGAGCCGGTGCGCGGAATCCACCCACGCCACGGCGTACGCCCGCAGCCGCCGCCGCAGGCTGGAGGGCGGCTTCAGCCCCTGCGCGGAGATGAGGGTGATCTCCAGCAGCCGCTCGTCCTCGGGGAGCCCCAGGCCGGCCTCCTCGTCCGGCGCCTCCATCGCCGGCGAGCGCCGGCGCTAGGGTTTCTTGGTCGGGGACGGCAGGGCTCGCGAAGCGGGGGCGGTGGTGGGACTCAACTGATTTGGGGTTTCCTCCCCTTTTGTCGTTTCTCTTCGAGATGGTTTCGAACGGACGGATGGATACGATCAGGTGCTGTTCGATCTGAGGGTTATAAAGGAGCCCCGCCAACGGCTAGTGTTTTGTTTAGGCGTCGGAGCGGGAGACCGCGGTTTGACAATTGCATCCGCCGGGTTGCGAACTGTCAGTCTTTTTTTGATTTTTTGTGAGCCCAGCACGAAAAAACTTTCCAAAACGATCAGGCGGGCCGGCCCATAAGTCATAACACCGGCCGGCCATCTGAGGTATTGACCCATGTAAGCACCAGAATCTACCAAATACAAAAATGCGCCGAATGCAATACTTACTTACCACTGTTTTCTGTTACCGATTTTTATAGTCAAGACTTTTGCACAATAGTAACATTGTTGTTTTGGTTTCTAAGTAGTACATTGAATCCAAGAAAAATTTGCATACTGAAAACAATTCGGGTCTTTGCAAAAAAAGGATTGAGTTATTTCGAGCACGTGTAGGATCGTTCAGCCTGTGATGTCAGGCACCGTTTAGAACAATGTAATTTTCTAGGCAAGCAAACATTGTCGATGCACCTCGGACTCAAGGCCCTCATCGAACTTTGTTACGAAAATAAATAATACATGGAGCAATAATGCGTTCAGAGACTTTATTGATTCCGTGGACAAAAGTTTAAACCGGTGAGACTTCGACGACTCATCGGTACTAGGGTCTCGCTTACGCTCAAGCTTCCTCGTGGTTCTAGCAATTCTTTTGCAAGTGTATTATATTACTTCGGGCTCGGGACGCCGCTCGCTTTTAAACCGGTCGTTAAGCCCTATCCGCTGTAATAAAAGTCATCTTTTGTTGTAACGTTTGCTTGCTTAGAAACCACGGCTTCTTAATCGTACATCCCGGACAGCTGTAAAGATTCTAGCGATCCCTAGTTTCGGGTCGTTACAAAAGTGGTATCGAGCCACTTGCCCGTAAGTTGAGACCTTAGCTTGGTTATAGGTTGAAGACCTTTAAAACTAATAATTTCAAAAACTACAAAAGAATTCTCAAAACAAAATATAAGTATTAAATTGTCAGTCTCTTTTCCTCTCTTGCTACCTTACCTTACTTCGACTTGAAAAACTTGTGTTGTTCTTCTAAAAGATTTATCTCCTCTTAACTAACCTTTCAAACTTTCCGCTTGTCGGGAAAATCGTAAATCCTACTCCCACCACTCGAGTTTAGAGGATGGAGCAAAGACTACTCGAGATGATGCGCTTTATCGGCGCCACAAGCGAGAAGCATTACATCTTCCACAGAGGAGCGATCTGTGATGGACAACACCCCGAGGGCATAGTTGCGCCAAGTGCGGGAATTTCTTGCTCTTAAGCAAGGAGGCCAGACAATCCAGAATACTTGCACCAATTTAACCAATTGGCGCGGTATGCTCCACATGAGGTGATATTGGCTAAGAAGATGGAGAAGTTTTCACAAGGTCTCGGCACCAAGGGGAGAATGACGCCCACCCATCTTCCAGATTTCATATGAATACAAATACCAAGACCATCAATGAACCCAAAGAAGAAGATCACTTTTAGTGGAAAACAGAGCCGCCGCAGCTCAATGCTATAAGCCATTATTTGAAGGATTGTCCTCGAAATCCTCCAATTGCTTTCATTGTGGACAACTTTGGTCACTTCAAGGGGCAGTGCCCATTGAAGAACATGTCATCGATGCAACCAAAGCTCAAGCAAGAAACCACCACGAGTAACCTTCCTCCCACCTTCCGCCAATAGAGGAGGAATGCTACAGCCTCGTAAACCAACCGAGGCAATCAGTAATTCATCGCAAGGAAGATCAATCATATCACCACTCAGTGCAATGTATCATCGCTTGGTGTTCCTACTCAATGCAAGATCGCTTTAGTGCTTTTTGATTCAGAGCTACACATTCTTGTTATTTCCTTGGATTTTGCCGGGAGAGTTGTTTGCCTTTTATTGTTTTGCCAAATCCCTATGTGTTGCAAACACCCGGACTATATTGAAATCTCAATTATAAGTGCAAGAACTCGAACCTAGAAGTTCAAGGGTCTGCTTCTGCAACGTAGTTATTGGTGATCCGATGAGAGGCATAGATGTCATCTTGGGAATGGATTGGTTATCAAAATATAAAGCCACAGCTTGATCGTGAGAAGAAGACAAGAACCTTGAAGAATGCGAAGGGCAAGAAGTGACAATGACGGATCGGTCTTTGATAAGGAAACAGAGAGGCGAAAGGTCAATAGCACCATCTCGTAAGTCACTATACAGATGCGAAGAATTGATGAATACCGGATGTGTTCTCAGAGAAACTACCCTAAGACCTCCAGATAGAATGATTGAGCTTACTATAGAGTTAGTACACGAGACCAAGCACAGAATTAAGGCACAAGATGTAATGGCAACCAAAGAGTTAAAGGAGCTTAAGAAACAGCTTGGATGAGTTGGAAGAAAAAGGTTTCATAAGACCTAGTGTCTCACCTTGGGCACGGTCTTATTTGTTAAGAAAAGGATGGAACTTTGAGATTGTGTGTGGATTATAGAGCTTTGAATGCAAGAACTATTAAGAACAAGTATCCTTTGCCAAGAATAGATGATTTGTTCGATCAACTAAAAGGAGCTAAGGTATTCTCAAAATTGATCTCGAGATCGTCACCACTCAAGATTAGAGAACAAGATAGAGAGAAGATCATTTACTACAAGATATGGACTTTATGAGTTCAAGAGTACCTTTTGGATTAACCAATGCTCCTAAGATATTTCATGAATTTGATGAACCAAGTCTATATGGAATTCTTGGATCGGTTTGTGGTAGTATTTGTGGATGATATTTTGATTTATTCAAAAGTGAAGAAGAGCATAAGGAGCATCTTCATTTGGCCCTAACCAAGTTGAGAGAGCATCATTGTATGCAAAATTCTCCAAGTGCGAATTTTGGATGAAAGAAGTGTCATTTTGGGGCACATCATCACGAAGAAGGAGTAAAAGTTGACCCGTAAAAGTCGAGCAAAGGTAAGAGTGGAAGCAACCAAAGACAATGGATCGAGATAAGAAGTTTTAGGTCGGCGGGATATTACCGCAGATTTATAGAAAATTTCGAGAATAGCCCCGTCCACTTACTCGACTTCTCGAAAGGATATTCCTTTTAAATGGACTCGATAAGTCGCGAAGAAAACTTTCAGAATTGAAGGTCGATTAACCACTACCCCAAAGGCTCATACTACCAAACCCCGAGAAGGACTTTCAGATTTATTGTGGCGCTTCAAAGCAAGGATTAGGTTGTGTGCTAATGCAAGATGGCAAAGTTGTGGCTTACGCCTCAAGGCGATTAAGAACTCATGAAGAGAATTACCCCACACATGATTTGGAGTTAGCGGCGCTTGTGCACTCATTAAAATTTGGAGGCACTATCTCTTTGGGAATCATTGTGAAGTGTTTTAACCATAAGAGTCTCGAATATATTTTTACCAACCAGATTTGAATCTCAGCAGAGAAGATGGCTAGAATTAATAAAAGATTATGATTTGGATATTCAAGATCACCCGGTAAAGCAAATGTTGTCGCAGATGCACTTAGCGTAAAGGCACATCATAGTCCTAATGCATTGCGGAATGTCACTAGAGTTAGTGTTGGAAATGCAAAGAAACTAAACTTGGAAATTGTTGAACAAGGGTTAATATCACTTTGGAGATACAAATGAGTTGGTCGACCAAATCAAACAAGCACAACAGAAGATCAAGAAATTCAAAGAACTCTTGGCGTAAAATCAAGGTGGAAAAATAAAGGAATTCAAGAAAGATGATCAAGGAATGATAAAGTTCAAAAACCGCTTGTGTGTACCAAACAAAGAAGAATCAAATGCTTGATTCTCAAGAAGAAGCTCACTCATCTCAATTCTCAATACATCCAGGGGGAACAAAAATGTATCAAGACTTGAAGAAGAGGTTTTGGTGGAAAAAGATGAAAAGAGAGATAGCTGAATATATAGCCAAGTGCGACATTTGTCAGAAGATCAAGATAAACCATCAGAAACCTGCAGGGTTGTTACAACCCTTACCAATGCCAGATTGGAAATGGGAAGAAATCGGCATGGATTTCACACAGATTACCAAGGACACAAAAAGGATTTGATGCAATATGGGTGATAGTAGATGATTAACCAAGGTGGCATTTTTCATACCAATTCAAAGAAACATATGGAAAGAATAAGTTGGCGTAATTGTATATGACCAAGATAATATCTTTACATGGGATTCCAAAGAGAATAGTATCTCGATAGAGGAGCACGGTTTACATCTAAGTTTTGGAAGAAACTACAGAAGCCATGGAACGGATTTAGCTTTCAAAGACACCTTACCATCCACAAACCGGGGACGACAGAGAGAGTCAATCGTATTGGAGGATATGTTGAGAGCATGTGCTTTAGCTTATGGAGCAACTTGGGATAAGTGTTTGCCTTTTGAAGAGTTCTCTTACAATAATAGTTATCAAGCTAGTATCAAGATGGCACCTTTTGAAGCCCTCAGATGGCGTAGAGAGTGAACACCATTGAATTGGACTCGACACCGGAGAAAGGCGGTTGTTAGGTCCTCGATAGCCCAAGACTCGAGAAGATCAAGTTAGACCGATAAGAGACAAGATGAAGATTGCTCAAAGCCGTCGGAGGAGTATGCGATAAACGCAGAAGGATTTAGTAGTACATTGAATCCAAGAAAAATTTGCATACTGAAAACAATTCGGGTCTTTGCAAAAAAGGATTGAGTTATTTCGAGCACGTGTAGGATCGTTCAGCCTGTGATGTCAGGCACCGTTTAGAACAATGTAATTTTCTAGGCAAGCAAACATTGTCGATGCACGGGACTCAAGGCCCTCATCGAACTTACGAAAATAAATAATACATGGAGCAATAATGCGTTCAGAGACTTTATTGCCGTGGACAAAAAGTTTACGATGAGTGCGAATAAAATCACTATATGTTTGGAGGCGCACATGCCCCCTAATTTATATCTATCTAAGAGGTGGCATTTAATAATGTAATAGGCGTTTCCTGCCTTCACGTCTATGTCTTCATTGGGTCTTGAACCGTTGTGTCTTTTACCATAACCGTCAATAACTGCTCTCACGTGTTTAATTAAGCAACCACGTGGTAAACTGTCATGGCTCCGACCAATTATACTTTGTTCTAATGAGCATATAGTTACTAGTCAAGGAAGTTGGTTATTATCCCTAGCTGGTTATCAATGGGTGTAACTGGTCATCGACCAGTTATATGAAATAAAGCAATAAAACATATTTTCTCTCTCTTTGGTTGGAAACATAACCAGGTTATGTGGGCCATGTCTAAGGTAATAGGTGGGCCTAAATAAAGTTCTATTTTGACCTCTCTTGATAAAAAAAATGTTGACCTAGTCAAGGATCCTCGTCAACTAGCCCCTAAGCCTTGAGTAGATAAAATATTTTCTAAAGGCTTCTTGCCTCGAAACAAATTTCAAGAAAACATTTTCCTCCTCTAATCATATTGGTTATTTAATATGGACGTGGGAGAGATAGATTTTCTCCTCCAGTGAAACCGCACGTCCTATTAAGTAGGACATGGTCGCAATTTTATTGTTGAAAGTAGGGAAGCAGTTTTAATGTAAAGGATATAAAATATTCTTTAAGTTTTATCTTATCCTTTCACCGTCTATTCCATAACTTTCATTTCAGAGCCTTTCGTTTTCCTTAGAACTCCCTACCCTCTTCCTTGAGCTTTTCCCAATCTCATACATGGCGATCTGGAGCAAATCCACTCTTTCGGAGGAGCAGATTCAATTGCTCGAGGATTTGGGCTTCATTCTGGTCAAGGCTTTGATTGGATGGAATCCGGCCGGTGAATACACCGAACCAATCCCCAATCCATGTCGTATCCCTCTATTCAAGTCCTTCGTTTACTTGGGTTTTCGTTTACCTGAAAGCATTTTTTTACGTTACAATTTGGAATTGGTCCATTTGGGTCTTGATTCTTAGTGTCTTTGTGCATCTCCGCGAAGCTTTTCTTCGCACTCCCCATTTGTTCGTCTTTTTCATCATTTCTTCCAATACACTCCCAACAATAGGAGTCGGGGTTTATGTGGTAGTGTTTATTTCAAATTTTATGATGACACCATCGACTAGTACCCCATTCTACCAATTAAGGATTGATGGCGCGACTATCATGAAGAGTGGGTTTACTCTGATATCCTAGAAGGTAGTTGTCTACAATATACCAAAAAGACACCTCAATCTTGGACAAAAAAAGATAGGGATCAGGAGAAAGACTTAACTCTGAATGCTAAGGAGAAGAGGTTGGTCGGACTAATCATGACCATGGTAGGAAGCGGTCTTACTAGTTGTAAGATGGTTCATGACTTCCTCAAGCACCAAGTAAGCCCTTTGAAGAAAAAGTTTCACTTGGCATGTGACATTGAGGATCATATTGGAGGTATGCTACTACCCAATTGACCTTTTGTTTGTAAGCATTTGATTTGTTTACTTAGAATTTTGTTATATTATAAGCATTTGATCTGTTTACTTAGAATTTTGTTATATTCTAAGCATTTGTTTACTTAGATTTGTTTCTAAGAATTTTATTTGTTTAATAGAAATACCTAAGACAGTAGGATCCACCTTCAAGGTCTCTTCTAATGAAAGAGGTTGTGATGGTCTAACTTTTAGGACTACCAGTGCCTTGTTGGATATTGGAGGGGATTCTAACATCTACTACAGGTAAATGAAATCTTTCTTATACTTGTAGTTTTTTGATTGTGAACTATTATATAGACAATAATTTTTTTTGTCTATTTTTTGATAGTCCATCGATCATTCCTCCAGCTACTACTGAAGTACAAGGACAAGTTGAGCAAGTAAGAGAAGAGGTGGTGCCCTCTCCTATTCCTGAATAAACAAGTTCCAGTGGCTGTAATAGAGCCAACAGTGGTCTAGGAGCCGTCATCCACTTTTGTTGAAGAGTCGGCACCTGTTGTTGAGAAGGTGGGCGAGAAGACTCCGACCACTTTGGAGGATATGAAAGCCTCTACAAGTGTGGATGTGGTCAAGAAGGCTTCGACCAGCATCAAGGAAGGAGAAGTAGCAACATCGACTAATGAAGTGGTCAGACATGATCCAGCCACTACTAAAGCTACTGAGACGTGGTTAAGGAGTCCACTGACCAAGCAGTTGCTCAAGATCAAAGGCATGAACCAATGATTTTGGTAAGTGTAACATCCCATTTGTTGTTGTCTTTCGAAAACTACTTCAAATTAAGTATTTCAAACTATTTTGATCTTATTTGGAGTTCAATTGGTGTTCTTGAGTTCAAATCAAAAAAATTAAATTACAATCCAATGTTCAAATTCAAATCTCATTCTGAATTCCAAATCAATTCAAACCTCATCTGAAATTCAAAATTTAAATTCTAGTGAAATCTCCCCAATCTCGAATCTGAATCTCAAATTTGATTTTCTTCTCAATTATTGGACCGAAGCCCATCTGTTTCTCTCTCTCTAGGCCCAACATCTTTCTCTTCTCCTTGGCCCAACCAAGCCTATCTGACCCATCTCTCTCTTCTCTCCCTCTACCTGTCGTTCTGCTCGCATTGTGCGCACTCTGCCCGAGCCGTGCCAAGCCACATTGTGCGAGTGCCTCCTGCACCCAAGCCACTCGCACCGCCTCTGGTCGTGTGAATTGAAGCCGCATACACGTCGTTGTCGCGCACATTCAATCCGTCATCACCGCCTTGCCTTCACTGCCCATTCCAAAGCCAGAGCCAAAACGAGGCCGCCGATCCCCCCACCGACACGTTCGCGCCTGCTCCCCCGCCCGCCCAAGCCTATAAAGCCAAGTTCCTGGACCACGTTCAACCCCTTCACGTCACGTACTCATCAAACCCCCACCCGACGTCTCCGTGCTTCGTCGCCACAGCTTCGCGCACCCCGATCTTCGACTCCGGTGAGTTCCTTGCAAAGTTGATCATGTCATCCTGTGTTCCCAAGCCCTCTGGGTATTTCACCTTATTCAATTTCACCATTTGTCGTAGCTCGCTGCCATATTTTTGTCGTCTTCTCCATCGAGCTTGCCGTCCTTGGTGAGCATCTTCCCAATTATTTGCACCCATAACACCACATCCTCTCCCTCTATATTTTCCACACACCAATTTGGTTGATGCACCGCCGTGGAGCACTGCCACTGCCGCCACCTTCTTCCCCGGTGCCAGCCACCATCAACTTGTCGCCTCGGACCACCTCCGACCGTGCCGTTCAACCTGGATGAGTCCTAACAACATCGTCGTGCTCGTGTGCATGCCGCTTCCCTAAGAGCATCGTCGAAGCACCCTCTTCGTCGTCCGCCCATGCCTTGATCACCACCCTTCTCACTACCAGCGCCACCACCGTGCATCCTCGGCTGTGATGCGGTTGTCCATCGCTTCCCTGGGGTCGCGCCAACTCGTTTTAGCCATCACCGAAACCTCCCACACTACCACTCACCGCCGGCACCGCCGACTGCCTCCTCTGTTTTCCTCCCTCTCTTTGTTCTTTCTCTCTCTCACTGCCGAGTGGACCCTACCAGTTAGTTCTTCCAAAAATAGTAGTAAACCGACTCGGTCCACTTTAGTGCATGACACGTGATCCCCGCTATTTATTTTATTTTAACAGGTTAAATCACTATGCTACATTGACATGCGGACCTTACCTGTCAATCTCTACCGCCTTTTATTTATTTTAATTTGAGGGAATATTCTAGAGAATATTATCCTTTGTCTCTAAGTTTCCAGCATTTTCCTTCCCAACAAATCTTCCTTGAGCTGCATGGCACATGAGACCATAAATAGCCCGACCAACCTCGATTTCTCCACCATCGCGTCGCATTGACTCCAAAACCCTAATCCGCGCCTCATCGTCTCATATTTGTCGGGTCCATCAGTGTCACGACATGTTCCTAGTTCCTGCCTTCGTGTACTCTTAGGCTATTGGAGTTGACGCGCCCTCATCGCCGAGATTGAGCACATCATCTTCACCACCTATAAGATCGAGGAGGCCGACTAGAGGAGGGTGAATAGACGGTTTTAAAAATCTCCAAAGCTAAAACCGAGTTTTATGTGGAATTATAAATCAATTCGATTTTGCCCAATTAAAACCTAAATCCACTAGTCTTGACAAAGTGCACCAACAATATAAGACTATTGATAATGATAGCAAATATACAAAGACATATGAGCAATTTAATTCTATGAATGTAAATTGCAATAGAATAAAGCACAAGAAGGCAAACCACAATAACACAATGATGTTTTACCATGGTGTTTGGAGACTTATCGGTCTCCTCTAATCCACGTTGAGGTAAGCCCAATCACGTTGGACCAGCTCCACAAATTGAGCCAACACCTCTGAGGTAAGTTCAACCAAATTAGACCGGTTCACAACTTGAACCAACACCTCGATCCACTCGGGGTTGCTCTTCCTCCACTCCAGAGATGGCGAGCACCAAACCACTCACAACCGCCAGGGTCTTCTCACAACCTTCTTTGAGAAGATCACCGGTGCAACTCCTTTAAGCCGTCTAGGTGTCGGCAACTACCAAGAGTAACAAGTTGAAGACACTAACTTGAACGAATCAAGTGTCTAAGCTCAATGGACACACGATCCAATACCTAATGCAGCACATGCACTAGGGTTTCACTCTCTAAGCTCACTAAGTGCAACACATGCACATAAAAAGTGTAGAGGGCTTGCTCTTTGCTCAAGGGAATGGGAATGGCACTAACAACTCTCCTACAACCAGCCACAAGAGATATTTATAAACCCACACACAAAAACTAGCCATTGGAGGAGAATCTGTAGAAAAATAGGGAAACCCGGTCTGACCGCCCATGCTCCAACGGCTATAAAACTAGCCGTTGGACACACATCCGGACTGACCGCCCTCACAAGGTGTAGGATCAAGGATAACCGACTAGAGGGGGGTGAATAGGAGGTTTTTAAACTTTTCAACAATTTAACAATTTTAGCCAATTAAAAACTTAGTCTAAACAAGTTACACTTCTAGCTAAGCAATTCAATCACAATAAACAAACTAGAAATGTAAATGCGGAAAGTAAGGACTAGAAATAACCACAAAGACACGACGATGTTTTTTCCGTGGTATCGAAGACTTGCCGGTCTTCACTAATCCACGTTGAGGAAGCTTGACACCTCAAGCCAGCTCCACGAATTAAGCCTTCCCTCGATTCACTATGGTTGTTCTTCCTCCGCTTCGGAGATGGTGAACACTGAACCACTCACAAGCTTGCACCGAGCCTCTTCATAATCTTCTTTGAAGAGATCACCATACTCCACCACCAAACTGTCTAGGAGTGCAGCAACACTCCAAGAGTAATAGACCAACAGTCTTCACTTGACAGCACTCAAGTGCAAATGGATCAACTAGGAGTATGTATGCACTTGAATGAATCTCAACAAGCTCACAATGAATGCACTAGAGTGTTTTTGAGTGTTGAGTGAATGCACAAAGCTCTCAAGGCTCTATAGATGTTAAATGGACACTAGCAGCCTTTACTTGAGCAGTTGGAGGGTATTTATAACCCCCACCAACAATTATGACCGTTGGGGATGAAACCCCAACTTCTCAGTGAAAATCGGAACGACCGCAGTGCAATGGTGATGCGACCGCGCCGATCCGAACACGATCCAACGGCTAGAACAGTTACTAAAAATAAACAATATAGCTGTTGGAAATCCCAGTCGGAACGACCGTAGGCAAACGAGCGGTACGTTCGAAACGCCCCGGTCGTTCCGAATTTACGAGCGGTACGACCGTTTGTAGGGTTTCACAAAACACTGAAGAATGCACGCGTTCTGGAATTTTCATACCGCCATGTAAAAATCGGAATGACCGCAGAGCGGTACGACCGATACTAAGCGCGGAACGTCCGATTTCCAAAATGAGTTTTTGAGTAGATTTACACTTGTTCTGTTTTTATTGAACCGTCTCACAAATTTTGGTACGACCGCACATCGGTACGACCGATTGTCACGAGCGGAACGACCGATTTCCATGAACACTTCTGAGGCAAATTGCATCACTTTTGGTTTTCTTGAACCGCCAACTAAGAAACGGAATGACCACAATGCGGTACAACCGCTCAAGCAGCCGGTCGTTCGCAAGATAAAAGGTTATTGTTGTTCCTTCAAAATACGGTACTACCGCCAAGTAACGTCCCATCATACGCACCAAGCTATGACGACCGCAATTATAACTGTGGTACTACCGATTTTGAACAGAAGCACTAAATGCTTTTAAATTCAATTTTAAGTTCAAATTCAAATGCATGCATGATCCTAAATTGATCCATTTGACACAAGAACATACTATCAAGCTACTAGCCATGATCCCTCTTAATAGTACGGCATTTATCCTATAATCCGATCTTCCAACCAAAGCTCCTAAGACCGGTAAAATAGAAAAAGGAACCTAGACTACTTGTACCTTGTCTCTGAGCCAAAAGATCTTCATGAAGTCCATTTTCATGCAACTTTGCGTCAATAAATTCACCAATGGGATTTAACCTTGTAAATACTCAACAAACACGTTAATCCCATATTCACATATTATCATTAATTACCAAAACAATTTTTAGGGGCCTAGATGCTTTCACAAGGGTCGATCAGACCGGACCAAACCGGTTAGACTGCCAAGGATACAGTCAGACTGTAACATCCCAATTTTCGAGGCTTTTTAAAAAAATTCAATTTAAAATTGACCATTTGATTTTATTGGATTGATAAAGCTTAAACTTGAAATTTTAGAAAATAAAACCAATTTAATATGTATTAATCAAACTTCAATTAATTCAAATTTGGTTTAATTGGGTTCATGGTATTTAAAGTCAAAAAGATTATTTAAAGTAATTTCTTGGATTTTCGGATTTTAAAAGGGGGTTTTCCTTTTTCCCAATTTCTGTAAGTCAAAAACATGATTGAATCCACCTCTCGGTATCGAGCACCTCATGGTTTCGACCACCCTCTCGATGTCGACTATCCTCTCGGTCTCAACCAGCCCTTCGGTTTAAACCACCCTCTCGGTTTTGACCAGCCCTGCCTGTTAGCCCCCTGCTCACCTCCTCTTTCCTCTCTCTTTTTCCTTAGCGACGTGCACATTAAATGTTGTCTGCGCATTAAATGCCATCGTCTCCGCCACGCCGCTGTGAATCCCACCGCTCTATCTTGTCGCCCGGTCCCCCTCCTTCCTCTATAAATGAAGCACCAAGGAGTCCTTTGCCTCCTCTTGTATTCCCCTCAACTCTCCCTCTCTTTCTCTCTCACCCTCGTTTCGCCGTGCTTCAAGTTTCGCCGCCGAAGAGTTCCCCAGAGTGCCCGCGTTGTCATCGACCGCCGTCACCACCGCTTCCTCATCTCGCCACCGCTCTTTTCGTCGCCTCTCGTCTTCATTGTCGACCATCCACCATGCATCTTCGACCTTCCTTTCTACTTTGGCGAGCTCCTCGAGCCCTATTCTCTCTTTCCTTCTTTCGATCACGTGGAGTAGTCGAATCCTTCTTTCGACCGCGTCGAGTATTCAAATCTTTCTTTCGACCACACGAAGTAGTAGAATCCTTCTTTAAACCACGTTGAGTAGTCGAATCCTTCTTTCGACCGCGTCGAGTAGTCAAATCATTCTTTCGACCATATCGAGTAGTCGAATCCTTCTTTCGACCTGTGGCGAATCGTGTGGCCTTCCTTACTACTTTTGCTTTCGATGTATTTTGCTTTTTGGCTTTATGCCCCTTTTGTAACAAACTTTAATTACTATCTGTGTGTGGCATTTTATGGTTATGTTATCCACTTTTGTTTGACTGTGTACACTAGCAGTTCCTGGATTAGTGTATGAAACACAGAGAATCTGGGATCCTTCGCTCCCGGGTTCGACAAGAAGTGGTATCAAAGCTATATTGACTGTAGGTCGTAACCAAGTTAGAAAGGCCGATAGTAGAACACTTCGAAGCTTATTTTATATAACAAGAAAAATAATTTATTCTCTCCACATCTTGGTCATCTATCTATCCTTAGCCTCTTTTAGCAATTCTTTCTTACCTAATTCTCTCCTCACTATTTTACAACGTTAAATGGATCCTCTTTTCCTTGAAAATTTATATAGATGGTCTCACGTTTACTAACCATTGTGTCTGAGACCACAAGACCTGAAGCTGTCAAGAGAACATCGTCGTACAAGAGTCATCGAGGACTGTGAGCATCGAGTAGAACGTTGTATAAAGCTATTAAAGTTATTTGGAAAAGCTTTTCAAGTTCGTTGTAAGTCTTGTTTCGACCACCTCCCTAGTCGTAAGCCTTTTCTACGACTAGTCTCTAGTCGTAAGCTCTTGTACGACTAGTCTCTAGTCATTTTGTCTGGGTGGTTTGTTTCGCTCTATCCCCCTTAGTTTCTCCTCTCTTTTCTAAGTCTTTGGAGATCTAGCAGATGGTGATTACTCGCAACGGCAGTGGCAGCACCAGCAGTCAGGACAGAGAGAATGTGAGTGATCAAGAGAACCCAATTCCACCGTAACCACCCCGGCACCCCCTCCAGTTGAAGGACTCGATTGGCACCAAATGATGGCCAACCAAGCCTAATTGATTAATCTACTTGCGCAATCGATCAACGACACGCAGAACTTGCAAGCGGCGACAGCAGCTCAACCTCAAGCTCACGCTCCGCCTCCTCCAAGGGCCAACATATTAGAGTTCATGAGGATGCGTCCTCCAACCTTCTCTGGCAACGCTGAGCCAATGGAGGCTGATGATTGGCTCGGGGCAGTTGGCAAGAAACTGGATATGGTCCAGTGCACTCATCGTGAGAGGGTTCTGTTCGCCTCTCACCAGCTGAATGGACCAGCGTCAGAGTGGTGGGACAATTTCACCCAGTCTCATGTTGATGCTGCTCATACTATTACTTGAGACGAGTTCGTGCAGGCTTTCCACTGTGCACACATCCCCTCAGGCATGGTGACTGTGAAAAAGAAAGTGTTCCGCTTCTTGCGCCAGGGCAACCGCTCCGTCAATGAGTATTTGCAAAAGTTCAACCAGTTAGTTCGCTATGCACCTGAATATGTTGCAACCGATGAAGCCAAGCAAGATCGTTTCTTGGAAGGACTCAATGATGATCTCTTAGTTTACCTCATTGCTCAAGACTACACTGACTTTCAATAGTTGGTGAACAAAGCTATCCGCCAGAACAGCAAGCACCTAGAGATGGAGAATCGCAAGAGAAGGATGGGATCCCAGAAGTTCATATCTGGGGGTTTTCCCAAGCCTCGCACCACTCCGCCTCACCCTACTCAGCACGAAAAATTCCAGTCCTCTTCAACCAAAGCACCTGTGCCAACTCAACACCTAATCAGCTTCAGTTTCCACAACACTTCTCCAAGAGGCCAGTTTCGGAAGAAGGCACCTACCTCAACTTCATGAGTTACTTGCTTCCATTGTAATGAATTGGGGCATTGTGCCAATAAATGCCCGAAGAAGCAGCAACAAGCAAGCCCAACTCGACCAAATCAGGGAGTTCTAGCACCTGGCAGCGCTCTAGTGGTAAAGCCATCAGTTCAATTCATGAAGAGACGTGTGAATCACGTCCACACCAAGAAGCTCATCTTGCACTGACGTGGTCCTTGGTAATGCCCTTGTCAATTCGAAGAGCAAAGATCGCTTCTATTCGATCCAGGAGCTTCGAATTCTTTTGTTTCAAACAAGTTTGCGGGAAAATATGGGTTATGTTATCTATCTCTCTCTTAGTTAACCCTATGTTAATTCATTCTCCGGACTCGAAAATGAGTACTAGTTCCCTATGCCCAAACCTTACCATGGAAATATTAGGAGTACCTTTCTTGGCAGACTTAATAGTATTGCAATCCCAGTGATTGGATGTGATTCTCGGAATGGATTGGTTAGCCAAGAATCAAGGCCAGATAGACTGCGCCAATAGGTCTATCACCCTCACCAATGAGCAAGGAATCCATGTAGAATTCAGACCCCGAGACCTCCATTAGAGAAAGTTCTGTCCTCGCTAGGTTGAAGGAAGTAAAGTTAAAAGACATACCAGTGGTACAACAATACCCAGATATTTTTCCTGAGGAATTACCCGGAATGCCACCAGATAGGGACATCATGTTCCTAATTGACCTAGTCCTAGGGACGGCTCCAATCTCAAAGAGACCCTACATAATGCCCGCAAATGAGCTAGCAGAATTAAAGAAACAAATCGAAGAATTACAAAACAAATGTTATATTCAGCCAAGTTCATCTCCTTGGGGAGCACCGGTACTGTTTGTCAAAAAGAAAGATAACAGCATGAGGATGTGTGTGGATTACAGATCACTCAATGAAGTCACAATCCAGAACAAGTATCCTTTGCCCAGGTCCAACGATCTCTTTGATCAGTTGAAAGGAGCAAGTGTTTTCTCCAAGATTGACTTAAGATCCGGTTATCATCAGTTGAAGATCAGACTAGAAGACATCCCCAAGACAGCTTTCACCACAAGATATAGGCTGTACGAGTTCACAGTAATGTCATTCGGATCGACGAATGCACCAGCTTATTTCATGAACATGATGAATAAAGTATTTATAAAATTCTTGGATAAGTTTCTGGTCGTATTCATTGATGACATTCTCATCTACTCAAAGGATGAAGAAGTGCATTAGAAGCATCTCAGGATAGTTTTAGAGAGGCTCAGGGAGCAACAACTCTATGCCAAATTCAGTAAGAGTGAATTTTGACTAAGCCAAGTAGCTTTTCTTGGATATATCATGTTAGTAGGACGAGTTGCGGTAGATCTCGTCAAAGTTGAAGCTGTAATGGATTGGAAGCAACTCAAGTCCATCACCGACGTAAGGAGTTTCCTTGGTTTAGCTGGTTATTACTAAAGATTCATCGAAGGTTTCTCCAAAACCACCAGACCTATGACTCAACTTTTGAAGAAATAAAAGAAGTTTGAATGGACAGATGCTTGTAAGCAAAGTTTCCAGGAGTTGAAGAAAAGACTAGTTTCTACATCTGTGTTAGTCTTACCTGACATCCATAAGGACTTTGAGGTTTTCTGTGACGCCTCTCATCAGGGCCTTGGATGTGTGCTGATGCAGGAAGGAAAAGTTGTGGCGTATGTATCTCACCAATTTAAGCCTCATAAAGGAAATTACCCGACGTATGATCTAGAGTTAGCCGTAATTGTGCATGCCTTGAGAATTTAGCGGCATTATCTCATCGGTAATCGTTGTGAGATTTCACCGATCACAAAAGTTTGAAATACATCTTCACTCAGTCAGAACTCAATCTCAGGCAAAGGAGATGGTTAGAACTAATAAATGATTATGACCATGGAATCTATTATCATCTTGCAAAGCAAATATAGTAGCAGATGTCCTGAGTCGAAAAGGGTATTGCAACACTATGTTGGTTCAGGAGAGTCAGCCAAGATTGTATGAAGAGTTGAGGTACCTGAATTTAGAGATTGTTAACCATGGTTGTGTAAACACCTTAGAAGTTCAATCGACTGTTCAGAGTCAAATAAGAGAAAATCAGAAAGAAGATGAAGGCATCAAAGAAATCAAGAAGAACATGAAAAGAGGCAAAGCCCCATGATTTTCTGAGAATGAGCAAGGTATAGTGTGGTTCGATAACCGCATCTGTGTACCTGATCACCAAGAAATAAAGCAGCTGATTCTGAAGAAAGCTCATGAATCACCTTACTCCATTCATTCGGGAAGTACCAAAATGTACTAGGATCTGAAGGAAAAGTATTGGTGGGTCAGTATGAAGCGAGAGATTGCTGAATTTGTTGCACAATGTGATGTATGCCAAAGAGTCAAGGCTGAACATCAAAGGCCAGCTAGATTGTTGCAGCCATTACCAATTCCCGAATGGAAGTGTGAACAAATTGGCATAGACTTTATCACTGGATTGCCTAGGACCCAATTAGGATATTATTCTATCTGGATTATGATTGACCGTTTGACTAAAGTGGCACACTTTATACCAATCAAGACTACTTACAGAAGCAGTAAATTAGCAGAGTTGTACATGGCCATGATCGTCTGTCTATATGGAGTACCAAAAAAGATAGCGTCCAACAGAGGATCACAGTTCACATCTAGATTTTGGAAGAGACTGCATGAAGCCTTAGAGATCAGACTCAACTTTAGTACAACATATCACCCCCAAACAAATGGATAGACAGAACATGTGAACCAGATTTTGGAAGACATGCTTCGAGCCTGTGCTATAGACTATGGGAAGAGTTGGGATCAGAACCTTCCTTATGTAGAATTCTCCTACAACAACAGCTATCATGCCAGCTTGCAAATGTCACCATTTGAAGCTTTGTACGTAGGGTGGAAAAAAAACTCATTAGCGTGGCTCGTTGGCTCGGTTCAAAATTGCTCAAATTAGACTCATTATTTGGTTAAACATTGAAATGAGTCATTTTTAATTGAAATTGGATTTCACTCTGGCTCGGCTCGTTAGCTCGGTTCTAAAAATACTTTCAAACAATAAATAAAATAATATTAAATCAAACTTTCTTGATTTCGAGAAAAGCTCGGTAAGACGACTACTTGGCTCGACATCCACCCCTAATTATACAGAAGAAAGTGTAGAACCCCTCTCCTTTATGATCAAGTTGGAGAACATCATTTCTTTGGACCTGAATTGATAAAGGATGCTGAAAGTAAAGTAAGAACGGTAAGAGAACGATTGAGAGTGGCTCAATCCCGACAGAAGAGTTGTGCTGATAATCGTCGCAGAGAATTGTCCTTTGAAATAGGAGATTTTATCTATCTCAGAGTAACTCCACTCAGAGGAGTAAGAAGATTCTAGACCAAAGGAAAACTCGCACCAAGATTAGTTGAACCATACAAGATTTTGGAAAAAAGAGGCGAAGTCGCTTATCAGTTAGAGCTACCGGCATCTTTTTCCGCAGTTCATGACGTCTTCCACATATCGCAGCTAAAGAAGTGTCTTCGAGTTCCAACAGAGCAAACACCGTTGGAGAGCATCGATCTTCAAGAAGACCTCACCTATGTGGAGCAGCCAATCAAAATCCTTGATGTCGTAGAGCGCATTACCAGAAGCAAGATCATCCGTTTGTGCAAAGTCCAATGGAGTAATCACTCAGAAGAAGAAGCCACCTGGGAGCGAGAAGAAGATTTGAAGGCCGAGTACCCCCACCTTTTCGCTGACCAAGTCCGAATCTTGGGGTCGAGATTCCCTTAAAGGGGGTAGGTATGTAACATCCCAATTTTCGAGGCTTTTTGAAAATTTTCAATTTAAAATTGACCATTTGATTTTATTGGATTAATAAAGCTTAAACTTGGAATTTTAGAAAATAAAACCAATTTAGTATGTATTAATCAAACTTCAATTAATTCAAATTTGGTTTAATTGGATTCTTGGTATTTAAAGTCAAAAAGATTATTTAAAGTAATTTCTTCGATTTTCTGGATTTTAAAAAGGGGTTTTCCATTTCCCCAATTTATGTAAGTCAAAAACCTGATTGAATCCACTTCTCGGTATCGAGTACCTCTTGGTTTCGACCACCCTCTCGGTGTCGGCTGCCCTTTCGGTCTTGATCAGCCTTTCGGTATCGACCACCCTCTCGGTGTCGACCACCCTCTTAGTGTCGACCAGCCCTTCAATTTATACCACCCTCTCGGTTTCGACCAGCCCCGCCTGTCAGCCCCTGCTCACCTTCTCTTCCTCTCTCTTTTCCTCACGACGACGATTAAATACTCGTTGTCTCCCACACACTTGTACGTGCATTAAAAGTCGTCACAAGATTAATTGTCGTCTCCTCCGCCACTGCAGTGAATCCTCCGCTCCATCTTGTCTCCTAGCCCCCCTCCTTCCTCTATAAATGGATCACTAGGGAGCCCTTTGCCTCCTCTTGCATTCCCCTCAACTCTCTCCCTCTCTCTCTCTCTCGCCCTCGTTTCGCTGTGCTTCAAGTTTCGCTGTCGAAGAGTTCCCCGAAGCGCCCGCGCCATCTTCGACCACCGTCGCTCTTTTCGCCGCCTCTGGTGTTCGTCGTCGGCCATCCATCGTGCATCTCCGACCTTCCTTTCTACTCTGGTGAGCTCCCCGAGCCCTGTTCTTTCTCTCCTTCTTTTGACCACGTCGAGTAGTCGAATCCTTCTTTCGACCGCGTCGAGTAGTCGAATCCTTCTTTCGATCGCGTCGAGTATTCGAATCCTTCTTTCAACCGCGTTGAGTAGTCGAATCCTTCCTTCGACCATGCCGAGTAGTCGAATCCCTCATTCCGACAAGTCGAACCTCCTTTCGACCAATCGAACCTCCTTCTGTCCATGTGATTTCAAAAGTTTGGAGAGCCCGTTCTCCTTCGTTCGAGCTCCGATTCGAGCGATTCAAATTCCTAAATCTATCTTAAATCAAGATCTAGCTATCTATACTGAAATTATTTGATTTGGAGTTCATTTGAATTTATTTGAGTATTATTTGAATTTGGCTCGTTTTCACATGTAGATTTTGACGACTACGGGGAAACCGAATATTTCGAAGAGCTAGATCCTCAAGCTTTTGAGCAAGGAAAGTTACATCCTTTGATCATATTTGAATCCCAGTATATTAAATTATCTAAATTCTTTTTTAAACTACTACTGCATGCTTATTTATACTTAGTTATTTAAATTCATGCTTTAAATTATAGTTATTCCTAATACCTTTGTACAGCTAAACTTTGCTATTGAATTAGCCATTCCTTGATATCTTAGTAAAAATCTGGTTGATACACTAGTATGATCTAGAACATGTTGAAAAACAGTATTCTTAGACAAAGCTTAGACCAAAAATATTTAATTTGGGGAATTTAGCCAAAAGTTCAACTATGTTTTGAAAACGATACTATGGTATTGTCTTTACCATAGAAGTTTATAAAATGGTTTGACTTGTTAAACAAAATAAACATTGGTTTGGACTTGGATGAATTGGATGTTTGGATGGGTGCATGTTCATACACAGGATCGATTCATTTCTAAGATCGAGGCCCAGGGTTTTGTTGGAAGTCGTCCAAGTCAGTTAAGGACTAGTCTTCGAACCGCATCTTGCTAAGCCCTATTGTACTACCACATGTCCTGAATGGGCGGGACTGGGCTAACTAATTTGTAACATTCTACCGTGGTCGTACCATCCGGTTGCGTGGGTGTCTTTACGACCTACTTTTATGTATTCCCACATGGCGTAAGAGGGGGCTTAAATTCGGCGGATGGTTCAATCCAAAGGAAGCGAAACCTTAACGAGGCGGGACTATGGTGGGATGGTGCAATGTAAAGGCCTTGGCACGTGCTCTAGACTGCTTACCTAAGGTAGTGAGCTGTGGTATCGATGGATGCCAAACAAACTAGAGATGTCATGTTGTGTGGGTAAAGCTGTACAACCTCTGCAGAGTGTCAAACTTAGAATTTTGTTTTGATTTCAAAAGAATTTATCAATGGTTTTTTTTATAGCTTATCCCACTGGGAAACTGGGCGGTTTGCCATGTGACAGGAAGGTGCTCTTGACCACTCGTTGATAAATGTTATCTCACTATAAAACTCGAGGTTTAGAAAATAAATTTTAGTTATAGAGTAGACTGCTTTAGAACTTAGTATGAATATCTAAATAAAAATTATCACTTTATGCAAACTGAGCCGTATAATCATCCCTTTGATAAATCCTTGCATGCATTATAATATGTTACTGTGTGTAACTTGCGAGCACGGTTGTTTGTGCCCACCTTGCTTTATACATTGTTGGGCAGAAGAGGAGTGCTACAAGGAGAATGAGAGCATGGACGACTAGGCTACGCCCCCAGATGATTGCATATGACGAATCGTGTGGCCTTCCTTACTGCTTTTGCTTCCTCTATATTTTGCTTTTTGGCTTTATGCCCCTTTGGTAACAAACTTTAATTACTATCTGTGTATGGCGTTTTATGATTATGTTATCCACTTTTGTTTGACTGTGTACTAGCAGTTACTGGACTAGTGTATGAAACATAGAGAATCTGGGATCCTTCGCTCTCGGGTTCGACACAGACCGCTCCAACCAAAACTAGAGAAACACTTCTCTAGAAAAAGCTGACCAGGGAGGCTAACCACGAGTTCGTTCAGACCGGCCAACACATGGCGGTCAGACCACTCCACAGAGGAGCCAACAACATCCAGAAAAACATATTCTCTGGAAAAAGCTAACCGGGTCATATGACCCGGAGGTCCGGTCAGACCGGATAACACATGGCGATTAGACCGCTAGAACAAGGAACCAGCACACAGCCCGATCAACCTCTCAAGGGTCGGTCAGACCACCCAAAAGCTTGCGGTTAGACCGCCAGAGACTTGGAAAGCTGAAAAACAACTTTGCATTTCACTTCAACTCAATTTGCAAAACACATTTGCCGATTGATGCACGATGCAACCAAAGGGTGAAGGCGAGAGATTCTCAACAAGTTGCAAAACGCGTTTGCCAACTTTTAGAATCATACCACAAGAAATAAGGTACATGTACTTAAACCATTTGCAAAAGACATTTGCAAACTAAAGTCACATGCTACAAGGATTGTGCACGAGCCTCGACTATTTGCAAAACACATTCACAAATATTAGCAACATGCTAACGAGAGCTAGAGCAAGCACAAAGAGCTATCAACACATGACTAACTCAAGCTACTAGTCAAGACCCCTCTTAATAGTAGAGCAACCTATACTAGCAATCTGGTCTCCTTACGAAACACCGAGACCGGTAAAAGAACATGGAACACATCCTTAGCCCTATCTAGTTATACCTTTGTCTTGAGCATCCATCTTGGAGTGATCACTTGATGACGAACATCTTCACTCTACGTCTGGGTTCTTGACTTGATAATCATCAACACATGATGATTTTCTTTACCCTAAGTTCTTGACTTGAATATCATCAACACATGATGATTTTCTTCAGGTGCCCTCCACCAACACATGATGATTTTCTTCAGGTACCCTCCACCAACACATGATGGGTCTTCTCTTGAATGATGATCATCAACCCATGATCATCTTTTCTTCGAGATCTTGATATGCATCAACACATGATGCATCCTCTTCTTGAACCTTGACTTGATGACGATCAACTCCTGATGCCATCCTAAGTCTCTATCATCATGGAACATAACCTATTCATGCAACTCATAGAAAATGTTAGTCCACGTGACGATTGTCATTAATTACTAAAATACTCTATCAACTCATAATGGCGGGTCTAGATTATTCATCACCATTCGTGCGTCTTTGCCTTTGAAATTCACCATCTCCGATGAGTAACCTTCTGCGCCATCTAACCTTTGGAGTTCTGTCGGGTCCCCGGGTAAGCAACCCCTAGTCCCAAGATCAGTAGCTAGCTCACACAGTTTCAACATCGATGTAATCAAAATCATACAACAAACTATAGAAGAAACAGACAAATTAATATTAAAAACAGCAAAAGACCTTATGGTCAAGGTTTTTACAGAGTTACCACGCAGGGCTTACAACAAAAGAGAGCTTGCAGCGGAAAACAAAACACTCGTGGAAACCATTAGACATGCCCACAGGCAATCGAGTGGAGGACGTCTCCTAGCTCACGTGGTCTTCGAAGAACTCTTCTTCAAAGAGCTCGGAGCTCCCTGGGTCCTCTTCAGCGGCTGATCAACTAGAGGGCATAAAACCGTGAGTACTTTGAATGTGCTCAGCAAGTCGTAGGGAAATGTATGCAAATAGTATTCATGCCAGGTTTGACAAGGATAGCTTTCTGGTTACTTTGCAGAAAGCAGAATTGACTGGAAATATAGTAAGTAGATTGCAAAGCACAAGTTGAAAGATTAATACATAAGTAATCAAGTTTCTTTGAAACAACTCGTGAACACCCTGTCCACTTCCCAAACCACTCGTGAACGCCCTGTTCACTTCCCAGACCACTCGGAAGCCACCACGACCAATTTTTTTGAGAAAGTCTACCCCTTGCGTGAAATCACCAGGCATTGTCCATAACCGGGGACCCAGCTATTCGAATAGTTTTACACTCTGCAGAGGTTGTACATCTTTACCCACAAGAGATAATCATCCTATACTATCTGCTCACACACTTCCGAGGTGTGCGACTAAGCGATTATCACAAGGCCTTTACAAAGTTCTATTTTGACTTGGTTCTGCTCGCTAAGGATTCGCCTCAATCCGGCGCCCTCTTGCGTCAAGTGTGAATGTCTAACCCAGGTTTCACACTTCCACCAAAACAGAACCGAATCAAAGAATTATTAATTAGTTGGCCAGGTCCTGAGGAGGGAGGTCCTGAGGAGAGATCCTGAGGATGAGGTCCTAAGGAGGTGATCAACGGGAAAATGAAACGAGCAGAGAAAGGGGATTTTCAAACACCAGAGAACTCCAACACTCAAAATAAACCAAATTCAAATTAATTGGAGTTCAATTAATTCATATTAAATCGCTTCCAATTTTTCTAAAATCTCCAAATTTAACTTGAGCAATTCAACAACAAAACCAAATGGTTAATTTTAAACTTGAAAATTTTCAAAAACTCAGAAAAACTAAGATGTTACAAACCTACACCCCTTAAAGGGAATCTTGACCCCGAGATTCAGGCTGACTAGAGAATAGGTGTAGAAACTCGGCTTTCAGGTCTTCTTCACGCTTCTAGGTAGCTTCCTCTTTAGTGTGATTGCTCCACTGAACTTTACAAAAACAGATGATCTTGCTTCTTGTCACTCGCTCGGACACTGCCAAAATATTGATGGGTTGATCCTTGTAGGTGAGATCTTGCTGCAGGTCAACGGCTTCTACGGGCATCTGCTCCTCTGGCACACACAGACATTTCTTCAATTGCGACACGTGGAAGACATCATGCACATCTGACAACTGGGGCGGAAGCTCCAATTTGTAAGCAACTTCTCCCCTTCTGACTAGAATTAGAAAGGGTCCGATGCATCGAGGTGCAAGCTTCCCACTTACTCTGAAGCGACACATTCCTTTGAGAGGTGAAATCTTTAGATACACATGATCTCCTGGTGCGAACGCTAAATCTTGGCAACGGTTATCCGCATAACTTTTCTGCCTGGTTTGAGCTGTTCTCAGCCTTTCTCTGATTGACATAACTTGATCTTTGGCTTCCTTTAGGATATCAGGTCCAAGTACTTTCCTTTCTCATGTTTCAGTCCAATACAACGGTGTTCTACACTTTCTTCCGTAAAGGGCTTCAAATGGGGACATCTATAAACTTGATTGATGGCTATTGTTGCAAGAAAATTCTGCATCCACATTTGATCCCAGCTGGTCTTGTTCTCTAAAGTGTAGGCTCTCAACATATCTTCTAGGATCTGATTTACTCTTTCCGTTTGCCCATCTGTCTGAGGATGGTAGGCTGTACTGAAATTCAGATTAGTACCCAAAGCGCTATGCAGCTTCTGCCAGAATCTGGAAGTGAACTGAGATCCTCGATCCAACACGATCTTCTTTGGTACTCCATGCTGACATGCTATATTTGCCATATACAACTCTGCAAGTCTGCCTCCTAAGTAGGTTGTCTTAACCGGGATGAAGTGTGTAACTTTTATCAGGCAATCTATAATTACCCAGATAGAATCATATCCAGCTGGGGTTCTTGGCAGCCGGTGATAAAGTCCATGCCAATTTCTTCCCATTTCCATTCCGGTATATTCAAAGGTTGTAAGAGTCTAGCGGGTCTTTGATACTCGGCTTAAACTCGTTGACAAACATCACACGGTGCTATATACTCAGCGATCTCACGCTTCATGCTAGGCCACCAGTACAATTCCTTGAGATCTTGATACATCTTAGTGCTTCTGGGGTGAATGGAGTACAAGGTTTCGTGAGCTTCCTTAAGTATCAACTGCTTGAGCTCTCCCTGGTCTGGTACACAAATACGCTTATCGAACCAGATGGTTTCTTGTTCATCTTTGAAAAATCTTAGGGATTTACCCTTCTTCATGTTTCTTTTGATCTCCATGACATCTGCATCTTCTCCTTGGGCTTTCCGGATCTGATCTTGGAGAGTTGGTTGCATTTCCAGAGCAACTAGGTAACCTTCTTCAACCAATTCCAGCTTGAGCTTCTGAAATTCTTCGTGCAGTGCTGGTTGACTTTCCTTGATCATCAGAGTATTGCAGTACACCTTCCTACTTAAAACATCGGCTATCACATTAGCCTTTTTTGGATGGTAATAGATTCCCATATTGTAATCTTTGATCAATTCCAACAATCTTCTTTGTCTCATATTAAGATCAGCTTGAGTGAAAATATACTTCAAGCTTTTATGGTCAGTGTAGACTTCACAGCGATTACCGATGAGGTAATGGCACCATATTCAAAGCATACACTACGGTAGCCAATTCTAAGTCATGAGTGGGGTAATTGGCCTCATGAGGCTTTAGCTGACGGGAAGCGTAAGCTACTACCTTCCTTTCTTGCATTAGGACACAACCGAGACCTTGACGTGAGGCATCACAGAAAACCTCAAAGTCCTTTCGAACATCAGGTAAGATCAGCACTGGAGCGGTGGTTAGTCGCTTCTTTAACTCTTGAAAACTCTGCTCACATTCTGGCGTCCAAGCATACTTCTTTTTCTTCTTCAGCAACTGAGTGAGGGGTCTTGCTATTTTGGAGAATCCTTCTATAAATATGCGGTAGTAACCTGCCATTCCAAGAAAACTTCTGATCTGAGGCACTAACTTGGGTGACTCCCAATTGAGCACATCCTTGACTTTGCTAGGATAGACGGCGACTCCTTCTGCAGACAAGGCGTGTTCCAAAAAGGTGACTTCCTTCATCCAAAACTCACACTTGTCAAATTTAGCATAGAGTTGATGATATCTAAGTTTGTTCAGGACTAAGCGAAGGTGCTCTTCATGCTCTTCTTCACTGTTAGAGTATACTAGAATATCGTCAATAAAGACAATGACGAACTTATCCAAATACTCCATGAATACTTTATTCATCAAGTTCATAAAGTAAGCAGGGGCATTGGTCAATCCAAAAGACATGACCGTGTACTCGTACAGTCCATAACGGGTTGAGAAAGCTATCTGATTTTGTTGAGTCATCATCTGGTTCATGTTCTACATCATTGCATTCATCAACTGCGTCTGGGCTGCCATGAACTGTCCCAAACCCTGATCTGTGGTTGCGGCTGGAGGAGGCGGTGGTGCGAAAGGATCCATTGGCTCATCTTGACTTGCCAAATTGCGGATCTGGACCATTTGCACGAATCTTCCCAGGATTAATAGATGAGGAGAAGAAAACACGATAGATAAGAGGGAAAAGCACGATAGATGAGAGAGAGCAAGAGAGAAAGACAGAGGCAACTAACTGGGGGGATGCGGTTAAACCCAACGAGCAAATAGCCGGAGAGCTATTAAGAGGCAAAAAAAACTCAAATAAAAGATCCTAATTACCGGACTAAATGATACGGGAACTAAGAAGGGCAGCTTTGCTACAACACTTCTAATCTCACTTATCTGGAAAGTCGATTTAAAGTGAGGCTCGATCCTATTGAGATTACTGAGATGAGAGGGATCAATTTAAATTTTGAACACAGAGTTTCAGAAGAGATAAGGTGTAAGAATCTAAGAATGAGGTGAGAAGAGATTAGATTAAGATGAGAATAGAATAGAATAAGATGTGAGAGGAATAACTACCCATGTTACTCTGTTGGTTTGATTTATAAGATAAAATTTGAAACTCTTGACTAAAACGACCATGCTAACTAAGGTTATGTCCTACAATCGAAATGGCTCTGATACCACCGCTGTCGGGTCCTCTGGTAAGCAACCCCGAGATCCTCTGTGCATTCTGAGCTAGTCCCAAGATCAGCAGCTAGCTCACACAGTTTCAACATCGATGTAATCAAAACCATACAACAAAATATAGTAGAAACAAACAAATTAATATTAAAAGCAGCAAAAAACATTATGGTCAAGGTTTTTACAGAGTTGCCACGCAGGACTTACACTCGTAGAAGCCATTCAATATGCCCACAGGCAATCGAGTGGAGGACGTCTTCTAGCTCGCATGGTCTTCGAAGAACTCCTCTTCAAAGAGCTCGGAGCTCCCTGGGTCCTCTTCAGCGACTGATCAACCAGAGGGCATAAAGTCGTGAGTACTTTGAATGTACTCAGCAAGTCGTAGGGAAATGTATGCAAATAGTATTCATGCCAGGCTTGACAAGGATAGCTTTATGGTTACTTTGCAGAAAGCAGAATGGACCGAAAATACAGTAAGTAGATTGCAAAGCACAAGTTGAAAGATTAATACATAAGTAATCAAGTTTCTTTGAAATAACTTGTGAACACCCTGTCTACTTCCCAGACCACTCGTGAATGCCCTGTTCACTTCCCAGACCACTCGGAACCCACCATGACCAAAATTTTTGAGAAAGTCTACCCCTTGCGTGAAATCACCAGGCATTGTCCATAACCGGGGACCTGACTATTCAAATAGTTTTACACTCTGCAGAGGTTGTACAGCTTTACCCATAAGAGATAATCATCTTATAATGTCCGCTCACACACTTCCGAGATGTGTGACTAAGAAATTATCACAAGGCCTTTATAAAATTCTGTTCTGACTCGGTTCTGCTCACTAAGGATTCGCCTCGATCCGACCCCCTCTTGCACCAAGTGTGAATGTCTAACCCAGGTTTCACACTTCCACCAAAATAGAACCGAATCAAAGTATTACTAATTAGTTGGCCAGGTCCACCCCATAAATGGACTTGTGGTTGCACGGTATGGCCGAGATCAATGGCGTAGAAAGTTAAGTCCTTAGTGACTACTCAGGTGAGACAACCACATCCTAATGTGCTTCCTGCACCCCCTTTACTGCACGATCACTCGTCCGAGTATAAATCATTTTGGGTTCATCCCGGCCAAATGACCACCCTAGCCATGGCACAACATCTTTTAACAACAGTGGCCACGCTACAATTCCATTTATCATTAAGTCAAATTCATCATCCACGAATCATGTGATCGAGAGACATCATATAACTAAAAGCATGTCTAAGTAATATACGCACCAAACTAGAGCCAAAAGAAAGATACATAATTAAGAGATTTGATTCACTTAAATCGGAGCTCGAATGAAGGAGAACGAGCTCTTGGAAGGAGGCTCGACTGGTCGGAAGGAGGTCCAAGAGGGATACGACTACTCAACGTGATCGCAAGGACATGGAAGGAGAAATGGGGAAAAAGAAAGAGGAGGATGAGAGGCTCCGGGGCTTCTATTTGTAGCAGCCGAGGATGAGGAGGAGGAGAGAGGCGGCTCAACGGGTGGGACGCACGAGCGAAACTCTGGCCAACGTAGAGCGATGGGATGGGAGCAGGTGAGGCAAGGCGACGGGATGGGAGCAGGTGAGGCGAGGCGACGGGACAGAGCAGAGGCATGGCGCGGAGCAAAAGTGACAGGTGCATTTAATGCGTGCGACGGGGAAGGTAAGTCGGCGTGAAACGTGTGCACGACGCTGACGTGGGCTGAGGTGGAAGATGACCAGGGCAGGGCTGGTCAAAACCGAAAGGGGTGGTTGTGACCAAAAGGGAGGTCTTGAGGAGAGGTCCTGAGGAGGAGGTCCTGAGGAGGGAGGTCCTAAGGAGGAGGAGGTCCTGAGGGAGAGGTCCTGAGGAGGAAGGTTCTGAGGAGATCTCCTAAGGAGGAGGTCCTGAGGAGGCGGTGACCAATGGGAAAATGGAATGAGCAGAGAAAGGGGATTTTCAAACACCAGAGAACTCCAGCAGTCAAAATAAACCAAATTCAAATTAATTGGAGTTTGATTAATTCATATTAAATCGTTTCCAATTTTTCTAAAATCTCCAAATTAAGCTTAAGTAATTCAACAAAACCAAATGGTTAATTTTAAACTTGAAAATTTTCAAAAACTCAGAAAAACTGGGACGTTACAAGTTCACCTCGATCTGTTCTTTTTGATGCTTTTCTCATCTTCGCCGGTGAGCCTCTCCACTCCACCATGACCTCTGCTTCCCATTCCTTCTCCACTACCTGTGACGCCAACCCCGATGATCTTACCGACATCGTGTCTTCCCCGTCCTCTAATCGAAGCGTCGCCTTTGTCACCCTCACCAAGACCGTCACACCACGAGCCATGCTTTGCCGCCGTCTGCATCACCACCGGTCGCTCCATTATGCACTTGCCGGGCCAACGCCATGTGTGTGCCATGTGTCCGCTCCATCAACGCATACGTATTCGCCCAGGTGTCAACCAAACTAGATGCAAACTCCTCTCACTGACGTCCCAGTCCCACATGTCATTATCTCCCATCACACACGCTAGATCCAAAACCACCCGAGTGACTTGTGGGTCCCACATGTTAGCACCGTTGTTCCCTAAACATAGTCCATTATGGACCATAGCCTTTTTGTAAACTTGGTCCTTGGACCAAGGGCCCACTCATCTGTCCCTATCCTTTTAATTAAATAAATCTCAAGAGAATATTCCAGGGAATATTCTCCTTTCTTTCTCAATTTCTAGCATTTTGTGCTCCCATCCAAACTTCCGAAGCCCGTTCTCGTTCATACGAGCTCCGATTAATCTCATTCTTCTTCCTAATTCATAATATGTCCATCAGTGCGAAGAAAGTGTCATCTGACGTAGGTTCATCCTCTAAGTATGAACAACAATTTAAGCAAGATTGAGTACATTGCTCACTCAGCAAGACTTGTAGTGTATCGTAAAATTTGTATAAATGCAAGGCTAACAAGAGATGAAGCTCTATGCTACAAGTTGTTTTTAGAATTAAGCAAATTTTATTTGCAATATTATTTTATTGGATTTTATAAAATTTAAAAGAGTTTTTTTGAATTTACTGGATTTAAAAAAGGTTTTTCTATTTTCCTAAAATTAAAAATAATTTATGTGCAAAGATAAAAACAAACTTTAAGTTGGAAATAATTTTTCGAAGCTCAAAATGCCTCAGGGAATGTCTGTGATTTTTTAAAGAATTTTTGAACTCCATTTAATCTTTTTCTAAAAACCTTTTAGAGCTCTTGTATTTTCTAAAATTCGGAGATCCTTCAAAATCTCCAAAATTCACTCGGGCCAAAATACGCTTCCCCGACCTATTTGTTTTCTTGCCAGATCGACCCGCCTCTCTTTTCTTTTTCTTCTTTTCTCTTGTGCTGGCCTACTCCTCCCTCGGTCTGTCTTCCTCGCTCAGCCCACTTCCCGCGCCAGCCCAGCCCGACATCGCCTCCCTCTCTCTGTCTTGTCGACACCCTAGGCCCACACGTTAGTACTCCTTCTTCCTCAAGACGTGCACCCGTTTCTTCCCATTTTCTCGCGCATTAAGACCCCACTCACCCTCGCACTCACTTTGAACATTCTTCCCCCTAACTCATGTTAATGCCGCACTTCCGCCGCTGCCCGCACCGACGAGTAACGGACGCCCACGGTCTCCCCCTCTTTTCCTCCCCCTTGGCCACATAAATGGAGCACCAAGACCCACTCCTCTCACTTTTCCTCCCACCGTGAGCTTAGCTTCTCCCTCCCCCTCCTCTTGCCATAATCAAGCTTCTTCCTCACCAGTGTCCGAGCACCGCAGCCTTTCGTGGAGCCCCGGCAATGTCGTACACATCGACAACTTTGCCTCATCATGCTCTACCCCGTGTGCACGTTGCCTTCGCTCGACTCCCCACCCTTGTCGTGTGCACGTTGCCTTCACTCGACTCCCCACCCTCGTCGTCCACACCAACTCCCCATCCTCCCTTCTCTCTGTTGCGTGCCATGCCGCCCGCCGCCCCACCACCGTTCGCCGGTGACCCTCAGTCCCAAAGCGCCGCCACCGTCTCAAGTGACGTGGCTCCCACGTCTGCGCCACTTGGCCGCCACGCATGCGCCACGGTGACCAAACCAGTCCTCGTCACCTCCTTGGGTGGCCGCTTGCGTGGCAAGCTGCTCTATTCCCTTGCTGACCCGGTCCACAGGCCTGGGTCCACATGTCAGTGAAACATCTTCTTTTCCTTTACAAAAATAAATTGGACGAAATTCAAATTCCTTTGCTGACATCATGCTGGCGTAATAATTAGAATTTTCTTTAGAAATAAATTTTCAAAAATACCCAAATAGTGTTTTCTCTCTCATTTAAATCTTCCAAGAGTTCATTATCCTCCGTTCGAACTTTGATTCAATTGATTCAAATTTATAAATCCATATAGAATTCTAATATATCTTTTTTTGCTAAGTTTTTTAATTTTGGAGTTTATTTTAATTTTATGTGAATTTTGTTTGAATTTGGCTTTTCTTCACGTATAGATTCTGACAACTCCTGAGAGCCCGATTACTTCGTCAAGTCAGATCAACCATATCTTGAGCAAGGAAAGTTACACTTTTGATCAAGTTTGATCCCATTATTTTAAGTTATGTATTTTGTTTTAGATTATTATTGCATGCTTACTTTTATTCAATGTAATTTAAATTCTCATCTTTAAATCATAGTTAATCCCAACACTGGTATAGCCAACTTTTGACATTGAATTTACATACCTTGTCACCCTAAATAAAAACTCTAGGTAGTACAATAGTATTGACTAGATCCTTTTGGGAAAAAAAAATGCTAGTCATGCTTAGACCTGATTTAATGATTTGGGAATTTTCAGCCAAAAATCAACTGTGGTTTTAAAATGTATTCTTGGCATTGGTGTGCCATGGAAGTTTACAAAAATAAAATAAAATAAAATAAAAAGCTGGTTTAGACTTCGGCAAAATGGTTGTTAGTTGGGTGCAGAGATTGCACCAGATATGGGTTTGTGGAAAGCCGCCCAGGTCAGTCAAGGGCCGATCTGCAAGTTGCGGATTGTAAAGCCCTTCTGTACTACCATAAGTTTGGTATGGGAAAGACCTGATTAACTAATTTGTAACGTCCCACTGTTGTTTGTCCCATTCGGTTAGAGTGGGTGTCGAGAGGACATTTTTTCCCACACGGTGTAAGAATGGGCTTTCGGCTGGGTGAGAGGCTCATCGGTGGTGAAACCTTAGCGTGCAGGACCACTTTAGGATGGCTCATTGTAAAGGCCTTGTCATGGTCTCTCCGTCGCACACCAAAGGAAGTGTGCTAATCCAGAGGCAATATGAGATGATCATGTCTTGTGGGTAAAGTTGTACAACCTCTATAGAGTGTATATCTATTCGAATACCCGTGCCTTTGGTCATGGGCGTACTGAGCAAAGCTTTTCGTGGATTAGACTTTGATTTTCTTTTCAAAATGTTTTATAAAATAGTTTATGACATGGATGAGTGTCCATAAGAAAAATATGGGTTGAAGCCCTGGGTGGGTGCCCGTGTTTAAGTTGGTGTTAGGTTTGTGATTACACTAGCTTTCTTATTTCGTTACAAATTCACTTTTAGATTACCATATAACTTGTGCTTTTGAACTTACTTAATGTAATTAAAATGCCAAATGTTGCTTTACCACAAAAAAACCATATAAGCCTTTCTTTGGCAATATCCATGCATGCATTAACTCTGTTATGGGTATAAGTTGCGGAGTACATTTTGTACTCAAATTTGCTTAATAAATTGTTTTTCAGAGGAGAAGAACTTTGCAACCAGTGAGGGTTTAGACGACTAGGCCGCTACCCCAGTTGATTGCATGTGGCAGATTTGTTGGGCCCTACTACTACTTCGTCTTTCGTTGTGTTCTTTTATTGTTGGATTGTAAACCTTACTTGTAAAAACTCTTATATAAATAAAATTGTGTGAGATGTGGATGTTACCATCTTTGTTTACAGTGTGTACACTAGCTACTGATCTAGGGGCTAGTGTAGAATACATAGAGAATCTGGGGGTGTTACTCCCGACAACACCCAGAGTACTAGGTTGCAAGCCCCAGTCGATTGCAGATGGACATATGGATAGGCCATCACTTGTAGTTATCTTCTTCCGTTGCAGTTTATTCGAGTTGTTTAACCTGAAATGGCGGTAATTATAAGCTTCGACTATAAGGTCATATCTCTTTTGTTTAATATTTGTTATTTCCTTAATTATATCGAATCATGATTTGGTTGTGTATCATCATTATTATAACTGTGTGCACTAGGTTGATCTGGGACTGATACAAAAATATACTGAGGGTTCGGATTCAGAAATCCGGTCCCAACAGTAAGTTTATTTGCCTTTTCATTTAGCAGTATTTTGTCTTTCATTGAAAACTGGTTTTGGTTTTGAACCGAATTTTTCTTTTGTAAAAAACTTATTCTATTTGTTTTTAGGAGAGGACCTCTACTCCTAAAATGACTTTCACATCGGAGACCGGCACTACAGTGATATGGCGACCAGCCCTGACGTCCGATCAGTTCTGTTGGGGAATAGACACTAGATCACTATCCCGACCATTGTCGAATAGTAGTTTCAGAGAAAGCCTTCTGAATCTATTCGATGAGGTAAATTTTCTATACCAAAGAAACTTTAGATTTAGAAAAAAATAATATTATAATGCTTACGGTTTTAATTGTGTAGAATAAAAAAGAGATATTTACTATGATGGATTCTTTTATTAAAGAAAACGCAAATAAGGACGCAGGGATTGTAAGATTGAAAGGTAAAGATCTTATAGTTTATTATCTATCAGATCATGCTTTCTCAATTGCCTTAACCTTTCTATTTTTAATTTTTTGTAGAGGGCTCAAAGAGGCAAGGGTATTTTTTTCGAAAAAAATCAATGAACTTGAATACAAAGTCCTGTCTGTCAGCTGAGAACAAGATTAGGGAACTATAGTTTCATCTTGTGGCAGAAAAAATGGCATTGTTCACATATAGGACATTGAGTCCAAGAAAAAATTGCATACTGAAAACAATTTCACATGTAGGATCGTTCAACCTGTGATGTCAGGCACGGTTTAGAACAATAGAATTTTCTAGGCAAGCAAACATTGTCGAAGCACGGGACTCAAGGCCCTCTATCGAACTTATGAAAATAAATAATACATGGAACAATAACACATTCAAAGACTTTGATGCCGTGGATGTCCACAGTTTACAATGAGTGCAAATGAATTTGTTATATGTTTGGAGGCGCGGATACCCTCTAATTTATATCTATCTAAGAGGTGGCTATTAAAAATGTAATAGACGTCTCCTGCCTTCACGTCTGTCTTTATTGTGTCATGAAACATTGCGTCCCTTGCCAGAACCACCATTAACTACTCACATGTTTAATTAAACAACCACATGATAAGTCGTCATGACTCTGACTAGTTTTACTTTGTTCTAAGAAGTGTATACTTAGTGGTCAGGAAAATTGGTAATTATCCCGTCGACCAGTTATATTAAATAAAGAAATAAAATATTATTTTCTCTCTCTTTGGTTGGGAATATAACCAAATTAAGTGGGTCCTATGCTAGGTGAGCCTTGGCTATGTGAACCTAAATGAAATTCTATCTTAACCTCTCTTGGCTAAAGATGTTTACCTAGTCAAGATACTCGTCAAATTCGTCAAACATCCACTCCGGTACTCAACTAGGAATTCCTACGGAATTCGTATCTGAGTCTTATGTCCCAAACGGGCCAAAAAATACATACGAGTGCATGCATTTCTTTGGCTGGGCTTTACAAGTACGCATGGATAGGCCTCTGCTTCTGGGAGGTGAAGGCTGGCCGCTACTACCAATTTAGGCCTAAGAAGGCCTATCAGGTTCCACGCGCTATTTTTGGGTCTAATGGCTGATCACGCTTCGTGGGTAATGGAATATCTTCAGATTTTCATCCGTTGCGGATTGCATCACGCCCTCGTTGTTGATGACAAGCAGCGTCGATGAGCCCATGGGCTCTCTCACGGCGGCATATACAGAACATTAGGACCAGACGCAACGCAATAACCGGGTCCTGACTCCTGGGTGATAGCATACATAGCACGAATTTTTTTTCTTCAAATAATCTATTTTTTATTATTAATTACAATATTATATCTGCAATAATATTTTTCTGAAATATCTTGATCGCTCGGCCGTTAGGCAACGGTCGATCGCTCACCGGTTGAGCAATTGAACCGATCGCTCGATATTTCAGAAAAATATTATCGCATGATAATGTTGTAATTAATAATAAAAATGGATTCTTTGAAAAAATTCTATATAGCACAGTAGTACAAGTCTTTAGGTTGACGACCCAGACCAGGACGAGCACCGCGATTGCCTAGAAACGATCAAGCTGCTGTCAGTCTGTCACTGGACAAATCAGTGACGAAACGTTTCTGTTCGTCCTGAACTCGCCGAGTACTTGATGTGTTATAGTACGCAGACACTCCTGTTTTTTCTGTTCTTGAGGTGTTCTCACTTTTGAACACCACCTTCATTCAATTCTCTTCCTTTCGTTTTTCCGCAAATTCTCTGATGGGGAGCAGATGTTTTTCTTCGGCTAGTACATCCCTTTCGCTATCGATCGAAAAGAGCAGGACTAGCCGACTGCCATCCGTGGAGCCGATCGGCACGGCACGCAACCGCTCGACCGGGTGGGACGTGTGAGCTCCACCCCGTAAAAAATCTCCCACGCCACAACAGAGCATGAGGCAGTGAGGCACACACTCCACTCCAACGTCCCATCGCCACGCCTGCGCCAGTGTAGACTAGACAACTCGTCCCGGCTCGGCGCCCGCGCCCTACGAATGCTCAAGCCCGGCAGGCAAGGCCCCATGCGAGTTTTCGGCCACTGTTGGCGCTGCATACACGTCCGTTTCTCCGGTATCCGGATTCCATCTCGACGCTCCCCGGTGGGCCGGACGGCCCCTGCCAGCTCGTCCCCGGTGCCACGCTCTCGGGGCCCGAACAGCGCGCGTCAATGTCTTTGGCGCCCAAACAGTACCATGCCCGCGCCCCTGGCCTGGAAGCCGCCACGTAGCGCGTCCGCGCCACCTCGCCTGGATTGCTGCCTCAGTCGTGCTTATGGCGCCCAGACGCGAATTTTGGACTGTTTTGGCCCTGTAGCGCACCGTAATTTCTAAACTAGCTCTTTTAGCGTCAGAATTCTATTTTTGACTTTCTCCTAGCATCTGCTGCCATCGGGGACGGCAGCAACTCACCTAATGCCGTCGCCGTTGGCAGCACCAAGGTGCTACCGTGCCAGTTAGCACCACCCGAAAGTAGCAGCAAGGTGCTGCCAACGGCGACGACAACACCTTGCCGGCCCCCGCGCTCCGTTAAACAAAAGAAAAAAATTAGGGTTTCCAGAAATGAAAAAAATTGGGGTTTCAAGCGGGATGGAATTAGGGTTTCCAATTTGGGCTAGCGCTTGTACGAATACGAAATTTTCTTCAGTCATTTCAATTAGGGTTTCAACGGGCACTAATATTTGTAAAAAACATTCATTAAGAAAATATGGACACCGAGGTTTGTAAATTAGGGTTTCCTTTTCTGCAAAATCAGGGTTTCGTCGCGGTTTTAGCGCTGTTTGTAGTAATTTCAAAATATAGAAAATGAGTTTAGAAAATTACGAAACTTTTTGTGGAGCCTCCCGTCACAGTGTTGTTGCTTCTGTAATTTTTCTATTATTTTATTAGTTCTGAGAAATGATGATTGATAAGCATATCAGATGAGGTATAACCTTGAGGATGTCGTCCAAGCAAACTTTGTGTGCTGAAATACTTGTTGTCTTTTAGAAGTGGGATAAAAAGGGACCAGTACTATTGGAGTCTCTCCTCGATGAAGTCGTCTGAACGTATACGCGTATATAGCCAGGCAGTCGATGAAGTACTTTATGAAGCTTATACAGAATATGATTGAAGGGGCTGAGAACGCTCGTTGTGATTATGAAGATGCCCTAAAACATGGAGGATTCGATGTCGGTGCGAATGGTTGTTTCTGGGATTCCACTAGAAGAGGCATACTTGCAATATAGGCTTACTTTGATGGCTTAGCGGAGACACGGAACCAAAACTACATTAGAGTCCGCAGACAGAAGCACGTTACACGTAGTGACATGGCATGATGGTTCGGCTAATTGCTTTAGTCATCCTCGCTGCTACTACGGTACATTGCGACACAAGCATCCGGACCATATAAGTATACATGCCTTTAGGGGATAGTAAAAAACGTGGGGGGGGGGTAGGACGGGGGACTACTACGTAATGACATGACCTACTACGTGGACCTGGGCCATTTTTCCTTCCTTGCTAGCTCGGCGTTGAACTCCTCGCCGGCCTTCCCCTTCCACTTGTCGCGGGAGTGTCCACGTCGGGCTGGTATATTTAAGTCGTCCATGTCCTGCGATTCTATGATGTAAGTGCACCGTATAGTGAAAATCGTAAGAAGGATGTAAATTTTTCATAACTCACGTCGTCGATACGGATTACGCCCGGGCGACCGGATACGCCAGGGCAACCGTGCTCACCAAGATGAGCCTTTCCCTTGCCCTTGTCGCGGGACTGTTCACGTCGGGCTGGTATGTCGAAGTCGTCCATGTACTGCGATTCCATGATGTAAGTGCATCGTATAGTGAAAATCATAAGAATGATGTAAATTCTTCATAACTCACGTCATGGATACGGATTACGCCCGAGCGACCGGATACGCTGTGGCAGCCGGGTTCAGCCGCATGAGCCTTTCCCTTGCCCTTGTCACGGGACTATCCACGTCGGGCTAGTATGTCGAAGTCGTCCATGTCCTGCGATTCTATGATGTAAGTACACCGTACAGTGAAAAACGTAATAAGGATGTAAATTCTTGATAACTCACGTCGTCGATATGGATTACGCCAAGCGACTCATCGGGCTCCTTCTTGTACCTCCTCAATAGGGTCCCAGACGTGAGGTTTCCACCGACGAAGTTCTCGGCTGCACCGAGTAGTTCAGCATGTAGTTCTGCTGGATGAATGCCCTGTAGTACATCTCCGGGCCGTCGACCCACTGAAAGAAGTGGCAGCGTATCTTGGGCTGCCATTATGTGGGGATGAAGTTAAAAATTTAAGGAATTCAATGTTGACGAAAATCGTCTTGCGCGAAAAGAAACGCTTACGGTGGTACCCGACGTGTAGTACGCTGGCGGCAGTGGTTCAGGTGTGTGGATGAATGATCTCTGTCGGTTCGCCACACACACACGCGGATCGGAAAACGTGGTGGTACTTGAGCATCTTTCATTGAAAAATCTGGGTATTGTAGATGTTTCTTCTTCTGCGTTATTTACGCCCGCAACATTCTCGCGTGAAGTTTGCCGAAGATTCCGTAGCTGGGTATCTATTGTGTAGTGTTGGGTTTGGTTCAACCCCTTTATAAGCCCCATGGTTGGCATGGTGTAGTTAATTTCATGCGAGTCCTCGTCTTTTAGTTCGAAAAGTCGATGAGGTAGAGTGTTGTCACGCCCATCGAAAAGTCGGCGAGGCATAGTGTTATCACGCCTTACTTACGCATGCAGAAGTCATGTCGTGCTTTGCAGAATGCTGTCTTATCGGTTTGAAAAGCTGGCGAGGCAGAGTGTTGTCACGTCTTTCTTTCCAGAGTCTTGTCTTTTGATGCGAAAAGTCGGGCGAGGCGGTCGTGGTTGTCAAGTCACCGCATAAAGTCATCTGTGTGGTCTTGTCACTAGAAGAGGCATACTTGCAATAGACGTGGTTCTATCTTCGGACTCTAATGTACTTGCAATATAGGCTTAACTACACCATAGTGAAGTAACGTGATCAAGAACCATAGCGACCAAGATATTTTTTTTTCAGTTCTCCCGTTTTTCAGAGTCTTTCAGAAAATAAAAAATAATTTAAATGAGTAAAATACACTTCAATTAAATTCAAATTTTTTTAATTAAATCTTTTCATGTTCCAAGTTTTTTTTGGAATTTTCTGATTTTTTTAAAAAATGGTTTTTTTCCACTTTTCTTTTATTTCTCTCTCCTTGTACAGATTTTGAATTAATAGCCTACGACAGGTGGGGCCCGTTTGTCATTCACTCGGTCCATGGCATAGTACATGGACCGAAGGTCAACATGCCTGGTCAAGAGTCCATGGACCACACGCTCGGTGGGACCCGACTGTCAGCGACTCTATTTCAATTAATTACTGCCTAATCATATTGCTAACTACTAAGTCTGCTACTCGTAAAATATTTCCTAACGCCCCCGATTATTTAATTAATCTGGTGAGTTTTATTGGCGATTAATTTTCTTATATATACTATGATTAATTTTACATTTTATTTATCCCACACTAATTATCTACCGTCGGCCTACTGCTATTTGACTCGTATGCGGCTTAATTAAATACGTTGGTCTAAAAAAATACACCGCGTCAATATTTAAGTTTACTAGTGCCTAATTAGATTTGTTACTACTAAACTGTTAATAATATTACTAATCTGCTACTTCCTAAATTTCTCCTTCTCACCTAATCTCCTCCCTAATCCTTCCCTTTACTTAATCCCCTTACTCTAATCTTCTCCTCACCTAATCCCTTCCATTTATCTCTCCTTTATCTCCTCACCACCGAAATATCCTAGCTGTCATCCTTCCTTCCCCATCGTTCTTTCCTTCCCTTTCCTCCTCCAAGGCTTCTCTCCCCTGGAGTTATCTCCTCACTGGAAGGTACATTGCTAACTCTATTTCATTTACAACACTAACAATAAGTTTGCTAAGTCAACTAATTACTAGCTAATCACATTGCTAACTACTAAGTCTTCTAATTACGTGCTAGTCACACTAAGTCTTCCAATTTTATGTCCGAACACTAAGTCAAAATACACCGACTACACAACTATAACTACCCAGTTGCTACAATAAGAAACTACAAATCATCTAATTATATCCTAATCACATTGCTAAAACTATAGCCGGATGCGAATGACACTTACCTTTTCTAGGTCCTCACAAGACGATGCACAACTTCCGTAACTGAGCGAACTTCAACTTCTCTGGTTGCCTTCTCCCTTCTCTTCCGCGAGCTCTCTTTCTCTCTACCTTGCAACTGAAAATGGTGTCGCTGAGCTGCTGCGTTTGCGTTCCGCTCAATTTATGCAAAGACCGGCGCGAAGGCAGCAAAGCAAGGCCACCCAGGGCCTGGAGCGGCGTGGCGAATCGAGGTACGGCGCGCGAAAGGTGAGTCGCGGCGTGGCGGGGAAGGTGATGCCGCCCCAAGGGCAAAGACTTGTTACTATCGTGTTCGACCGCAACATCTTTGATGCCGTCGTACGTGGTGGCAGCACCTAGGTGTTGTGGTATCGGACCGCAGTAAGTGATTTGCTGCCGTCCCGGACGGCAGCAGGTGCTAGGATGGGGCCAAAAATGGAATTCTGACGCTAAAGGGCCTAGTTTAGGAATTACAGTGCGCTACAAGGCCAAAACAGTCCAAAATTCCCTAGACACCTCGTCACGTGTCAAGTTCAGTGCGTCTGTGTCCTAGGGGCCGGATTTAACACTAACCCTAGGTGGGATCGTGGGGCATGGGCGCGTTTTACCTTCAGCCGAAAGCATCGCTTTTCCCTTCGATCTTTTTCCCGTCCCATTCGTGAACTCCATCACCTCGCAGCCTCCGTCCAGTAGATACTTGTGGCAGTCAATGCGGACCGACCACCATAGTTTCGCCCCCTCATTTTGCACAAAATTATGCGCAAGTCTTCTCTCGTAGACTTCCTCCAAAACAGCACATTCCGTGCTACCGTCGTCAAGCTCCGCCTGCGATTACTTGCTTCCCGGGGCACCAGCATCATCAAGGTTTCCCAGCGCTCTGCGTATGAAATTCACATATACCACCGGCTTCTCATATATCGCCGCCTTAGACTGGGAAACAATCTGCATGTACTGGCCCATGCTACGCTTCTATTCACCTTGACTAGCTCTCATACGCTCTGCCCTCCCCTATTCGTATCTTGTCTTGAATATCATCAACACGTGATGATTTTCTCTACTTTGGTATCTTGTCTTGAATATAATCAACTTACGATGCCACCCATGGTTTTCATCATCATGGGGCTCAACCTGTTTTACCAACTCATGAAAAATGTTAGTCCACATAACGATTGTCATTAATTACCAAAATACTCCATTAACACATAATGGCGGATCAAGATTACTCAATCTCCCCCTTTTTGGTAATTGATGATAATCCTCAACAAATAAGGAATTTAGAGTTGATTTTCAAGTATACATTGAGTACAAAACAGATTGTATACTCTAGGATAAGCTTTTGATAGCAATTAACTTATTTGCGATGAATCAAAAGAGATTTTGAATTAATTGCTAGCAAAACCACAGCATATAGATTAAACTCCACTTAAACATGTGCATATGAGATTTGAAGGAAATTCATGCACATATGTGGATCTTATGGATTTTGGCAGAGTTTCCTCCATATATTTGATCCAACCAAGCATGACACAATAATTATAATCAAGAATTTAAATATGCATGCAATAGGATAAAGATCCATAATAAATATATTTTGGACAAAGATACAACTGGATAGCATAAGTCATAACACAAGCCATAAAAAACATCCAAATGTCCAAAATTTGTCTAAGAGCCATACAAGGTTCAATAAATGCTTACAAATGATATTACATGAAAGAATACTAAGCATATCCTCTTGGTGTCCTTCAAAATGTGATTGATAACATTCCAAGCCCTACTATGAATCTCATCATTGTTACCCCCCTTTTGGAAAGAATGTTGCTCTCATTATCCTATTTATGATGTTAGGAAGGGGTAGAAGTCCAATCACTCTTCCACGTACAAAGCTATGGGTAGCATCATAAAGCTAATTTACTAGAGTCAAATCCTAAGGATCCTCAAGGTGTACCTTAAGAATCCGAGCTTCAGGGATGAGCCAGGATTCATGATAATCTGTCTTTGAAGCACCGAGTTGTTGTGTGTCAGTCATCCAAGTGAGAGAATCATACTTAGGAGAGATATGTACTGTGGTAAAGAATTGTTTGATAGTTTTAGAGTGATAGTCACACTTCAATGATACAAAGTTATCCAATTTCACTTCGCGAAAAAGATAATAGAGTCCATTGTAGAGAGGATTCTGATTCAGATAATTCCATGTCACATACTGATGATTTGCGAAGTTCTTCTTCTCATACACATGATAAAACACATCTTTTGGAACTTAGTATGGAAGATAGCTTCAGTTGCATTTTTTGGATAGAGAAACTGATTTTTATGACTCAAAATAGTGTACTTCTCACTTTTGATCATTCTCTCATCCGTAGCAAAGAAGGGAGTTGGGTTGGGAAAATAGTCCTTATCACTACAGTCATTGTCAGTTTGCTCACTATTGCCACTCATTTCTTCTTCTTCTTCAATCTCCTCTTCAGACACATCCTCAATTGGGGTTTTCCCTTTTGTTGAAGAGGGGAGAGCAGAGTTGCGTTGCATTTTCACTGAAAAGAGCGCAACGATTAACAAAGGAGTTCAAGAAATAAGATTGCAATAAATTTGAGTGCCAAATTGCCGAAGTCCTCTATCACTGGTGGTCGGATTGACTGGTCAGACCGTCCAGCTGTCACCAGTCAAACCGCGAGTGGCAAGAGAAACCGAGTTTGGGGAAACGAATTTCAACCCAAAAACTTGTAATGTGACACTAGAATTATATCAATCTAATTCCATTCTACTTGCATATCAACAATTTTCCATCAATTTGAATGAATTAAGGATATTCATGTCAAACCCTAGAAATATGGGGAAAATCACAATGAAGCCATAATGTAAGTAGAGATCGAGAGATTACTGGCTTAGATGATGAGAGGAGATGATTAGAGATGAGATACTTGAAAGATATTGAAGAAACAAAGCCGGATTTGGAAGAACAACCTCTACCTAGGTTTTCATGGGATTGAGGAATGAGCAAGTGAAAAACAAATCTCATCCTTGGAATGGAAAGAGGAGGTGGAGGGGAACACTTTGATTACCTCAGAACACAAGGAAGATGGCCGGAGAAGGAGATCCAGGTCAGAGAAGATAGAGCCGGCCAGGGGTGTGAAAGAGACAATTTTTCGAGTGAAGTAGAGGCTTGACCGAAGAAGTAGAGAGACAAACGATTTGGGCCAGAGAAAAAGACATCCCACTTGAGTCGACCGGTCTGATTGCTGGGCACGAGCGGTCAGTCCACTGGGCCGCCAGGCTGACCACACTAATGTACAGGAGGTTCGGTCAGTCTGGCCCTCCAACTGCGGTCAGTCCGGGTTATCAGAATAGAGAAGGGATGAACAAAATAGAGGCTCTCTAGAAAATGCTGACCGCCCGACTCAGATCGGGTTCTGGTCAGTCTGGCCCTCCAACTGCAGTCAGTCTAGTCAAGGATAACAAAGGCTGATTTTGCAAATCGTTTCAACTCAATTTTGCAAAACACATTTCTCAATTGATGCGCGATGGAAAACAAGGGATGAATGCAAGATTCTCAATAAGTTGCAAAAACATATTTGCCGACTTTCAGAATCATGCCACAAGGAATTTGATACATGGACTTAAAATTGTCTCCAAAACACATTTGCAAACTATTGTCACATGTTACAAGGATCATGCATGAGCCTCGACTATTTGTAAAACACATTCGCAAATATTGGCAACATGCCAAGGAGAAATAGAGCAAGCACTAAGAGCTATCAACACATGACTTACTCAAGCTACTAGTCAAGACCCATCTTAATAATACGACAAACTATACTAGCAATCCAGTTTACCAACCAAAAATCTAGACCGGTAAAAGACTAGAAATATATCCTTAGCCTATGCTAGTCATACCTTTGCTTTGAGTATCCATCTTGGAGTGATCAATAGATGACGAATATCTTCTCTCCAAGTCCTTGACTTGATTGTCATCAACACATGATGATCTTCTTCAATTCGGGATCTTGGCTTGAAAATCATCAATACATGATGATTTTCTTACTTCGGTATTTTGTCTTGAATATAATCAACTTAGGATGCTACCCAATGCCTTCATCATCATAGGGCTCAACCTGTTTTACCAACTCATGGAAAATATTAGTCCACATAACGATTGTCATTAATTATCAAAATACTCCATTAACATATAATGACGGGTCTAGATTCTTCAATCTCTCTCTTTTTGGTAATCGATGACAATCCTTAACAAATAAGGAATTTAGTGTTGATTTTCGAGTATACATTGAGTACAAAACAGATCGAGCCCAGGGTTAGGATTAAATCCGGACCCTAGGGCACGAACACACTAAAAAAATTGTCACGTGTTTTTTTTTTGGGGGGGGGCATTCGAATTTCCGACCTTACAATTTTGCTTGGAGATTCGTGCTCCGGCTGAGGACATTGTCTTCTCCAACGGTGGCAGCAGCGAGTTAAGGCAAGGCTTTGTTGGATTAGGGCTAGGGTTCACTGGGGCCCAATTATAGAGGGAGGGAGGGACGGCGGAGGCACGGCGGTGGGCTATGGAGGTTGGCGGGGTGAGGGGAATCGACTAGAAATTAGGGGGCGGGGTGGTGATGGCGGATCCAGCGGCGATAGCCGTCGGAGACAGGGAAGAAGGCGGCAGCGGGTGAGGCGGCCTGTGCCGGCGGATGAAGATGAAGCGGCAGCGGCGGCGCAGGAGGCGAGCGGTGCCGGTGGAGAAAGTGGAGGCAGTAATGGTCGGCCGATGACTAGGGATCACATAACCGGATCAGGCAAACTTCCCACTGGCTGGCCAGGACTGGTAACCGGCCGGTTACCGGTCCGATTACCGGTCAAATCGGTTTTTTTGGATGAAATTCGTTTGAATTTGCTTAAAAACCAGCCGAAATTCGAAATTCAAAATTTGAATTTGCAAAATCTGAAAAAACCGGCCGGGATTTGGGATCTCGGCCCCAGTGATTACCACCTGAATTTTATCTCCGGGTATCATGTGGGGTCGGTGAGGCAACAAGCAAAGCGCGCGTAGAGGATGGGGGCGAGGCGGTGTGAGGGGATGGGGAATGAGGTTGGGTTAGGATTAGGTTTGGTTTGTATATAAATAGGGGGAAGGATCTGGACCGCTGAATTGAGATCATGCGGTTGAAAAGTGTCTGATTTTGTGGGTTGAATCAGTCAACTTTTTGTTAACGATGGATAGACAAACACACACACACACACACACACACACATATATATATATATATATATATATATATATATATATATATATATATATATATATATATATATATATATATATATATATGTGTGTGTGTGTGTGTGTGTGTGTGTGTACAATCAATCTAGCTCGCATTTTTACATTGCTACCAACCTTGTCACCAAAAGTTATTTTTCCAACGTAGCATGGGTGTTTAGTCATGAAAAGGTACACTTAAATCGCTAAGAACAATCCAAAGGTCGCTGTCATGGGCGGATCTGGGCCTCATACCTCTGAGACAATAGCCCGAGGCCTAGCTAAAAATGCTAACTGAAAATTCAAATGCCAATGTGAAAAGCCAGTGTAATTTGATTTTTGTTAAATCATACTGGCCAGCCGAGAGGCTCGGTCCAATAATACATACGCCTAGTCATTGCACAAGTGCAAATGCTAATTTATGATTCAAAACAAACACAATACAAATATTAACAGGGACGTAGCGACGCGCTTCACTACTTACAGGGACGTTGAATTTACACAAAAATATGAACAACAGAGTTTGGGGTCCTATAGGAGTTTTTTTTCAGAGGTTGTTCTGGATGAAGATGCTTCTAATAACATTGCATGATTGTTTAGTAACTGTGTTAGAGAGTGGAGTATACACGGCGAGTAATTGTGATGCGTGTCCTTCAACTTGTAGAGTTATCTCATTTTCGTATTAAGCAAATTATTTTTTTTATAAAAAGAATATAGTAAATCTCGGGGAAAAAAACTATGTGGGTGGGCTCTTTTTTGTTGTTGTCTTATTTAGCCTCTTTTTTTAAAAAAATAGTAAATGTAGCTCTCTTCGCATCTGAAATTTTCGTTCAAAATAATAAAATTATCACTGCGATAGACTAGACAGACAACACATATCAATGTGAAAAGCCAGTGTAATTTGATTTTGTTAAATCACATTGGCCACCGAGGTTCGGTCCAAATACATTACGCTCTAGTCATCATTGCACAAGTGCAAATGCTAATTTATGATTCAAAACAAACACAATACAAATATTAACAGGGACGTAGCGACGCGCTTCACTACTTACAGGGACGTTGAATTTACACAAAAATATGAACAACAGAGTTTGGGGTCCTATAGGAGTTTTTTTTCAGAGGTTGTTCTGGATGAAGATGCTTCTAATAACATTGCATGATTGTTTAGTAACTGTGTTAGAGAGTGGAGTATACACGGCGAGTAATTGTGATGCGTGTCCTTCAACTTGTAGAGTTATCTCATTTTCGTATTAAGCAAATTATTTTTTTTATAAAAAGAATATAGTAAATCTCGGGGAAAAAAACTATGTGGGTGGGCTCTTTTTTGTTGTTGTCTTATTTAGCCTCTTTTTTTAAAAAAATAGTAAATGTGGGCTCTTTTTTGTTGTTGTCTTATTTAGCCTCTTTTTTAAAAAAATAGTAAATGTAGCTCTCTTCGCATCTGAAATTTTCGTTCGAAATAATAAAATTATCACTGCGATAGACTAGACAGACAACACATGTCTCATATCAAGGCTCTCGACCACGAAGCCACCTATCACCCTTCCAGTCCGCGGTAGACCACCTACCGCTATCTCAATTGACGGTAAGAATTTACGCACACCATGCTATCGCGGACCAAAAGAGTAGTAAGTAGGTTCTGCGGACTGGGAGCGCGTTTCGTGTATGCTACTGTGCGATTTTTATAATTTCGTAGATGACTACTTTTACTGTTACAAATTTAAAACGTAACCATTGAGCCGAAGACTTGGCCTTAAACCCTCCACTGTTGGGCCCATCTTAGTTTTCACCACCTAGCACTAGCACGAATGTTGAAACAACCCTAATATCCCCCTTTCCTTCCCGAATTTTGGACAGTAATGGCCCTGTAAACCACCATAATTCCAAAAGTAGACCCCATAACCCGAAATTTCCAAATTTGGCCCCCTCCTAGTACCTGCTGCGGTGTGGGACCGTAGCAGGAGATATGCTGCCACGTGGGACCGCAGCAGCACTTCCGCCATCGCACTCTCAGCGAAGAATCGAAATCGTTGGTGTGGCACGGCGGAGCAGTAATCCATTACCGACGGCACGCAGCGAAGCCGCCGCCCCACTGCACGCCCAGAAGGCGCCTGCTCATGCCGTGCGCACCCGCTGCCCCGCCACGTGCAGCCGCTCGCTTCGTCCCAAGCGCGCCCAGCTGACCAAGCCGCCATGCGCCGCTCCGGTCCGTGTGCCCCTAGCTGCCCTCGCAAGCAGATGAATTTTGGATGTGCGATGCTCTGCTACCCAGATTCCCTCACGTTGAATAAAACGAGTCGAATGCGAAGCAAGAATGGCTAGCGCTATTTTCACATTGAAGCTGAGAGGAAGAGAGCCAGAGAGGAAGAGAGGAAAGTGAGCCAGAGAGGAAGAGAGGGAAGAGAGCCAGAGGAAGAGAAGGGAGAAGCCAAGCAGCAGTTCAAGCTCACACAGTTGCGGAAGTTGTGCATCGTCTTGTGAGCACCTAGAAAAGGTAATTGTCATTCGCTGATGAACCCGAAGGTCCTTGTTTTGGCCCGATCTTTCGATGAGACGATAAGTTCGGTAGTGGTCGCTCAACTATCATGATCCTGGCTACGAACACGCAAGGCTCGAAACCACGCAATCGCTAAAATGATTGACAAGTCGTTATCAACCGTGAACGAGTACCCGGATGACCTAATCACGAAGGTCGATTCCTGCATACACCGAAGAAGCACGCAAGAACAAGATAAAGCAATATGAAATTGCAAATAGGAATTGAAATATTTGAATTGAGTTGGGTTTCTGAATAAGGATCTTAATTGGGTGGTCTAGTCGACACACGCAAAAGATACAAGTTATAACGAAGGCAAACTAAACATAAACAAAATCCAAGGAAACTAGAGGGGGTGCGGCCTCCTTAAATAGGGGATGAGGAGCCACAAATCTAAAAGAACTAACGAGGTGGGACTATTCATGTTTACTGTTCATGTGAACAGTAAACAACCCCCTAGGTGGCTCGCCGGCATATGGGCCAAGTTGAGTACGATTACAAGGCCCAAATTGGCCCAAATAGGTGATATAACATCTTCTTTTGGTGATTCTAACATGCACAGAAGGAATTTAGAGGTGAGGCCGGATCCGTTGGAAAGAGGACGAAGTAAGCTTACCGTCAAGTACTTGTGGACCTCCAACGGACACCGTATGTGAAAGTTATGCATGTTTAAAGTCGGTGCTGTCTTCGGAGGCCGAACTGGATTCCAAAACGTATCCAGCTTGAATTCTTGCTTGGCACATGCAGCAGCACCATGGAATGTGGACATAGTACCATGGCATGTAGACGTAGCACCATGGCATGTAGACGTAGCTCGATCCAATTGGGTAATATAGCATTGAATTAGCCGAAAGTCCTATTGGAGAAGATGTTGTTGAAGTAGACGATGCAGTGCAGCAGGTCGAAGAAGTGGTTGCATCCTTAGGTTTGATGTTCTCATCATTCGCATACGACTATAGTTTTAGCAATGTGATTAGCATGTAATTAGATGAATGATAGATTCTTATTGTAGCAAGATTCTTATTGTAGCAACTAAGTAGTTAGGGTTGTGTAGTAGGTGTATTTGAACTTTGCGTTCGGACGTAAAATTAGAAGACTTAGTATGATTAGCACGTAATTAGAAGACGTAGTGTGATTAGCACGTAATTAGAAGACTTAGTGTGATTAGCACGTAATTAGAAGACTTAGTGTCGCTTACGGTCGGGTCCCACCGAGCGCGTGCACCGCGTGCGTGGTCTATGGACCCTTGACCGGGCATGTTGACCTTCGGTCCATGCACTATGCCACAGACCGAGTGAATGACAAACGTGCCTCACCTGTTAGTAGGCTTTTAATTCAAAAATTAAATGAAAAAGAACACTGTACAGTAGACCCCGCATGTCAGTGGTAGAGGCTAGGTTTAGCTCGGGTATAAAAAGTTATAAATGCATTAGGAATTTGTAAAGCGATTTATTTTTGCACTGTAAATTCAAACAACTTAAAAAATTCATAACTATTTGAAAGTAACAAATTTAGTGAAACGAATTTTGTTGGTTTCCATTTTTATTGTACTTTAACTTAGAATAGGTTTGAAACTTGTTACTGCCACTGAAAATATGCGAATTGGAATTAAATTCGGTTAAGAATTATTTTTACAGTAGAAATTGAAATAAGTTGAACATTTCATAGAAAATCCGTATGAACTCCAATTGAGATGAATCAATTTTTATTGGTCATGAATTTTGATTCTCTAGCTAACCATGAAATTCATAACTATTTGAAATGAACTCCAATTTTAGTGAAACTAATTTTATTGGTTTCCTTTTTTATTGTACTTTAGCTTAGAATAGGTTTGAAACTTGTTACTACCCCAGAAAATTTCATAATTGGAATTAAATTCGGTTAGGAATTATTTTTACACTAGAAATTAAATTAACTTCAATATTTCATAGAAAATTCATATAAACTGCAATTGAGATGAATCAATTTTTGTTGGTCATGAAATTTTATTCCATAGATAACCATGTGATTTTTATCTCCACTAGTATTCTGTAATTTTTCGCGAGATGTTTAAATAGAAATAGAATTGAACCTGCAACCATGTAATTTTTATGTCGGGTAGTACATTAGATTATGAACAAATTATAGAAGTGTTAGGAACTTGAACCTAAAATTTTAAAATATTCTGAGGTGGTTTAACATGTAATTGAAATGTGCATGGGATGCAACAGAAATGGAATTAAAAACATGGAGTATAAAAGGCTGGTGTAAAGTGGGCGGGCATGACTAAATTTGTAGAAGAATTCATTTGGAAACCCCACAAATAAGTGGATGGTATGAGCATTGCGTATAAGTGGTTTCATATGCACCTGTGTTAGGTACTTCATGGTGGAGATTCAAGATCTGTTCGTGTTCCACGGGGACGCTCTCGTACGCAATGGGCCGTACGGGGCGGACCTGTCAAATTGTGGCCGGATCGTGATCCGGGCACCGGGTCTGAAGGACATGAGCCTCTTGGAGCTAAGGCGGTGCGTGCGTTCTCGATCGATCGTGCATCAAGAAGGAAGAAGCTACGATCGAGGCGCTTATGCCTTGGTGGTGGGTGGTGCAAAGCGAGACAGCTTTGGCAACTTATGAAGGTGACAAGTGACGCTCATGGGCCTATTACATGGAGGCCATTTGCAACCCCGCCGCTTTGTGATATATGCGCCAATCGATTGTCTATGTTCGCCTGTGAAGAGCACGGGGACATCTGGTGTGGGTGGTTCCGGTGAAGCTGCTGGTGAGGAGGAGCCTGCGTTGGTCTCCGATGTTGGAGGAAACGCGGGCGAGGAAGTGGGTGATGGAGACCTAAGGAGGCGTGTCGACAACTTCGAGCCCAACGAAGGAGTGGAGAGATGGTGGACAGCCCGTATTGATTGCCACGAGTACCTGGCCGACCAAGCGGAAGAGGTGGAAAGAAAGGAGGAGGACATGGAAACAACTAGTTTTGAAGACGACGAAGACGGAGAAGCTGCTACGGGAGGTGTAGTTGGTGGTGTTCTGAACACCGACATTTCTTACGTCTCCTCAAGACTGGACGATGTTGCAATGGCATCGTTGGTTCTACCACAGCCGGTGGGGGCCGAGTGGGGGTTTAATGAGCACACCCTGCTCCTAGGGCAGTGCTTCCCTAACAAGAGCGTTGCCCAGCATGCTATTGCTAGATACGCCATTAACATTGGTCGGACGTATCGGGTGCAGAGGTCCAACCCCGACACCTACATCGTTAGGTGTGTTAATGAATCCTGTGCTGGCAAGGTCCGTACGCAGCGGTTCACAACCGTGGCCACGGGCTTTCGGATAATGGTGCTGAAGGACCACACATGTGAGCTAGCTGAGCCACTTCAAAGGCACCGCAACATGACGTCCTCGTATATTGCCAGCCTGATAAGCCACCTCATCGCTGGAGATGTGTCCATTTTGCCAAAGCTCCTCTCAAGGCGGATGTTGCCAATATGGTGGGGTTTATGTCACTACAAGACGGCATGGCGCGTAAACAGAAGGTCGTGGAGCAAATGTTCGCACATTCAAGAGGCTTACAACTTAGTCCCAAGGATGCTGCAACAAATCACATAATCAAATCCTGGGACATACATAAACAAGCTTGACCGGGTGCACCCGACGGAGAGGACCAATTGTTTTGTTCTTGAAAGGGTCTTCTGGGCCTTCAGTCAGGCGATCAAAGGGTTCAAGCATTGTCGTCCCGTGCTGACGATGGACGACACCTTCCTATGTGGGAAGTACAAGGGTACCATCCTCACTATCATAGAAATGATGCGAACGCACTGACGCCATTCTCCCGTGGCCTTCGTGAATTGTTGAGAGTGAGAATACCGACACCGGGTCAGTGGTTCCCGCCCAATGTGAAGCGTGTGGTGGTCCAAGACTGCCCAGATGTGTGTGTCATCTCAGACCGCAATGTTGGGTTGCTGTCCGCGTTGAGCATGATGCAAAACAGGTCGCAGCCGCTGTTCCAATGGAATGATGTCAAGAGCCGTTGGTGCATGAGGCATCTCACGGCGAACTTCCACACAAGGTTTCAGAGCAAGGACCTGATGAAGATGTTCAAGAAGCTCTGCATGCAGAACCAAAGGCAGAAGTTCGATGCGGTGTGGATACAACTCGATGAGGAGACCGGGAAGCATCTAAGGAACTCGGCGAATGCTGAGGCAGGGGCAGTGGAAGGAGGGTCCGCGAGAGTTGGGGAGTTCACACAGTGGGTTAACTCGCACGTACCTGACTTGGAGAAATGGTCCCTGCTGCATGACACTGGTGGTGCAAGGTACATGATCATGACGACCAACATGTCTGAGGTGTACAACGGTGTTCTCAAGGATGCCTGATCCCTGCCGATCACTGCGATCGTGGAGGAGAGCTGGAACCGTACCGTCAGGTACTTCGTTAATAGAGCCATGATGGCCAAGAAGTATTTGGAGGATGGGAAGCAATTCTCCAAAGTAATGCACACGTACATGGAGAAGAAGATCAGCAAAGCTTGTTCGCACGTTGCGCGTACCATGGATGGCGCCAGGCAGAAGTTCGAGATCCAACTCAGGGAGAAGTATGTGATGGGCCATGCTAGAGGGGATCGGCAAGGTGCGCACGACGACAGACGGCGTCGTGCACCTGCAACAAGCCACAGCTTCTCCACAAACCATGCTCCCATGTGTACGCGGCGTGTGCGGCGTGGCGCCAGGCCTCGGAGCGTTACATCTCACAGTACTACGACATCCACCACGTGTATGGCACTTGGAGTGCCGAGTTCTATTCGTATGGCCTGGACATGCACTATAGGAACCTCTGGCCGTATGAGCTACTCGACGCACGCTGGGATGGGCGACACCGATGCCGAACCTGGTCGTCTGGCGTCGGCCCTCCAAGCCTGGTCGTGAGCGCCCCTAGAGAGAGGTGGCCTCTTGACGAGTGGTATGTCCCAAGATTGCGGGACATCGGCCTCCTGCCCATTGCCCGCATGTTGGACGTACCGCACGCGTTTCAGTTCGACGCGGCACTCCTATCTGCGCTCGTGGATCATTGGAGACCAGAGACTCACACCTTCCACTTCCGGTGGGGGGAGATGACAATAACTCTGGAGGACATAGCTACACTTATAGGTCTACCGCTGCGCAGTCTTCCAGTAGTGCCACCTCCAAGGCGAGTAGACTAGAAGGTGCGTATGGCTGACAGATTCGGTCACCCGATTCCGGAGAACATATCGGGTATGCCACATTCCTGGCTGTGGGAGTACATGACCTGTCCCTTGAATGCGCCTGTCGAGACAGTTAGGACACACTTCGTCGCGTACCTTTTGTTCCTGTTCGGATGGATCTTGTTTCCTACGACTCAGGGAGACTGTGTGTACCCAATCTACATCCATCTCGTTGAGTCTTTGGTGGACGCTTGACCCAACGAGGTGCCACAATACAGTTGGGGCTCCATAGTGCTTTGTGCCATTTACTGAGGGTTGTGCGATGCCACTCAACGTAGTACGGGTAGGGGGCCAGTCCTCGCGGTATGCTACACACTGTTGCAGCTATGGCCGTGGGAGCACTTTCCTGTTGGCCGGCCGTATTTTCGGAGCACCGTGCACCCTTTTGAGTTGAGCGTCGAGCTTTACGGTAATACTAGAGGCGATGACCCTGTCGATGGGCCTACAATGGGAACGCGTTGGACACGTGGCACCCTAGGTTGGGCCAGAGAGAGACCGAGGCGTGTGTACCCTGAGTTTCATAACCTCTTCGAGACTCTACACGAGGACGAGGTCATCTGGTGGCCATGGACTGCATAGTTCCTTGTGGAGACGGCCCCTTACAGATTATCCTCGCAGTGCACTCAGGACGAGATGCCCTGGTTGACGACATGCCACCTGGTCTTCTCCCACATGGTCGAGCCGTACAATCCACATCGGGTTATGAGACAGTTTGGCCTTTACCAGGAGGTGCCGCCGCCGCCGGGACGACCTCTCATCGACAAGGCCCACCTGTATGTCATTTTTCGGTATCATATTAGCCGCATGTCTGACTTAGATTTTTTGACATTTGAATTCAATTGCAGGCAAACGAGGAAAGGCCAGAAGAGCGACGACTGGAGGCAGACACAGCAGCCATGGACGGTGTTGTGGGGCGAGAGGGTGGCAACAGACGTGGTGAACGAGTTACGAGGCTACGCCATCCAGACGTATGTTGCGTACTTGTAGTGGTACGTTCCACGCACTAGGTGTAGGCTTACTGGGGCAGTGCCACAATGTGCAGTGGAGGTCATGCAAGATGCCATTGTACTAGCAGGTCCCGACAGTCACCGAGTGGCACGCCACAAAGAGACGGTAAAACATTCTTCATACAAATTTCATCCGGCAACACATTTCTAACTTATCGGGGTTTCTTTGCAAGATTACCATGTAATGTTCTCAAAATTTCAATTTCGAGAAAAATTCAAAACTTATTTATTTTGGTAGATTTTCTCAATTTTCTAAAGCTCTTATTATTAACCTTAAAGCTAAAACAAATTTAACTACAAAAAATATTACTAAGTTTAAGTTGAATTATTTTATTTAAGTCCAAAATCCTTCTAGGAATTTCGTGAATTTTTCTAGAATTTTTGGGATTTATTTGCTATTTTCTAAAGCCCTTTTTAATTATCTGAATTAAAACAATTGGAAAAATCAAAGAAAAACCCTAAACAGTGAATGGGCCGAAACTTGCCCGGCCCAAACCACCCTCACAAGACGCCAAGCAGCCCGGCGCCCAATTTCAAGGCTTCTTTCGTTATGCACTGCTGATTACAATCCAACGAATCGCACTCACCCTCTCCTTTCCTATTTCACGCCATCGACGCGTGGGCCCGCCGTGCGCTCTTCAACCTCGCCTTCCCTTCCTCGCGCCTTTCCTTTTCTTTTTTCACCGTGTCCGCCATGGCGGTTTCAAAAACTTGCCAAACGCGCTCAACCGACCGCATCCCCGTGATTGACACACGATTCAATTCCTCGATCTCCTCCACCTCCGACACGCCTCCCTTTCCATCTGCGAGCCCCAATCCTCTTTTTCTCGCCGCCATGCCGACGCAACCTTCTTGCCCTCCACGCCGATCCGCCACGCCGCCTCTATAAATAGGTGCTCCGGTGCGCCTCCTTCACAAAGAACCCAGCGCCACCCACATCCCTCCTCTTCGCCAGAGCACCCGGAATTTGAAGTTCGCCGCCGACGGCCCGGTTTTTCGCCGGTTCCGCCGCCCTTGTCGACGCCCGCCCCAAGATCTTCACCAACAGCTCACGGACGTCACCACAACACATTGCGCCCAACCATTCCTCGAGAACCCCGAGCCCTTCGCCCGCCGACCTCAAGATGCGCCGCCAAATCTCACCGGCGATTTACCAATTAGCCTCACCCGCCGCTCCAAGACTTTGACGATTTCAAGAGGTAGATCCTTCAGAGGGTTTAGAATCTCAAGACTTCAACGAAGGCAAGTTACATTCTTGACCATCTTGATCCCAGATTTCAAAGTTAAGTAATTTGCTTTTTAAAGTTATTATTGCATGCATATTTTTATCCAAATATTTTAAATTCTGCTTTAATTTTAGTTATGCCAATTCCTTTGTATAGCCAATATTGATGTTTGGAATGCCATGCCCTTGTCACCTTAGTAAAATAATTAAGGTAATTATGCTTAGTCATTGCTTAGACCAAAAGATGATTTGGGGAATTTTTGCCAAAATACAAAGTTGTTTTGAAAATGAATCTATGGTATTGCTTTTACCATAGATGTTTGCAAAACGTTTTGCCAAAGAAAAGTAAATGAAATTGGTTTAGACTTGGGTGAATTGGATTGTTGGTGGGTGCAAGTTCATGCACCTGCTCAATACAATGAATGGTTGAGACCTGTGGTTTGTTTTGGAAGTCGCCTACCATGTAAGGACCATCATGTCATGGATGTTAAGCCAAACTCGTACCACCACAAGTCCGAATGGGACAGACTTGGCGAAATAAGCTATATTATCTCACCATGTTTATGTCTTAGAAAGATGTGGGAGTCGTGAAGACTTATTGATGATACCCACATGGCGCAAGAGGGGTAGTCGCTTGCGCGAAGCCTTCGACACGTAAACCTTAGCGCATAATTATGTTGAAATAATGTAGGGTAAAGGCCTCGTGATAGTCGCTAGTCGCACGCCTACGAAGCGCAGTATTGGCCGACATAATAAGCAAACTATCTCTTGTGGGTAAAGCTGCACCAACTCGCAGAGTATTAATCTATTCAATAGCCGTGTCCACGATCATGGACATGCTTAATGTAAGCCACTCGGTTAGTCTCGGTTTTGTTTGAAAAGACTTTGTCACCGGTTTATGAAAATGGGATTGGGCGTAGCTCGGTGTAAGGGGTAGTCCTTCACCATTTGTGTATGGAGGTTCATCCTACACTTGACATTGAGAAATTGAAATATGATTTTGATCTTCTTGAATTCTAAAATGGGCCTTGGAAATTACTAAGAGTATTTAAAATGAAAATGTCAGTCTTATGCAAATAAACCCCGCCATTACCCTTTGCTCACTTTATGCATGCATTCAATCACATTTTACTGGTGTAACTTGCAAGCACAAGGGTAGTGCTTACTCTTCTCAATAATCTTTATTCAGAGAAGACTTCTATCAGACGGTGAGGACATCGATGCTTAGGCCACGCCCCCGCATTTATTGCTCGTGGCTAATCGCTGGGTCTACTACTACTATTTTATTTCCATTGTTTTACTTTATTTGGCCTCAGTCCGATTGTATTAAACTCAATAATTATTAATAAAATGCGTGATATGTTTTGATTATCACTTTTGTTTAACTGTACACTAGAAATCCCGGACTAGTGTATGAACACAGAGAATTCGGGATCCTTCGCCCCGGGTTCGACAAAAGTGGTATCGAGCCATATCGATATAGGTCGTGGCCTTAGAAAATGCCTTAAGGACTTATTTTCAAAAACTAAAAGTATTTTGGGTCTATCCAAGAGTCTTCAACCTTTCTCTTTAAAACAATTACTAACTCATCTCCTTCTAAAATTGTAGATGGCCAAAAACCAACCCGGATCTCCCACGAATTTTCGCAGACATTGGGCTGCACTTCTTTGGAAGATGATGCAACACCGGACTACAACGAAAGACCAACCTATCAAGGGTACCAAGATAAAGTGGAAGCCAATATCATTTGGAGAGTTGAAGTGATCCTCACGCCAACCATAACCCAAACACGGATTTCCACATCATCGACGCCCAATAAGACGTGGCACCTTCGCCAAGGCATTCAAGACGCAGCCTAGAGAAGCCACAAGATGCCTTCGCTACACTTACAACAATCGATTCCATGGCTCGAAGTTTCACTACCATCCAATGCATCGCTCCACCAGCCGACAAAGACCTTTTGCCCACCGAGGAAGAGGACTCTCCCGAGCTTACGATCGTGAACTTGTGCAAGGCGATGGACTATGCCTATGGAAACGCTCTAGACGACTGCTGCATCAGCCAAGACACCTACAAGAGGTGGAAGAAAGGTCAAGGTCAGGAAGAAGAGCTAGCTTGCTACAAGGCTTCATGAGGGTAGCTCTAGTGAGCAGTGATTATACCCCAATCACCCCTTAGTTGTTTCCCATATTGTAACCATTAGATGCTAATTATGAGCTATCGTTACCATTGTGATAGCCATAACCAAAGAATAAAATAAAATAAAATAATAAAAGAATTATTTTAGAAAATTTTGGCTCTTTGTCTTGTGATTGTTCTTGGGCTAATTAGATTTACCCCTTTAGAGCTTTCGTTCTATCTCTCTCTTCTAAAATCCTTAGAAACATCTAGCAGATGGTGACCACCTGCATCGGCAAAGGGCAAAGGTTTCAAGGCCGTGGGAACGAGAACGCCGATTATCGTGAAAATCCCGCCCAGCAGCCCACCACCTCCACCAACCAAGAGCCTAGTCAAGGCCAATTAATGGCCCACCAGACGATATGATGAGTTTGTCGCTCAATCACTCGCCAGCTGCTCGTAACGCAAGCCGCAACCCACGCCTCCACCTCCACCCCCACCTCCGCAAAAGTTGTCAATGTCGGAGTTCATGAGGATGCGCCTCCGACGCTTCTCAGAAGATCAACCTATGGATGCCGACGATTGGCTTCGTGCCATAGGGAAGAAGTTGGATATTACTCGGTGCTCGGATCGCGAGAGGGTACTTTTCGCCGCCACCAACTCGGTGGTCCCGCTTGAGTGGTGGGACAACCTCTGATCACCCATGCCAACGCCAAGCTATCACTTGGGAAGAGTTTGTGCGAGCCTTCCGTCATGCTCACATTCCAAGTAGGTCGATGGCATTGAAAAGAAGGAATTCGCGACTTCGCCAAGGCAACCGCCAGGAGCGAGTACCGCATAAGTTCAACCAAATTTTGCTCGCTATGCCCCGCATGACGAGCGAGAGATGAAGATAGGCGTGAAAAGTTTATGGAAGGATTGAATGATGAGATATCTGTCCAACCGATTTCTCAGACTTCACCGACTTCCAACAGCCAGGACAAGGCACTTCGCCAGAAGGCAAACATATAGAGATGGAGAACTGCAGCGGAGGATGGCCGCCGAGAGGTTCAACTCGAGGGCAACCCAAACCTCGCCTCACTCAACCTCAACCCCGCAGCGGGAAGATTTCACCACCACACCCGTAGCTTCAACACCAAAGGCAACGCGCCAACACTTTCTAATCCACAACTCGCTCATAGGAGGCCCAAATCAAGAACTCTTCAGAGATTACTTGCTATCACTCGTCAGAGAAGGGACACTTCGCCAATAGGTGTCCTAAGAAGTTACTCCCACCGCCTAAACCCGAGTCCAAGCTATCGCGTAACCTCCGCCGCCACGAAGACAAATCAAGATATCGAAGGGACGTGAACCACGCCACTACAGAGGAAGCTCAAGCAAAGACCGATGTCGTTCTTGGTACGCTTTCTTATTAATTCAAGACCAAAGATCACCCTATTTGATTCCGAGCATCACATTCCTTTGTTTCCAATAAATTTGTGGGAAAATATGGGTTACCTACCTCCTCTTTAGTTAACCCCATGATAGTCCACTCCTGCTCGTAAATGAGAACCGCTCTCTATGCCCAAACCTTACCCTTGAAATATCCGAGTACCTTTTCTAGCTTAACTTGATAGTCCCGCAATTTCAAGGTCTCGATGTGATTCTTGGAATGGATCAAGCTAGCCAAGAATCGTGATGATAGATCGTGCGAATAGATCTATCACCCTCACCAATGCACAAGGAGAATCAAGAGAATTCGACTCCAAGTCTTCTAACGGAGGAAGTTCCATCCCGACCAAATTTTGAAGGAAATAAAACTTGAAGACATACCAGCAGTGCAAGAATACCCAGATGTTTTTCTCGATGAGTTACTCCATGCCACCGGATAGGACGTAATGTTCTTAATTGACTTAGTCCTGTGGACCGCCTCCAATCTCAAAGCGACCCTGCTGAATGCCGCCAATGAGCTAGCGTAATCAAGAAACAAATTGAAGAACTAAGGAGCAAAGGTTATATCCCACCAAGTTCATCACCTTGGGGAGCACCCGCATTATTTGTCAAGAAGAAGGACAATAGTATGCGAATGTGTGGGATTATAGATCGCTCAATGAGGTGACGATCAAGAACAAGTATCCGCTACTCAGATTGATGATCCGCTCGATCAATTGAAGGGAGCAAGCATCTTCAAGATCGATCTACGATCCGCTATCATCAACTAAAGATCCGCCGAAGATATCCCAAAGACCGCCTTCACGCACCAGATATGGGTTGTATGAATTTATCGTCATGTCTTTCGGTTTGACAAACGCCTCGCATTTATGAATATGATGAACAAAGTGTTCATGGAATTCTTGGACAAGTTTGTGGTTGTTTTCATCGATGACATTCTCATTTATTCAAAGGATGAAGAAGAACACGAGAAGCACCTAAGGATGATTTTGGAGAAACTCAGAGAACACCAGCTTTTACGCCAAATTCAGAAGAGCGACTCGCTAAAGCAAGTGGCCTTCCTTGGTCATATCAGACGTTAGGAGGAGTTATCAGAGACCCAAACAAGGTCGGCCGCTATGGATTGGAAGCAACCAAAGTCCATCACGTAAGTAAGGAGTTTCCTTGACTAGCTTATTATTACCGCAGTTCATTGAAGGATTCTCCAAGACAAAGAAGGCCTATGACACAACTTCAAGAAGGAAAAGAAGTTTGAATGGACAGATGCTCGCGAGAAGAGTTTCTAGGAGTCAAGAAGAGTTTAGTTTCGTGACTGTGCTAGTATTACCCGATATTCATAAGGACTTTGAAATCTTCTGCGACACATCTCGACAAGGTCTTGATGTGTCCCGATGCAGAAGGCAAAGTCGCGGCTTATGCATCCCGCCGCTTAAGGCCACACGAGGAAATTACCCAACTCATGATCTCGAAGTTAGCAAAGAATTGTGCATGCTTTGAAGATCTCGCGGCATTACCTCATTGGTAACCGCTAGAGATTTTCACGATCATAAGAGTCTCAAATACATCTTTACCCAATCAACTCAACCTCCGACAGAGAAGATGGTTAGAGTTGATAAAAGATTATGACCTCGAATTCATTATCATCCGTGCAAAGCAAATGTTGTTGCAGATGCCCCGAAAGCGTAAAGGCGACAGCAACACCATTTTGGTTCGTAATAATCACCGTAATTATATAAAGAATCAAGCACTTGAACTTGGAGATTGTCAAACAAGGCTATGTGAATGCTTTGGAAGTTCAACCCACTCTTCGTGGTCGATCGGGAAAAAAAGCTAGAAGACGCATTTACATCAAGGAAATCAAGAAGAATATGAGAAAAGGCAAAGCCCTGTGATTTTTGAGGATGAACAAGGAACAAAGGTGGTTTGGAGATCGCATATGTGTGCCCAACCATCAGAGATAAAACAATGATCCTAAAGGAAGCTCACGATCGCCATACTCCATCCATCCCTAAGCACGAAGATGTACCAGATCTCAAGGAGAAGTATCGGTGGGTCAAGATGAAGCGAGAAATCACCGAAGTTCGCCGTTGTAGATGTTTGTCACGAAGTCAAGGCAGAACACCAAAGACCACCGGTCTCAAGGTAACCATTACCAATTCCCGAATGGAAGTGGAGGAAGTTGGTATGGATTTCATCACCGACTCCTAGGACCCAAGCAGATGTGATTCCATCTCGGGTGATAATTGACCTGTTAACTAAAGTAGCTCACTTTATTCCAAATAAGACCACTTACGTATGTACCATTAGCGTAATTGTATATGGCCAAGATTGTCTGCTCACACGGAGTACCCAAGAAGATCGTGGTCTCGATAGAGGCTCTCGCCACATCAAGATTCCGCAGAGTTTGCACGAAGCTTTGGGAACAAGACTCAACTTCAAGATCGCTTATCACCCACAGACAGACGGCCGACCAACGTGTCAACCAAGTTCTTGAAGACATGCTTCGAGCCTGCGGCCTTAGATTATGGGAAAGTTGGGACAAGAATCGCCTATATGCAATTCTCAGACAACAATAGTTACCAAGCCACCCACAGATGTCTCCATTTGAAGCTTTGTATGGTAGAAAATACGTAACCCCGCTTCTTTGGGATGAAGTAGGGGAGCATCAATTCTTTGGACCGAATTGATAAAAGAAGTCAAAGCAAGGTAAAGGCGATAAGGAACGCTTGAAGGTGGCTCAATCTCGACGTAAGAGTTATACCGATAACCGCCAAGAGAATTAACCTTGAAATAGGAGACTTTGTTTATCTCGTGGTTACTCCACTTCGAGGGTAAAAGGTTCCGGACCAAGGGAAAACTTGCACCTAGATTTGTGGGACCTTACAAGATTTTGGCCAAGAGAGGTGAAGTTGCATATAAACTTGAACTTCCAACCTCCTTGACAAAGAATCCACGACGCCTTCCACGCCTCTCAACTCAAGAAGTGTCTCCGAAAGTGCCGCAGAAGAAACACCCCTTGAGAACATAGACCTTCAGGAAGACCTCACGTACGTAGAGCAGCCAATCAAGATTCTCGATGTGGCAGAACGAGTCACCAGAAGCAAAGTCATCCGCTCATGCAAGGTTCAAGGAGCAATCATTCGTAAGAAGAAGCCACCGGGAGCGAGAAGAAGATTTGAAAGCCGAGTATCCCCACCTTTTTGCTAATTCAAGTCTCAATCTCGGGTCGAGATTCCCTTTAAGGGGTAGGTTTGTAACACCCAAAATTTCAATTTCGAGAAAATTCAAAACTTATTTATTTTGGTAGATTTTCCAATTTTCTAAAGCTCTTATTATTAACCTTAAAGCTAAAACAAATTTAACTACAAAAACTATTACTAAGTTTAAGTTGAATTATTTTATTTAAGTCCAAAATCCTTCTAGGAATTTCTGTGAATTTTTCTAGAATTTTTGGGATTTATTTGCTATTTTCTAAAGCCCTTTTAATTATCTAATTAAAACAATTGGAAAAAATCAAAGAAAAACCCTAAACAAAGAATGGGCTTAAACTTGCCCTACCAAACCACCTCAAAGACGCTGCTATTTCCGGCGGCCCAATTTCAAGGCTTCTTTTCGTTATGCACTGCTGATTACAATCCAACGAATCGCACTCACCCTCTCCTTTCCTATTTCACGCCATCGACGCTGGGCCCGCCTGCGCGTCTTCAACCTCGCCTTCCCTTCCTCGCGCTTTCCTTTTTTTTCACCGTGTCCGCCATGGCCGGTTTCCAAAACTTGCCAAACGCTGCTCAACCGACCGCATCCCCGTGATTGACACGCGATTCAATTCTCGATCTCCTCCGCCCGACACGGCCTCCCCTTTCCATCCGCGAGCCCCGAATCCTCTTTTTCGCCGCCGTCAGACGCAACCTTCTTGCCCTCCACGCCGATCCGCCACGCCGCCTCTATAAATAGGTGCTCCGGTGCGCCTTCACAAAGAACCCAACCACCACCCACATCCCTCCTCTTCGCCAGAGCACCCGGAATTTGAAGTTCGTCACGACGGCCCGGTTTTTCGGGTTCCGCCGTCCCTCGCCGACGCCCGCCTCAAAGATCTTCACCAACAGCTCATGACGCCACCGCGAACACATTGCGCCCAACCATTCCTCGAGAACCCCGAGCCTTCGCCGCCGACCTCAAGATCGCCGCCGCTTAAATCTCACCGGCGACGACCAATTAGCCTCACCCCGCCGCTCCAAGACTTTGACGATTTCGAAGAGGTAGATCCTTCAGAGGGTTTAGAATCTCAAGACTTCAACGAAGGCAAGTTACATTCTTGACCATCTTGATCCCAGTATTTCAAAGTTAAGTAATTCTGTTTTTAAAGTTATTATTGCATGCATATTTTTATCCAAATATTTTAAATTCCTGTTTTAATTCTTAGTTATGCCAATTCCTTTGTATAGCCAATATTGATGTTTGGAATGCCATGCCCTTGTCACCTTAGTAAAATAATTAAGGTAATTATGCTTAGTCATTGCTTAGACCAAAAGATGATTTGGGGAATTTTTGCCAAAATACAAAGTTGTTTTGAAAATGAATCTATGGTATTGCTTTTACCATAGATGTTTGCAAAACGTTTTGCCAAAGAAAAGTAAATGAAATTGGTTTAGACTTGGGTGAATTGATTGTTGGTGGGTGCAAGTTCATGCACGGCTCAATACAAAGAATGGTTGAGACCTGTGGTTTGTTTTGGAAGTCGCCTACCATGTAAGGACCGGTCTCATGTCATGGATGTTAAGCCAAACTCGCACCACCACAAGTCCGAATGGGACAGACTTGGCCAATAAGCTATATTATCTCACCATGTTTATGTCTTAGAAAGATGTGGGAGTCGTGAAGACTTATTGATGATACCCACATGGCGCAAGAGGGGTAGTCGCTTGCGCGAAGCCTTCGACACGTAAACCTTAGCGCATAATTATGTTGAAATAATGTAGGGTAAAGGCCTCGTGATAGTCGCTTAGTCGCACGCCTACTAAGCGCAGTATTGGCCGACATAATAAGCAAACTATCTCTTGTGGGTAAAGCTGCACCAACTCGCAGAGTATTAATCTATTCAATAGCCGTGTCCACTGGTCATGGACATGCTTAATGTGGCCACCGGGTTAGTCTCGGTTTTGTTTGAAAAGACTTTGTCACCGGTTTATGAAAATGGGATTGGGCGTAAGCTTCGGTGTAAGGGGTAGTCCTTCACCATTTGTGTATGGAGGTTCATCCTACACTTGACATTGAGAAATTGAAATATGATTTTGATCTTCTTGAATTCTAAAATGGCCTTGGAAATTACTAAGAGTATTTAAACCGAAAATGCTTCCTTATGCAAATAAACCCCGCCATTACCCTTTGCTCACTTTATGCATGCATTCAATCACATTTTACTGGTGTAACTTGCAAGCACAAGGGTAGTGCTTACTCTTCTTTGTCAATAATCTTTATTCAGAGAAGACTTCTATCAGACGGTGAGGACATCGATGTTAGGCCACGCCCCTGCATTTATTGCCTCGTGGCTAATCGCTGGGTCTACTACTACTATTTTATTTCATTGTTTTACTTTATTTGGCCTCAGTCCGATTGTATTAAACTCAATAATTATTAATAAAATGCGTGATATGTTTTGATTATCACTTTTGTTTAACTGTGTACACTAGAAATCCTGGACTAGTGTATGAACACAGAGAATTCGGGATCCTTCGCTCCCGGGTTCGACATACCACCTTGATTGTATCGAGCGTAAGAGTGCTGAAGCTCTACTTCATGGTCACAGTAGCACATTTGATTGCCTCCTACATGTGGTGCGCGCCATGACCGAGGACGCGAGGGCTGCAATTAGGACCATAACTTGTGGTCACCACAGCGACGTTCATGCACAGCATCGAGGACACCGAGGGCACCCTCTACCCTCCACCTCAAGACTTCCCTCGGACCGCCCTCGAGACGTCTGTCAGACTCTAGGAGTCGCCAGAGCTACTTGCCGCTCAAATTTCGACACGCCTCGGGCCACAGCTATGTCATCTATCTCCCGGTTGTTGTCATTAATACTTGTCTATACACTCCATTCAAACATATCTAACATTACCATTTGTTCTTGTAGCACTTGCAAGGGGACAACACTCTACTTCAGCTGTCGTCGTCACGGAGGGAGGCGCAACACTTGCGTAGGACAACACTGCTCACCGCCGTCGTCATGGAGGGAGGCGAGCACGCGGCGAGGACAACACTCGCTTCACCGCCGCCATCACGGAGGAGGCGCAAAGATACAACTTCCTCGCCGACGCGACATTGTTCCACTACGCACAAGGACTTTACGCCGCAGTACGAGACGACAAAGTTGGGGTCATTGGTGCATGGCATTCAGTCGCACGTGCGGGAGCGCGACCAGTGGTTCGGCGAGACGTACGAAGGGTACATCGTGCAGCATTACGTCACAGACTGGCCAGGAGGATCCTCGTCCACACAACAACCTACTCAGGTACGCTTTAACGTAGTTACAGCAATTTTCCCGTTGCATAAAACCATGGACTAACTCACCAAGTACCCTTACCGCAGGATGAGCACGAATGGATCGACAGACTGCTCAGCTTTGAACCGAACACCTACACTGCGACGCCTCCCACGAAAAACCCCTACTACGGCTTACGAGACGTATGCCGCTCCCCTGACAGGTTCACCTTCCCTGAGGATCAGCTACGCCGTCCGGGCAAGCAACGGGACGATGTACCATAAGTAATGTCATGGTCGTATAATGCATGTTATGTAATATCATTGTGTATTGTGCCATTGTGATTTATGTAGTGTTAGTGTGCAATACGACATTGTGATTTATCGACAAAAAATATTCTCTGAAATATTCAGTAAAATGACAACTCTACCTCTCGCTTTTTATGTACTAAACTTAAAAGACCTGACGCAACGCTGCCACACGATTCCTCCTCGGGCCCGCTACCTCGCGGATGCGAATTTCCTTCAACGCTGCCACACGATTCCCCTCGCCCGCCACTCGCGGACGCCGAATTTACTTCAACGCCGCCACACGATTCTCCTCGTGCCCGCTACTCATGACGTGAATTTCCTTCAACGCCGCCACATGGTTCCTCCTCGCTCAAGCTACTCATGACGCGAATTTCCTTCAACCCAATTGCAATTCAGCCGCATGCTATATATGGATGCTTTGGCTACCATTCACCTCACTCTTCATTTGCTCTTCTCCTTTCTTCCAATCTTAGACGGGGTGTCTTCGGCCTCATCTAACTTTCGAGTGAGCAGACAATTACAATCACTGCGGCAGCAGCTGGTTTGCCCTCGTTGCAGTGATCCGGTGAAGGTGTTCACCTCGCACACGCCAACGAATCCATCCCGAGTGTTCATGAAGTGTTCAAATCTTACGGTAACTTGCGCCTAATCATCCCGAATGAATTCCATTCGAAACAGCATGTTGTTTTTTCTCACTTGAAGCTGCAATTCTTTTTCAGAGCACAACATATAGGTTTTGGCAGTGGGCTGAAGAAGCTGTCCCAGTGGTTCGAGATATTGCAATGCAAATTGCTGCCTTGCAAGATGACTCTCGTGGTGTTGTCAAGATTTCGGCCCAAGGGCTCAATTGTCCCACCCACCAACGCAGTAATGAAGAGAATAGACTTAAAAGACTGGATGAAAGGATGGAAAGAGTTGAGAACATGCTTCATAAATTAGTTAAGCTAGTTAGTTTTGCGGTCTTTCTTCTATTAGTTCTTGTTGTTGCCAAGTAGAAGTTCAATTGTAATGAGATTTAATGTCCACTCTTTATGTATGCATCGCAGTCCATTATGAATGAGAATAAACCAGTAACATTACGTACCCATGAATGAGTTTGTTCAACGTGTATCGACGCCTATAACTTAAAGCACGCGACACATCGATGCAACATGTCAACTCCATAAAAGGCAACCGCAATGACGCGTTTACCATTTAGTTACATGCTTTAGGAGATTGAACATAAGTGCATACAGAAGGGGAGACTACCGAGTTATAAGCTTCTCCGCCTGTGCCTAATAGTAGAAGGTGCCTCTCACTACCCACATAGAGTGTTCTACAGGGGGCGCCTCGGACGTGGCTGGTCGTCGTTGTAGTGGAACGCACATATGCAGTTAGGGTTCGCGCAGCAGCATGTGGGATCATAGGAACTTCCTATGTTCACAACCTCTTCAAGGTTCTCTCTACACAAGATCCGCTTGTCGGAGGTCATCATTTTCCTCTTTGAGATTGTCAATCCGTGCTTCCAACTCAAAGATTCGGTCCCACAATCTATCCACGACATCACAACATGTCGCTCATGGGGAGGATCGATCCAAATGAAAAAGCCGCATTTCGCCATCTCGCCAGAAGGGACGGTTAGCATAGAGGTTGTATTAGCAGTAACATGAAACAAACTATTTGCTAATTGTACCCCAGAGTGTGGGCATCGGAAGAAACATCGTCCGCCATCGAAAGGGTTGTCCAAGACCTGCACGACAGCGTCCTCCCTGTGTCCACATTTCGGCCATATTGGTTGAGCACGCTTGTTCAGCATCAACCGGTAGTTAGGGCCGATGTCCTCCCTCCTTTCTAGGGGAAGGTCTTGCTTCGACGACCCCGGTTGGACTAGTCCCTAGGCGTCTTCCATCGTATGTTACTGTAAGACGAAGAAGGTTCTTCTTCCTACGGTTTCAAGGGTCGAGTGATCCTACTTTCAGAGCGTGAGGCGTGCATTTTATAGCCCGTGGGGGAAGGCCAATAAAGCGAGTAATGTATTAGCTTGCAGATGACAAGACCAGACGGGGCTAGCTGCTTTTTGTAGAGACAAGACCATACGAGACAGTTTTGCGCAGTGATAAGACCAAAGGAGACACCTTTGTGCAGTGAAAAGACCACACATGGCAGCTTTGCGTAGTGATAAGACCAAAGGAGATAGCTTTGCGCAGAGACAAGGCCACACGGGGCAGCTTTGCGCGGTGATAAGACCAAAGGAGACAGCCATGCACAGTGACAAGACCAGACGAGGCACTTTTGCGCAAAGGACAAGACCACACAGCAGCTTTGCGCAAAGGATAAGACTAAAGGAGACACTTTTATACCAGGACAAGACCACACGGGCAGCTTTATGCAAAGGACAAGACCACACGGGCCAACTTTATGTAGTGATAAGACCAAAAGAGATAGCTTTATGCTAGCTTTAGGGTTTAGGTTTAGGTTAGGCTTTTCAGATCGACTAGACAATCCCGACCGCCACGCCAGCTTTTAAGACAAAAAAGACAAGACTCTGCAAAGAAAGACGTGACAACACTCTGCCTCACCAACTTTTCAAACCGATAAGACAGCATTCTGCAAAGCAAGATATGACTTCTCTCTGCAAAGTAAGACATGACAACACTATGCCTCGCTAACTTTTCAGATCGACATGACAACACTCTACCTCCTCAGCTTTTCAGAACTAAAAGGCATGACTCTGCATGAAATTAATCACACCATACCAACACTGGGGTTTATAAAAGGGGGTTGAACCAAACCCAACACTACACAACACTACACAACCAAACCCAGCACTACACAACCAAACCCAACACTACACCAGAGCTTCCTTCACCACGCCGGGATGGACGACAGGCAGAGGCAATGGGACCGGATCCGTGAACTAGCAAGGGCTGCCGGGGAGGAGGACAACCGAGCAAGGGCTACTAAGGCCCGGGTCGAACAAGAGATGCGTGCTTACATGGCATGCCTTCGTAATGAAGCCTCCCGTAGCAAAGAACCCCGCCCCGTAGCAAAGAACCCCATGTCAACGCTCCAATCGAAGGCTTGCCACAACACCCGCCCGAGGGGAGATGCCGCCCCTCTGTTGGTGTAGGGACAGATGCAAGTTCTTCAAGTCCAAGCATCCACTCAGCCTGGGCATGCGTTACTGGGGTTGCGCGAACTACTCCAATGACTATCCTGACCGACGTCGGGACACGAGCAGCTATCGGCGGCCCAGTAAGGACCAAGCATAGCAGGTTCCCATACTATTTCTCTTTCAAAGTACGCACTAACAACCTCTCCCGTCTACCTGTAGTCCCCGGATCCACTATGTGGCTACCGCAAGTGGATCGACCACGAGATCCACCTACATGACCAGTGGTCTCTCGACATGGACGAGTGGCATGAACAAAGAGACCGTGAGATCCTAGAGGAGCAACGCCGCAACGACGAGCACAACGAGCGCATACGTCGGGAGACGCAAGCTCATCTGGAGGCGTGCAGGCGCAGGGAGCGCGAGGCTTGCAAGAGGGAGCGCAAGAGAAAGAGGAAAATTGTGGCCAAGGCCAAAGAGGCCGACGAGGAGTTCAACACCGAGCTAGCAAGGAAGGGAAAATGGCCCCGGTCCACGCAGTAGGTCAGGTCATTCCGTAGTAGTCCCCCGTCCTACCCGCCATGTTTTTTTACTATCCCCTAAAGGCATGTATACTTATATGGTCCGGATGCTTGGGTCGCAGTGTACCGTAGTAGTAGCGAGGATGACTAAAGCAATTAGCCGAACCATCATGCCATGTGACTACGTGTAACGTGCTTCTGTCCGCGGACTCTAATGTAGTTCTAGTTCCGTGTCTCCGCTAAGCCATGAAAACAAGCCTATATTGCAAGTATGCCTCTTCTAGTGGAATCCCAGAAAGAACCATTCGCACCAACATCGAATCCTTCATGTTTTAGGGCATCTTCATAATCACAACAAGCGTTCTCAGCCTCTTCAATCATATTCTGTATAAGCTTCATAAAGTACTTCATCGACTACCTTCCTATATACGCGTATACATTCAGACGACTTCATCGAGGAGAGACTCCATGTTTTAGGGCATCTTCATAATCACAACAAGCGTTCTCAGTCCCTTTAATCATATTTTGAATAAGCTTCATAAAGTACTTCATCGATTTATTCGGCTATATACGCCAGATACGCTCGCATAACTTCATCGAGGAGAGACTCCAATAGTACTGGTGCCTTTTTATCCCACTTATAAAAGACAACAAGTATTTTAGCAGACAAAGTTTGCTTGGACGACATCCTTAAGGTTATACCTCGTCTGATATGCTTATCAATCATCCTTTCTGAACGAATAAAATAATAGAAAAATTACAGAAGCAATAACACTGTGACGGGAGGCTCCACAAAAAGTTTCATAATTTTATAAACTCATTTGCTATATTTTGAAATTACTACAAACAGCGCTGAAACCGCGATGAAACCCTGATTTTGCAGAAAAGGAAGCCCTAATTTACAAACATCGGTGTCCATATTTCTTAATGAATGTTTTTTTTACAAATATCAGTGCCCGTTGAAACCCTAATTGAAATGATTGAAAAAATTTCGTATTCGTAAAAGCACTAACCCGAACGAAACCCTAATCCATCCTACTGGAAACCCTAATCACGCTAATCATCACCGAAACCCTCATCGGTTTTTTTTTTCCTAATCGGGGCAATGCTGCAATGGCCGGCGTCATCAAGGGCGGCGACTGGTGCCGTGTCGTCGGCTAGCAGTGCTTGTCGCCGCGTCTTCGCAACGCTCGATTTCTCGTTCTTCCGAAAAGGACAGAAAGAGTGCTCGCCGGGTCCCACACCACAAAGAGTACTGTGAGGAGGCCAAATTTGAAAAATTCGGGTTATAGAGGCTACTTCTGGAATTACGGTGGTCTACAGAGCCATTATTGTCCAAAATTCTTCCTTCCCTACCACTCTTGTCTAACCTCCTCTTGCCTCCAGTCTCCCCCATCGCTGGAGCCTGGAGCCATGGAGATGGCGAGGAAGCAACCACTCGTGCATGAATCTTGAAAAACCTATCTCCCTCCTCACCCAACCCGGCAACCTGCCACCGGCCACTGCCGCCATATCTGGCCAAGGACGACGGAATCTAGAAACGATAGCCTCGGCAGCCTCCGGAGCATGGAGCCCACGCGGACGGAGAGCTTATCCCCATCAGGAGGACGCACCGACGCCTCCCGTGTTCGTCCGCGTTCTAGGCTTTGCCCACTACCTCTACGGGCGCCTGGCCTCCATGGACCGCCGCCCCTCGACCGTCGCCACCCACGCCGCCGCCGGCCTCTATGGCCTCCTCCAGGAGATTGGGGAAGTAGCCAAGTAGGAGATTTGAGAAGAGTTGGTGGGGAAGGGTAGTAGGAATATTTGGGTTGTTTCAAAATTCGTGCTACTGATTGGTGGCGCAATTGCTTTTTTTTAGAACGTGGGAATCTAAAAACGCAAAAATAGGAAAAATAGAAATGATACGCTGAGGACGTCTGATACTAAGGCTCCTGCCGTACGCTTGTATCCGCCATCCATTTGTCTCAATCCAACGAACGCGAATGCCCCCACATGGCTGCAGACGCGAAGCTTCGGCTCTTCCCTAACATATACAGAGCTCTGATCCACTCGCTCCTCTCATCCACTCGCTCTTATCCCCGTCGCTCTCCTTGCTCCTCTCATCCACCTCATCTGACTCCCTCCGCATCTCGCCCAGCGCCACCCTTGCCTCGCCGACCAGCCGTCCTCTTCACCACCGTTGTGCTGCCCGCGCCCACACCGCCCGCCCCGTCCACCACAGTGTCCTCCTCCCTCCCGCCCCCAACGCCGCTCCATCAGCACCACCAGCCATTGCCGCCGCCACAGCAGGCTGCTTCGATGAGGGCTCTGCGGGTGCGGCGCCCTCCGTGCTGGCCTGTCTCTGCGCTGGTGCGGTTCATCCGCCAGGAGGTCGACCCAGGGGACCGACAAGATCTCCGTCTCCGCCCGATCTGTGTCATCACCACGCCCCCCTCTGATATGTTGTGGCCTGAGTAAAAAGTTGTTGCAACCGTGCAAAAAAATGTTGCACACGAGGGGGGGGGATGTTGCATACGAATTATGAGATGTTGCATCTTTTTTTTTTGATATGTTGGTGTCCTCCGGATGGTTGATAATGTTACATATGATTGTTGCATATGATTCTGAGATTTTTTTGATATTTTTTTATAAGAATTCAGAGATTCTGAGACGATGTTGCATGTGATTGTTTGATATGTTGCACCAAGTGAGAAAAAGTGTTGCACAGTGCATTCCTTTGTGTTGCATTTCTGATGTTTTTTTAGATGAGATGTTTCACGGTGATGTTTGCCTCCTCGCCCTGCGCCCCTCGTCTCGGCCAGATGCACAAGCTCGACTCGACCTCGGCCTTGGCAAGGGTGGAGGAGGGACTCTGAGTCGCCTGTGGGAGCGAGCGGAGGAAGCGGCCTCAAGATCCCTACAATCAAGGCCAGACTATTTTGAGCTAATGTTGCATATGAGTGTTTGATATGTTGCAACAATAGGAAGAAAATGTTGCACTACTCTTACTAACATGTTGCATCCGGACTGGACCGTACAGTGGGAAGGATCCCACCGTACGCCCGAGCCTAAGTTGTTCCCAAAAATATAGGATTGAAATGTCATGGCTTATTGAATCTTTGCTTAAAAGAAGTGTTTAGATTTTTCATAAGAAAAACATAGGAATTTTAAGATTAGATGTTACTTGGTTAGAGAGAGAGGGAGTGGAGAGAGAAAGAGAGAATGCATCGGACTTCTCAAAGGAAAATAATATGAGGTTTAAGGTCGTGTTCATTTCCCAATGGAACTAGGGGTATACAAATACTTGTCACAAGAATTTGACAACTTTATTCTTATATTCTAAACAACCCTTGTAGGAAAAAAAAACCCCAAGGATTATAATCCTCCAAAATTCCTTTGAAACTCCTTCGATCCAAATAGGCTCTAAATTGGGGTCTCTAGTGGAGGGGTTCAAATGTTCAATGCCCTCATCCAGACATTTTTCTCGCAAATGCTGTAAGCCACAAAATCTCGCTAGCATGCATGTCCCTTAATTTGCAAAAATACACCTATCAATCATCCGCTAGTTGAATGCAACACTCCAGCCAACATTTAGCCTGGAATGTTAAAAAACTACTGTAACAAACTACTTTATTTCTACGTTCTATAAAAATTTCAACAAGCTCTTCAACATCACTTATGCTAGCACAATTTAACCAGCACAAGCTACACTTAGCCAAGCTAATAGTCACCATATAGGAAAATAAAAGAGTCTAGGCAATTATCTAAAACATGCTCATCAAGTAACTGATCAAAATAAATATTTCAACATAGTGAGAAGAGTTCCTTACTAGCTGTAAGTGTTTTCTTAAGGATCTATACAAAGTTTTACTTGGATGAAAGTCTAGACAGAATACTTGAACTATTCTATCGTGTAATAGCTTAATATATCATGAACTAAGAGTTAAAGCATAAGCAATAACATCCACAAGAATTACTTGATCACTCCGATTACAAATAACTCAATCATCGCGAAGGATGAGCATAATCTTAGAAAAGAAGTAATAGCATGTTCATTTTAATTTAAGCAAGTGTGCTATCTTTATTTGTCATAGGTAATCTTGAGTGAAGTGCACCAATGATCTACCCCTTCCCATACATGCCGCTTTCGCTGGGAGTACCTAAAGCAACATCAACAACAAGAGTGAGTCCTCGACTCAGCAAAGCACAAATAGTGTAATAGACAAACATCATGAATCAATAATGAACATAGCACAATTCTCATATAACCATCGACAACGAATGCATAATTAAATCTCGTCCACTTTCATGCAATGCAAATGTCAAGAATGCATCTCTCTTTCTTCTTTGCAATTACCGGTAATGCAGAATAGTGCATCTGTCGATGCATACTCAAGCTTGTGCCTTCTAGCACAGGGACCTCAAGCCCACACTCCACAAATGTGAGGACCTCATGCCCGTCCAATACATGACGGGGACCTCAAAAGAATCATTCTTGGCTACCACGTAGTCCAAGACTCAAGGATATATGCTCTGATGCAAATAAGCATAATAACCTTAATCGAACATGAACAAATATTTTCCAGCAACAAAACCATGAATAAAATTCATACAAGTAAAACAATAACAATTTTCATGAATTTCATTTTCTCATATGCTACCCTCTAGTTGTACTTACCTCAACCGTGCGATGGGTGACGACGGGTAGAGTACTCTAACCCCGGTTTCTCACCACCACCTGGTGTTCGTAAAACATACAAAGAATACCATCCGAAAGCATACAACATAGCAATAAAGCTATGTTGGAACACTAGTGACTTATCGACCAACACATGTATTGATTGATCACCATGTTTCGTCGGTCATGGATATAGGGATATCGAATCAATAATGTGAACACATGTTAGAGAACATGGTGTTGGATTTTCCCACCTTGATGAGCATGTTATGATTTTTTGTGTCATCAGTTGGTCTCAAGCAATGATTATGTATAATCCTTAGTCCTGAGATCAGTATGGTTTCCTACATGTGTAATAGTACACTTAGGGGTTGCCAAACGCTACTTCGTAACTGGGTAGTTATAAAGGTAGCTTTCGAGTATGCTATGAAACATGCGATGGAATGTGACTGGTCGGATATGGGATTTGCCCCTCCTAACCTAACAGGAGAGATATCTCTGGGCCCCTCGATGTGGTCAAATAAAGAAAGTGCAGGGCTGTGCCACTAGTGGTCGAAGAGTCGACCATATGAAGTTATCCAACACTTGATCGAGAAAGTATTGAACAGTCCATGAATGACATAGCATCTCACCTGGATTTCAACCAGATATCGTGAGGCAAAGGGAGAATACACGAGAAGGTCGTTCAGTTTGATCAGATACAGATTATTTGTATGGAGATACGAGCTGGTCGTAGACTAGTCGAACATAATCGCTAAGTGGTCGAAACCTGGTCGTAAGGAGGTACAAACTGGGCGAGACCAAAATATGAACTGGTCATACAGAGATACTAGCTGGTCGTTAGTGATAAGGACTTGGTTGTAGATTATATTGTATTAAGGTTCATCCGATATAATTTATATGTATTCGGGAATCGTTATGTCCTACTTGGAACCGCTAACAACTCGTGGTCAGAAAAGGTTTCCGAGTCACAACCGATTACGTATGAACCTATAGGGTCACACACTTAACGAGTTGGAACAAACGTGTTCGAATAGGATCTGTCATCAGCTTTATATAAGGAGGTGCATGAGGCTATTGGGACATATGTGATAGACCACGTGAGTTGCTCCACCGAAACCCTAGCCGCCATCTTCTTGAGAGAGCCATACTCTGTGAGTTGGTGCTAGCACACCGGTGTGTGGTGTTCCATCCTTGGACGGGTGGATACCGTAGAGGCGCTTGTTGGAAATATGCCCTAGAGGTAATCATAGAGATGATTATATTTCCTTATGTTCATAATATTGGATAAAATGTTATCTTGTTTCAAGAATAATATTGTTAATATTGATTATCAAGTATGTGACTTGATTGTGAAACTCTATATTTCTACGATAATTATTCTTATACGATCCCTAGTCGGAAACATATGAGGACACATATGAATAGACTAGCATATGTGTTGGTTGATGACTATGTTTCATGGGTCATGGATATGGAGATATCAAACCAATAATATGGACACATGTTAGAGAACATGATGTTGGATTAGACCCACCTTGAGACACTATTGAGATTGTTATGATTCTATGTGTCATTAGTTGGTCTCAAGCAATGTTGATGTATAATTCTTAGACCTGAGATTAGCATGATTTCCTACATATGTAATAGCACTCTTAGGGGTTGCCAAACGCTACACCGTAACTGGATAGTTATAAAGGTAGCTTTCGGGTATGCTATGAAACATGCAGAGGAATGTGACTAGTCGGATGTGGGATTTGCCCCTCCTAACATAATAGGAGAGATGTCTCTGGGCCCCTCGTTGTGGTCGGATAAAGAAAGTGCATGGCCATGCCACTAGTAGTCGAAGTGTTCGACCACGTGAAGTAATCCGACACTCGATCGAGAAAGTATTGAACAGATCCATGGATGACACAACATCTCACCGAGTTCAACCGGACATCGTGAGGCAAAGGGAGTATACACGAGTAGGTCGCTTAGTTCAAACAGTTACGCACTGGTCGTATGGAGATACGAGCTGGTCATAGACTAGTCGAACGTAGTCACAGGGTGGTCGTAACCTGGCCGTAAGGAATTACGAATCGGTCGTGACCAAATACTGAACCGTCAGATAGAGATAGGACCTGGTCGTAAGTGATGAGGACCTGGTCGAGATCATATTGCATTAAGGTTCGCTCGATATAATTTGTGTGTATTCGGGAATCGCTATGTTACGCTAGGAGCCGCTTTACTCGTCATCGGAAAGGGTTTCCGAGTCACAACCGATTACGCATGAACCTACAGGGTCACACACTTAACGGGTTGCAACAAACCAGTACGAATACGATTCGAAAAACATGTTTGGATAGGATCCGTCGCGAGCACTATACAAGGAGATGCATGAGGCTGTTGGGAGGTACGCGTGAATCACCATCGAAACCCTAGCCGCCATCTTCCTGAGAGCTCTGCCGTACGACTTGGTGCTAGTACACCGACGTGCGGTTGTTCCTTCCCTAGACGTGTGGATACCGTAGAGGCGCTACTGCGACTATTGCGCTTGAGGACGATCTGCGATCTTCACAAGGAACTACAGAAGTTGCTGGAGGAGACGATCGACTCGTGAGGACGCTGGACGATCGACTGCGACCGCTACATCAACGCGCTCTACGTTGGACCAGGCTGCTCCAACCCTTCTTCCGCTGCTCTGCGCGTCTGGTGGTAATGATCTGTGATCATCTACTTGCTTGGCTTCCTGGTTTGCGTGGTAGAAATTTTTGTTTGTAGCTATCGTAGCCTACCCCGCGACCCAACAGCGCTGCTGCGGTTGCTGCTGCGCTCAAGGACGATCCACGACTTTGCAAGGAACGTGATTGGTTGCTGGAGGAGACGATCCGCATCAAGGACAATCGACTATGCTGGACGATCGACTACGAACACTACATTGACATGCCCTATGTTGGATCAGGCTACTTCAACTCTTCTTCCGCTGCACTACGCGTCTGGTGGTAATGATCTATGATCTCTTACTTGCATGGCTTCCTGGTTTACGTGGTAGAATTTTTGAATTACCAGCTAGTGTAGCCTACCCGTATCCATTCAAATCGTTCACCACTTCTTCCGAGAAATCTGCAACAGCAGATGGAGTATGAGGTGTATTACCCTCGTAGGGCTGAAACCTATGATAGGTCAGATCTACCTACCACTGGGTATCATCGTGTACGATAGCCTTGTGACATCAACCCTTCTTTCCTGCAAAGAAGGCATCATGATAGTATTACTAGATGTCGAGCGTTTTCGCCTGGCCTTCGAGTAGTTCGTTGGCCACCGCGGTTTCGTCCAGTGAACATGGAGAAGGTTGACGGGTCACAAAATCCCATTGAGTTTCTTCAAATCTATACCATTGTTGTTCAAGCGGTAGGAGGAAGGGAGCATGTCATGGCCAATTATCTTCCTATTGTGCTCGAAGGATATGCTCGGTAGTGGTTGTTAAATTAGCCGTAGAGGTCGATTTACTCATGGCAGCACATCTGCGATCTACTACTAGCCAACTTTCAGGGTACCTACAACCGTCCCAGAAAGGAGGATGACCTGCACAGAATTCGACATAATTCTCACGAGACCTTGCGCTAGTTTATCAGGCGTTTCAGTCAGGTTCATAACTCAATTCCTGAAGTTTCTGACTCTTCTGTCATCAGAGCATTCAAGCAGGAAGTTCGCAGTAGAAGGATCATAGAGGATATCAATTTAAATCCTCCAGCTACCGTTGCCGAGCTCTTTGAGATGGCCGACCGTTATGCAACTACCGCAGAAGTGGTTGAATGGAATGGAACGATCGATCATGACGATAAGTACACTTGAGGAGCAGGCGAAGGTAGCAAGAAGAAAGATAAAAAGGCCAAGAAGCCCAAGAGCAAGACTAAAGGCCAAAAGCATCAAGTCAAAAGCTCTAAAGAAGTCTTGGCCGTGAGCGACAAGGAGCCTCGGAGCTCCAAATCATACTCCAACCGGGCAAATGCAAACGCCCTAAACAGAAGAATGACAAGCCTAGCTTGTGTCCTTTCCACAAAAAGGAAGGACACGACATTCGCAATTGCCGAGTTTTTCGGCGGAAACTCGAAGATTACTACACCGGCGAAGGACCACTTCCTACACTCGAAGAGGTGGGGCAAACAAGTGGTCAAAAGTAGTCAGATGACGATGAGGAGATGTCTTTTCAGTATCCAGAGCACACCATTGATTACATCTATGGAGGATCTTCGACATACAAGTCAAAACGTTAGCTCAAGGCTATCGAACGTGAGGTAAATTCCATTGACTCTCCTCTTATCAATAAAGTATCGAAGTGGTTGAAAATCACCATCTCTTTCGAGAAAGGTGATTGTACGATCCCTTCTACTCGACCTAGTCAATTTCTGATCATGGTCGAACCCACCATCAACAATCGTCGAGTAAATCGTGTGTTAGTTAATGGTGGGAGTTCGTTGAATATACTCTTTATGAGTGCCCTGGACGAAATGTAAGTTCCCAAGACAAAGATCAAACCTATACAATACTCATTTCTTGGGATCGTACTGGGTTTTTGGCCAAACCCACTGGTCAAGTGCCTCTTCTTGTAACGTTTGGTTGACCAAACAATTTCAGGATAAAGAAAATCTCTTTTGATGTGGTCGATTTCGACACGACACACAATGTCATACTTAGTTGACCAACTCTGGCACGATTCCTAATGGTTGCTCATTATGGTTATCAATGTCTTAATATATGATCAAAAGATGTCACTTACATCCGACCACAAATCCTACAAGATGGTTGGCCAAATACCAACTCCAGAAGCGAGCAAGGGACAACCTTCGACCAAGCAATCAAAGCCTAAAGCTGCACCAAAGCCTAACTACCAAGTCAAAGAAGTTCAACTGAACGTAGAGGAACCTTCAAAGACCATTTGCATCGGGGTTACTTCCGACCCTGCATAGGAAGACACCCTCGTCACCTTCCTCTGAGCAAACGCAGATGTCTTCGCGTTGCAAGCATCCGATATGCCCGGAGTCACTACAACAGGACTAGGTTATAACAACACGCGTATATACTGTTATATCTACAAATATATGTTGCTAGGATGGATAGCAACATATATGACAAGTGATGCTGTTGGTCGTGTTGCTGTAAGGTAGGTCTACCGCAACACAAATTAGATGTTGTCATACAAAAGAAAAGGTGTTGCAAAGTTGCAACACAATTTTTTATCTGTAACAACACATGTTTTCAAAACATTGCTAGCACCTGTTAGCAACATATAATTGATATATTGCAACACAATTTAGTATAAAGGAAAAATATGGTTCATTTATGTGCTACGTATTACAAATTATAATTGCTACAAAGGATTTTTATTTGCGAATTAAGCATGTCATATTGCAGAATGTATAACACAACTCAACATGATCAATGTTCAAAAGGTAGATTGCATTGCATTAAAGAAATAAATATAGGTATTGTTAACATCGTTCCACATTACAAAAACAACTGATTTATTGTCAACACAAGAGCTTTGAACAGGAGTAAAATGTGAGTCCTAAAATATAAAATCTAACTACTACTTTCTTTTCTTCATGAAGTTCCTTGCTTCTTGATCCGTCGATCAAAGAGATAAACATCTAAATATAGTAATTCAACTGTTGATCTTTTCAACCTACAGGGATAACAATAAATTGCAAGGATGTAAATATGATGCAAGACAAGTGAATCTGACATAAATTGAATCTAGCTAAAAGTAACATACACAAATTGAAGGCTAGGTAATAGCTTTCCTTTGGTTTGGCCAATTGTCCTGTAGTTCTCCCACGACCTTCCCAGCACCTCATATTCTTCAATAGGATAATTAACACACACTTTCAAAATTGGTTACCAAGCTTGAAACCACCAACTTGTGCATCTGGATCACTACTCAAGAAAGTAGCATATGCCACAGACTCTTTGTTTGGATATCTGTTGGCAGACTTGAAAGTACTATCTTGTAACTACAAGCATACTATTTTCACTCAGGAAAGCAAGAGTTCAATAGATAAAACTAATCTATAATGGTTCAGAATTATGGTGATAACAACCCATGAATGTTAAAGGAACACACAACCAAAATAATGGTTCCTCTGCACCTACCAAAGACCATTAATCTACCCTTTTTAATCTCATCATCAAGCTTGAGGATTAATCGAGCAAAGATGGTGTTTACCAAGGTCTTTGCTTATCAAAGAGCATTCTAGCTTGATTATTTGCCACCTCATGAACTTCTGCGGCTTTGTCCACCGGTACTGATGCGTGGGTGGAGCATGGAGTGAATATATCAAGGTTAGTTGTAATATGCAAACCTACAAACCACCAAGAATATTGAACCATTCCACCCGTAGGTTCTTCTTTGATTAGCAAACTCCTTACTACCGAACATCGCTTGTATCATCAAGTGTTACATCATGAAAGCAGATCAAGGTCCCATCTTTGCTAGCAATGATGTTAGTCTCTATAAAATCCGCACCTTCTTCAATAGCCCTCTGCAACAGGAAAATGATTTTGTTTATAGAATCTAATTTTCCAATGGTGAAATATCACAGGATATAAACTTATCAAAATTGAATTCAACACCCATTTGCAACAAAGGAAATTCTGTGGATACAAACAGAGGAATCAAATGAGGAGTTTGGTTTCAGATTCTGAAACAAACCGCCTGTGCCCCCGAGGTAATTCTTTCCAGCATCCTCAACGACACAGGAGAAAATGGCTTCAACAAGAGCAAAAAGAAGTTTTCCTGTGCTGGAGGCTGCTGCGTGAAATCCTTCAGAATTGTCAAAGGAAAAATTAGAACCACAAATGGTTTAGTTCACTTGATCTCAAGAAGAAACATATCCATTCAAAAGATGCAAAGCAGACAATTGTCGATCAACAACACATACCAAAGAGAGGAAAAACTTTCTCTCTTGCTTGGGGAAACAGAGAATCCAACATGTGTACTTGTGTCGCTTGCGCTAATGTTTTGCAAAAATAATCCGCTGGTCGCTTGGTCGGTAGTGCCTAATTCAACAGTAGAAATGGGTCCTTGAGCTCTTGCCGCAAAGAAAACCAAGAAAGATAATATAAGCTTCTTATTTACAAACGTAAGCATACAAATAGATGGGAGTAGGAAGGAAATCTCAGACATCGGGTCGAGTGGTTGTAGCGTCATCTACGATAGACCTCATCTGTCTCTACATCACCAAGGATGAAATACAACAAAGCTAATGAGACAAGGGTAAAACGATATTACTTGGCTTTTAAACAGATCGCTTATATAACTCCGGACTTCGTGCATGGTCACATTATGTAGTTGGCATATAAGTTGCGGAGGCGAGTTAGGATAGTTGGGGATCCGGGACTCCATTTCCTTGTTTGTTGTCGCCGCTACCTATGGTAGAAATTTATTTAAGTTCACTAGCACCTCAAAAATCGTTAGATCAAAGTGTAACCATTTAAGATCGGACGATGGAATGTCCGCAAGATATGGAATTCAACGAGAAATTCATAATATTTACAAATCGATACTTAGAGAAATTCTGCAAGATTTCAAGATAATCTTTGTAGTAATATGTAGTGGGAGGAATAAGAATAACACGCTCACTTTGTGACCTTGAGGAAAATACACCACCCGACTACCGACCATCGCAGTAACGAAACAAGAGGCCCTAACAAGCATGCCACAACTCAAAATTAAGGCACTTCGCTCTCATGATCGAAAAGGAAAAATCATTTGAGCGTAAGACATAGCTAATATTAAGTTCATTTAACAACAATAGATCTAGGAATCATCTTATAAACGTATCCATTCCAAGTTCATAACATGATTTCTACATCTTATGAACAATACAGTTTCTTGATATATATAGGGGGGAAATGATTTTTTCCAAGAAAAGTCTGCACTAATAAATATCACACGCTAATTTGTTTGTTGACATGTAAATGAGCAGACTATAAAGAATCAAAACTTCAAAACAACTGCATCATGTGTACTATGACATTAATAGAATAGTTATGTTGTTAAAAGCAAAAACTCACTCAAATGAAGAATAAATTGATAGCTTGCCACATTGGATTAGTTTGGATCACTTAACTAACTACATATAAATTTAAAGCAAGAGAAGCAAACAACCTGACTAACTTATCCTACGAACTTGAACTATCAATGGAAGAGGAGAGTATTAATGAGCAAAAAATTCGGAACAAACCATCAACTGAAATGCCAAGATGAGATGATATACCTTCCAGCGACGCCAGCTGGTCCGGGAGGCCACCGCCGACCAACGGCGATAGCTTCATTCTTCCCACCACCACTCGGCCAACTCGACAACCGATCTAGAACGCAACACAAGAGTGCACGAAATGGAAGAGAAAAGGAGCAAAGGACCCCTCTTTCTACACCAAATCACAAGCCTTTCCAAACATGCGCGTGGTCTGAAGCAAGCAACCTAGCGCCATCGCTTCCACCCCCCCCCAAACTGGCCAAACCTCTCGGCCTGCACGACCAGCCGCCCCCAAAGGCGCAATCTTTTCGATCCAACAGGTCAAAATTTTACATCACAGCGTGAACCCGTCGATCCAAGAACCCCAGTTTCACCTCCGAGAGCTGTGAAGCTTGCAGAGAGTTGTGGTCTTCAGGAGCAGGAAGGGGCGGAAATACGCAAAGGCGCCGCCTTTGCCAAGAAATGAGCCAGAATAGTGAAGCCTTCTCGATTGAAGAACGCGACACCTCAGATCTCGTTGAAGAGATGTGGGCAAGCAGGGGAGGAGGCAACGGGGTGGGCTGCGTCGTGGTCGGCGGCGGGGTGGACGAAGAGGTGGGGGAGGGGGTAGTCGTCGCGAGGGGCTTGGGGAGGGAGGGGAGGCGGTGGAGGCAAAGAAGGGTAGCGGGCGAGGGGCTCATGGCGGTGGGCAAGGGAAACGCAGTGTGGATGGGTCAGGCGGCGGTTTCGCGAATTTTACTCGTACTTGGGTGGACGACGGGGTGGGACGATGCATCCAACGGTTCAAGTCGCATGAAAGAATATAGATCTAACGGCTCATGTCGTATGATAGAGGACGGACAACCACCAACTTGTTCTTTTAAATAGTAAAGATAAAGATAAAGATAAAGATTATTAAGAAGATAAGAAGAAATGATGTCCTATATCTAGAAAGAAACAATGAGTTGCTTATTTGGTAGTGTGGTCGGATGCGAATGCCTAGGTCCTGTGTTCGAGCATTGCACCTGCAAAAAAATAGCTTTTTGTCATTTATTTCATTTCATAATTTTAAAAACGATGGTTTATTAATAATAATAAATAAATAAATTGAAAAACACAAGGTAAAAAAATAGAGCGGTACATAAGCCAACCAAATATGCTTATTCAATATTGAACTATTGTTTATCAGATGTCGTTGATCTTGAATTAGTTTGCATGTAATATTGTAAAAATCAATATGTCTTCCAATGTAATAAATTATATAGTCACTCTACATTGGATACAATTGCCATGGTGAGATAATAGATAACCACATTATGGTGGCATAGATATTCCTTTATTATAAAAACAAATAAGCATATTAATAGAATTACAACAACAAAGTATCTTAGCCCATCGTCTAAAATTTGTTCATTGACCTAACAGCACGTCTATTAAGTGTTGTAACTTAAACTATAAAGTGTGGTAACATACTAGGGGCTGAATATGTTTGGAGCTTTCTACACTTGGATCGTAGCAACATGAGAATATGTGTTGCAGTACAATTTTCCGGCAACACATGCTATATGTGTTGCAAAGTGTGTGTTAGGATAGATTGGTCCTGTTGTAGTGAGTCCCTAGGGAGGTGATCGAGCATAGGCTAGCTCTACGGCTTGACAAGAAACCTATAAAACAGAAGTTACACAGATTCACACCTGATCGACGAGATGCCATTAGATCTGAGTTGGACAAGCTATTTAAAGCACACTTTATAAGAGAAGTCGACCACCTAGAGTGGTTGGCTAACCTTGTAATTGTTAGAAAGTCTAATCTAGTTTGAAAGATGATTTTCCTCTTCCTCGTATTGATCAGTTGGTTGATTCTACAGCTTGTTGTAAAATATTAAGTTTTCTAGATGCATATTCTAGTTATCATCAGATAAGTATGTGCCTAGATGATAAAAAAAGACCGTGTTTATTAAACCATTTGGAATATTTTGCTATGTCAAAATACCATTTGGTCTAAAACTTGCCGACGCTTCTTTTCAACGCTTGATGCAAACGATCTTTCTTCCCCAACTAGGCCAAAATTTGGAAGCCTATGTTGATGACTTGGTCGTGAAAAGCACCAAGCGCCTTAATCATATTTCTGACTTGCAAGAAACACTCGACAACCTCACAAAACACTATTTAAAAACTAAATCCTGAGAAGTGTGTGTTCAGAGTCTATTCGAAAAAATTGCTTGGATTCCTTGTCTCTGCATAAGGAATTGAAGCAAACTCTAAAAAGATAAATGCCATTGAACAAATGCGCCCTCCGACCACAAAGAAAAAAGTTCAGAAACTCACAGGATGCATGGCGGCTTTAAGTTGTTTCATCGCACGACTAGGAGAAAAAAAAGGACTTCCTTTCTTTAAACTTCTAAGAAAACATGAGGGTTTCAAGTGGAAGAGGAGGAAAACAATACCTTCGAGGATGTCAAGAGATATCTTACGAGTGCTCCTATTCTGGTTTCTTCAAAACTAGAAGAGACACTCTTAATATATCTAGCTGCCACGCCACAAGCAAAGGAGATCTTTGGTTCTGCGAACGTGAAAATGTTCAACGACCAGTTTACTACGTTAGTGTAGTTTTACATGGTCCTAAGGAGTGATACCCTTAGGTCCGAAAGTTTATATGTGCCCTCCTCATGTCTTCGAGGAAACTGATCCATTATTTTCTGGCGCACAAGATAATTGTGTCATCTGAGTTTCCCTTAGGGGAAGTCCTCCAGAATAGGGAAGTAACGAGACATATAGCAAAATGGTCGGTTGAACTTGGGGAGTTCAACGTCTATTTCGTGTCCTGAATAGCCATTAAATCCCATATCTTCACAAACTTTGTCGTCGAATGGACAAATCCTGAACCTGTTCAGGTTCCCCAATACGAATCTCACGACCAGTGGATAATGTACTTTGATGGGTCACTTACGCTAAGTGGCTCAGGGGCTAGGGTGGTCTTGGAACCTCCTACAAGAGAAACCTTAAAGTGTGTTATTAATTAAACTTTCCTTCTATTAACAATGTGGCAGAATATGAAGCATTATTGGCTGGCATGCAAGCAACGAAAGTGCTCAGGTTCGTCAACTACCCGTGAGAGGAGACTCTCAACTAGTCTTGAATCAAATCGGAAAAGAGTATCAATGCTCTAGTACGACCAAGTCTCAGTACTTATCAAAAGTTAGGAAGCTTGAAAAGCATTTCTTCGGTTTCGATGTACAATATATCCCTCGAAAGGACAATTTCCTCGCTGACCAGTTAGCTCGAATGGCTTCTTCCCGATCACAAGTACCAAAAGGAGCAATTTTAGAATAGCTCCAGAAGCCATCCCTTATCGAAACACCAGAGGCATCTCCTATTGAGACAACCTCTGTAGAATATGAGGATACCAGGATAAATCCCATCTACGAGTATCTTCTAAAGGGCACAGTACTCAAATATGATCTTGAGGCTGATCGTTTATCCTGTAAGACCAAAATGTATATTTTGGTCGATGGAGTCCTCTACAAGTGAGGTACCCAAGGGGTTCTCATACGATGCATATCGCAGAAAGAAGAATTAAATCTCCTTCAAGAAATACACGGAGGCATCTGTGGAAATGACACTTCTTATAGAACGTTGGTCGGAGAAGCCTTTCGGCAAGGTTTCTACTGGCCAACATCCCTCCATGATGCTAAAGAGCTTGTTAAGAAGTGTGTACAGTGCCAGTTTCACAGCAGGAAAACACACCAAACCAGCTCAAGCATTACAAACCATACCTCTTTCTTAGCCTTTTGCGACATAGGGTCTTAATTTCCTAGGACTATTCCCAAAAACACCAGGAGATTTCGAGTTCTTTTTTGTGGCTATTGATACGTTCACAAAATGGATCGAAACCGAAACTGTAGCTGGGATAACAACGGAAGCAGCCAAGAAATTTATGATGAAAATTGTAATCCCTCGATTTAGAGTTCTAAGTCGAATTATTACAGATAATGGTACACAATTTTCGAGAGCAAAATTCTAGAAATTTTGCAACGAGTTTGGTACCAAGCTATGTTATGCCTCTATCGCCCATCCACAAAGTAATGGAGCAGTTGAAAGGGCAAATGGTCAAATTATGTAGGGAATTAAAACTCGAGTTTTCAACCAGCTTATAAAGTGCTCGGGGGCTTGGGTAAAAGAATTACGCTTGGTATTGTGGGTAATTCGCATGACTGCTAGTCAGGCTAGAGGTGAAACACCATTTTTCTTTGTTTTTGGCGTTGAGGCCATACTTCCACCAGAGCTGAAGATTCGGCCGACAAGGGTAAAAAATTTCAACGAATCTTGACAAGAACAACTTCGAGCCCATGACATCAACCTGCTTGAATAAAAGAGGAATCAAGCTATAATCAGTTCGACAGTCTTCCAATAGGCCCTACACAAATACTACTATCGTAAAGTCCAACCTCACAGACTTGCTATAGGTGGCTTCGTATTGAAAAAGATTCAATCCCAGTCCAATCAGAACAAACTTTCCCCCAAGTGGCAAGGTCCTTACACAATGGTCGAAATCACGCGGCCGGGCTCAGTACGACTAGCAATGGAAGATGGTAGAGTTCTTTCTAATTCATGGAACATTGATCAGTTACACAAGTTCTATGTGTAACCTCTTACATTCTCAATAAAGTTTATGCTTTCTCCAATCTTTATTGTGTTAAAATTTTCATTGAACAATGCTTCGATAATTTTTCGATCACTTTTTAAACACTTGACTTTCTTTACACTGGTCGAAGAAGGGTAAAATCACCTAGTCGAAGCATTTCCTCTCTGCATGTGGTCCTGCGACTAGAAGGAACTTCCTAGCGTCGATCTGTTCCTAACATTAGCTACCAATTCTTGTGGCACCTTCAGCCTCTGGAAGACTTTCAGTGCCACGAACTTGAGAGGCCGGGGTGGGCTTCTTCGACCACGTCTGGTCGAATATCTTGTTAAGGGGTTGGGACTTCTACGATCACGTCTAGTCGTAGGTCTTGAGCGAGAGCTAATGCTCCCTAAGCTACTTGCCCCTTTTGATGGTCAGAACTTGCTTTGACCACTTGAGGGACAGTGCTCGCCTCAACCACAGGCTCTACTGTTGTAGAAGTAGCTTTCACAAAAGATATAAACTTTTCTAGTTCTCCTTTTCTATTTGCTTGACAAAGCCATAAGAAGCAGAAACTGAAAATATCTTATTGTCGTAATTGAACGCTACCTTGGTCTTGGGGGCTTTATGATTAAGTTTTTTGAACACGCCCATTTTCTCTACAGCGATCACATCTGCAAAGAATTTCTTGATGGGAGTGGTCTAATGAAGGGTAGAACTTGAACTTCCACCCTTCTTATCAGCAGCCTTCACACGACGACATCTTTTGGCCAGAGGAACTCTATCTTCCCCTGATCCCTCTTCGACAACCATCAATTCAACCTCAACCACAAGCTTTGCTGTTGTAGAAGTAGCTTTCACAAAAGATATAAACTTTTCTAGTTCTCCTTTTCTATTTGCTTGACAAAGCCATAAGAAGTAGAAACTGAAAATATCTTATTGTCGTAATTGAAAGCTACCTTGGTCTTGGGGGCTTTATGATTAAGTTTTTTGAACACGCCCATTTTCTCTACAGCGATCACATCTGCAAAGAATTTCCTGATGGGAGTGGTCTAATGAAGGGTAGAACTTGAACTTCCACCCTTATTATCAGCAGCCATCACACGGCGACATCTTTTGGCCAGAGGAACTCTATCTTCCCTTGACCCCTCTTCGACAACCATCAATTCGACCTCTTGGTCGTTTTGATCATCTGCCATTCCAACTTTCTGCAAAAGTCAGAAAATGAATATTGCCAAATGGTCGAATTTTACGACTACTGAACCCTAAAGATGAAATCAACTTTTGATTACCTTTAGGCGTTCATTTCTTTCTTCTTCGGTTACGATCGTGAGGATTCGAGGGGTCCTAACGTGGTCATCGGAGCTTTCTCACAAACAAGCTTGACTCGGGTGTCAATTTGTTTTTGTGGGAGATCTACGATTACAAAGATATAATCAACAATCATGCTCAAAATTAACAAAAAAGAGCTAGGTTGATTATTACTTTACCTCCTTCATAATCTCTGGTCGGGTCAGTAGTCCCTGAGTACATCCACATGGGGTGTACTCGATTCTTCAAAGGACTAATGCGGCGCGTAATGAAGTCCTTCACCACGTGCCATCTGGTCAGCCCCTCTTCCCTCAAATCCTTGATGGCTTGAATGTAGGGGTGATCCGGTTGACGTCGCTTGGAGTCGAGTCCCACGATGAACTCTTCTCTGCAGGTTTCCCTGTAAAGAAGAGGTTGTCGTCCCTGGATACAGTCCAGTAGAACCACTTCTTCATCCACCTTGGCCATGACGACTGGGTGAATATTTGAATATACTCCCTCGACTTTCCATCGTGGAGCTTCAGGCCGCAGCTACCTGCGATCCCGATGTGCTTGCTCATCCCGTAGTAGTACCGGAAGAGATCCAAATCTAGAAGGATTCCCAGATAGGCTTCACACAGGTAGACAACTACACTCTACATTGTGATGGAATTGGGAACCAAGTTCACCAATTCCACCCCAAAATGCTGGAGTACGATCATCAAGAAAGAGTGAACGGGCAGTTGGAAACCACATTCACAGTATGGCTGAAATACTGGAATGGTGTTCTTCTCACCCGAGGGCCAATGCTAACCATCAGCGTTGAACCACTTCACCAAAGCTCACCTTGGAATCATCTCTGCTACGACTAGAGCTGTCATCTTCTCCACATCTATCTCGAATTTCTCCCACTTGGAAACAATTTCAGCCACTTCTTTCGAGTGAGTTTGATTTGGATTTGGAAGAGTTCAGAAAGGGATTGTGACTTAGTTGGCGGCGGAGAGAATATGAGCTCGGGAGCAGTTGAAGCAAATGGAGAAAGTAAAAACCCTAAGTTATGCCCGTGGTAGATTTTTATAGCCGCGGGTCTAAGTTAAAGATCGTAGGGAACTCAACAGCTGTCACCCCTTCGGGAACCGCTCCAATGGACAGATATGTGAGAGTTAGTTTGCATTCTTTAATCTGTCTATTCGGGAAAAACAGTTCTGTCTTTTCAACTCAAGTAAAATTGCCTTCTTAACTAAGTCAATTTATGGTCAAATGAAATACCAGTCGGAAAAACTCTACTTCCGACAACTATTCTATGACCTTCTTTCCAAGTTAGTCATTTTCACTTGAAGTTGGGGGGCTAGATGACAAGGACCTAATAATCATTAATTAGTTAAGTTGTTTATATGTAATTGTTATTATAGATAGAAATACATTTGTTTTATTCATAAGTATACCCCTCATCGTTCATAAGGGAAAGGCTTAACTGAGTAGTCATAAACCATTCTGCGACCACCTTATATGGTCATAAGTACTCTTACTACTACCCAGTGGTCGTAAGATTTCCTACGACCACCTTATGGTCATAAGCGTTACTACGACCACCTAGTGGTCGTAAGCCTTACTACAACCACCACATGGTCGTAAGCTTTACTATGACCAGGTCAACTACGATCACCCTATAGTCAACAAAGCCTACAGACATGTGGACCCCATCGACTAAGGACTCTTATGCGTTGTGTTTCATACACACAACAGTTAATATGCGTTGTTATTCTTCGGGATAATTACACATATTAAGTCTTTGTCTTTGATGTAACTACAAGGCAACGTGGGGTGTGGTATCTTTGACAATAACTACCATCAGCGTGTGTATTTCATCAAGCGTTGATGCATCTCTTAGCATGGAACAATTACCACCCTTTCAAGTGCTATAAAAGGAGTAAAGAGAGAAGATCAAAGGCATATCGATTGGAGACAACAAACAGAAGTCATTAAGCCCTAGTTCTAGTGATTTCTTCTCGGATGTAAAACATTGTCAATACAGCAACAGAGGAGGATAGTTATTTTTCTCCTAGGAGAAGGCCTGAACCTGTCTAAATCCCAGTGTCTTTTTCTGTGTGGCTTATTTCAAGGAAATCCTCAGTATTCACTCGTAAGATCAATACTAACGTCTAAGAAGCGTTAATGCAAAGAGTAGGGCTATTCATTTCTGCACTGAACCGAAAAAATCGAACAGTACCGGTCAACTCAGTTTGACCGGTATTCGGTTCGGTTTCTAGAAATGTGGGTTTTTTTGGGTTTGGTTTTTTTTGGGTAAAACCAATTAAAAACATAAATTATCAAAAAAACCGAAATTTGTTGCAAGCAGGCAAGCAGCCAAGCACTAAGCAGAGAACGGTGACACCACCGCCCGCATCGTGTTGCCCAGCGGCGAGGCGGCTGGTGAGGATGGGGTGGAGGAGGAGGTCCGGGAATGCATGGCGCGAGATGGTGGGGAGAAGCGAGGAGAGTAGCTCGGAGCCTCGGAGGAGCGGTGCGGGGGGAGGGAGTGAGGAGCGGCACAAGGGGAGGAAGTGGAGGAGGAGGGCGAACGGGAGTGGTCGAGATGCCGGGACGGGGTGGGGAGTAGGGCAACGAGGAGGCTGTGGGGCACCCGGGGTGGGTCGAGGAGTAGGAGAAGGTGGGAGAGGCGGAGCGGGGTGATCTGTGGGGTGGGGGAGGAAGCAGGAGAGGGAGGCAACTAGGAGAGGTGGGAGCGGCGGGCGTCGAGCACCAGGACAGCATCGCCGTCGCCCGCACCTCGATGCTCGATGGCGAGGCGGGCAGTGAGGATGAGGTGGTGGAGGAGGAGCATGAAGGAGCACCTCGTTGGGGGTGGTGAGTAAAGGAGGAGGGCAAATGGGAGAGGCGAGGACGGGGAGGACCCAGAGGACTAGAGGAAGGCAGCGAGCCAGCGAGGAAGCCATGGGGGGAGGAAGCAAGAGACTAGGAGAGGGAGCTGGCGGCGGTAGGGAGGTGACGAGGAGAGCTGGAGAGGTGGGAGTGGCAGGTGGTGACGAAGACTCGAAGAGGAAGCTGGTGAGGGAAGTAGCGGTTGGTGACTCCAAAAACACACTTCTCATGATTGAGTTTCAGGCGGTGTTTTCTGAGGTTGTCGAAAGTCTCCTGCGAGTCTGAAACATGATCAAGTTGTTTGATACTTTTTACCACTAGATCGTCAACATAGGCTTCCAAATTTCGGCCTAACTGAGGTGAAAAGGTCGATTGCATCAAGCGTTGAAAAGAAGCGCCAGCATTTGGACATAACAAAATGTACCAAATAGAGTAATAAACACGGTCTTTTCTTCATCTTCAAGACACATATTAATCTGATGGTAGCCAGAATATGCATCTAGAAAACTTAATGTTTCGCAACCAACAGTAGAGTCAACCAACTGATCGATGTGAGGTAAAGGGAAATCATATTTTGGACAAGCTTTATTAAGATCAGTGAAGTCTACACACATTCGCCACTTGCCGTTAGACTTCCTAACCATTACAGGGTTGGCCAACCACTCTGGGTGGTCGACTTCTCTTATAAAGCCTGCTTTAAGTAGCTTGTCCAATTCTACCTTATTGCATCTCGTTGATCAGAGGCAAATCTCCGTAATTTTGTTTTAGGAGAACTTTGTCAGGCCGTAGAGCTAGCCTGCGCTCGATTACTTCCCTAGGGACTCCGGGCATGTCGGATGCTTGCCACGCGAAGACATTTGTGTTTGCCTGGAGGAAAGTAATGAGGGTGTCTTCCTATTTGGCGACGGAAGCATCACGATGCGAGCAGCCTTGAGGCTCCTCCGGATCGAGGAACCTCTCGACTTGGTCGTTCGGCTTAGGTGCGACTTTGAGGCTTCACTACTTGGTCAAGGCGCCTTTTTCTTCTAGAGTTGGGATCGACCAACCATCTCGAGGATCGGCAGGTCCTGCGATGAGCCATCTTCTTATCACAGTGAATTGTGATTACTATTTTGGAACCTAGCATCTTAAGACATTGATACCCGTAATGAGTTGCCATTAAGAATTTTGCCAAAGCTGGTCGTCCGAGTATGGCGTTATATGTCGTATCGAAATCGACCACATCAAAGGAGATCTTCTCCGTCCTGAAATTACTTGGTGAACCAAATGTTAAAGGAAGAGAAAGTTGACCAATGGGTTTGGCCGAAGACGCCGGTACGATACCATGAAAAGAGTATCGTACCGGTCTTACCTTGGACCTGGGTACTTGCATGTCGTCCAGGGTACTCGTAAACAGAATGTTTAACGAGCTACCACCATCAATCAATATTTGATTTACTCGACAGTTGCTGATGGTAGGTTCGACCATGATCGGAAAGCGCCCTGGTCGAGTGGAAGGGATCGGGCAATCAACCTTCTCAAAAGAGATGGTGACTTCCGACCACTTTGGTAACTTATTGACAAGAGGAGGGTCAATGGAGTTTATATCGCATTCGACGGCTTTAAGTTGTCACTTTGACTCGTATGTCGATGATCCCCTAAAGATGTGCTCGATGGTGTGCTCGGGATCTTGAAACGGGATCTCCTCGTTGTCGTCCGACTGTGTACGACCACTAGCTTGCCCTACCTCTTTGAGGGTAGGAAGTGGTCTTTTGCCGTTGTAACAGTCCTCGAGTTTTTGTTAGAAAACTCGGCAGTTGTGAAGGTCATGTCCTTCCTTTTTATGGAAAGGGCACCACCTAGACTTGTCATTCTTCCGTTCAGGGCGCTTACCTTTGCCTCGATCGGAGTATTGCTTGGAACTTCGTTGTTCCTTATCGCTTATGGTCAGGACCTCCTTAGAACCATTGGCTTGAGGCTTTTGGCCCTTCGCCGTGTTCTTGGACTTCTTGGCCTTTTTGTCCTTCTTCTTGCTACTTTCACCAGCTTGAGGATGCTTGTCATCTCAATCGATGATTTTGGTCCACTCAACTACTTCAACAGCAGTTGCGTACCGATCAGCCATCTCGAAGAGTTTAGCGACAGTAGCCGGAGGATTCAAAGCGATGTCCTCTGTGATTCTTCTATTGCGGACTCCCTGCTTGAAGGCTCTGATAACAGATGAGTTAGAAACCTCAGGAATTGAATTGCGAACCTAACGGAAACGCTTGATGAATTGGCGTAATGTCTCGTGGTTGTTTTGTCTTATCCTGTGCAGGTCGTCCTCCTTCCCGGGGCGATGGTAGGTGCCCTGAAAATTAGCTAGTAGAAGGTCACAGAGGTGTTGCCATGAGTAGATAGACTCGATCGGTTGGTTTAACAACCATGATTGAGCGGACCCTTCGAGCACAGTCGGAAGGTAATTCGCCATGACGTGCTCTCCTCCTCCTTTTGCTCGGACAACGGTCGTGTAGATCTGAAGAAACTCGATGGGGTTTTGAAACCCATCAAACTTCTCCATGTTCCCTGGTCGAAACCGCGGCGGCCAGTGAACTGCTCGGAGGTCAGGTAAGAATGTCCGGCATCCGATAATCACATTGTAACGCCTTCTTTGCAAGAAAGAGGGGTTGATGTCGTTAGGCAATCGTTCACGATGATACCCAGATATGGGTAAATCTGACTTATGATAAGTCTCAATCCTACGAGGGTAATACTCCTCGTATCTTGTCTACTGTTGCAGACCTCTGGGTCGGAGTGGCGAATGAACACCTCTCCTGGGAGCTTTTTGATCATCAGGCGTTCGTGGAACCCTTTTCCGCTTTGGGGAACGATGCGACTTGCGGCGATCTCATGCGGTGAGTTATTCGAATGACTGGAAGCTGATGAAGCCATACTACTACGACTTCCAGAATGATGTTGGTGAGGATGTTCGAGTTTGCTCATCATACTTCGTAGCCTTCGTGCGATCTCTTTGGCGAAGAGGTCGTAGCCAGGCGCTCGGGCGAGTTCTCAAGATGGGTTCTCGAGCAGATCATTGATTTGTTGGAGTTCTTGAACTTCTTCCGACTGGTATTGAGTGCGCCCAGGCAAATTTCTCTAAGCTGCAATTCGTTTCCATCGGGTTGTTTCAGAATCGTCCATACCTGATCCTTGAGGTTGCCTCAGTGAAGTGTGATGATCTCAAGGATTTCCCGTACGCTCATCAGAGTATTGACTCTGTTCATCGCCGGAGGTGTCCTTGCCATTGCCACGAGCGGTCGTAGGGTATGATCATCGGGCAGCGTCCTCAGTCCTGCCTCTAGGAGAGTTATTGCTACCTGAGGAAAGGACGAAGACCTCCCGTCGATGACCTCCATTTGCGCTTGAGGCCTCCTCGCTTGAGGAGTAGTCGAATGACACCATATAGCGACGTGGAGTAAACCCCTCCAGGAAAGAGAATTCCGGGTTATAGCCGTCTCCATCCATAGGTGAGCCCTGCGTTGGGATGGTCAAACTCGCTAGAGAAGCGTGTTTGATCGCATCCTTGGCTGGGTTAACCGAAGGGAGAGGACAACCAGATGCTGATGAAGGGCCAGAATTATGACCTCCAAGACTTGTCGTGCCAGGTCGGACTGCCTCAGATGGACTTGAACATTTGGAGGGAAAACCCTCGCTATGCTCTGAGCCTGCCTTAGGACAGCCCTCGTTGTGGTCGGATGGACCCTTGCCCTCTGAGGAAGCTGGTTCCTCATCTGGACGTATCGTTGTGGGGGATAAGGATCCCTCCTTAACTCCATCGATGGTATGGTCTCCTAGAGAATGATTGTAACATCCCAAATGTGTAATTAGGGTTAATCAAGTATAATTATATGTGTAGAAATTAAAACTTTTTCTCACAACTTGAAAACCCCTAAAATCTCATGTAATTCTTGTCCAAGAGTTGTGTAATCCAAAAACACAAAGCTCTTGTTGACCAAAAGTCAAATTCCTTTTCCAATTATCTTAAATCTTGTGCCAAACCATTGGAAAGTATTTTCTTTGGTCCTAAAACTGAGGTGGGACCCCTCTGAAAAATATCACAAGTTGTAAAACTTGTTTGATAATTTTTGGAGGCAAAATGAATCATTGAACAACCTTAATGAATTTCCTGAGAAAAATGCATTGCATAATAACCTCTGGAAATTTTATGTAAGGTTAATCTTCTTGTCAACAAGCTCCTGTAAAAATTTCATGAATTTTGGAGTTGAAATGCTATCCCAAACAATTTTGCAAAGTCCCAAATTGTTGAAAACTAAATTCAAAAGCCTACATTGTTCCTTGGGCTAGCCATGTTCAAAGTCGGGTCCAATGACCATGTCTGCACCCACGCAGACCTCCTCTCCACCTTGATCGGTCGCACTGCTTGGATTTACATCCAACACCACGACCTCCTCATGAACACCACCAAGACCTCCCACCTTGTTGAGGTCTTGGCCCTTGGATTAAGATCCAACCGCCTCGACCTCCCTTGTTATCAAACCTCAAAACCACCTTCCACCTTGTTGAGGTCTTGGCCCTTGGATTCAAGATCCACGGCCCGACCTCCCCTCATTGTTAAAACCACCTAGGCATCATCGCACCTCGTGAGGTCACAGCCATTGGATTGAAATCCATGGTCGTGACCTCCTCCTCTCAACCTAACTATCGGACCTCCTTTGCACTCACTTGAGGTCGCACTAGCTGGATTTACATCCAAAGGCCACGACCTCCTCCGAAAAACATTACAAAGAAGGTCCTCCCGCTTGTTGAGGTCATAGCCCTTGGATCAAAAATCCACGGCCATGACCTCCTTGTCTTTTTTCACCTTTGGATCTCGCTCAACGCCACGAGATCAAAGGGGCCGTTCGACCACCCTTTATTGGCCGTTGGATTTACATCTCATGATGCGATAATCAATGGGCGATTCGGACCATCTCTGGAGCCCTTAGATCCAAATCGGAGGCTAAGACCTCCTTTGCGCTTCGCCGCAAGGCCTCGAACCTCCCTTTCACCTTGTGCGTGTCGACCTCCCCATTAGGTCAAGGTGCCCTTGGATTTTAATCCAAAGGCCATGACCTCCCCCTCGGGCTTTTATGTTCGCGTGCGGTTAAGACCTCACAGGAGGTCCGCACCGTTGGATGGAGATCCAACGCTTTGGACCTCCTGTCCCATTTTCTCACGTGCGCTTACACATTAAGGAAATCGGAGGCCACGACCTCCCCATCCTTGATCGTGTGGTGGGACCCGCTCCCAGATCCTTTGAGCGTAACGGTTCAAAAATGACATCGGAGGGCCGGACCTCTCCTGTGTCTTATCCAACGGTCATAAGGACCTCCTGTTCTTCTCCTACCTTGGTCACGCATGCGTGCTCGAGCGGTGGAGTTACGCGCCAGCCCATCAGTGTCCTTTTCATGACTCTCTGTGACCGCATTTAATGCTTGTCGACTTTCATTTCAGTCAAGACAGCCTGCCCCTTGTCAACCTCATGTCCTTGCCACCCCATGGACCAACCCGTGGGCTAAGCTCACCATGGAGCTTAGCCCGACTCATAACCATCACCTCGGGCTATAAATTATCCCTTGGAAGCCTCCCTTGGCTTCCTTTGCACCTAGCCGATCTCGGCCTTGCATCTTGTCGTGGTGAGCTCCTCCTCACTCACCTCCTCACCGTGGCTGCCATTGTTGAAGTCCTTGGAGCTCCTCGGTGGCACAAGAAGTTCCAGTGGCTCCTTTTCAAACCCTCGCTCACTTTTGCTCCCAAAACCTCTTGGAAGTTAACCCTAACTTAATTTGTTTGGGCATTTTTCAGAGGTGGACAAAGTTGAGCTTGGTCTTTGGTGCCTTGGGCCGTGAAGCTTCATTGTCTTCCCCAACTCCGGTCATCACCTCCACGACCTCCCGGCACCTTAGGACCTCCGGTACTCCTCCTGTAGTCCTTAGTTCTTTGCACCCGCTTGAATGATTTTGCGAGCTTTCTTGGCACAAGCTTGAATGTCGCGCAGCTTCATTTTGCTTTTCGGTGTTTGGTTTGTCTTTGGTCAATTTGCCCTCTCGGCTCATGGCGTTCAAAGCCGTCGCCGTTGAGAGGAGGTCCACCGAGTGTGCAACGCGTTATTGTGCACTCGGTGGTACCATTGGAGGTCGCCGGCGAGGTCTACATCGCGGCGAGAACCAAATCTTTGAGCTCGATTTTTAGCCGGACGCAACGGCGGCGTGTCGTTGTCGTTTTAGGACAGAGATCCTCGGCTTTGATTGCGCTAATCATTGCTCAATCTCGCGATCATTGGCGTCTTAACTGCCTTTAATCCACCCTTGTGCGTGCATTTAAGACCGCTTGCGCGCGGACCTCCTCGTGGTCCGTCGCATTTATGCTGTCCAGCGCGCGTCTTGTGGGCTGGGCGTCGGACCTCCTCCGAGGAGATCTGAGCGCCCAGACCTCCCCGCGATCTCGACCATCCAGACCTCCTGGAGGTCTGTGATGTTTAGATCTACCGCTTAGGACCTCCTCGAGGTCATCTCACCGTTGAGGACCTCCCCTTTAGATCTGGTCCGTTCCGGACCTACCCCATCGTTCGTCCGTTGGATTTCCCATCTATGGCCATTTACTCTCCACACCTCGCGCATGTGCGTTACTAGGAGGTCCGGGACCTCTGGACCTCACGTGCGCGTGTGTGTTGTTCTCCGGGGAGGTCTGAGCCGTTAGATCTGTGATCTGTGGCTCACGACCTCCCATGTCCTTGTGAATTTTCTTAGGAATTCCAATAAAGTCTTAATTATAAACAGAATAAGGTATAAGCTTTAGAATTCAATATCTTTTTCGTTTTTAATCCAAATGAGGTCATTCAAAGTATGTTGGCTCTGTCTTGGACTTGACTTTAATCCAAAAATGATTGTAAGTTGAGTTCAACTCCAGAGCACAGTTTGCCATTAGATTTTAAAACCAACTTTAAAATATACACTTAAATCAATGCTTAACTTGTAAAATACAAAACTAATGCTCTGTAGATTATTTTTGAGTGAGACCAACTTTGTTGGTTTCCTCTAATAATGAACTCACTGTGAAAATTAGTTTTGAGCTTGTTGCTGTTATAAAAATGAGGACTTGTGCATTATAATTTTGTTCAAGTTCTTGTTTTTGAAAAATTATAGAAAGTGCAATATAGCTCCAAATGAGATGAACTCAATTGTGTTATTCATCTCATGAGGTGCTGGTTTTACAGTAAAAATTTCAGCTTCACTTCTGTTCTAGAAAATGTTGCCTCATAATTAAATTAATGAATAGTGCAGTTTGGTATTTTAGGGGCTGAGCAGAATTGTTTTGCTCATAACTTTTGCATTGAGAATCCAAATCAATTGGTTCTTGTTGCAATATTCCCTAAAAATCACCCTCTTGCCGCTGTAGAAAATTCAGAGAATTTGGAGTTCGTTTGTTGTGCTGTCTTTGTTGTTTTTCGTCGTTCTTATCGGTTCTTTCTCGCCTTTCCGTTAGGTTTCGACATTTGTGGTGATCCCGAGAGTGACCCTCCGCAACAAATTGACCAGAAACAACAAGGCAAGCAGTTTGATCATTTCCATCATTGTCCCATTACTTTAAAGCTTAATATATCGTTTTACTTCTATGTATGCATGCTACTTTGTGTTAAATGTCGCTAGCACGCCTATAGTTGCATAATCTGTAGGAATTGTTTATCCTCTACTACCATGAGCCTAGGTTATTTGCTGTGGTTTGAGCTCGTTGGATGAGCTCCTATCACTTAGTAGTTTCGATTTAAATTGCTTAGACATGCTTAGTTTTCGGTAGAAATGGGCGATCATCGACTTAGTCGATGGTCTTGATCACTCAAAACTGATTATTACTCCTATATGTCCAGCACTTGTGCTTTGATTAATTTGTAAAATCAAAACTGAAAATAAAAGAATGATTTAGACTTGGGCATATTGGATGGATGGCGTGGTTTTTGGATGTGGTGGTATGCAGGGTCCCTAAGGACCGAGTACTTGGGTCACTAAGCCAGCGATTTCACAGACTAACCACACGAGGGTCATATGGAACCCCTCTTGACTAAGTACTTTGGGCGGTGTTAATTGGGGTCGCTCGGTTGGTGTGTTTTAAAGATAAAATGTGTGTGTGATGTGGGAGGGAGCATTAGCTTCCGGAAGGTTGTGTGATGTCTCCTTCTCCCTGTGGGTTGTGCGACTCGAATTAGCATTGTCCATTGGAAATGTCTCGTAGGACTTAGCCGTCTTTGGCATACCAAAGGTAGTGTGCCTAATGGAAAGGCGGTCTGGCGTGTGGGTGCAGTGGTACACCTGCGCAGGGATAAAACTATTCAATAGCCTCGTCCTAGGTTATGGACATGCTTGGTAAGGTCGTTCAAGACTAGACTACAACCTTTAATTAAAACTTGACATGGTTGGTATGAACGGGGAGTTCATGCTATTGTTTATGGTGACTTGGGTTGGTCACTTCCAGGTTGTTCTTATTGTTGTTACCATGTTATTTATCTCGTTGTTATTTCAATAATTAAAAATGCTTTGTCAAATTGCTTTCAATCTACTATATTATTGCAAATGAAAACTTGCTTTGTGCTTAAATGAGTCCAAAGCCTCATCCACTTAAATAAAGCTTGCATATAGCTAAATTATAGTTACATTATCTTACATCGTCAGTCTTGCGAGTACAATAAACAATTTATTGTACTCATGTGCTTTGCTTAACAACTTTGTTGCAGAGGAGGTAGAGCCCAAAGGGCTTTACTTTTGTGAGTCAGTCTTGGTGGTTGGGAGAGCGACTAGCTTGGCGGTCCTGTCGATTGCCTTGTGGGCTAAAGGCACCTTGGTTGGCTCTTATTTTGGGCCATCTTTATAGCACTTTTGCTTCCGCTGTGTATCTTTGTAGTTTGTTGTTATTTGGCCAGAAGGCCCCTCTTTTGTAATAACCTATTCCTTATTAATATTAACTTCTGGTTTGTTGCTTATGTACTATGTGTTGTATGGAATTGATACATTCTTTTGTTGTGAGGTATGTATACTGCATTCTGGGAAGTATACATCTCTCGAGACTGGGTTTATTTGGTTGATAATACTAGGGTCAATTGGACGACTAAGTATTATGAGCTTAATAAACGTCGGGGTCTCACAATGATCTCCGAGGGCAACGTCACCATCGGATGATGTTGTACTCGGCTCGTAGTTGAAACCGGCATCCATGTCGATATCTGCGTAATCGGCCAAATCAAACAAGTTCTCCTCATTCCACTCTCCTGCCATGAGAGCATTAGAGTTGGAAAAGAGCAAAGAAAGCTGGTGACTTGAGAATCCCCACGGTCAGCGCCAACTGTCGGCGTTTTAGAACTGAACTTACGTAAAGATCGTTTGATTCGGGGGTTCCCCTAGGCTAGAATCACGCAGAGAGAGGAGACACAGGGATTTTTATACAGGTTCAGGCCTTCTTCTGAGAGAATAACAACCCTACTCTTGTGTGTATGTATTGAGTATCCTGGATTACAATCTCAAGAGTAAGACTAGAATGATGTGCCTTGTGCTCTTGATCTCCCCCCCCCAAATCCTTCTGATGATTCTGCCTTTTATAATACTCGGAGTGTGCTGCTGTTCTTCTAGTCCAAAGGGCGCCTTAATGTTCCAGATTATGGAGCCATTACTGGAGATTATTGTGGGATTAGTAACGTTTCCACGTTGAGAGGCAGTTATCACCATGATAGGGAGTTAAATCGTGCTATTATTTCAGAGAATAACATCGTAGTTTACTGCTCATATCTTTAAATATAGTGCAGAAGTTTTCCTAGTCGATTAGGCCCACATGTCTATAAGCTACATCGACTAGAGACTGGTCATAGAAGAGCTTACGACCAGGTGGTGGTCGTAGAATAGCTTACGACCATAAACTGATCGTAGAAGAGCTTACGATCAAGCCATGGTCATAGAAAGACTTACGACTATGGGGTAGACGTAGAAGGACTTACGACTATGGGATCGTCGTAGAAGGACTTACGACCTCCAGCTTCTCCCTTATGAATATCAAGGGGTATACTCAAGAACCATATGACGTCATTATTATTCATAATATGAATTACAGATAAATAATTAAATGAGGATTATTATATCCTCATCAAGCTGCATTGCAACTCCCACTACTATGGATCACCTCATCACAGACGTTTCAGAATTGTCATCATAGACGGTTTCCGAACCGTCTGTATTTGTTCGTCTGTGATAACAGCGGTTATCACAGACGGTTTTTGTGCTAAAACAGTTCTGTCTATGAACCGTCTGTGATACGCAGAATTTCACAGACGGTTCTATCTACCATATCACAGACGGTTCGTAGATAGAATCGCTCAGTGAAATTCTAACGTATCACGGACGGTTCGCATACGTAACCGCTCGTGATATTACGCCTTCGCAGAAGGTTCGTCGATGGAACCGTCTATGATACTACGCCTTCACACACGGTTTTAGCACAAAAAACCGTCTGTGATAGTTCATTATCCTAACTACATTTTTTTTCTGATTTTTGGCTAGCCTCGGGAATTGCTAGTCATGCCCTCTGAAAACAAGCATGCAGACAAATAGATACATCACAGATAATCAAATTGTTGACAACTCGAAGTGATCATTGCTCAAAATAAATTACAAAAGATCGAATTTGTTCAAATATTGTCGCTATAGTTTCAATTAGATTACAATTGAGTTAGTTGTTTGCAGGTGGTTGAGAGGTGTCGGCGGGGTGAAACTCTGGGTTGGTGACGGAGTGAAATTCTCCCTTGTCCTTAACGATATCTGATATGATAAAGGCGCAGAGCTTCTCTCGAATGTCCTTGATCTCATCCGCAACGAGTCCATCTAAATATATTATCAAGTCCTATCGCTGGCAAGAGTAAAATGGTAAGCATACATATTTAAATTTATAATTAGGAAATGATTATTTCGAGATTGACAAACCTCGGGATCCTTCGTCCTAGCACTAATGATTTGCTGCATATGATGGCAAACGTAGATTGCACATAGCTCATCATTTTTTTTGCTAGCGGCACTGCAAAAATAGAATTATATATATAGGTATAGTCAGTTCGAGACGTGTTATTACGAAGTATGATATAAGATTATTGCGTTGTAGCGCGTACCGAAAATTGCGTCCTGTGTGTTATTTCGGCGCTCGATCCATTGTATAATCCTCCATTGGCAACATAGTCGATGAACGACCTACATGATTCCAAAAAGTTATCATCGGCCATTTCAAACGAATGAAGACTACAATAGAGTTATGTATGGAGGAAATGAGCATATCTCTCGAGTATTCCTTGCAAAATGCTGAAGTCATGGTTGTTGCGGACTAGGGAATCAAGGTATATCACATGGTTCCTCTTTGGTATAATGACTAAAAGGATCCAGTGGTACCTACTCATGTATGTCGCTATAGTCATTAAACCTAAGTTCGTGCTGCGTATAAAGTAGAAATGAAATTTGTATAGCAAGTAGTGACACTTACCCCTGGTTGTAGCGCACCACTATGTACTTCTTCTTCTGTTGACGAAGTAATGCCGCCGTTATGTATTCCTCGACGAAGGACAAGTCTGTTTCGATGATTTGCATAGATACCACTTGTGGGTCGAGGAAACCCACCAGTTCTCGCCATGCCCGAGCATTTTTCAACATGTATCTATACATAAGCAATGAGTTGTGATATTTATCGGTATTATGTCGGTATTACGTGAATGTAGAACTTGATTGTACACACTTACAGTGTCCAACATCGTAGAAGCGAGGCGTCGAGGCCAACGAGGTTGAATAAGTCATATAAGTCGTTGAAGCCCATGACGAAGTTGCCCACCCCGTTGAAGAAATGCACATCCTTGTATGCGACGGTGATTACAGTATCACACCCCTTCTTTTTGGTCTTCTGCATATACCAGGCATGCAAAGCCTCACAAGCATATCTAGCGCGGAGTAATACTGTGTCGGAGCACAACGGTTTCCTGATGGAGTAATTCCCGGACATCCCGGGCTTCCCGGACTTGGGAGGCACCTTAATGTTCATTGATTTCGATTTGGCCTTCATGACTAGCAGCGTCTTCCTGCGAGACGACTCGAGAACCGATATAGCAGCACGCTTTTTGTAGGACTGAAAAGGCGCCTGGGGGTGAATAGGAACACGCCAATTTTTCCGTTTGGATTGGGTTCAACACATATTTCACTCCAGTAGCTATGGAAGCTATGAAGATCAATAAATAAGCATAGCGGAAGGCTTATATTGAATCCACTCCAAACCCCCAAGCAAAGCAATCAACAAACACAAAGAAGTGCTGAAGACAGGGAAATCGGTAATACCTCTGTATATGGGCGATATTACCGGAAATCGGTAATACCTCTGTTCAAGGGCGGTATTACCGATTCTACTGGAGCTCAGCCCAAACGAAACCGAAACCGACACAACTTTTGATCTACTTGGCCAAAGTCTATGAAACTTGAAACATAACTTCTCTAGGAGGTTGAGAACCTATTCCAATCAAGGATTGAGAAGATCCACGTCAAAGTTTCAACCTTTTTCCATTTGAACGAAGTTTGGTTCAAAACCGAGACAAAAAGCAAAACAAGATCTAAATCTTGCTCGTGGGAAAAGAATGATCAAGATGGACTTAGATGTACTCTCACATGTCACAGCAAGCTAAAACACTACAATGATTCAAGAGAAAAGCGATGGATCATCAAAAACTCCAAATCATCAAAATAGAAGGCAAGAACAAAAGAGACTCATCTTTGAAAACTTGCTTGGATTGATTTGAGATTTGAGATTGATGTTTACAGCCACTCCATCTTGGAGGACACAACTCAATACATGAGCACACAATCAATCGATCCCTAAAACCCTAACTCTCCTCTTCCTCTCTAAAACCCTAAAACCAACTAGGGTTTCTCTCAATAAAGTGCTTGGGGGCTGCTGGACAGCATCCCCTTCTATTTATACTAGATGCTAGCATCTAGGGAATATTCCTAACCGAGCACCCATTAAACCCACACACAAACGGGTTTATCATACGCACGCATCTCAAAGCGCCGTCTTCATCTTTCCTTGACCTAAACCGCTTCTCCTTGCGTCGTCTTGCGCCGCGGTTTAGCCCAAAGTCACCAAGGCGGTATTTGGTGAAATTACCAAAATACCCATTCTTGATCCTTCTCCATAGACCGAGTCCAATCCTGATGAAGCGATCGCCTGCTTTGCCACGTGTAGGTTGATCGACGGCTCTCATCATGTCGGCAAGTCTCTCCTGTCTGGCTCCCGCCGAAACCACTAAGGCACTTGCACCAACCCCCGCGCCACTTGATCCAACCAGTCGCATCGAACTGCCCGTTCAATCACTCTTGTCTATTCTGCGCCACGCTTGAGTCTCCTGACCTCATCCGGCATCCTTGATCGTTCTGGACCTCAGCTCTCCAAGCTTAGTCCCGATCATCCTCGTCGTTGACCGTTGTTGACTTCTAAGCAACCTGCACAGCAATAGACCAAGAAATCATTTCCGGGAACAAGTTCTTCACAACTTGACCCACGTTAGCCAAAACATGCAATAAGCAACATCTATGCAAAGATAAACACGAACTTGACCTAACCCAAATCAAAATATCCAAGAGAATCGACGGACAGCTTAGAAACGGTATTACGCAGAAACCCCATTACCGCATTGCGATCCATATCATTAAACAATCAAGCGGTCATACCGCACTTCGGAGAAACCCAAAACTCCTCAAAAACATCTTCTCTGGAAAAACCATATCGCAAACCTTCGGTATTACCGCCATTCGACTTGCGGTCATACCACTCAATGGTAATACCGCTGTACACAAGCGGTCATACCGCACTGCGGTAATACCGCAATACAAAACCGGTACTACCGAAAAACCTAACACTCTGCTGAAAAACAGGAGATTCAACAAACCATTAAACAAATTGCCAATTGTATCATCACCTAAGATCTTGAGCATATCCCCATTATATCCACACTTTTCTTGTTCCTTCGGCGTTTTCTCTACGGGAACCGATGAGGTGGCCTTCTGAGGCGAAATATGACGTGGAGTCATCGAGGGTCCCGTTGGAGAGGAATGGTCATGTCGAGATCGCAGACCGCTGGGTCGGTGGTGATGTCCTTTTGGGCCATCGATAAAAGTGTGCGGCATCCCTAGTGTTACGATGTCTTCGTTCGGCGAATCTCGGTAGGACGGCCATGAAATTGTCATGTACCATATCCACCGACCTGGCGTAACCTCGCGCCACCGGGCACCGTGTCGCCTTTGCTCATTCCTGGTTTGGGTACACCATCCCCCGCCCAGCCTCAATAGAAATAGACCCAACCATCCTCACTTGGAGCTTGCAGGGCGTCGGCCCCTACAAAACGATACGCAATTAGCTAAGGCGTCCTATTGGTCTATCTTTGGTGCATTCCATAGATGTACATTACCTTGATGTCGTCTATCGGTAATTGGAAGTCGTCATGTTCAGAATTATGTGTGGATGCGACGCTACTTCGATGTCGAGTAGGACTGGCTCCCAAATTAACAGGGGCGGCTTGCAACTGGCTCAGGAGTTGATTCATTTGATCATGCAATGCTGCTAGCTTTCCTTCAAATTTTTCAGTAATCATCTGTGCCAACCAGCCCTCGTGCTCGACCTTGGATCTCTTCCTACTCCTATACGTGCAGTAGTCGTCTGCGAATCCATGACTCCAAGGTACATGAACCCCAAGGCCTCGCGTGCGACTCGGGTGCTCCTTGTTTTCCAAGGCCGTAGATAGTATATCCTTCTCCCTGTCTACTTGGAAGGAGCCTTGGGATGTTTGGGCAGTCAATTCACGCTGCAAGAGGTCATCATGTTATTATAGACACTGTGAAGTTATGAACTTATTAACAACTAGGTAGTTCGACATATTTACCACCGAGAAGATCAACAGACAAGGCACGAGGGAGGACCAAATTAACATAATCAAATGTAAATCAGTCAAGTCATTTAAATTGATTGAAATGCTAATATTTCCAACTTCATATATTCACTCAATTCTCAGCTAACCAATTTGCCATGTAGAACAAGGAACATCTTAGTCCAAACTAAAACAGGAGAATGACATGTACGATCAATTATAAAATCTAAATGTAATTGTTATTCCAGTTGAATATTTCTGTAAAGATCATATAATTACTTTGCATAGAAAACATCAAAACAAGTAATCATAGCCATATTATATTCACAGTGGAGGATTACTGACCTAACATAGATTCATCAGAACATTGCCATTCCAACTATGAATAATTCCATATATATTCACAGTGGACAGGCAATGAAAAAAATGTTCAAGAACCATCTGGCATTAATCACAATAGCACCGAGTCCTACACATACTCATGCATTCCATACAAAGAATTTCAGATCTGTACAAATCCAAAATATGACCGAATCCTAACAAATCACAACCAAAATACTACGTATTATCCTACACATTTTTATCTAATTAGCAAATCCACGCGCATCTATACATTACAAATAAAAAGCGGATGAGGGAGAACAAGGTGGAAGGGTGGCACCGAGCTCTTAGACTTTTACCTCCATGACTCCGTGGGAAGAAGTGATGAGGGGAGAGTAAGGCCGCTGGAGGGGAAATCCGACGACGAGGGCACACAAGGAGGAGGCCGTGCGTCGAGGACGGTGGCGGCGTCGATGTCGGGGGTGGCGGCGCCGAGGTCGGAGGCAGCGGTGTCGGCCGGGGATTAAGGAGAGTGAACGGGCGAGCTCTAGAGGAGGCCGGTGCAGAGGGAGGATGCCGACATGGGGAGGAGGCCATGCGTCAAAGCGGCAGTAGCGTCGACGATGTCGAGGGCGGTGGCGTCGGGGCTTACGGGGAGGTGAACGGGCGAACCCTAGTGGAGGCGAAGGAGCGCGCGAGAGCTGAGCAGGCTAAGGACTGGGGAGATGAATGGGCGGCACTGGGGAGATGAATGGGTGAGCCCTAGGGTTATGAAGGCCTGTCACAGACGGTTCTATTATGGAACCGTCTGTGAAAAGAAATCACACATGGTTCTATTTACGAATCGTCTGTGATATGGAACGTATCACAGACGGTGCTTTAACAGAACCGTCTGTGATAAACTCATATCACATACGGTTCCTGATTAGAACCGTCTATGATTCCTTATACAGCCCGGAGAGTCGAGGACAACATCCGAATTGCAGGAGAGCGGGTCTACCTCGCTGAGACGGAGGAGACCAGGGCTGATGGCCTCTGGGCTATATGGGGCTTGGTTGCGGAGTCCGAACGGCTACAAGCGCGAATCGAGCGTGCAAGGTCGCAGGAGGAGGCGTTTGATCTGACAGTCGCTGATCCCACCACCACTGAAGCTGACGAGAAGGCTTATGAAGATTTGAAGGCTAAGATGGGATCACTAATCCTTTTTTATCGTCTATGATGTAAAAAGGATATGGTCTTTTTATCGTCTGTTTATTATAAGCGCATAATATTATCATTCCACATTACAATGAAGTCCACATTGACATCAAAATCAGAGATGACAATTCCATGTTGAAATCAAAATATATAAGAGATTACAAGTCCATAACACATGGCAAGTCCACATTGACATGTCTCATGTTATGGAATAAATTAATTACAATGGAATAAATTCTTAATTAAAATATAGCCCTTCATGATGATCGACGCGCATATAGCTAGCTTCCTCACTGGGTTCTTCATCGAGCCTGATGCCGTCTCCGAAAGGAGGCAACTCGTCAAATTGATTGTATTCTTCCTCGTCCACTACATTCTCAACTCCGACAATCCTCCTTTTTCCATGAAGAACTATGTGGGGCTTCTTATTTGCTGGGTCAATTACATAGAAGACTTGAACAACTTGGTTAGCCAGTATGAATGGTTCGTCTTTGTATCCGACATGTTCGAGGTCCATGGTAGTGACGCCAGTATTTGTCGACCTTCACCGTGGGAGATGGACCCAACGGCATCAAATAGGGGATCTTGAAAAGCACGTGGTCGAGCTCCCATATCTCCTCTATTTGCCCATAGTAGGAGCTCCTCACCCCATCGGTCTCGAATGCATCTATGCGGACACCGCTGCTTCGGATCAGGCTCTTCCTATCCCGAAGTCAGCCGATAAAATGTGTACCCATTTATGTCGATCCTTGCCATGTGACAATTGTAAATTATGGCCTTTTGCCAACCATAGCAACAGATCATCACTTGATAACCTCCCAAAGATTCGCACCTTTAACCATTCGTTGAACCGACGGTTGTGCTCTCGTGATCCAAACCTCGGCCGTGCGGATTATGTTGGTGAACCATGCCTTTGTGCTCGCCGATGTACGGACACTTGGGTCATGTGTTGCCGGTCCGTGAAATGGGCTTGAGCGTACGTATCCAGATCGAGAGTGATTGATTTCCTTTCAATGGTCCCGATACCATCCAGTCTCCCCTCATAACGAGATAGAGGCACATCTATCGGTTCCACCTGAGCCATGTAGTCGACGCAGAACTCAATGACCTCTTCTGGTTGCATAACCTTCGATGATGTCCGCCTCCTACGAGATCGATTCCGTACGTAGGACTTGAGAATTCCCATGTACCTCTCGAACGGGTACATGTGACGTAGGAACACGGGGCCGCATATCTTTATCTCTTTCACAAGGTGAACAATGAGATGGACCATGATATCGAAAAATGACGGAGGGAAATACATCTCAAGATGACATAGAGTCGTCACCACCTCAGCCTGCAGAGCATCTAGTCCTTGGGGATCGATGACCTTCTGAGCAATTGAGTTGAAGAAATAGCACAGCCTCAAGATTGCCACTCGGATCTTGTTCGGTAAGATACTCCTAATTGCAACATGAAGCATTTGTGTCATCAGCACATGACAATCATGAGACTTCATAGCAATTAATTTTAAATCTTGCATAGAAACAAGTTTCTTAATGTTAGCTGAGTAACCAGACGAGACTTTCACACCATGCAAGCTCTAGCACAGTTCATTTCTCTCGGCCTTGGATAGAGTGTAGCAAGCTGGGGGAAGGTACGTTCATCCTGTATTGGTCTCTTTCGGTGCTAACTCGGTCCTTATGTTCATATCAACCAAGTTACGCCGTGCTTTAACACCATCCTTTGTTTTGCCACTAATGTTCAGTAAGAGACCAATCATGCTATCACATACATTCTTCTCCACGTGCATGACATCGATGCAGTGGCGAACTTCTAAGTGCTCCCAATAAGGCAAGTCCCAAAAAATTAACCGCTTCTTCCAGATGTTCTTCTGACGGGTTCTTAATTTACGCCCTTCCCAAGCACAACATCGATATCCTTAACCATATCATAGACCTCTTTCCTCTAAAAGCCCTTGAGCTGAACCGCCCTCCTTATTTCCATCAAATCGTTTTTCATCTTGCAAGATGGGTGATTCTCGAAGGAACCTACGGTGACGATATATACAGCTTTCTGCGAGTTGTTCACCCATACACTCTCCGTAGCATCTAAGCAAAGGAGATGAAGCTTTGACTCCTTTTGTAATCGAAGCTCGATAGGTTACCAAGGGCAGGAAAATCATTGATGGTGCGTAACGACATGGCGCGTAAAGTGAAGTTCTCTCGCTTGTATCGCATCCCATACATGTACCCCTTCGCTCCATAGTGTCACATGATCTTCCAAAGAATGGTGCTAGGTACACATCAATATCATTCCCAGTTGCTTCGTCCCTTGGATAAGTAGTGACATCAAAATGTACTTCCGCTTCATACACAGCCAAGGAGGAAGGTTGTACATACATAGATTCACGGGCCAGGTGCTATGTCGGCCTGCTCATATTACCGAAAGGATTCATTCCATCTGTACTCAACCCTAACTTTATGTTCCTCGGTTTCAAGACCGAACTCTTCAAGTCTCGATCGAAGTTTCTCCACCGGCGTAATCGCAGGTGTCTTAGCTTTCCATCTTTCTTACGCTCCTCCGAGTGCCAACGCAGCAATCTTGCCTCCTTTGGGTTCGCAAATAAACGCTTCAAACGTGGGATCACAGGCAGATACCATAACATCTTAGTAGGAGATCCTTGTTTCACCTTAGCAGTATTCTGATGCTTGTATTGGGATGCTTTGCACATGGGACATACATGCATGTCTGCATACTCTTTACGGTAGAGGATACAATCGTTCGGACATATATGTATTCTTTCTACTTCCATTCCCAATGGACAAAGAACCTTCTTTGCTTGGTAGGTGGTGTTGGGCAACACGTTTCCCTCTAGAAGGATGTCCGCTAGGAGACCCAACAACGCCGTCAAACTCTTATCGGACCAACCATTGCTTGCCTTCAATTTAAGCAGTTCAATCACAGTTGACAACCTTGTGTATTCCGGCTTGCAGCCAGAGAACAAAGGTCTCACCGAATCCTCCATTAAGCCCTCGAATTTACAAAACTCTCTCTCACTGTAGTTCTCTTCTACATAGCGAGCATCCGATCCAGATTGTCATCGTATGCACCTATCCTCATCAAAAGCATACCACATCCGCATATCGTTGACTTCCTCGGCGATGTCGCCATTATTAACTTCCCAGATAATCGCTCTTCACCGTGGATCGGTCCAACATGTATACCCTTTTTTGAAACCCCTTCAAATCAAGTGCGCTTCGATATGCGCCGGGTTGTTCAACATCTTCTGATTACCACAATCAATGCATGGACAGTACATAAAATTTATCCCCTTCTTTAACATATACTGCTGGCTCTTCTAAAAGCAACCACACCATTAATGTACTCTTGACTCACACAGTTCATACCGTACATCCAGTTTCGGTCCATCTACGCTATGCATGTAACAAATTTGTGTCAAATTAGATTAATAAACCGTAAGTACGTACTCTTCCTATTTACCAAACATACTTAAATTGATTAGCGATTAATTTATAGCAAACATAAAGGGTTATAGATCGTCACCCTCGGAGCTCACGAAGAAAATACCAAATGTCTCTCGAGAATCCTCTCCTTCTCCTCCCTTCCTCCTCTCCTTCTCCTCCCTTCCCTCTCTGTCGGCGACGCAATGGGCTTCCTATTTACCAAACATACTTAAATTGATTAGCAATTAATTTATAGCAACATAAGAGCATCTCCAGTGTATTGAACCGATGTCGATTTAAAGAGATGCCATGTAAGCATTCAAAGAACTACTCATTTTTCCCCCAATGTATTGATCCGATTCTTACTCTTAAGTGGGATCTACATCTTATTAAAAAATCAGAAAAGAAATAAAATCTCTCTCAACCGCTCTCTCTCTCTCTCCATTTCCTTCCCCCTCACAGAACTTAATGCATATGCTAACCACCCGATGAAAAATATTATTCTATTCACTTGCATCCGGATGCAAAGTTTGCATCGGTTCCTAGAGTTTTGCTTCGGAATCGGCAGCTTCCAACGTGTGGAATAGGTTCCTAGCATTAAATCTAGCCATTTGAACATGCTAATTAAGCACGTACATTGCAGATGCTCTAAAGGGTTATAGATTGTTACCACGAAAATACCAAACCTCTCGAGAATCCTCTCCTTCTCCTCCTTTCTCCTCTCCTTCTCCTCCCTTCCTTCTTTGTCTCGGCACAAGAAGGGCAAACACCGGTGGCGGCTCAAATGGGAATGGGTAGGGTCCGTCCAGAATTTATAGTGTGAGGATATCACGCATTTGTTCTTATTATGAACTGCTCAGGATATACAACTATCAACGACGGTTTTTCAATAGAACCATCGGTGATAGTTCACAGACGGTTTTTATTGACAACCGTCTATGGTACAAGAGATTATCAAAAACGGTTATTAAATAGAACAGTCGGTGATATTTCACAGACAGTCTGTGTTGACAACCGTCTATGGTGCAGGAGATTATCACAAACATTTATTTAATAGAATCATCTGTGATAGATGCCTATCATAGACGGTTATTAATAAGAACCGCTCTGATGATAGGTCGCACGCAAATACTTGGTCCTGATAGACCCAACACGCATAGCCCATTTTAACCGCTCGTGATGAGGCGTCTACTATTGCCTGCTTTGTAGTAGTGTCCATTGGAGAACTTTGGGGAAATGACGAAACGATAACAACATGACAGTATTTATAGGGGGAGAGGAAGCAACAGAAGGCTCCATTATGATGAGGCATGATGTGTTTCACATCCGCGCGACGCGCCTTCAAGCGACTCGTTGGTCACGTCATTGCGCAAAAGTCGCCTCGTGAGGTCACATCGCTGGACAAAGCTGCCTTCTTGCGTCACGTCACCGTGCAAAGCTATCTTGTTGGGTCACGCCCTGCTTTGCTGAGTGTGTTCACGTCCTACTTTGCAAAGCGAGGTCACGTCCTAATTAGGGTTTCATAAATTAAGGTTTGCAATGAAGTTGCAATGTACGTTTTCATACAGATAATTGTCGACATTTCAAGCATTACATGAAACACGCGCAGGTTTATTACAATCGGGATGAAGGAGGAGGGGTATTATCACATGTAACCCAATCAAATATGACACTCTTTGTTTATTTATCGGTTTAATGTAGATGATGTTCTTTAATACTGTATTGTACGACAGGCTAGATGAGATTGTGCATGAATCAACTGAGGGAAATACGTGGCATGCAGATCATATAACAGTGTACCGTAACCTTCGACTCGTGTGCGTTTCAAAGGCTACAGTACATCGTTATATGATCTGCACGCCACGTATTTTCCTCAATTGGTTCATCCACAATGTTATCTAGCATGTGGTACAATACAATATTAAAGAACATCATCCACAGAAAACTGATAAATTAACAAAAAGCTTCCTATAGCATAAAAAATAGGTGTGTGCAACTAGTTTCCACGGCAATCTCTTTTCTTTATGAGCTCACCTCATCACATAGTAGCACCTTTGATGCATGTTTAGGGCACAAAATATGACCATTATCCTATAGAATAAAGGAAAAAGTCCGATTTACTCCCTCGAACTATCAGAAAAGTCTGGTTTACCCCCCTGAACTACAAAATCAGTTATTTAACTCCCTGAATTTGCAAAATCCGGTCAAATAACACCCCGTAGCGGTTTGGAGCGGTGGTTTTGCCGACGTGGCGGTTTTGTCCTAGTCGCGTATGTGCCATCCAAATCAAGATGTATGTGTCATCCAAATCAAGATCAAACAAATATACCCTTTCAACCCAAGTGCATTTCGTTAACATCTTGAGTGCGCTCAAAGACGCGACCAAGGAATGGGAGGGAGAAATGGGAAGGGCGAGGCAGCGGGAGGGCGCGATGAGGACTGTGGTGGTGGACGGGAGGCGGCGCGAACGGCCTCCACTGCAGAGCCCTGACCGCTTACCACCACCACCACACACACATCACAGGTTCACCAAGACGCCTGACATGGCACGCACTACTGCCATGACCGCCTCTATCCCAAGACACCGCCAACCACGGCCAACGTGTGCTCCGCTTCGCCTACGCCCACCTCCGCCGCCGCTGTCAGACAGCGCCACGCCACGCCAGCAGCCCACGGCGCATGGGCGGTTTTCTTGGCCAGCAGAGCGCAAAGGCCTCGGATCCTGACACAAGACGGGCCAAGATCGCCTTTTTCTCCACCACCACCTGCCCTCCAAGGCCCCCTCTGGCTGCTTCCAAGACCGCCCTAGCCTCCGCAACCGCCGCCTCAACTATGGCCCCCACCACCTCGACGGCCCGCCTCCCCATCCCGACGAGGGCGAGCATGGCCATGGCTCCGCCTCGACCTCCTCACCGCCTCCCAAGGCCACCTCGATGAGGGCTGCCCTGGTCTCACAGGCGTGGGCCATGACAACCTCTGTTTGCCTGGACTCTTTACCGAGCGCCTGAGCTTCCGAGCGCTGGGAGGCTCTGGCCCCTGGGCGATGAGGGAGCGGATGAGGTCCGGGTTGGCGGGATGCTTGGGCGGGGATGCGCTGACGCCGAGGGAGCGAGCGCGACGCACCACTCCCGGATGAGGCGGCGAGGGTGTGGTTGGGGATGAGCGTGAAGTCGGCGAAGGGAGCGGTGACGGGTAGGTGGTGTTGCCTGGTGACCCAGACTCGATGCCGGGCGCGTCAGATGTCCGCATGAGCTCCAACGAGATGGGGCACCTGGCACCATCAAGACTGCACTCCCCGCCATGTCCAGCTCCAGCGCCAGCGGCACGCTCCCCACGAGAGGAGAGGGCGGCGCTGTGGGGAGACCATGGGGAGGAAGAGAGAGAGGCGCCAAAGGCGGTGGTGGAGCCGAGTCGACCGGAGGAAGGGGGAGGCGGCGCCATGCACCGGCCGAGAGATCGCCATGGGGATTGGGGAGAAGGAAGGAGAAGAGCCAGTTGAGAAATAGAGAGAGATGTACTGACAGGCGCGGCCTATGAGTCAGAGAGAGGGGGAGGAGGAGAAAACAGGCCGGGTGTGCCACGTCATACGCTGAGTTGGAAAAATTTGGTCACGTCAGCAAAACCACCGCTCCAAACCGCTGTGGGGTGTTAATTGACCGGTTTTCGCAAATTTAGGGGGTTAAATAACCGGTTTTATAGTTCAGGGGGTAAACCAGACTTTTCTGATAGTTGGAGGGAGTAAACCGGACTTTTTCCTAGAATAAAAAATAGGCATGTTTGAACATTACAGTAGTGATGAGAAATAGGCAATTTTGAAGCAAGATTGATTTCTGACTCTAAGTTCATAATAGTAAGAACTAAGAAGACTTCAACAGATCACCTCTGACTTGATAAATGCAAATGATTCGATTGTATTACCTGGCTGATTCTAAATGAATGGCAGAAAGCACATTCATCTTCAAAAAAAATTATTGGTGTTTGTAGTCTCTTCAAGCCAGTAGCACCTTCATTGTCTTCCTGCGACATAATAAAAACATAGCAAGGATGTTCGTGCACCGTACAGTGAAGAACATAGCAAGGATGCAAATTATGCATAAGTCGTACCAGTTTTGATGTACATAAGAAAGCAAGGCGGACAAAACATTACATTACGACACCAAATAACGACCAGACCAGCACGGTCTGTTGGGACAATCCTTCGCTGAGTGTCTAGGGGTCTTGCATATCCTACACTTGCTTGTGCGGCTAATACTAGTACATTGGCTAGCATCCATGTCATTCCGGAAGAGCCACGTCTGCCGTCACCCCTTCGCTGTTGTCTTTAAGTCCTTGTTCGGGCCGCATTGCACCATATTCGGCCAAAGATCCTTATAGTTCATTTCCAAACCATACGAATGAAACTCCGCACTCCATGTACTGAAAAGGTACTGCATATCGTAGTACTCGGAGATGTACGACATACACATCTGCCTCATTTGCGCACACGCCATGTACACGCACGAGCATGGCTTGTGCAGGAGCTTCGGCTTGTTACAGGTGCATGTCACCACATCACCCAGGGTGCATGCCTATTTCCTTCCCCCCCTGGCATGACTGTTAATGTTTTTCTGCCAAAGCCTAATCTCGTACTTCCTCCTGAGGCCATCGATCACCTGGATGTCATGCATCCGGGCATTCTCCATCTTTTTGTCCATGTGTCTCTGCATGTTCTCGGATCACTGCTTGCCTTTCTCCATCTGTCGCTTGGTTGCGGTGGCTCTATTGACTAAATAACTAACAGTGGGAGTCCATGTCTCTTCGACGATCGCGGTGATAGGGAGGCACCGCACATCTTTGAGGATGATGTTGTACACCTCGGACTTGTTGGTCGTCATAATCCCGTACCTCGCACTGTTTGTGTCATACATAAGGGACCATTTCTCCAATTTAGGAGCTTGGCCATTAATCCACTCAGAGAAATTTATGGCACTATGGGGTTGCTCTCCCTCCAGTACCTCCGGAGTGGACTCCCTCTTATGCCTCATAGTCTGACATTCGAGGTCTCCCCAGATGGAGTCAAACTTCCACCTCTAGTTCTATAGACACAATGCCTTGAACATCTTCATGACATCCTGACTGCGAGACCGCTTAAACAAGTTAGATGCAAGATGCCTCATGCACCACCTGGATTGCATGTCATTCCACTGGTAAGGGGGGCCCGTCCCATGCTGCATGGTGTTGATGGCCGCCAACAACCCAGCATTGTGGTATGTGATAAGACATACATTGCGTTAGTCTCCCACCACCGTCGTCTTCACGTTCAATAGGAACCATAGTCCACTGGATGTGTTCTCGCTCTCCACAATGGCAAATGCCACCGGGAGAAGCTGGTCATTCGTATCGTCCGCCATCGCGATGAGGATGGTGCCCTTTTACCTCCCCGTGAGGAAAGTGTCATCCATCGTCGTCACGGAACGACAGAACTGGACGCCCCCAATGGCCTGACCGAAAGCACAGAACACCCGGTCTAGTATAAAGCGGTTAGGCCCTTTCTCAGCATCTTCATAGCCAACATTGTTTATGTATGTGCTGGGATTTGATTCGGCAATCTAGTGAAGCAATCTCGGCACAAGGTTGTACGTCTCTTCGTATGTTCTGTACATGGACTCAATGACCTTCTACTTGGCTCGTCGGACCTTGTTGTAGCTGACTGGATAGTCAACTTGATTGGCAACTCTGGACATCATTAGCATGGGGGAGACAGACATGTCCATCGCAACTTGGTGCTTGATGAGGTTCACCACATATGCGGAAGTCATGTTCCGATGCTATCACATGGGCTCACTAAGCTCGCAAGTGTGGTCGATCACCGCCTTGATCACGAATACCGAGCTGAAGATCTTTGCTCGGTGAGTGCTGACCTTGCCAGGACAGCTTTTCACTACGTACTTCACTACGTAATGTCCTGGGTTGGATCGGTGCACTCGGTACACACAGCTGATGGACAAGGCATACTGTGCTATAGCTTGTTGCACAATCTCCTTGCTAAGAGTGTGTCGTCATAAAACCCCCAGTGGGAGCCTTCTTCTTGCGGTAGTACGAGCGAACGCACTGCGGCATCATCAAGTCTTGATGCCACGTAAGGCACATCGGATGACACAATTCCCCCAGTTGGACTACCAGGCTGGTGTGCATCCTCGTCACTACCATCTGAGCTTGGGTCGGCGTCCTCGTCGAACTCCAACCTGAGAGCCTAGTCCGGTAGATACTCGTGGCAGTCAATGCGGGCCGACCACCATGATTTCACCCCCTCATTTCGCACAAAATTATGCGTGGGACAATCCTCCGAGGCAGCACATTTCGTGCTGCCGTCTTCAGGTTGGGGCTGCGCTTGCCCGCTTGTAGAGGCCCTGACATCATCAAGGTGGCCCGACGCCATGGGTACGAAATTCACGTACACCATCGGCTTCACGTAAATGGCCGCCTCAGGCTGGGAGGCAATTTGCATGTATTGGCTCCACGCTATGCTTCCAGCCACCTTAACGAGCACCCACACCATTCGTGCAGGTGATCCCCTCGATGACAACTTCCTTCATCGTTGCCTCCATGATGAACTCCCTCCGGATGCAACTCTGAAGCTCGTGAATATTCATCGCGTCGAGCCCCTTCACCCGGACCACCTTGTACCGGCATCTCGACTGGTCCAATCCACCAGGTCCGGCCCGTACGAGACCATCGCCATAAAACACATACAAGTCTTGCATGTTTGATATTACCTAAAGCCACAACAACCCTATCCGCGGTACATATGTGTAACTAGATACGATAAATTGCATGCAAGTGATGGATTACATATGTGTAATTAGATACGACTAATTATTTACCACTAAACTAATTAACAGAGACTAAACTAATTAATTGCAACTATTTAATTACCACTAAACTAACTAATTGCAACTGATTAATTACCACTAAATAAATTATGAGTAGTTAATTTGCACTAATTTAATATGCGGGACCGATAACCACTAAACTAATTACGCTAATTAATTAATTACTAGCTTAACTAACTAATTACCACTAAACTAATTAATTACCAAAGAAACTAACTAATACATAACTAATTAATAACCAAGACACTAACTAATTACGGTAATAACGACAAAAGCATCCGATTAAATTACCCCTTTCTTCGTAAGCTATCAAAAAGCCAAGCGATAAGCGACGGCGAAAGAAGTAAATACTTGATCTCCAAAAATTAATTATGTTAAGTTCTTCAATTCTCACGACGAGCACCGAACGAGAAGCTTAAACACAATTGGGATGAGCGAAGAGCAATCGCGAGATTTTGGTATTTGTAGCTGTTTAAGGAGGAGCAGCTGCATGCCGAATTTTGGATGCGTTGTTCACGCTGCAAAGACTACTGCAAGGGGAGACACCGTGAGAGTCGATTTGACAAAGCGGAGGAGGGAGGATGGACGTTTCAAAATGTAGCCACCGAAGGGGGGGGCGTACGGGAGGGGGGTGAGCAGGGCTGGCAGGAAGGGGGCTATGCGTGTGGGAGGGGGAAGGGGTGACACATGGCGAGATAAAATTAGTACACTTAAATGAAATTGTGAGGTAAAATCAAAACGAGTAAAATTATGAAAACAAAATTACACAAGAAAGTACATCGTGTTTGGAGCATTCACGTAAAATTTCATATTTTTTGAACGAATTTGCTATATTTTAAACATGCTACGAAATCCGCGGATTAGATCGGCCGAAACCCTAACCCTAATCGGGAGGGGACATGTGGTGGGCGGCGGGGCCACAGCACAGTGGTCGTGCGGCAGCAGCGACGTGGCGGGCACGAAGCGCCTCCACATGATGGCTGTGCGAACGGAGTGCTATCTTTGCAACAAAATAAATTTTGAACACGACCATTTCTATAAATTCGATTGCAAAAAGTATTAAATGCCATGAACATCTCTAGTAGAGAGCACTGTGCGCAGAGGATCCCAGTCCATTTGGATCTGGATCATGTACATTACTACAGAGGACCACTGCGTAGACAGTAATTTAAGTTATATAAACAGTAGTTTGCCGTAGTCACGGGCTCATGAGTTGGGAGCAGCTAGCCCACTACCCATGCAATGCGTTTTGCCTGCAGATGGACGTGCATGTGGCTGCATGGGAACTTGCATTGCATGTAATTTGCAGCTGCTCCTACTAGCGCTACTAGAGTAGTTCATTCCTCCATGTAGCATGAACTACTCTACCATGCATAGCTTGGGGTATTTTAAAGCTTTAAACTCCTACAAAGGCGAAAAGCTGTACGTGTTCGTATAATTTCCCACCAGCTTTTCTTCTTTCTTACTGTGCTTGAGAAAAAGGTTTGTGGTCCATATTTCCTCTTTGCTATAAGTTTTACAGAAAGGTAAGGGGGCAGATTGATGGTCAAGTGCTAGAATCTTATCAGCAAGAGAAAGACATCACGAGAACTTGTCATGATGTTGGCATTGATAAGTTCTATGTATAAATCCTAGAGTTATGCTGAAACAATTAAGAGCATCTTTAGTGTATTGAACCGATATTGATTCAAAGTTATGTCACGTAAGTATTGTAGGAACTAAGCTTATTTTTCTCTAATGTATTGAACCGATTCCTACTAATAACCGGGACCCACGTTACATTAAAAAAACCATAAAATAATAATATCCTCTCTCAACCGCATTATCTCTTATATAGTTGTTTAATGTTCATATGAGTTGTTTAATGCTTTGAATCGATTCTTAAGTAGAGTCCGGTTCTATGCATTTTTTTTGTTGGAATCGATCCCTACAATGTATTAAATCGATTTAATATCTTCTCTCTCATCGTTTGAATCGGCTAAAACACAACATTAGAGATGATCGAATGAGCTCTAATGGTATCGTCGAAATGACTTGTTAGAGAAAAATACTACGGTACTAGTACTTCAACTTGATTATACTACACCATAAGATGCTCAAACCATCGGAAAATATAAGGCAAAGTGTACTTCCGAAACCCTCTTTAATTTGTCAGATTTTTTTTCCAAATTCAGTAGAACCAATTAAACATATGAATATGTGTGAGCCATACAACTCTACGTGAAGTAAATTAACCAGAACGACAGAGGTTAGGAACCCATTCTCATCACATGAGTGAAGGAGATGCATGTTTGATTCCAGGGCACATCACCGTCCGATTGAGCAAAGCATTTCAGGCATATGGAATCTTATGTTTAATCAAAACGATCGATCAAGCGACAGCGATTGAGAGAATATTGTGAGAAATGAGAGCAAGGATATCATATCTACGAAGAAGAGAACTACACACCCCGTTGCCGTCACTCGCATCTCGCTGTCTTTGGTTCCCGACAGAATCTCTTTATGCACTTTGATTCATCGATTTGATTCCATTTCTGCTGAAATGTCACGTACTACGTACCTAGCTGCACGCTCCTTATTATCACCCTCATCTAGTCATCATCTCCGTTGAGATTTCGGTCCATAATTTAAAGTAGTAATTCGCTATATGTCATCAAATAACTTCGGATATTTATAACATATCACTGATGTTTCACTGACATATGAGCATTGAGTCTACATATCAGCATCACAATAAGTGACATATTGTAAATCATATAGCTATTCAGCAATATATTGTGAATTTTCTCTGATTTAAAATAGAGTACGAATAATTTGATTCACCAAACGATTCTTTATTTCTTCGTTCCGTTTTTGGTCTAATATATCTCCATTCATCCAAATAAGCTCCAAGCAAAATGAAGAGGAGAGGAAACTGATTAAAGAAGTAGAACTAATGAAAGGGCGGGATAGTAAATTAGTCGTACAGAATCCTCGTTAAGCTAATGAAGTCTGCTTGAATTGTCGACGAGTATGCATAGAATTATGTGCTTTTGTTGGAACTTGCTAACGAATCTAGGATTGGTGAGACCACCAGCCAAGAAGATATGTGTTGGACCGACAAGCGATTAGAGTGGTTAAATAGGAGTATCTATTTATTTCACCATATCCATGTTCGACTTCTTCTTCATTCCAATGGCTATCAAAGTTACAAAGATAAAAAATACAAGAACACAGCAGAGGTTTTGCGTAGAAACCGAAAAACCCCCAAGACAAACCTCACAGTCGGTCTAACCACCGGGTGGCCCGTCGGACCGCCGGCTACAGGAACAACAGCCCGAAGTGATCTTAAATCTACCTAACTTTTGATTCCAAGATACAAAACCCCTGATATTTCAAACACGTCTCATCAAAAAGGTCAGAAACATATTTCAATCAACGATCGGGACGATCAAAGCTAATGTTCCACGAATTTCTTGGATAAAGTGAAGAAGGCACGAAAACTAGGGAAAACTAAAATTTGGTCCAAAAGCTTGCTCATGGGTGTAAGATGGTCGAGATGACATGAGATCAATTCCCACAAATACTAGCAAGCTAGATCACAGCAAAAGACCCAATCAAAATCCTGGAACATAAAAATCACAAAAGCATCAAAGAGATGGCAAGAACAAGATAGAACTCATCTTGGGCAAACTTGCTTAGATTAATTCAAGTAATTGTTGGTTTACAGTCACTCCACCATAAAAGACAAAAGCTCAACACTTGAGCACTCGATTAATCCATCTCTCTCAACCCCTAGCCTCCTCTATCTCTCCACTTTCCCCAAATAACAAATTAGGGTTTCCTAGGCTTGAGTTGATGGGTGCAAATCATGCACCCCTTCATTTTATAGTAGAGGCTATGTCTAGAGAGAAAACTTTATCGGGCACCTGCTAAGCCCACATACAAACGAGTCTGCACTCACGCACGCTTCTAAAAACAGATGACGATCCGGGTCTCCCAAATCAGTCTCTTCATGATTTTCAACTTCTCGTGACATGAATCGCCTCTCGTTTGCACCGTCCCCTGCCGTGGTTTCTCCAAGGTCGCCAACTCGATATTTAGGTGAAGATACCAAAATACTCCTTCTCCAAAGGCCGAGTTCAATCAACGTGAAGCAATCCCATGCCTCTTTATGTCGGCAAGTCTCTCCTATCCGACTCCCACCGAAACCACCATGACACTTGCACCGACCCCCAAGCCACTTGATGCAACCTGTTGCACCAACCTCCCCGTTAACTCGTTCTTGTCCATCTTGTGCTATGCTTGAGTTCAACCACTTCACCGGCATCCTCGGTCGTTATGGACCTCAACTCTCCTAGTCTAGTCCCGATCTTCCTCGCTGTTGACTGTAGTTGACTCTAAGCCACTTGCACAACAATAGACTAAGAAATCGATTCCGAACACCTTACAACTTGAGCCACGTTAGCTAAAACATGCATCATGTAACACCTATACACTGACAACTGTGACTTTGTCCAATTTCACAAAGTTCACCACTTTCCCGGTGCCCGAACCTCCTCCGTCCGATCAGATTGCTGGCTGGTCGGTCTCGACCGCTTAAGAAATGGCCTGGCCTAACCGCCTCCGAATTTTTTCCCAAGTGTGGGTTGTACATTCTCTGGAAATTTTAAACTCTATCTAGTTTTGCCTCGAAACTCCATTTTTCATGAAATCTGGTGCAAACTCACCTTCTAATGCTCCTACACAAGTGTTTTAAAGGAATTCCCTAAATTCCAACCTTTTCAAATAGGCCGCTCAGACCGCCACTTTTGGTCGGTCTGTCTGCCACTCCAGGGCCAGTCAGACCGCCTAGCACCTGATAGTCAAAGAAACTCCACTAAAACAGAAGATTTCCCTAACACCTCGATACCATTGTCAATTGTTCAACACACTATAAGATTAGGATCTCCACAATATGCATGTCCATATATTGATCAAACCTAAGCCTAACACACATAGGGGGTCCAAGGATTAGCCAAATCTTTTGCAATTGCACATGTGTTGAATATGGGTCTTACCAAGAAAAACATTTTGCAATAACACAAAAAAAAAAGAAACAGAAGAGTGTAAACTATACGTAAAGACGTTTAATGGCAAACTATACGTAAAGACGTTTAATGGTTTCTAGCACAGGAATCCTCTAAAAAAATATGTATGATAAATCTCAACAGGTGCTTCTGTGTTTCTCTCTTTTCATGCCTAGCAAAGGGTCATTACTTTTCTGTAGTCATTACTTTTCCGTTTGAAAGATAATGAAGGGATACGTAGGGCAAAAAGCTAGTATAAATAAGAGTAAAGTACATTGTGGGTCCCTAAACTTGTCTGGTTGCGTCACTTAGGTCCCCATCTATGAAACTGCAAAATCAGGTACCTAAACTTGTTTAAGTGTGTCACTAGAGGTCTCAAAGTGGGTTTGTTGGGTTTGACTGCTGATGTGTCACGTTGACCAGTGCCACCTCAAACCCCTCACGCGCTCTTCCTCTACTCTTACTCCCATGGCGATGCCCTTGCCTTTCAAGGCCACCGCTGCACTCACCGCCTTCCCGATCGCGCCTCGCCGCCTTGGCCTCGGGCCCACCACGCCGCTATGCATTTATTACCTCCGCCACGCACTTAGTGCGAACGCAGGTCGTCAAGGCCACCGGTGGTCCGATGACCCCTAGGCTACATCGCTGCTACCGGTGGAGGCTGATGCTTCCACTAGCTTATGTCGTACCACCACCACGGACGCCCTCCTCCGCCACCTCAGGTCGCTGCCTCTAGCCATCTCTGGTATGCCTCTGTCCCTCCTCCTCCATCCCGCACCAACGAGGAAAAGAGAGCTTGAGGAGCTCGGGCTTGAGCCCTTCCCTGTTATGGCCGCTATCGTCATCGCACTTCACCACATGCACAAGTGAGCTTCAACCATGGCCACCATGACCACTATGATCGCCTCAGCATCATCTCTTGCTTCCTCACCACCATTCCATCCTCTCGCCACGTACATCGAATAGCGCCATCTTCTTCACGCCACCGCCTTTCACGCCAGCCCATCACCTTCACCTCGTTGCCCAATCGAATCGGTGAGCTTCGTCCAAATGGCCACCACCTCGTGTTCCTGAGCACCCCTTACAAAACCCCTAACCCATTTTGGGAAATCCATTCACAGGAGCTCGCGCCGCCGTCCTCCTCCTCTGTTCTGGCTAATAACTTTTACCACTGTCGCCATTATGGCCCCGGTGAGCCTCCCTCCAATTCCTCTGCACTAGAGCATCCCCACACCCTCCTCCATCCTTTCCCATCACTCACTCGAGCAACCCTTCACCCCAGGTCACCGCCACCGTCAAGCTGCCTGCGCTACCATGGGATCACGCCACCCGCCCGCCTCGGCTCTCCTCTGCCCCCATCGTCCGCACCGGTGAGTCCCTCTCATCCTGTAGATGCTCATGCGCGCTTCGCTTTCTCCTCTCTCCTCCAACACAAGCATTACCCTTGACTCTCTCACGACACCAAAGAACTCCATTTTGGTCGCCAAGCGGGGAAGAAGGACGTCGCCACGACCCTCTACGCATGGCGACGGTGGCCTGCACAACGGTGTGTCTGGATGAAGGGGATGGGGAGAGCGGCATGGGACCCACAAGCCACGTTGGCACTAGTCAGCGTGACATGTCAACCGTCAAAGCCAGCAAACCCACTTTTATGACCTCTAGTGACACACTTGAATAAGTTAGGTACATGATTGTGTAGTTTTATAGATGGAGGACCTAAGTGACTCAACCGGACAAGTTTAGATACCCACAATGTAGTTTACTCTATAAATAAACTCCAAATTGTAGAATGGCAAGCTTATAATGAAATTATTCCTCGAAAATGTACTACTACTAGAAGAGATTTGACTAGAATTTTCTTTTGAGAGAAATATTCCAATGGAAACAGTTAAACACACACAAAGAGCCTTTATACTATAATTTAGTAGCAGCTTTGCCTAAAAAGAAGCGGAATGAGATTAATATATCCATCTTGGAACTGTTGTGCTTCAGGAAGGAATTTAAAATCGGTTGAACTGAAAGCTGACAAAGGGATGGAGGACATGGGATACTTTTTCAAGTTTTGCTTAGACAAAATAGGTCAGAACACGAGGAGCTGTGCATGTCATTAGCTTTTAAGTAAAGGCTTTTCTTCAAGCCTGGTCCAGAGCTTAATCACACTCCTACTCGAACGCCCATGCATTTTTCATCTATGCGTTGGCTGCTGCCTCTCTACAAAAAGACTGGATAGTGGTCAACAAAACACGTGCAGCGGTGCCTGGACTGGTGAGTGCATGAGATCATAAGGTTGAGGAAACAACCAGTTTGTTCGGTACAAAGTTGTATTCGTACTTCTAAAATTTGATATGACTAAATTTTGGTCAAAAATCAGTTTTGTCAAGATCCAGCCAATAATTACAAAGACATTGAATTTAGAGTAGTAATGTCAACAAGACCTGCCAAAAAAAATGGCAGCAAATAAACGTAGCACATAAATGCTTGTCAATTCTTATTAAGTTTAAACTAGAGATACATATAAGCCAGGCAATTGACAGGTTGGCTGAATTTTCTAATGGGCTGGCAATACATCTGTGGAAAATCCCCACACGAGAAACTACTATTTTTTTCTTAAAGATCTCCAAGCCAAAATGAAGCACTATATGTAGGACAAGAGTTTTTGGCTTAAATAACACTGTTTATATGTGAAATAGCAAATCTATTCCCCTCCGAAGATCAAAGCCAAATATGGCACCGCTGACTCACCGGCAAGCGACACGTGTCCTCGTTCGCACCAAGGGTACACGGACCCCCTCACCCGCGCTCCTGGAGAGGGGACTTCCCTTGCCCGCGCTCCTGGGGAGGAGACTTCCCTCGTCCACTCGCCAATCTATGGGACTTCTCTCATACTGCTAATTAATTACGATTAAATCGATTATAATTTATTAATTAGTACTAACTAATTACGAGTAATTAATTACAGCTAATTAATAATGACTAACTAATAATGACTAACTAAATACGACTAATTAATTAGTAATAATTAGTTAGGAATAAATAAATTATGACTAATTAACCACGCCTAAATTGATTAGAAACAATTAATTACTTAATAAATTAATTTCAAACAATTTATCACAACTAAATAATTACAACCAATTAATTATATCTACCTAATTACGACTAATTAATTACACATGTAATTAATTAACCCCACTGCCTAATTATTTAGTCGTAATTAATTAACCTCCATCGTAATTAATTACATAGATTTAATTAATTAATCCTCATCCGCGTCACGGGTTAATTAATCCTCGTCTGTGCCATGGTAGGGACTTCCCTTGTACTTCTAGTTAATTAATAACCAATGATTAATTAAACTCATGTAATTAATTAATTAACTAGCAGTACGAGGGAAGTCCTCACCGTGGCTTGGACGAGGATTAATTAACACGTGGCGTGGACGAGAATTAATTAATTAAACACATGTAATTAACTACACGGTGAGGGCTAATTACACGGTGGTGGGGGTTGATTAATTATGATTAAATAATTATATGGTGAGGGTTAATTAATTGCCAGTGTAATTAATTAGATGTAATTAATCGACATAATTATTTAATTGTAATTAATTAGTCAAAATTAATTAGTTCTAATCAATTTAGTCGTAATTAATTCACCATAACTAATTATTTATAATTAATTAGTCATAGTAAGTTAGTCGTTATTAATTATTCGTAATTAGTTAGTTCTAATTATTTAGTCATAATCAATTTCATCGTAATTAATTAGCAGTATGAGAGAAGTCCCCTCGCTTGGTGAGTGGATGAAGGAAGTCCCATCCTTAGGAACGCGGACGAGGGAAGTCCCCTCTCGAGGAGAGGGGATGAGGGCACGTGTTAGAAGTCCCTTTTCCAGGAGTGGGGACGAGGACACACGTGAGAAGTCCCCTCTCCTAGAGAGGGAACAAGGGAGCACTACTACAGAAAAGGTATTTACAGACGGTTCAAAAACATCATCACAGACGGTTTCGTGAGCCGTTTGAGTTTATGGGTCAGTGATGACATGAGGTTATCACAGATGGTTTTGAACCGCCTCGTGATGCATATTTCATGCACGGTTTGTGGGTCAAACTGCTTTGTGATAAGTACATATCACGCGTTTCACCACAAACCGCTTGTGATATGTACTTATCACAAACGGTTTGTGGTCAAACTGCTCAGATGACTTTCTCTATAAAGCTAGTAGTGGTGCTTGCATATTAAATCGGCATATATATATATATATATATATATATATATATATATATATATATATATATATATATATATATATATATATATATATATATATATATATATATATATATATATATATATATATATATATATATATATATATATATATATAGAATCGTTTTTTGGGGGGATCGTCCAACGTTGAATGAAAGGAAGCAACCATTCTCATATTTCTAAAGAATTCTCAACTTGTTGCTTGGTGTTCTTATTGGCTTTAAAGACAATTACATGCTCAAGAATTGTTGGTTGTCGATAGATGATGCCACTTCCCAATGGAGTAGTTGCAAGATCAACGTCACTTTCTCGAACGTAGCAACGCCCAATCTAGGTAATTGATGTCCCGACGCACTCTTGCATCCATACTTTTAAACTTGCAGGCTCAATGAGGTTGCCCGTGGATACCGCCTCATCCTTCTCATGCTACGTGACTAATTCCCCTAAAGTGGTTGGGGACTACTAATATATATATATATATATATATATATATATATATATATATATATATATATATATATGATGCTGGTTTTAATGGCACAAGCTACCACCGCTGGAGACTTTATAGAGAAGAGATTATGAATGGAATGGTAGGACATACCTAGTATGCAAGAGGTAGGAGAACTTGACCGGCATGAACAAGGGACTGTTAATATGAACTAATTATCAATTCAATTTCAGCACAAGACTATTGACATCATTACATCACAGAGTAAGGGACTATTAATATGAACTAATTATCAATTCAATTTCAAAGATAAGACTATTAACATCATTGAGCGCTCATCATCGAAGAGAACAAGACCAATGGTGTCCAAACCCACCACACCAAGAGTAGCCCTCGATCCATCGCAGAGTACTAGCCATTTTCATCACAGAGCAAGGGGTAGAGACAAAGAGGAGTAAGGTAGGGTGATACCTCAAGATAAAGACAACCACGGTGGCGCAATTCCCACCACCAAAGACAACCCTCATCCATCTCCTTCACCTTGCATAAATCACACAAACATCGACACAACTTAAGGCTTAAGCATAAAAATCAAACTCAACAAAAGACATTAAGCTAACAGATCTAGGGAGAATAGAGGAGGATGGGAAAGCAAAGCTCGGCCAGGACTTAGCGGCGAACGGGTCGGGCGGCGGCGGCGACGGGTCGGTCGGCGGCGTCCGAGGTGGGGAGGCTAACAGAGTAAATGCGCTGGGAGTGATGAGTTAGGGTGGATAAACCCTAAGCGGAGCTAGGAGTGACGAGAGTTAAGGTCACCGAGTTGTGGCATTAACGGTGACCGCAAAAGACACTCTTATCGCACGAGTGTCTTGTACAAAGGAACCGTGGTATCACAACCTCGCTGGCGACGGAAGAATGGCGGCGTCGGCCGACGGGTCACTTTCGGGTGGGGGGGAACGGATGAGAGTAAGGCCGTTGGGGAGTGACGAGTTAGAGCGCAAAACCCTAGCGGCCGTCGAAGCTCCTACTAATAAAGAGACTTATCACGCATACTTCTATTATGAAACCGTCAAGAATAATTATCACTGACGGTTCAATAATGGAACCGCTCGGAAATGGTTTTTTCTCAAGTATATTTATCTTGTATATACACTTATATGACATGAAGAAATTACATGTTTATATTAAAAAAAAAGTAGAAACCTATAATTAAACAAATTTTTTCTAGTGGCGGAGGTAGGCTGGTATCTCCATCTTCAATACTTCATAGGCGACGGTGTTGGCATCGGACGGTTCTTGATCATCAGCGAACGAAGCTCGAATGCGCCCATCCACGACGCTACCATTCGAAAGTATCTCCGAAGACCTCAGATCGCTGGAACCAAGAAGAATTGAGCCAATAAGCTCTCTTCCCTTGCTTGAGGGTCTCGGCCGTCGACTTCGGGTCGCCTGCCGCCTCGATTACGCAGTCCAAGTGACGGCAAGCCTCCTGAAGACGTGCAATGTCGTTTTGGAGAACCACGTCGATGACGCGGTAAACTCGTCGAAAGTGGGAGATCACCCGGAAGACACGGCGGAGGAGGATGTCAAGACGGCGGAAGGTGGCCGCCATCTACTCCGCAAATTCTCGGCCGCCGAGGAGTGAAGACACTGTTGAAACAAGGTTCTTCCGCAAAGACGGTTCAACGTCATGAGAGAGGTGCTCGTGACAAGGCGGCTGTAGGCCATCAATGCCGGCGACAAAGAAGAGGCAGCCATTTCTGTTTTTTTTATAATTAGGATGATCACATCTTCGATGGCAGATGATCCTTTTTATAAAACAAAGTATAAATTTGGAGCGTGAGATTTAAGAGACGATCGGGAGCCGGCGGATCGATGCGACGAAGAGACGATCGGGAGCCGGGTGGATGGCGACGAAGAAGAAAAACGCGCGCATTGAGTCAGTAGCGATATTATTATAGATGGTTCTAACAAAAAAACCGCTCGTGATATGTGGTAATATCACGACGGTTATTAGCAGAACCGTCGTGATGTTTCACGACGGTTCTTTGTTGAAACCGCCTATGATATGTAGAATTATCACTGCATCGTTATTATCAGCGACCGCCTCGTGATACTTCACGACGGTTTTCAACATGAATTGTCTGTGATATTATCTCTTCACAGACGGTGTTTAGCGCAGCAAGTAACACAGACGGTCTCTAAACCAAAACCGACTGTGATTGCATGTAATACAGACAGTTTTGGTCAACCGTTTGTGATAAGGCGTCCAGTATTAGCGTTTTTGTAGTAGTGGAGTCTATGCATCTGTGGCACAGACGAGGACACGTGTCATCTGTCGGTCAGTCTATGGTATTATTTTTGGCTTTGATATATGGAGAAAGCTAGATTTGTTATTTCACATGTAAACAGATTTTTTAAAATTTGTAAAAAAAAACTCTGTAGGCCAGCTGTGGTCCTATAGGCTACTAGCCCTACAAGTTGTACTGACTGCAATGATGTCAGCTCCTCCTTCCTGACTATTTAAGACCTCTCGTGTTCGGATCGATGAGCAACACACCATTGCTCCAGCTCCGACCTCCAACTCCAAGCGACAGCTAGCCCAAAGAAATACAAGAAACTTTCTCTGTCTTCCTATTCTCCGGTGGTAACCTCTCTTCTCAACGTTTTCCCCTCCCTTTTGTGTGTTACTCCTGCCTCGCAAGCTCTTCTGGTTTTCCCCCCTCTTAATCTAATTTCTTGGTGTGCCTTTCAATAATCTAGATGTAAAAAATTCTTGATTTCCCTTGTGAACATCAAGAAGTTCAACGTGGCCTTCTGTGTTCTCTTTCTAGGAGATGATACACTGCATCAGCAGATGCGATGGGTTACCTTTTTTCCGTTGTGTTTGTTTTGTTCTCCTTATTTGGGGCTGCAAGATTGTGGCTTATGGTAGAGAGCTCTCTTCAGTCCACTCTCAGATGGCTGTAGGGTTTTATTAGCTGCCGACTCATCCATTCACCTACCAAGAATCATGGAGGAGTGTATGTCGTGGTAGCCGACTGGATGGCGCGGGAGCTAAAATTTATCTCTGCGCCGTTTGTGGTTGGACTGAAGGGTGCTCCCTTGCTCAAAATACTTATGCATAAAATCACCTGTCTAAGACTGATCTCCAGTTTCTGACATTTCTGTACAATTTACTGTATAAATTCTTTTGTGAACAAGGGTCGTGTATTCTTGAACTTTTTTTTGTGATATTATCAGCTGGATTTCTTTTTCTGTTTATAATTTCAAGATTTATATTTTCTTCCCAATAAATCTGCAGGTTGTGAACTATACATGCTTTTTTGTTTATTAAGTACAGCTATGATTTTGCGCTTTTCAAGCCTGTCTAGAAAGGTTTACCACCTACGGTTATTTTTATCTCATCTTCAAGCCGTCTGATTCTATTTGATTTGATTTTTGGGCTATTGGTGAAGAGGGGATGTTTCCAATTATTTGCTCCTACTCTATTCAAGATTCAATTTAAGAGCATGTATGTGTTCCAAATGTCAACGTTAATAGCAGTGCAAATTTGTATATGTATCTTGTCCACCTGTGCACGTGGAGTCATTGTTGAGATTATCTCAAGGGAAGGTTACTGGGATTGTTCAAGGCCAAATTCAGTGTACGCACAATCTACATGCTGCAGCACTTGCTAAAAGGAGAAAATGGTTGAAACTTCTAAGGTTTTTATTCTCAATTTCTATGTTGATGTACAACAACTGAGTTCTTTGTGCGCCATAAGAAATATAGCATGGTTCTTCTGGTGAATTCAGAAATTTGAACTACCGCTAGTTCAATTTACTTTCTTGCATTCTGTAACTAGTTCAGTAAATATTTTTTATTTATTTTGGTAGATTTCTATGTAACTTTCACTGTGGTACTTTGCAACTTGTCCCAAACAGTATGGAGATCTCTGTCTATTTCTCAAAAGAGTGTATCAACTTCACCATTTCTTGTACTCATGCGTTTATTTGTCTATACATTTTGTGTTTCAATACAAAATAACAGGAGGCCCAAAAACGATTCAACATATATATGAAATACCTAAGGATATGTACTCAATTAATGGCAAAAGGAGAGAGACCATCTGACTAGGAAGGTTCAACATATATATGAAATGCCTAAGCATTTGAATCCTGTGGATTTTTTTCCTACATGAGGTCCTTGGAACAAAGGCTTCCGATAATATTCATTTCAAATTCCTTTGGAATTAACCCTTTATTAATTAATCCTTTTTAAAATTTTATTTTAAAAGTATTGTCATGTCATACGATAAATCCGCTAAAATAATATTTTGTCAAGCCACTGGTCGTGACATAACCAAACAATACTATCACACTATGGGTGGTGGCGTGACAAGAGCATGCTCAAATACGGACTGACGTGATAATGTTGTTTTGAAATAAAGTTCGTGGGTGTTAACTTTAAAATAAAATTAAAAAAAGGAATAATTAATAAAAAATCCACATTTCACAGATCTAACCTCTTGAAATTTTAGTTGGAATATTGACTTTTGCTTGATTTGTTGACAGCATGTCAAGCGTTATTCCAGGTTTGATTTGTACAAATTCGTTGATCCACAATTATACTAGGAATGATTCCTGCTGTTGAGTAATTTGTAATCAACAAAATTGTAGTACGGATAGAACCTAAATATATGACTTCTTTTATGGTACATTAAATTTAATATGAGCCACTTATTTTTAATGTAATGGTTCGATTAGTTAAGATTTTGTTATACTACATCCGGTAGTATGAGTAGTACAATTTCAAGAGGGTATAATTGTAATTGCTAATATGAGGATCACATGGAACTAGAGTAATATTTTCAGCCTTGGTTGAAAACGTTTAGAATATCCTCACGAAAAATTATAAATATAGACAAAAGTCTATTATGCTCTTAACAAATCAATTATTAGATTTAATTTATACTATCACTATATACTACCGGTAGAATGTACCGTAAAATTTCTCAAATATATATTATGTACGTTTTGTGTCCTCAAATCACTACTATAGAAAATGTATTCACAAACGGTTCAAAAACGTCATCACAGACGATTTCGTGAGCTGTCTGAGTTTATGGATCAGTGATACATGAGGTCATCATAAACGGTTTTCAAACCGTCTATGATGCATACTTTCACAGACGGTTTGTGGCTGAAACCGTCTGTGATGACTTTTCTCTATAAAGCCCCAACAGTGGCTTCTTGTTCCATTAAATCTAGCATCATACATATATATATATAGTTCGTAGTCTCTCAGCTACTTTGGGGGATCGTCCACGCAGCATGAGAAGGATGAGACAGTATCCACAGGCAACCTCGTTGAGCCCCTGCAAGTTTAAAACGTATGGATGCAAGGAGATCATTAGGACATCAATTACATGGATGTTGTCGATAAATAATGATATGTTAGAGAAAGTGGCGTGGGCCTTACGGTATTCCGATTGGAAAGTGGCATCATGTATCGACAACTAACCATTCTTGAGCATGTAATCGTTTTAAACCCAACAAGAACACCAAGCAACCATTCTCACATTTTAAAAGAATTCTCAACTTGTTACTTGGTGTTCTTGTTGGGTTTAAAGACAATTACATGCTCAAGAATTGTTGGTTGTCGATAGATGATGCCACCTCCCAAATGGAGTACCGCAAGATCAACGCCACTTTCTCGAACATAGCGACGCCCAATTACCTATTGACAACATCCAGTAATTGGATGTCCCGACGCCTCCTTGCATCCATACTTTTAAACTTGTAGGGCTTAATGAGGTTGTCTGTGATACTGCCTCATCCTTCTCATGTCAAGGACGATTCCTAAAGTGGCTAGGGACCACTTAACAATATATATATGATGTCATTTTAATGGCACAAGCAAACACCGCTGGAGACTTTATAGAGAAGAGATTATGAATGGAATGGTAGGACGACTCAAGCAAAAAGGTAGGAGAACTTGACCGCATGAACACGCCTACACGCATAAAGGTGAAATGAATGGCGAGAGACAAGATAAGACTATTAACAAGATTACATCACAGAGCAAGGGGACTATTAATATGAACTAATTATCAATTCAATTTCAAAGATAAGACTATTAACATCATTACATCACGAGCGGGGACTATTAATATGAACTAATTATCAATTCAATTTCAGCATAAGACTATTAACATCATTACATCACAAAGCAAGGGACTATTAATATGAACTAATTATCAATTCAATTTCAGCATAAGACTATTAACATCATTGAGCGCTTCAACAAGAAGACAACAAGACCAAGGGTGTCCAAACCCACCACACCAAGAGTAGCCCTCAAGATCCATCGCAGAGCACTAGCTATTTTCATCACAGAGCAAGAGGGTAGAGACAGAGAGGGAGTAAGGTAGGGTGATACCTCAAGACAAACAAGAACCACTGGCGACCCACCACCACAAAGACAACCCTCATCCATCTCCTTCACCTTGCATAAATCACACAAACATCGTGACACGACTTAAGACTCAAGCATAAAAATCAAACTCAACAAAAGACATTAAGCTAACAGATCTAGAGGAGAATAGAGGAGGATGGGAAAGCAAAGCGGCCAGGCCCGAAAGTGTGAGGCCGAGCAGAGAACTAAGCCATGGCGACGCAGCGACATATGCGGTGGCTAAGCGTCACCGTAGTTGTTACACGACCACGACATCGCACAAGACACTACTATCGTCTGAGTGTCTTGTGCGGTCTGAGTGGTGTCACAACCGGCGGCGACGGGCGACGGCCTGCAACGGCGCCGAGGTGGGGAGGGGAACGGACAAGAGTAAATGAGCTGGGGAGTGACGAGTTAGGGCGGGTGCAAACCCTAGCGGCGCTGGGGAGTGACGAGAGTTAGGGCGAGCGCAAACCCTAGCGGTCGGGCTCCTACTAATAAAGAGACTTATCACAGACGGTTCCATAATAGAACCGTCCGTGATATGGGCCATATCACCGATGGTTCCATAATGGAACCGTCCGTGATATGTCCCATATCACGGATGATTCCATTATGGAACCGTCTGTGAAATGGTTTTTTCTCAAGTATATTTATCTTGTATATACACTTACATGACATGAAGAAATTACATGTTTATATGTCAATTTTGTCATTTAAATACTGCTGAAAATTTGCTTTAACTATATATATATATATATATATATATATATATATATATATATATATATATATATATATATATATATATATATATATATATATATATATATATATATATATATATATATATTGGATATATATATATATATATCATGTATTGATATATATATATATATATATATATATATATATATATATATATATATATAATAATTTGTTCCACTAAACCATCTCTCGATATAATTAATATTAATTGTAACTTCACCTCCAAACTAGATTTTTTCCACAAAACCGTCTCTCGATATATATATGTATATATATATATTAATAATTCAACATATTATTAATATAGTAACTTCACCTCTAAACTTTTTTTTCATTTTGGAATAACAAATAGGCTACCACTTACAAAAAGATTAAAAAAGTAGAAACCTATAAATAAACAAAGTTTTTCTAGTGGCGGAGGTAGATCGCTATCTTCGTCTTCAATACTTCATAGGCGGCATTTGCGGATCGGACGGTTCCTAATCATCGAACGGCTCGAATATCGCCCACCACGACGCCAAGACGCTCGAAAGTGTCTCCGAAGACCCTCGGACTATTGAACCAAGAAGAATTGAGCCCATAGACTCTCTTCCCTTGCTTGAGGGGTCTCGACCTGGTCGACTCGGTCGCCTGCCGCCTCGATTACGTAGTCCAAGTGACGACAAGCCTCCTGGAGACCTGCAATGTCGTTTTGGAGGACCACGTCGATGACGCAGTAAACTTGTCGAAAGTGGGAGATCACCCGGAAGACGCGGCGGAGAAGGATGTTAAGACGGCGGAAGGTGACCGTCACCTGCTCCGGCAAATTCTCGGCCGACATAGGAGTGAAGACACTGTTGAAACAGTGTTCTTCCGCAGCACGGTTCAACGTACAGCGAGAGAGGTGCTCATACAGTGCGGCCAGGTAGGCCATCAATGCCGGCAACAAGGAAGAAGCAGCCATTTCTTTTTTTATAAGTATGTGGGGATGATCATCTTCGATGGCGGATGATCCTTTTTATAAAACAAGGTATAAATTTAGAGCGTGAGACGAAGAGACGCATCGGGGAGCCGAAGCGGATCGATGTGACGAAGAGACGCATCGGGGAGCCGAAGCGGATGGCAACGCAAAGACGCATCGGCGACGAAGAAACGCATCAGGTTGTAGCGATATTATCACAGACAGTTATAACAAAAAACCGTCTGTGATATGTGGTAATATCACAGATAGTTATTATTAAGAACCGTCTATGATGTTTCACAGACGGTTCTTTGTTGGAAACCGTCTGTGATATGTAGAATTATCACAGACGGTTATCAACAAGAACCGTCTGTGATACTTCACAGACGGTTTTCAACATGAACCGTCTGTGATATTACCTCTTCACGAACAGTTTTTAGCGCAGCCAGTAAGACAGACGGTCTCTAAACCAAAACCGTCTATGATTGTATGTAATACAGACGGTTTTGATCAACCATCTGTGATGAGGCATTCAGTATTAGCCTTTTTGTAGTAGTGAATTAGTTAGAATCATCCAACTTGAATTACCTTTGTATTACTGAACAGCTAAACAATTCAAGGCAAAATTGACATTAATGATTTAATTCCTTCACTCTTGTGAGATAAAAAAAACAAATCCAACTTGTGAAAAAAAAACTCACCGTACTGGAACTTGAAAATGCATTATTGTCTGCTGACCATATGTTCTCTCCTTTTATACTACGAAGGACGTTAAACAGTTCAGCCATGTTGCGTGCACACTTTGCTCAATAGTCCAAACAGTACGGAATTGGTTGCTTGCTGTTCGACTGTACTGGCCGGTGGTTTCCACCGGTGTTTATATGTGTTGATGTGTAGTACGTATAGTGGTAGAGGTAGTTGCTCCACGAAGAATATGTTTAGTATGGTCCATGCTGTGCATGAAGCTTGTGTACTCTAAATCTTGACCCTTTTGGTTTTGATCTCAGTAAGCCTTCACGGCCATTGCTTCTGCATAAACGGCCAGTAGATCGGCGTTCTAGATATCGGGAATGATTAGCTACGTGTCGTCTTAGATTTTAACAAAAAAAAATGTAATAATATAATCGAACATGAGTGAGGTACAAGCCATGTGCAACTGCGGCCTGCAAGTGCGAACAGTGCCGTTCAACCATCTCAAAAAAAAAAACATGATGTGGTGCTTAATGTACATGGTGGCTTCTTAATTGTTTTTGCGTTTGGAATAGCATACATATGCTTTCATCTAGTGTAACAGCCCCAATTTTTAGGACCATTAAATTCTTCACAACCGTTCAGAATGTATAGTTATGAAGTAAACAGTGTCTCAAGCAAGCTTCCGATTACAACAAAAGCTAACATTTTATTACATAAGATTAAGGTTTAACAGCCAGTTTTCACTTGACACGGGCATACAAGCTCAAAGTTAATATAATACAAGACAAAAGAACTTCAAACCATAGGCACACTTGAGCGCAGTCGAGACCTACTAACAGCAGTCAGCGTCGCCTGGTGATCCTGCCAAAACCTTTCTCATCAAGATCCTCGAGGTTTTCCCATATTTCCTCTCTAGATGATTTTGCAAATTATGCAAGAATGAGTACAACTTCCGTACTCAACAAGCCACATGGAAAAGCTAAATAATTACATGCAAGGAGTTCAATGGATGGTTAGGGTTTACCTTAACAAGCATATGTGGATGCAATTTACAGTTAAAGCAGTTTATCTTTAAAACAGTAAAACAATAATAAATAATAACATCAGGGGTAAACTCAATTACCAACTTACCATCTCAAAAACTCTACTTATGCCTCATGTACTGGAATCACCCATTAACACAACTTCATTAACCGAAAGCACGGCGTATTCGAATACCTTTAATTAAACACTCTACAGAGTTGCCCAACTTTACCCACAAGATATCTCAAACTTATACTGTCAAGCTATAGACACGCAACACGTTAGCGTGCGACTGAGTTTGGGATAACAAAGCCTTTTCACTGCTCAACCTTTCTAGCCTCTACCCAGTAGGTTTTAACTCCATACAGCCCTCGGGAGACTCCACCGGCCCCAGTGAATCTTGCACCCCCTATGCTGATGGCACCTACCGTTGTGTTGACTACCGAGTGTCCCTTCAGGCCCACTCCTGTCACAACCCCAGTTCCACAACTACTCTATCACACAAGAGCAGTTACCTGTCCAGTAGATATTCAATTGGGAAAGCAGTGTACTTAGCCAGGGAGTAATGACCACGCTTGTGGTTGAGCGGTTTTTTGTGTTGGTTACTTGGCACAAGGTTCTTGTCCTTACTTATCATCCAGTGAGGCGCTGGCCCAACACCAACTCGTGGCTATCCACCTCCAGATCTCACTGATGACTCACTTTTAACACAAGTCTATTGGGTTGTCCAACTTTATGGACACAACCCTTAACTCTCCACCAAAACCATTGGTGAACCGTCAATACCACTTTTCAAGATTATACACATTTGTGGTAAAGCTACTTATATAGCTAATATTTTATGTTAACTTGTCAAGGTGAATATGGCCTACAAGTGCTGGGTATTTGTCAAGGTGAATATAGCCTACAAGTGCTAGGTGGGTTTGTATGTGGGGTAATGAGATTTATTTAATTATCATGGCATTCAAAAGTATTATTTCAATAATTAAATTAATTGGCACAAATACAATAATGAAAGTAATAATAAATATATGAATTATAGGCTCAAAATGATCAAGGAATGCGACTTGCCTTCTTGCACAAAATCTTCTAAATACTGATCTTGTCCAGCGTCTTCTAGAGTCTGTTTATCAAAGTCGTGACCAAACGAGAAACAATACAATAAAACAAACCAAATAAAATCCGGCTCGACAAGGAATGAGCTGGGAACAACATGCAAGTAAATAAAATAAAAAAGAAACTTAAAGGAAGGTGGTGTGGGATGGTAGGCATTTATTTGGTGTATAATTGGACTGAATAGAGTTGAGATTTGGATTCACGGGTTCGAAACGGTTGAAAAGAGTATAAAATGTCGAATTAGGGTTTCAGGCGAAGACATGGTAGGATAATGAATAGTGCTAAATTACTATTCATTTACAAATACTAGATTTTGAACAGTAATGGGAATCACTATTTTTTTGGTTTGAAATGAACAGTAACTAGGGTTTACTGTGCATTTTTCGGCTTTATGAATAGTGTTTTCTAGCTTTCGGGTGAACAGTAAAGAAATTGTTGTGCAAATGAATAGTAAAAGGCCGAATTGTATAAACAGTAAATGGGCCGGCCCATTTATTGTCTTGCTCAGGGCCCATTTGGCCAGCCTTAAAGGCCGACAACAGACACTGGCTGGCCACAGGCTGCAGTGTTGCGCGGCTTCGCCTGAGCAGAGGAGGTGGGAGCCTGCGGCGGAGGTGGGTGGTGCGGAGAGCACCACGGAGGCACGGGGATCCCATTTTGGGGTTTTGGAGGGGTAGGGGAGGTGCGAAGAGGGGGTGGCAGCGGCCATGGCGCACGGCCAAGGCAGGGCGGCGGCGCTCTGGCCAATTGGAGGGGCGAGGGAGCATCAGTGGATGGAGAGGAGTTCAGGGGTGGTGGTATGGGTGCTTGGGGTGGAGTGAGGCGGCTTGGCGGCGGTGGCCGTGAAGGAGGCGGCGGGGAGGAGCAGTGCCGGCGAGGCTTCGGCTGGAATGGGTGATGGGGGAGGTGGGGGAAAGGAGCGGGAGGGTGGGGCGGTGCTTACCGCGGGCTCAATTTGGAGCTTGGGTGGACGTGGGTGACGAATTGGCATCAGCTTCGTCGGAGAAGAAGAGTAGGGCAGCGGCGGAAGCTCGGAATTGGCCGGCTCCGGAGGGGGAGGAAGCAAATAGGAGGTGCTGGAGGGAGGGATGAGGAGTGAGGTGCACTCTAAAGGAGCTTTTATAGGCCGGGGAAGGCAGTGGCGCCAGTAGGGCGGCGGCAACAGAGAGGCGACGTGGTTGGCCTTGTGTTCTTGGGCGGCGACGTGAGAGGGGAGGTGGCGACATGGGCGGGGTGAGGTGGAGGCGGCGAAGGCGGTGGAAGTGTCGAGTGGGGCGAGGTGGCGCTGCTGATGGTGAGTGACGGAGGCGGAGGTGGCGGTGGCAGTGATGGCGTGGGCATGGTGACATGCGGGAGGAGGAGGAGGAAGGAGGGGGTGGCGCCGGGAAGAAAATGCGCCACCGGGTTGGGGAAGGTGGAAAACCGAGAAAGGAAAGCGGGAAGAGAAGGAAAAAAGCCAAATTAGGAAAGATTTTGAAATTCAACAAAAAGATTCAAATTTTTTTGTAAATTCTGGATTTTTGGGGTTATTTCACCTAGTATTTTGTTTTAATAACGAGTACATAATTCTCGGGGGGAAAAATCGCTGCATGTAAGAGTTAGTTTGTCACCTTTGTTTGCTACCCCGAATTTATAACCTCTGACGAGAGCATTGAAAACTTAATTTGCTGGGGATAACGCTCGGGGTGGATTAGTGCGCGCATGGACAAAATATTAATTGTGGTGTAGTCCACATAAGTTTAAAACACTTCTAAACATGATAACAATGCATTAGTACCAATTTTTAGGTGAACTGGTTACACGCAGTCGTAGCGAAAATATAGATTGTCCATAGAAAGCCATTTACCATACCATAGAAAGCAATTTACCATAAGTTCTCTTCTGCTGTGGATGTATCCACCTTGCATAGTAAGCCAACGTACTATGGGCTAGATTTGGAAAAGACTCGCATAAAAAATAAATCATCCGATCTATACATAAAAATCCATTTACGACAAATATAATAATGTTGTAGTCCTCTTGTACTGTGGATCTCCACGATGGCATAGTAAACAACCATACACTACTACAGGAAGCCACATCACAGACGGTTCGGAACTGTCATCACAGACGGTTTCCGAACCGTCTATGTTTGTTGGTCTGTGATAACAGGATATTATCACAGACGGTAAAAACCGCTCGTGATACGAAATATCACTGATAGCTTTTTTACTAAAAATCGCTCAGGAAGGCTAGTATCACGAGCGGTTTGGATTAAAATCGCTGCAGAATCCGAGAATATCACGAGCGGTTCTAAATAAAACCGCTCAGGATTTGTGAATATCATAAACGGCTTTTATTTAGAACCGCTTGTGATATTCTCGATCACGAGCGGTTTGTTTTGATAACCGTCGTGATATTCTCGTATCACGAGCGGTTTCCAGAGAAACCGCTCGTGATATTCTCGTATCACGAGCATAGTTTTCGAGAAACCGTCTGTGATAGCTCATACCGACCATAATTTTGTTGTTTTCCTAGCTAGCCTCGGAATTGCTAGCCATGCCCTCTGAAAACAAGCATGCACAAAACAGATTTAAGCATGCACAAAACAGATTCATTAGAGATAATCAATTGTTGACAACTCAAAGTGATCATTACTCAAAATAAATTACAAAAGATCGTGATTTGTTCAAGTATTGTCGCTATAGTTACAACCTGGATTACAATTGTTTACGATGAGAGGTGTCGGCGGATGATGCTCTCGGTTGGGGACGGAGTGAAACTCTCCATTGTCGTTAATGATTTCTGTGTGCTTCCCTCGAATGTCCTTGATCTCTTCCGCAACGAGTGAATCACATTGTAAATCCAAGACCTGTCGCTACCAATTAAGAGTAAAGTGGTAAGCTATATATATTTAAATTTATAATTAGGAAATAATTATTTCGAGATTGACAAACCTCGTGATCCTTCTTCCTAACTCTAAGGATTAGTCGATATGATAGTAGACGAGATTGCACATAACTCATCATCTTTTTCTTTGGCATCGCAAAAATAGAATTACATATATAGGTATAGTCGATTCGAGACGCGTTATTATGAAGTATGATATAGGATTATCGTGTTGTAGCGTGTCTGAAAATCCATCCTGTGTTAGTTACGCTCTTTCCATCGTATATTCCTTTGTTGGCAACATAATTGATGAACGACCTACATGATTCGCAAAAGTTATCCTCGCCATTTCAAACGAATGAAGACTACAATAGAGTTATGTAAGGAGGAAATGAGCATACCTCTCAAGTATTCTTCTTAGAATGCTGAAGTCGTGCTTGTTGCGGTTTAGGGAATCAAGGTATATCACATGGTTCCTCTTGGGTATAATAACTAAAAGGATCTAGTGGTACCTACTCATGTATGTCGCTATAGTCATTAAACCTAAGTTCGTGCTGCGTATAAAGTACAAATGAAATTTGTATAGCAAGTAGTGACACTTACCCCTGGTTGTAGGGCACCACTATCTACTTCATGTTCATCTGACGAAGCAATGACCTCGTTATGTATTTCTCGACGAAGGACGAGTCTTGTTGGATGGTTTGCAACGATACCACATGTGGGTCGAGGAAACCCACCGGTTCTTTCCATTCCGGACATTTTTCAAATGTATCTATACATAAGCAATGAGTTGTGATATTTATCGGATTACATGAATGTAGAACTTGATTGTACGCACTTACAAAGGTCTAACATCGTAGAAGCAAGACGCCGAGGCCAACGAGGTTGAATAGTTCATATAAGTCGTTGAAGCCCACGACGAAGCACCTCGTCCCCTGAAGAAATGCTTTTCCTCGATTCGACGGTGATTCCATGTCGCAACCCTTCTTTTGGGTCTTGTTCAAGTACCGTGCATACAAAGCCCGACAAGCATATCCAGCAGGCATTATCTGCGTCGAGCACAACGGTTTTCCGATGATGTAGTTCCTGGTATCGCGGACTTCCCGGACTTGGGAGGCGCCTTAACGTTCGTCGATTTCGATTTGGCCTTAGCGATTGGCAGCGTCTTCTTGTGAGACGACTCAGGAACCGATACGACGGCACGCTTTTGCTGTTCCTTCGGCGTCTTCTCCACGGGAATCGAAGAGGTGGCCTTCTGAGGCGATACATGAGGTGGAGTCATCGAGGGTCCCGTTGGAGAGGAATGGTCATGTCCAGATCGCGGCACTGCTGGGTCCAGGACGATGTCCTTCTTGGGCCATCGGATAAAAGAGAGGACAGATCCCCTAGTGTTGTGATCTCTTCGTTGGGCAAATCTTCACGGACGGCTCGAAATTGACATGTATCATATCCACTGACCTGGCATAATCGCGGCGCCACCGGGCACCGCTTCAGACCGCCTCTTCCTCGTATGGATACACCATCCTCAAGCACCTCAATACAAAGGACCCATCCATCCTCACTTGGAGCTTACAGGCGTCGGCTCCTACAAAACGACACGCAATTAGCTAAGGCGTCCTATAGGTCTATCTTTGGTGCATTCCATAGATGTACGTTACCTTGATGTCGTATATCGGTGTCGGACGTCGTCATGTTCACAATTATCTTGCGACGCGACGCCACTCCGACGCCGAGGAGGACCGCCTCCCAATTAGCGGGGCGGTTTATGCATCACCGCTCATGAGTATATCCATTTGACTCGCAATGTCGCCATCTGTACTTGAAATTGGTTAGTAATCATCTGCACTAACCGGTTGTCGTGCTTTCGCCTTGGATCTCTTCCTAGTCCTATACGTGCGAGAGTCGTCATGAATCCATGACTCCAAGGCACGTTAACCCCAAGGCCTCGCGTGCGACTCGGGTGCTCCTTGTTTTCCAAGGCCGTAGATAGTATATCCTTCTCCCTGTTTGCATGGAAGGAGCCTTGGGAAGCTTGGGCAGTCAAGTCACGCTGCAAGAGGTCATCACGTTATTATAGGCACTATGAAGTTATGGACTTATTAACAACTTAGTAGTTCTACATATTTACCACACGTTGGGACACTTCACGGTCTCGCGGGTTTGTGAAGGAGATCTTTGCTCAAGAGGCGAGACTTTTGCCCTCGCTTAACCAATTTTAGGGAGCGCTGGTCTGCGTGACATCGTGAAGCGGGTTCTCCTTCTCCGCCCCCATTCCTCAGATTTACCCGCTGTACCAGCCGTGCCGAGTCTGTCTTGGTGAGTGTTTCGTGTCCGAGAGCTTTGTGCGCCGCACTTTGCTCCTTAAATTCGGTCGTCGTTGTCATAGCCACAAAGGTGTCCCATGCTTCCGCGCCAAGAATCAGATCTTTGGCGAAGGGCCTCGACCGTGTTCACGTGCCGTGACAAGAATGCTCTTGAAGGTCCTCCACGATTTACCCATCGTGAGCATCGCCGTCCGTCGCCGCTGTGCCACATGTGCTACGGAATAGTGAACTTCTCGAAAGTTACTGTCCCACGCCTTCGCTTCTTTTCGTCGAGTCCTTCCACGTTGGTGTGGTGATGAGGACCCGTTCCTTACAAGTATCCCGCAGATGGTCCTGGAATCTGCCACGATCTCTTGGGACTCGAGGGACCCCAAAGTCACTTGACCTCCGTGATGACCAATCGGCCGTAGGCATTTTCGATTGTCCTCTGCCATCTCGCTTCCGTGTCATTACCGTCGACGGTGACGGCAGCCTCGTCGGCGCCTCTTCCATCTGCGGCGTCGGTGTCGGCGGCCTCGTCGGCGCCTCTTTCATCTGCGGGCTCGGTGTTGGCGACCTCATCGGCGCCTCTTCCATCTGCGGCGTCGGTGACGGCGGCGAAGACGGTGCCTCTGCCATCTCACTTACTTGCTCTCAGGAAGAAGTACAGAGGTTGACTATAGAGATCAAGATGGCAAATGAAAACTTGAATGAGCTCATACAGACTACTAACATTCCAGCATAAATATGAAACAATTAATCTCAGGAAGAAGTACAGAGGTTGACTATAGAGATGAAGATGGCAAATGAAAAGTTGACACACCGGACTGTACCATTTGCGTTGTGCCGTGGAGGATTGGCACGAAGCAAAGGTACACTCAAGTGTGTCAGGATCGACTCAGAAAATGCTAAGCAAAGGTTTAATGCTCTAGGGCTCACCGCCTCCCTGCTCCTATTCTAACACTCCTTAATCCACCAGCTTCTCTTGTGATCTTTGTATAGATAGAAACTAGTGATACAAATCTTTTGCCTGAGCCTACTTCATCGAGCCCGACACACTAGAGTGTACCATTTGTTTCATACCGTGGAGGATTGGCATGAAGCAAAGGTACACTCAAGTGTGTTAGGATCGACGAAGAAAATGCTAAGCAAAGGTTTAATGCTCTAGGACTCACCACCTCCCTGCTCCTATTCTAACACTCTTTAATCCACCAGCTTCATGTACAAAAGACTAGCCTTTAATAAAGACATAGAAACAAAATAGAATCAAGCAAAATTTTAGAATTAATCCCAACAAAATTAATTAGCATTAAAGCATAATTCCTAAAGAATTTAACACTCCTTAATCCACCAGCTTCTCTAAGGAAATGCAAAGGAATCACAGACGGTTCTTAATAAGAACCGTCTGGATTAAACTCTCAGCCAATAAAAGGTCTAGAGGTTAACAGTGCACAGACACTATTCCAACATATTGATTGATGATATTATGTGCTCTCAGAAGGAGAGTAGCTAAAGAACAAGTCTTTTCCATCTCAATCCTATTGTCTATACTCTTCATTAAATGAATATGATAATATAAATTCAAACTATGAGCTCTAAACAATACTTTGCTTAAGCACAAATGATCTCAATTGTGTGAAAAAGCAGATTCAAGCATGCACAAAACATATTCAAGCATGCACAAAAACAGATGGCAAATGAAAAGTTGAATGAGCTCATACAGGACTACTAGAAGAATCACAAACTAGTCATTAGATTACCAACTAAAACCTAATACTCTCAATAGAACTGAACATGAAGAATCATAATAACTAGCTTTCAACCGAAAGTAACCAATTAACAAGACATCATATTGACAAGAGCAAGTAATACAATAGAGCTCAAGTATGAACTAACTATCACATTCAATCTCAAGATAAGATGAGTTCATCAAAGAGCATGTCAACAAAGCCCATCGATCAATTTGCAATGAGCGATGAGCTCAACCGAAGTAACCAATTAATAGTAGATCATATTGACAGAGCAAGTAATACAATAGAGCTCAAGTATGAACTAACTATCACATTCAATCTCAAGATAAGATGAGTTCATCAAAGAGCATGTCAACAAAGCCCACCGATCAATTTGCAAATGTAATGATGAGCTCAACCGAAAGTAACCAATTAATAGTAGATCATATTGACAAGAGCAAGTAATACAATAGAGCTCAAGTATGAACTAACTATCACATTCAATCTCAAGATAAGACGAGTTCATCACGAGCATGTCAACAAAGCCCATCGATCAACAAAGCCGAATCGCCACAAAGGAGCAATACTCACGAGAGAGGATGCCGCACAAGAACTCACGGTGCAAGGAGGAGGCCGACACGGGAGGAGGACGGCGCGAGGAGAAGGCTTGCAGAGGGAGGAGGCCGACACGGGAGGAGGATGGCGTCGCCGAGGTCGAGGCGGCGACGCTCGGGCTTCTGCCGGGAGGTGAGCAGGGCACCGAGGTCGGGGGGCGGCACCGAGGTCGGGCGCCGAGGTCGGGGCGGCGGCACCGAGGTTGAAGGCGCCGAGGTCGGGCGGCGGCACCGAGGTCGGGGACGCCAATGTCGGGGGCGGCGGCGCCGAGGTCGTAGTCGGCGGTGAACTACGGGCGAGCCCTAAACCCTAGAGGAGGCGAACGAGCGCGTGAGAGCCTAAGGGGTGCGGGAGAGGAAGTGACAAGTGAGAGCAAAACCCTAGCGTTTCCCGCCTTATAAAAAGGTATATCACAGACGGTTTCTAATGAGAACCGCTCAGGATATTATCCTCACGCGGTTCTATTATAGAACCGCTCGCGGATATGGTCAGATCACGAGCGGTTCTACAATAGAACCGCTCGTGATATGAACGTATCACGACGGTTTTAAATAGAACCGCTCAGGATTCCTTTTCAGCGGTTATACTACGGAACCGCTCGTGATAACTCTTCCATTTCCGCTTGTCTCTTCGTCTTCATTTTCCCGCATGTGTCTCTTCGTCTCACGATCACACGGCGCGGCTTCATCTCTTCATTTTCCAACGTCGCTACAGCTCCCCAAATATCTCTTCGTCTCCCGTTCCGGCTTTAGAACTTGTTCTATATATAGATGTGTCCCCTTCTACAATGTATTTCACACAACCTCCTTGATCCCCTTTCTCTACAAAAACAGAAATTGCTGCCTCCTCTTACGACACGCATCGCACACGCAACTCTCTCACAGACGTTGAATCGTCTTCTGCGAAGAACACTATTTCAACAATGTCTTCACTCCTCTGTCCGAGAATTTGCCGGAGCGGGTGACGGCCACCTTCCGCCGTCTTGACATCCTCCTCCGCCGTGTCTTCCGGGTGATCTCCCACTTTCGGCGAGTTTACCGCGTCGTCGACGTGGTCCTCCAAAACGACGTTGCACGTCTCCAGGAGGCTTGCCGTCACTTGATCATGACCGAGGCAAAGAAGCGATCGAGTCGACCAGGCCGAGACCCCTCAAGCAAGAGAAGAGAGCCTATGGGCTCAATTCTTCTTGGTTCAACAGTCCGAGGGTCTTCGGGAGACACTCGAACGAGCGCGTCGTGGTGGGCGATTTCGAGCTTCCGTTCGATCATGAACCGTCCGCCTCCGACGCCGCCACCTACGAAGTATTGAAGACGGAGATAGCAGCCTACCGCCGCCACTAGATAGGTTTCTAGTTTTTTAATCTTTTTGTAAGCGATTGACCACGTTGTTTGGCTATATATATGAAAAATTCCAAAATAAAAAAAAAGTTTGGAGGTGAAGTTACTATATCTATTTGCCCATAGTAGGAGCTCCTCATCCCATCGGTACTGAAGTGTGGCGCCTAGGAAGGAATAGCGGTATGTTGGAGCAGATCTAAGTGGAGCCAGGCGGGGCAGGTTGCTCCAAAGCGGCATGGGCGAGAGAGGCAAAGGCGATGGCGGCCTGCAAACCTGGCGATAAGCGATGAAAGGGACACAATGGTAGTGCGGCGAGGGATGTGTCGGTAGATATCACGAGCGGTTCTTATTAAGAACCGCTCAGGATAATTCATTCATCACTGAGCGGCTCTACATAAGAACCGCTCAGTGATAGTACCGCACGGTTGTAACCTAAAACCGCGTGATTATTAGATTATCACGAGCGGTTTGTTAATAGAACCGTCAGGATAATTCCTGACGGTTCTATTCATCAACCGTCAGGATAGATGACTATCACTGAGCGGTTCTAAAAATACCGTCGTGATAGTCGACCGCGCCACCGCAGCAGGTCCGGATGACCCAATACGCACGGTTCCAAAGGAACCGTCGTGATAGGGCGCCTACTATAGCCTGTTTTGTAGTAGTGATAGTGTTGACTAGTTTCGAAAAATATTTGCATAACGCAATGTAGTCCATGGTTGGATTAGTTATATACATATGTAGTGAGATATAGGATACATATAATTTATAGAAGTATCTAGCGTGAAATATTTGGTGACTTTGTAGTTATTGCGTAGAATGGATTTCTAAGCTCTAGGTAAGTAGTCGATCTACTGTCACAGTGTAAACTAATTTATAGAAAGATTTATGATGTACATAGACTAGTATATAGAAAGATTCTATATATAAAGTTGCACGTACATAAAACTTATAGAGTATTTGGCAGTACAAAAGTGCCGTGTAAAACTGTTTTCCAAATTAATTACGAAAAGGCCATCAGTCCAGCCCAGCAACTGCCTGAAACTACGTCTTCACTTCGCATCATGGAACCCGGCTGGAAGAAAATCCTCAAGCGGGAGAGGGAGAGAGAGAGAGAGCGCGCGCCGCGGCAGGTGCTAAGAATCGGCTGGTGCACGGTCGGTTTTGTAACACGCGCCGGGCGTGGCCGTTGCCGCGCCAATCCCGACGGCAGCCGAGCAGGGGGCGGCCAGAGGGAAGGCGAAGGAGAATCTCGTTCGGCGCGGAGGGAAGCGGCCGTTCACAACACAACAGCGCGAGTCGGAGCTGGAGTACGTTGGGTTCCACGAGGGCGTATCAGCGTATGGTGGTCTTTTCCTATGCTGCCTCCTTGTTTACTCCTCCCCATGCCCTCCTGTTTGATGCCTCTCTCTCGTCTCGTCGGGAACCTCTCTTCCTCCCACCACTTCATCTGCTTTCCCGAGACGGAAAGCTAGCTTAACACTAGATTATACTATTACTATACGTGATCTCTCCTGACCTCCTGCCTCTCGGCCAACTGATGCTAAGCAAAATGCAGAGAAGGGATTAAAAAAGCTGTTGGTGACATGGCATGCTTCCAAGCACGAGGGTGGTGGTGCGCAGATTCGCTCGCGCGCGGGGTGGCTAACCGCTTTGTTTTTTGCGTTCTTCAAGCTGTCATGCGTGGCCAGCGCGACCACCACCTCTTTCTGCGCCACTGCTTGAGCTATCCCATTGCTCACGCGAGAGCATAAGCCGCCCCTTCAAGCTTTCTTCAATCACCTTACAATAGTTTGTTTCTTAGTTTATTACTAAGAGGAGAGAGGGTACTTAATCTAATAAAAAGAAACAACTATTCTAATAGATTATTTCTTAAGCTTGTATCTAAAACTTTAATTGCTACAAACTTATTGGTAGGCAGTGGGATCTACAAAGTGAGTGTTTAGGTAACAACTAAGCCTCCAATAGAGTTTTTTTGTTGTTTCTTATGTCTTGGTATTAACAATCTGATAGTTTCTTCATGTAGAAACAGTTTCACCTTCTCTCCTCATCTTCTCTCCTCCACATCATCTAAAAGCTGATGTAGCAACATCTTAGTAACAGCTGAGGTGGATTGTTGTAGATGCTCTTAGAGCATCTACAATAGTTTGTTTCTTAGCTTGTTACTAAGAGAAGAGAGAGTATTCAATCTAATAAAAAGAAACTAGTCTTCCAATGAATTGTTACTTGAGCTTGTATCTAACTTTAATTGCTACAAGTGTACATAATGATTCAATATCAACAAAACGCGTTTTTAGGTAACAAACAAGTCTCCAATAGTTATTTTGTTGTTTCTTGTGTCTTGGTATCAACAACTTGATTGTTTTTTCATCTAAAAACAACATCACCTTCTCTCCTCACTCTCTCTCCTCCATATCACCTAAATGCTGATGTGGCAACTCCTTAGTAACAGCTGACGTGGACTGTTGTAGATGCTCTTAGTCGTCCTACTGCCTCAGTGAAAGACACAAACAAGATTTCTCTCCATTGATCGTCGGCATGGAGAAATTTGTCAGAGACAACACTAAACAATCTTTCAACGATCACATTGTCTTTTAATTCAGTGCCAAGGGAACGGATTTCGCTTACCGTGCTAGTGAGTTTTTGGGAGAAGACAGCTATTGTCTCGCAATTTTCCATGAGCATGCGTTCGAATTGCCGTCTCAGCACCTGCACCCTTGCCTTCTTAACACGATCTTCTCCTACACGCATCTCCCTTATTGCCTCCTTTGTCGATTCTTTGTCTGCGATTGCCATCATTACGACATCTGGCACGGCTTGGGAGATTACAGCCAAGGCGCTCTGATCCTTTTCTTCTTCGACCAGTGCCTCCCCTTCTATTGCCACCCATACACCGAGAGCACATAGGATAATCGTCATCTTTACCACCCATAATCCGTAATTGGTGTCATTGAGTAATTGGTACTAAATTGGTATTGGACCTCCCTTTGATATTGATTTTCCTGTTGATGGCGACTCTACTGCGGCTGATTCTCCTTTCAGCTACAGGCCCTTCTTTAGCGATTTATCGCCAGCCATTGCCACCAATTAGCAAAGCTCTGATATCAAATGTTAGAACAAGAACTAGAACTGGTATTTCTGTCGGAATTGAAAGTTTCAGAAATTTCAGACAAAATTATCGAATCTTCCTTCTGTTGATCAGAACTGAGCATTGGACACAAAACGAAATCAATACAAGATTATTTTACTTCGTATATGATAATACGACTTTTCGGTTTTTCTCATTTTTATAGATTTTCAAAAGAGTTACAATCAAGTTTCCAGTCGGTTTCTGAATCCGAAACGGAAACATGAGTTTTCTTCGACAACGGACTGATTTGCTACAGTTTCTGAAACTGCAAAACAGAGAACTCTAAGCAAACTGAATTTGCTTTGGCTTTGCCAATTGCAAAAGCAAATTGGTGCAAACTTAAAACAGAAAGCCTAATATAAACTATAAGATTAAAACTAACAATACATCCATTCGTTCAGGCTGCAACTGCAGACCACACGTCGGTCAGTGGAGGAGATGCTCTGCTGCTGCTCCATTGCGACGCCCCGTGTCATTACCCCAGGGGGTAATCACACTTAGACATATGGATTACTATTCGTTTGCTCAGTAGAACACTGCTCCAACGAATAGCAAGCCTTTACCAAGGTTAACGCAGCAGAACAATAAAATAGAAACTGCTCTTTATTATAACAGTAGCCACACAAGTCTATGGTTCTAAATACAATAAATTAATTACAAAGGGAAAACACTTCCCGCTATCCTTTGCTAGGTTCCTCCGGTAGTCCACTCATCCCACGAGTTGAAAGGGGCGATCATCTCGCCTTGCTTCTTGTACCCAACTCCCTCGTCACCTGCGGCCTTCTCGGTACCTGCAAAATTCCTCATCCCACTCGGGATAACTCCCGATCGGATTAGGATCTAAGCAAAGGGAGAGATAGCAAGAGTGAGTACTATAGTGTACTCAATAAACATTAATAGCTAAAATGCAGTTGATGACTCTAAATTTCGTCCTTATCAAAATTCATAACTCATCTCTTATTCTGAAAATAGTCATTAAAACTTAGGTTGCAATTTTAATTCCAAAAAGACTACTTGATTACTCGGAGAGAAGAAAGACCGCTAGCGGTTCCCGTAGTTTTCACTCCAAGAAACTGGCATGAATTCATGATTTTATATAGCACTGCGCAGACTTGTACCACTTTACCCATAGCTATTCTGAGCTCTTTATGAGCTAGGTCCATCGCATTTCCTTTGATGCGACTTCGAGTTCAGAATACAGAACGTTTTCCAGGTTACGTGATTAATTTCTCCATCCATTACTTTCCGTCGGTGCTGACCTGGCCACCACCGAGTTCGGGTAATGTTGGTTGGGCCAGTTCATCCTCTCTGCACCCAACACTCCACCTAGTGCTATAGCACCTCTTCTTACACCACACTCACACATATTACATACCCGGTGTGAAGAGCATAATTACGTAACAAGGTAGCATTTTCTGCCCGTCAAAACAGGAAAATGGTTAGCACTTAAAATACGGCATATGACCGAGTAAGAGTTTTGTTGATCCTTATATTTTAACCATATGTAAAGGGATCCCACCTCTTGCCCTCTCTCTTCCTTGCCCCGGGTCCCCTTTACCAGCCATAATATTAACTCTGCTATCATTCCATTCCTCATTTCTTTTCATCTATATCATCCTTCTTATCTTTCTCATCTTCATCTCATTTATTTGATTTGAGTTTTTGAGAAATAGTTTTGATGCAATACATATAAGATAGAGCAAAGTGATGTTTATATTTAATATAGCTATGTTAATGAACAAGGGAGTAGCTTGTCTGCGGAACTGTAGGAAAGACCGTCGTCGACGAAATCGATATTAGCTATTCCTGTTGATTCACCCGCTGCAATATATACGACGGTGCGAAATAATAAATACATAATTACATACTTATCAATAATATGTGCGACTATGTGCATACTAGTCGAATGATTCTTTTTGTTAGCAGATTTTATTTTAATAACACTTTTTGAACCCTTGTTAAGTTAGCACTCTCCCAGCACGGTCGTTCTATAATTTATCGATTCTAGGATTAGGATGGTTGACCTACACGATCTAATGAGCAACGATAAAAACTACACATAATCGAAAATTAGCAAATCTCACGAATTTTATTTGCATAAAACTAAGTCTACCAAATTTTATTCTAGCAATTAAATGATTAACTTGATTTTATCTTTGGTGCTAAATAAATGAATCTATATGGATAAATTATTTCTAACGCTCAAATTACTTATTTACTTAATTTGAAAATTCTATTGGCGACTAACTCAAATATGAAGTTTCAATTTAATTTGTACACATTTTCGCCTTTAATTCTTACCGGTCGATTTATTGCTAAATAATTTAACGCGGGTTAAATAACCTACCTTATTGGTGACTCAAATGAAAAATCGCATTTAAATTTACTAATTCAAATCTTCTACCTAAATTGAAATTTACAACAATTTAAACAAAATTTTCCCCTTTCTAAATTTTTCTTCCTTTCCTCTACCTCCGTTTTTTCCCATTTCCTATTTTTCCCTTTTAACCCTAATCCTACCGGCTACTATTCTCATTCCTTCTTCCCCAAATCTCTTACTCTTCTCTCCCTCTCACTCCCAGGCGTCGCCGCCGCCACTCACCCTCCGGCGCCTCCTCCTGAGGCGCCTGACTGTCTTCTTGCCACGGCCTCCTCGGCTCTTCCTACCTCCCGTCCGGCGCCTCCCCACGACGCCGCCGCTCCCTGGCTTCCCTACGCCACCACCTACTGCTCCTCCCCACACTCGGCTCGCCCTGCCCTCGGTCCAGCCTAGTCTCATCCGTCGGCCTAGTCCACGCCGCCTCGCCACGCTCTAGGCCCGGCCGGCCCAGCCTCGGGTCACCTCAGCTGGCCCACCCACGTGGGTTACCTCATCTTTGGGATTAGGGGTAGGGAAGAGTAGCAGCATCTTGACCTTGTCTTTGGTGCTCCCTCTTCTTCCTTGCGGTGGTTGACTCATGCAGTCAGTGATGGGGTGGACTCTGCGCTTGCTTCTCCTCCTGGTTGGCTTGATGCCTGGCGATGCCGATGGTCTTGGCTCCATAGGTCTCGCTCTTCTCCCTTACTGCCTTGATGCCCTGCTTGCCTTTGCTTACTCTTGGCTAGTGTTCTTGCTTTGCTTTAGAAGAGGCAGTGGTTTGCTTGCCTTCTTTGGTGTTGAATGATCATGTGAGGGGAGGTGCACTGGCTTTGGCTTTGTGATAAGGGAGAGCTTGTGAAGAATGGGTTTATGGGGGAGGTGCCACTCGGCTGGGTTATCTTGTGCCTATGCGGTTGGCTTATCCTTTCCTATGGTGATGAGTTATCCCTTGCCTGGAGGGGTTGGCTTATCTATTGCCTGTGCACTGCCCTAGTTACCATTGTGTTGTTCATTTTTACTTTTCCCTTATCCCTCAGCACTGTGCATTTCTTTTTTTACCATTTCCTATTTACCCTAATCCTATTACTATGCTCTTATCCACTACTGCACTCTATGTGCCCTATTTGATCATCCTGCTCCTTTGTAATGCATGTTTGGCTTGGGAGAGGGCAGGGGTGAGGATGGATGTTGGTAGCATTCGGCTCTGCGAACTATTATAAGGCTACTCTTGCTTTTGTTTTGGTGGTGGAGAGCTACGGCCTTTGCCTGGCAGTGGCTTTGAATAAGGGTACTTATGTGCTGCTGGTGAGAATTGAGGCTTATTAGAGGAATGTATCTTGGCTGGCTTCCTTGCGGCATGATGGTGACCACTATGCCCCTTGCCTTAACTCTATTTCCCTCTCATAACACTATTGAGACAAGAACCTGTTGGTCCATTGGTTGCTAGATGTGGATGCATTGTTGAATGGGTTTGTGTTGCCTTCAGCTGGGATGGAATGAGGAGAATGCTACATGTGTGTTTATGTTGGCTCTCTTATGGCATGCTGGTTTCGGTGTACCCGATGATGCTTGGCTGAGGGTGGGGTTTAATGGAATGTGAAATGTGGGCTTGTGGGACCCTATGATGCTCTGGCTGAGGGTAGGATTTAATGGGATGTGCCTTGTGGGATTATACTGCGATTGCGGTAATGCAAAAGGTGGGTGTTGGATTCTACTGATGCCGGATGAGGAGACCCCTAGAAGTAAATGGTGCCTATTGACTCTGGTTGATATGGGAATCACTGTACTTCAAGAAATTCTGACGGCAACCTCTCTCCCGTCTAACTAGCTATTACTGCCTTCTTTTGGTTTGGCTAACTGTTTTCTAAGCTTTTTTTTTTGGTTGCATGGGACGGAGAAGCGAAGGATGACGGAATGAGATGGCAAGAAAGGATTCGATGAGATGAATGCAACAGCATGAATTGTAATTTAATTTTCTTTTGTAATTAACATTGTAATTGTTTTGTAAAATTAATCCTGTATCCATTATTGGGTTGTAAAATAAATTTTGTAACGAGAATCTGGTTTGTAATATTTTAATTCTGCTTTGTAAACGGATTGTTGATAAACTGTGTTGTGAATAAATGATATTTGCTTAATTACAAGGTTCATTGCGTTATTTATTTAATTGAATGATTACTGAGGTTAGGCTTGAGATTGATTTAATGAATTTTAATTATGCTAAACACTGATTACTATTGATAAGCTTAGTTTAATTACGCAGGTTCTCACATCCATGCACTCCGTATATATATGAGGGGGCAATGTGACGTGTACCGCATAAAAGTTGTTTAGTACATACTTTGCTTAGCAATGATCATGGCGACGTTGATCGCTTTTATTACAATGACATCAGTCATTGGACGGGACCCTATGCTTTTGCAACCATTTAACCAGAAGATCAACAGTTCAGAGTTAATTAAACTACTACTCCAACCTTTGTTTTTCCACCTTGTTCCTGTCAGCAGCATAGTGACGGCACTTTCGATGGGGAGCGACTTTCAAGAGGGAAAATAATTCTATGGGACGGGACCTAAAACTCCAACCTTTAAGGCCTCTCCTCAGATTTTGACACCAAGCAACATAGATCTCAAAGATTCCTTTCTTCCCCATGCCTTTGTTAGTAATATTTGTGTATTTGATATATCTAGATTTTACGTAGAGTTTGTTTATATAGTCCTACAGTATTTATACAGTATTCATTATGGATGCTAGAGTTTGTTTTGTATCCCTCCAGGATATGTAGAATCATTTCCGGATACAAATAATCGTTTACTCTCAATAAAAGGGCACCCCTGTAATCAGTTTTAAGCAAGCAATAAAAAAACGTTGCGCTGCAGTGCAGCACCAAAACTTTCTCGCTTCTTCCGTTCATGAGTTTCCAGAGTATATTCTTCCAATACGTGCGTGTGTTTGATGCAAGGATTGCTTCCAGTACGTGTGTGTACGTTTCATCTATCGATCGGTTTTCAGCGGGAACGTGAACTTCTGTCGAGCGTGAGTTTCTTCCGATCGCGAGCTTCGTCTTCGGTTTGGGCCAACAATTGGTATCAGAGCTCCAGGTTCGAAACCCTAGCTGCTGCCCCGGGAGGGGTGATCTCGACTCCTGGGGTGGCATAGATGGCATGGCGACGGGAGCGGCGGTGTCCGAGGGCGCTTGGCGGCCGACTGTGCCATGGCATGGAGCACACTCGGCGGTGGCTCGGCGGCACTGAGCATGTGGCGGATGCATAGTGCTCGGTGGCGGCTCGGCAGGAGAGCAGCGTGGCGGGCGTGCGGGCAACCGACGGAGCGACGGTGTAGGTGCTGCTACAGCGCGAGTGCGACGCATCATGGCAGAGCGGTGGGCTTATGTAGTGCGCGGAGGGAGTGCGCACACGGTGGCTCCTGGCGACATGCTTGCGGCGAGACGCGATTAAGCGCGACGGAGCCGCCTCATGAAAGCACGGCACCGGAGACGCGTGGCTAGCGGCTGGGCGCGGGCCAGTCTCGACGGGTCGGCAGCGATGCTGGGCATAGTAGAGCTAGCGGCGACCGCGCAGCGCAATCTCGTCGACGAGCTCGTGCATGCAGTTGAGTCCATGCATGTAGAAGCAGCAGTACCGAGTGGTGTGACGGTGGCCCGATCTTCCGAAAGGTAGTGATATGTCGATTGTGGAGAACATGACGTTGATGATCCAAAGGCTCCGACCAAAACAGATCGAACCCCTCGCAATCACTACACCACTGCTCCGATGGTTATCAATCATGCCGAACGCGGTTGACCTCGCCAAGAAGGTTATCTCCTGCAAGCGAATCGAGAACACAAGCAAGAGAGTAGAAGATGCAATCTGAAATTGTATTGTGAATAAGGTTTAAGTTCACAAGTTGGGGTTCCTCAACCGAACGTGCGGCAAAACTGCTATGCAGAATAATCTAAAAAGAAACCCAAGGAAAATTAAAGGGGTGTGACGTCCTTAAATAGGGGAGGGGGAGCAGCACGAAGATAAGGAATTAGGGGTGGTACTATTCATGGTGTTGTTCACGTGAACAAGACGGTCGCAGACCGTCACGTGAACAATACCCATGAAAAGTGCGGCCCAAGGGGGCAGTCAGGGGGATGGCTGGCCCAAATAACCTTAAGTGGTGATACAAGGCCCTCGGCCCAATGTAAAGGTGTCGCAGCACCATGGATAATAAGCCTAAATTCGTTGGCCTGATGAAGTAGACTTGAATGCAGCCGAATTGGTGGAGATGGACGAATTATGTGAAGTCCTTAATGTGTTCCTCTTGCCGTGAGTTGGTGTTCCTCTTGCTGTGAGTTGGCTCCTCCTCTCCATGATTCCTAAGAACAAGAAAATCACAAGTCTTAGGAAGTATCGGATTCTCAGCGGAAATATTATTTACTCCTAAGAACGAGTTTACTTGATAGTTGAGTTGACAAGCACGTGCCCGAGTAATTGGACCTTGCACATCATTCATGGCAGCAGCAAGAGGAGTGTTCATATCAGTAGAAGTGATGTCCTCATCACCGAGTCATGTGTGTGTGTGCATGTTAGCCCTTGGAGTTAGTTGTTTGCATGCATGCATGCATGTGGAATAGATAGTGGTGCACGTCGGTGGAACGTAAGATGAGTTGCGCGTTGTCAAGGTGAAAGCATTGTGTTGGTAATAGACGATTGCAGTACCATATTTATGTGTGTGTCCGTGGAGTTGAGTTCGGGATGTTGAGGAGATGTGTTCGTTGTCCTGAGTCGAGTCTGTGGAGTTGAGTCCAGGACGTTGAGGAGATGTGTCCGTCGTCCTGTATTGAGTAATAGTTGGGCAAGTCATAGTTGAGACCGACTGTCTCAATAAGTAAGTGCACAAAGATTGTGGAGTGATTTGTTAGTAATATTTGTGCATATGGTATATCTAGATTTTATGTAGAGTTTATTTACGTGGTCCTACAATATTTAGTCAGTATTCATTATTGTAGCATCCCAAAATTTGCATTTTGGGAATATGAATTATAAATACATTAGGGAAAAATATATACTTTGATAATTTTGCATATGAAAATATGCACATGTTTAAATTTTGACTTTTGTATAAAAAGCAAATGATGATATACAAAACAAACATGTACTCAAAAGGAATGAGATAAAACAAAGTAAAAATATTAAATGGGAGAATTATTTTGGGCATAATCTCCCAGGAACAACTCACCAAAACATTTATGTGAAAACTTGCTAAGAAAAATAAATACAAACACATAAGAATAGAAACTTGTATGAATTTGAGAGAAACTCACAGAAGGTATAAACTTCTGAAAAATTTACAGGAGAAACTACATTAGGTCAAGAGCTCTCATAAAAATTTTCATTAAATTTGGAGGTCGTTTGCTTGGTGAATAAAAATAGCCAAAAATCCTAAACCTAAACATAATCTACTCTCTTACCTCTTGCTGACAGTGGGCCCCATCGGCAGGGGTTGTCTTCCACCTTGGATCGACCGCGCCAGCGCACGCTTGAGAGCTCTCCCCCGTGTGTCCGCAGTTTTGCTTCACCGCACATCTTAAGCATCGGTGCCTAATCAAAGCATTAGTCCAATGTTTTAGTTTGTCATTACTGCGTGTAGTAGGCGATCTAGGGATGCAATTAACGAACCATGCAAAGGGCACACACATGCGTGACTCCGTCAGGCACGTCGCTGTCGCGACACATGAGCAGGCGGAGTGCCGCGTCCAGGACGAGTGCGGTATGGGGCCGTGGCCATGGATTGCTTATTGATGGGCAGCCATGGTAGCATGACGAGGATGGACGAGGGAGGAACCGGTGGGGAAGAAGGGAAATTTTAGGTGGGAACTAAAATTGCTTTAAGATCTGTGTTGCTACGTGCCAGAACATGAAGGGCCTTGAATGGTGGAGTTTTAGGCCCCGTCCCATAGAATCCCCCCATTCAGGGCTTGTACGGATACATTGCGATCCGACTCAATCCCTTTGGATTGACTCGGAATTTGAACTAAAATCTCTTTCAATTCGAAAGGATTTGTTCTAATCCATCCATATCCAAACAAACCCTCGGGAGGATCAGGCTTTGTAATTCGTGATGATTCAGGGACGTTTCTGGCAGCGGAGACGCGAAGGTACAATAATCTTCCAGATGCTTTTACCATTGAAGCATTTGCAGCGCGTGATGGCCTTCTGCTAGCTAAGAGGCAGGGTTACAATAATGTGGTACTCCCTTTGTTCTTTTTTACTTGACGTTTTTTACTTTTTGCGGTCTTCGAGATGCGACTTTGATTGTTACTTTTTATAACTTTACATTGAGATTTAGTAATAAAACTATAATGTTATGATAGTATTTTTAACAACAAATCTATTGATATAGTTTTTATGTAGTCAATCTAGATAGTTTTAAATCTATTGGTAGCCAAACTTTAGAAAGTTTGACCACACGGATTCTAGGAAGTCAAGTAAAAAAGAACGGAGGGAGTACTTGAATAAGATGACTCTGGCCGTGAGGATAATTCGGCGTCGCATTGTTGTGCGAGGAAAGCTTCGGTGATAGGATGATTTGCTTGGTTGAACTATGCTCATGATTTCCTTATGGACAGTCACTAATTATTGTAACCCTTCTATGAGTTAATAAAGCTCTTGTGATTTGCTCTTTTTAAAAAAATAGCAATATATGGCCAAGGGTATGCATCTTTAATTTCTCCCCTCCTTTTGCCAAGGAATCGACTAGGGAATGTTATAGCGTTGCAACAGTGTAGCAGCAAGTTTTATGGTGTTTCAAGAAGTTTCGTCAAAATATTTTAAAAGTTTCAATGAGTTCCGTGTGTTTCTAGAATTTTCCGGAAGATTCCAATGAATGTTTCAAACCAAGTTTTAACGAGTTTGAAATTTTAGAACACAAGTTTCAACCAGAGAGTTTCAAGAAGTTTTACAAGTTTCAAAACAAAAGTTTCAACAAGTTTTAATAGGTTTCAACGAGTTTCAATCAAAGTTTCAAGAAGGTTTCAACGAGTTTCAGCCAACTCACGTGGCCACGACGGCATTGTTGTGCCGCCACAGAGCTGTTCGACACCGTCCCGATGCACCCTCTTGTTTGGCTCCGTCCCCAACTACCGCTGCTGCCACGATGTCGCCCACCGCCGAATCCGTCCTCGAGCTCCGTGCCGAGCATCCATCTCTCTCTCTTCCCTTCCAACCCGAGCTCCGTACCACGCAGCCGCCGGATCTGACCGTTCCGAGTCGCACTACCATTGCCCGTCGACAGATCCGGAGCTAGAGGTGAAGCACCGCGCCACCACCCGCGCCAAATCCAGAGCCGGAGTTGAAGAAGGAGGTGGAGGGGCGGGGGTGACTGCTTGCCTCCGTCGGCTCGGCTGCACTCCTCGACCGGACACGGGAGAGAGACAGAGAGAAATGAGATAGAGTGGTCCGAAGGAGACGCAAACTTATGATTTATGGGAGGCAAATCGAACTACTAGGACCTATATCGTTACAACGCTATACTGTTTTCATAGTATTTCTCATTGGGGAACGGGGACAAGTTGGTTCGGAGAATAGTGGTCGGAGTGATTTAGGGTTAGTGTGACCGTCGCTTGATCAAACGGGCGTGGGCTATACCATCGAATAGGTTAGGAACGTTATAGCGTTCTGTAGTATTTCTCTCTGCTAATACAACGAAAGTTGCAAAATTAGATTCATAAAATAAGTATGTGATTCGATACTAACCTACGTGATATACATATATAGCTGCTAACTAGATCAGAGCACTTGGAATATTGGCCAAGCTTGCAGTCTTGGGCTTGGCATATGTTATTCAGCGTTGGACATTCACGTGGACCTTACCTTACTGTGACACTGATTACGTCCACTGAGCCCTGCGTGAACCTGACCGAATGCGTCAAGAGCGTGCACGAACTCCCTTGACATGGTTCAATAATAGTAGAACCTGAGCACCTGATTCTCTGTGCAAATAGCCCGTTTCAATGTTCCGGTTCAGGACTGCGAGATTCTCCATCTGTTATGCGTAAGGTAATTTCCCGCCTCCCCGGTGGTACCGTACGCGCGCTGCCGAACATAGCACCTCGCCAAAAACCGTCGTGGCCCCATCATCCTACCGGCCGGCGCCGATGATGCGCGGTCCTGACACATGCAGGCAGGCCACCACCAGCCGTGCATCACGGCGTGGCTGGCTGCCGGCCTCGCCTTCATGCAGGGCTGCGAGTAGTGACGGATCTAGGTTTTGATAACATCTCAAGCTAAATTTTAATAAGTTAGTATCTTAAAACTAACGCTAATTTCTATCCACACTAAGACATAAAATGCAAGTATCGGATAGCTCCAAAGGGAAAATGGTACCAGCAGCAGACAGATAGAAATATGCTAATTTTTGCCATGCAAATTGGTACAATAGAACATAACTGTCATATATACCTGTCGAGATGATGAAGTTCTTCCTGGTAAATGGATTGAGTTGTACTGAAATCTCTCTAACACCCAAAGCCAGAAGATCTTGATTGGTTTGAGAAGGCCTGTTTTAGCAATACATTTCAGATTGGTCCCTAGTGTCTACATTACTCAAATTTGTTAGGAACTTCTTTTGTGAAATCAGAAACTCACATGTATTATGTTTATAGCATCTGATAGCCTATAGTGTAAAAATGTTCAATGCTTCTCTTATGGTCTAGACGATCCAACGTGGTGTAGAAGGGACAGTTGAGAGCATGTTCCACCTAAAAACACAAAAAATATATAGCATTAAGCATATAAGCAGAACCTCCAACAGAGATAGAAAATCCATGAAAGTACCTCTTTAAAGAGTGGAGTTCTTTGCACCGCACTAGAGCTTAGTTGTTCCTTCAGTAAGTAACCTGACCAGGATCCTATACTATCTAGAATCAACTCATTTTCCGAGATACTGACTTTTCAAGCCTTACTCATTGACCCATGACACTGATCCTTAGCTGAACCAAATTGAATGGTTCAATAACCACCTGAGGTACCTTAACACATCAATGTATCATCCAAGACATCAAGGCCAAGACATGAACAATTAACAATGTGTCAATGTTAATGTAGATAGTTTAGCTTTAGCATAACATGCCATGCATATCTCAGTAACTCAGTTCAATGTTCAAATTCTAATGTACATAAAGTTATTTAACAAATTTGAGAACACAAAGTGAAATGAAAGACAAGTAGACAACAGTCGTTCAGTCAACAAAGATGTAAATATATGGATACGAAATACATATTTCCATTATAGAACAAATGAACAACAATGCATCAAATACATAGGACATCTCACATCTGGACATCAGGACATGGATTGTAGCCTTGTAGGAATCAGCAATCAGGGGCGGATCTAGGCAGGTTCAAGTGTTCTTACTTACCCAAATGAGCCGAGGAGGCGACGGAGGCGGGCGTGGCGCCGCAAGCGTCGGCGAGAGCCGAGGGAGGGCGCCAGCGAGCGCCAGCGTGGAGCGATCAAGGGAGGGCACAGTAGCGGTGCGGGTGTGGAACCGACAGCCGAGGGAGGGAGGGAGGGTGCAACGCCGGGCAAGAAGGCAAGAAGCCACGAAGGCAAGAACTACTCTGAGCAGCTGAGCTAAGCACCTCTGTGTTGAAGAATGAAGAAGATTCTGACTTCCCGAGATCGCCAGCGACGTGGCCCCGGGCCTTAGCGACGTCAACGAGGACGGAGAGTCAAAGGCGGAGGCCGCGTGCGCGGCGTTGGATGGGGTTTGGGAACGGTCGGACGGAGCCACAGAGGCGAGGCGAGGGCGCGGCGCCGGGCGCTGGGCGTGGAGGAAGGGCGCGGCTGCAGCGCTGGGTGTGAGGGAGGGCGCGGAGCCGCGGAGAGAGCCGGGAGGGTGAGGTCGTGAGGGCACTGAGGGCGTGGAGGAAGGGCATGGTCAGTGGGGGCCTGGCCGCCTGGTGGCCTGGGTGCAGACTGCAGAGGGGATTAGGTTTCGGTCTGCTCTCTGGAGGAATGTTTGGTCTCTGCTAGTCTGTTGGAGGCATAGGAGAGAGGTGTGGGCTGGCGTGGGAGGGAGGCATGGGCCGGCTAGAAGCTACCACTCAGTTTGTTGGGCATGTATCTATTCTTTTTTTTTTTGCACTGTTATTTTTGTTGGACCTCGTGCTACAGTCCACGCTGCCTGAGACCCAGATTCACCCCTAGCTGCAAGAACCGCCTCGCGTCGCATGGGTTGCTGAGATGCCGCGCCCTCGCACGGCGGCCTCAGCCTTGACGTGCGTCGCCGACCTCCACATCAGCTAGGCTTTTCCTTCCTTTCCAGTCCTCTGTCATGGACTCCCCATCTTTGACATCGTATTGGGCTCGTACTTCTCCCTGTTCTTCCTCTCCTCCCTTCTCTGGTTCTACTACTTCCTCTCACTCGAATCCCTCCTCCTTCTAGAACATTCCTGGGTTCTTCTCCTTCCTGATCTTCCTACATTCTTCTCTAAATTTCCCATTCCTTCCCAATTTACCAAAATCTCATTGTAATCTGTATTCTGTAGTGGAGGTACGTGACACTCTCCTTCTTGGAACAGTGAAACCTCGTCTTATTTGCTTGGCTGTGGCCTGTGCAGAACTGTCAATTGTAGAACCATTCGAGGTAGCTCCTTAGTAGTTGCTGGACTTCGTGAGATTTTAGACCGTAGTATTATGGGATGGCACGCACCAACTGTTCAGACTTTGTGAAGCTTCTCAGGTTGTATTTCTTTTTGTGTTTCAGTATGCAGTGCAGGTGTTAAAGCAAATCTGTTGAACACTTGAACCACACGGCTCTGTGCAAAAGAATCTGTGACTTGTTCCCTCTAGTTTTCAGTCTTCTTTCCGGTGCAGATCAGGATCGATCGTTCCTTACTCAGTATGAAATCAGTGAGGTGCATTCTCTTGCATGATCTTCGCAACTGAACAGCAACGGCGTGGAATTGAGGTAGGCCGAGTCCGGCAAAACGGCAGCATTACACAGAAATGAAAGAAAATGCAAACGAATCGAAAATTCTCACTTTACGTGGTTCTCGCAAGATGCCATAGTCTGGTAATAACTGAATGCAGATAGGCAAGATAGAGAGAGTTCTTCAGCCCAATCGATTCCACAATGTCTAGCTTCACAATGTAAGTCTGACGGTCCTTTATTATCGAGGAAAATTGGCTACAGGATACTCTAAATTTGCATCTTTTGCTAATAGACATCTAAAAAACATGGTTTCGCCATAACACACCGTAAAAACGTATAATTTTGTCCTAAAACACCGATGGTACTATTATATCATTTCCAGTCCGAAGGAAAGAGAGAAATAACGTGAATTGTCAATTTTGCCCCTGGTATTCCCATTCCCCATTTCTTCCTGGTTCTTTCTCTCTCCCTATTTCTTTTCTCTATTCCTTCTTTCCTCCGTTACTTTTTCTCATGTTGTTGTTGCTCCCTGCCGAAGCTCCCTCATAGCGCCTTCTGTTGCCTCTTGGCTTCCTCTATTTCTCCCCATTGTTTCATTTCTTCCTCATTCCTCTTTTCTTTTCCCCCTTACCTCCATTCTTTCTTGCTTTGCCCCCTGGTGATTTCAACCGAAGCTTGCGCCATGGTTCTTGCGTCGCCCCACCGTCGGCGCCCCGGCCTGTCACCACCACCGCCGCCAGTGCCCGCCGCCGCGTCCATACCTTGAATCGGCCGGAGAGGTGTTAGATCGATGCAGACGGTCGGGTCCGGGTCCGGCGCCTTGTTGGTCGCCGCCGTCGTGGTTCTGGAGTCGTCAGCCACGTGCTGCCGCGGGCAACAGTTGGAGATCAGCCACTACACCAGCAAGTGTGGCAACGCGAGTGTGGAGGGCAGCATCAAGGGGCTCGTCCAGGCCCACATGGCCTGGGACAAGAGGATGGTCGCCGGCCTCATCCACATGGTCTTCCATGACTGCTTCGTCACTGTGCGTACCATCCACTGCAAGCTGCGTGCAGCGCTCCAGTAATCCAATTCGATTTACTTCTACTTTGCATCTCCCGATCGATCGCGCCGTTCTGGCGATGTGCACAGTACGCTTTGGCTCGGCTCGTGCTTTTCCCTAGGCCTCGGCCCGCCTCAAGTAATCGCCGGTCGTTGCCGTCGCCCACCACCACCACCTGCAGGACAAGCCCTCGCCGCCATGCTACTCCGCCAACAACGCGGCCTCCAACTCCAACTCCTGCAATGGTAGCTGAAGATCGAGGCTTGCGTGTGGCTGTCATGTGGATCCTACTGTCGGTGAGGGCACCTGAGTCTTTTTCGAAATTCTCTCCCCCTCCGGCCCGAAAATGATATAATAGTGCCATCAATGTCTTACGGCAAAATTACACATTTTTACGGTGTGTTCTGACGAAACCACGTTTTTTTATGTCTATTGACAAAGGACGCAAATTTACAGTGTCCTGTAGCCAATTTCCCCTTATTATTATTCCTCAGAGCAAACAGCGTGCAAGCAGTTGGTGCTCAGCGATAATAATGAACAAATAGGTAGTGTTTACATAGAGGATGAATACTTTAAACAATCAATTTGGCAAAAACAGGTGGAATTCCTTACAGCTGCAGGGTTAAACCAGCAGCCATTAGCCCATTACATAGAAGCAGCTGTACCATCGCCGAATTACAAGAGCAGATTAGGCCGCAACCTGACCAAAAAGAAGCTTCCGGATCTGCAAGGAAATGAAGATGTTAAAATAATTTTCATGTTAAGGTATAACCATTTTCTATGTAGAGTAGAGTATGACGCAATATGTGCAGTGTAAGGTGCTTATTTTATAACATCAATGCTTGATTGGACACTGATGTTTAAGAAGTGCTTATGTATATAACTATGTATAATTAATACATAATACAATCATCTAAGCACCTACAAAAGAGATGCTTGCATTAGATAAAATGATTTTTACATAAGTGCGTGATGACGTGACTATATTATCTTTCTTTAAGTACTCGTATAAAAACATCTCACATTGTATATGCCCTAATGATGGCATGCTTAAACGTACATAGTAGCAAATTGAGAAACCATTGTAGTATGCAATCCTAATGAAATGCAAAAACATTTACAATGTTTGCATCTCTGAGGTCAACTCAGAATGCTGGCACAAATGAGGCTAACCCTAGTGAGGGAGAATGCAGAGCAATGGAAGCTCATTAGCATCCATTTTCTTTCCTTCAAAAATTGCTGCAATATGCAAACTAAGGGGTTGGCGGAACAAAATGTATTGAAAAATGAACTAAATTAAGGCACCTCTGGCAATTTCTTGCGGAAGACAACTTCCAGCCTTGCATCAAGTGTATTCTCGCACACTATCTTTCCATCTCGAGAAGCCAGCACAACACCTCCAGAGCTGCACAAACAATTTTTTTAGCATTAACAGCAGAATCATGGCCAGGATTAAGGTCAATAACTAGCATGAATTATTGAAAGAAGACTATGGATTTGGAATGTCAGCTGCAGTCCAGATCTCAAGTGGATACTGAAACTGACAAATCTAGAAGCACATATGGAAATCACCCTATGCACCAAACAGCACAAAAGATGGATTACTTTTGTTTGATGCGACAAAAGAGCTTAGATGATCATCTGATCATGATGCCTGGCATGTATGAGAGCTGGAATGTTCATCCCCAAAACACGTGCGCGCGCGCAGGCGCACACACACAAATGAAAGAAAGAAAGGGCAAGACAAAACAGTAGCCAGCAACCCTCGGCATTACCAGAGGTAGGGTTAGTTTTATGGTACTCCAAAAGGTGGGTGTTTATATATTTGCTATACTGACTAGTATTGATGCTAAATATAGATAGAACACAACAACAGGCTGCAGACAAGAAACTAGGAAAAAAAATACTCCAAGGAATAACTTGTAAGTTGTGATACAATATGTGTTTACCAAAATTGAGCATGAGTATCATGATGGCTCGGAGCAGGTGGCAGGTACACAATGTGGTCAACAAGTATCTCCGGCTCATGGACATTTGCTTTTGATGCATATTCATGCTTTGCTGAATGCAGTACTGATTCCACATGATGGTGGTCTTCTTTGCGGCAACGGAGCAGTACAGCTGGCTCTTTCAACCGAAGCAAGCCCTGTATTTTATCGGGAAATAGGACTAATTATTTTTTTGACCATAGGAAGAAATAAGGAAATGGTATCAGAATGACACACTGCTTACTCGATCCTACGAATTGAATTCACATGAGTTTCCCAAAAAAAATGAAGAGTGCAACATAAATAAAAATACCATGATTACACATCTGAGATTAGAGTAATATTAGGTGAAAAAAACTTGCTGAAATAGTGTTTTGTCTTTTTTTATCTCGCGAATGCAATTGAGTTTGATCTTGAAATTTCCAGAGACATACTACAACATACCCTGCCCTACATCTGCTAATTTTTGGGGAATTTTTAGAAACATTTAAGTTAGATGAAAATGGAATTTACACCATATTCGCATTTTCACAGAATATGCCGCCCCATTTCTTTTGTGCACAGTTCAGATTAATAAGGTTTAGAAAACTCATGCGGTTATGCCACTGAGCAGCAAGTGGCCAGTTTATGAACCTAGGGTGTGATTTTAGAACACCTTGATATTCATTAATGCAATTTTGTATATTGAATTAACGTTAGATGTCCCCCCTTGGAATCCAGGATTCTTAAAAGGAACAGAGGAAGAAGGTTTGCAGATGGTATATTCAACAAACCTGAACAATGAGTTCTTTTAAAAGGTTCTTGTATTCATGGTGGTTGAGGCTGACACGCAGGAGTTCCTTCATGGCATCCTCTTTCATTGAATTAACTAAATCATCCTGAGCTTGAAGCACTTTGATGCGAGAAGCATTCAGCTGCATAGAGTACTCACTGATAAAAGGAAAAAAACAGTAATTGTCAGGTAACAAAGGGATAAATTCAAAAATATTGATGCAGATGATTTCTGTGAATGATACACTTACCTAATGTTTGGTCTAATTGTATGAAAAGAGACCCACTAATAACAAACAATCAGCATTACATCTCATTTTTATGTAACATGCTACTAAGGTGACATTCTTTCAGCACTACATTCTGTTATTTTTCCTGTGTTGCTTTGTGTTTTACCTTGTTGTCAAGAGTAGCTTTCTTTTCATCCTTAGTTTTAACATATGGCCTTTATATATTCTACTTTGAAGTTTATACTGCATCCAGCTCGTCAATTCTATAATATCTCCTATTCAACACTCAATCAAATGCAGGCTGCAGTTCACACAGCGTTTTCTTCAAGATCTTCCGAGTCAACTTATCTGTAAAGTTTACTGCAGTGAAGCTATGCACTTGCATTACACTTCGGTAGAGCTTAGCTATAAAAACAAAGTACACCATTTGAGTGTCAAACTTTCATGCAGACAACCAGTGATTACCGCGATGTAACTGTGAGGTTGAAACAGTTTGTATTTATCTTTTACCACATTAGATAACAGGCACTGATAAATTGTTGCTCTAGTACGCAGCCCAGCTTCATCTATATCCTATAACGTATTGTGATATCAATGTAGTATTGTAGTGGAGCATATGTTGTGAAAATTTCAAAATTCTCAACATTAAATGCAGTTAATACTTAATAGCATCATATTCCACAACGACCATGAAAAAGAGGTAGTTAAGAGAAATAAAGCCTCACATTTTCTTCCGAACTTCAACCTGCTTCTCTTTCCGCTCATATTCTTGCCTGATCTTCTTTTTCTCAGCTTCAACAAGTTGCAGCTTCTCGATGTTGAACTCCTGCAAAGTTTTTATACAAATAAGTTAAACATGCGGACAAAAATTGAGACGAGCAACTAACTTTTGGCAAAGCAAAGAAAAAACAGAACAAAAAAAAAGTCAATAAACAAGCACATACATACACATGATCAATATTGATAAAAGGGTGGGGGTGGAAAGAATGGAAATAGCAAACAAAACAAGAATATATCTCAAGATGAGTAGCTCAATGCGAGGAAACAAAACTATTGTCACAAAAGGCTGCCATGTTGCTTCACGGAGTAAAAAGCACTCTCCTGGCCCAGGAATATTCATAATGTGCAGAAATACTGTTTCCTAGACCTAAACATAGCATATTCGAGATGACATAATTTACTGCACTCTTTACTAGCGAACACAATAATCAATCATACAAACTCAGGGATGATAAGTCAAACTATGTCAGCATACCATATGTATTCAGTTGCACAGAAAAATTAGAACAAGTAAAAACAAAAGTGCATAATAATAGCAACCATTAGTAAAGTATATTGCCCAACATCCAGTACACGACCAACTCTATCCTGCAAACAAACAATATTGGTATTTATCGCACTCCATCTCCCACTCCAATGTATATTCTAAGATCCATTTCCCATTACAGTTACGCAAGCAAACAAAACGGCACCTTACATGATTTTGGCTGATTAATGGTATAGGTACTTAGAACTTCTTACAAAAACTAAGTACATAGCGCGGATCAGAGGTTGGTTGGGTGCAGAACTGCAGATGTGCAGTTCATAAGGTGGCAGGTAATGGAGGGTGGTGGGCAGTTGCTTCAATGATTTTATAAGTTTTATTTAAGCATGTAACCAGTTTCCATCAAGATTAAGCTCCATTTTTGCTTCTAGCACCATCGAAAAGCAAAATGGAAGAATGAACACACAAACTGTACCCTCTTCAAATTCCCGATTCAGCCCAAGCTCCAATTTTTGCTTCCCGAACCATCTAGAATAGTGTAAATCAATATCCAAAATCACCTAGTCTGGATTCAGTGATACAGAAGCCTCTGAATTTGTGTGACTGGATAGATAAGGGCGTGAATTGACATCCCAGCTTACTTCCAAGTCAAACCTTGTATGGCTAAAAACTCCGCGATCTGGAAGCTTCTAGATTCATTCCATGCACTGAGATCAGCCTAAGAAACATAGCCCGAATGATCCAGACGCTTCTCGATCTACCTCGGAACTAGGGAGCTTCATCGCAACGACCACAGATCTCGCGTTCCAAAAAATCGAAACCATAGGCTCAAATAATCGAGCGGCTCCGAGGCAAGGCGGGAGCTCCTAGATTCTTCGGGATCACGGGGGCGTGGCGACGAACAGATCGGGCGGTTAAAACGCAAGGAGGCGCGGATCGAGAGGCTTCTGAAACCTTCAAGATGGGAGGGGAAGCGGAGAGAACTGACCTCCTCGGCGGAGACGGAGATCTCGCTGGCCTTCTCGTCGGCCTCCTGGCGGATGAACCTCACCATCTGCTGGATCTGCTTGGCGACATCGGCGTCGTTCATCTTGGCGGCGGCGGCGGATGTGACGGCCCTCCGGCTCTGTTGCTCTGCTCCGGCGACCACCGCGCGGGGGAGGGGAGGAGACACGAGGAGAGAGGGAGTCCACGGGACGGGAATGCTCGAGGTGGGAGTCGTGGGGCTAGTCTAGCCGCGGGGGCATCGTGATCGGTTTGGTTTTCCTTGGTTACCGCTGCCTTGTCTCATCTGTACGTGCGCTATTATTTCGTGGACCCGGTCCATGGATCAGTGATCTACTGATCTTTCTCTCCTTTCGGTCGTTATCTCTTGTTGACAACTGTTTCTGATGCAAATTGCGTTTATCCCCTTCTTTCGAGTTTCAGGAGGCTATTGTCATCAAATGTTGCAATTTGGGGGTATGATCTAAATAAGTGGTTTTATTAGACAAATAATAATAATCATATAATAACAGTAACACATACTAGTAGCAATTCTGGGTGGTGATGATAGCTTGGCAGCCTCAATGACCAAATAGAATGATGGCGGCATGGATTGCAAATTTGCAATGATAAAGAGAGGTGGTAATATCACAGTAGTCATGTACCACTAAATAAAACAGCTGCTACATCTACAAGACGCAATTCACTTTCTATAGAAAACAATGGCATAGGAGTATTTTTCTTGCAAGGGTCTACACTCTATAGTGTTAAGAGGGAAGTCTATTAGCCAAGGGAGTGATGAATAGAGATATTATGAACGTGGGTTCAGGTGGGTTCCTCTCACCGTCTCCCTCCGATCCGGTTGGTGGAGTGGGTGGTGCGACGGTGGCAAGAGATAAGGCAGCGCTGGTTCGGCGTTCGGCGACAAAGCAGCGGAGCTGCTGCGGCAGGCGAGACGCTGCGACGCATCTCCAGATCTAGTGGCGTGCCTCTAGATCTGGCGTCAGAGTGGAGGTGTGTCGCCCGATAATACGGTCGTTCCCCTCCTCAACTCTGGCGAGCCCCCACACCACCTTCACCCGCTCCGACGGGGGCAGATCTGGCGTGGCGGTGATGTACCTCCCGTGTGCATCAAATCAGGACCCATCGTCGTCTTCCTCGCCAGTGCATCATGCCCATCTTCTTCCCGATCGGTGCACCTCCTCCGCTCCGTGCGTGCATCAGCCAGATCCGGTGTTGTACCTATCTCCTCTCTCCCTCTCTCTCTCCACCAAATCTGGTAAGGCGGCGACGCAATGGCCGATGTGCACTGAGGAGGAGGAGTGGGGGCCAGCGGCACACCTTGGTCCGCAGGAAGGTGGCGTCATGTTCCGTCAGCACCGGATCTAGATATGGACATGTCATCCTCTGACCTCACCGTGCACCTCATCCTCATCCTCACCATTGCATCTTGTCGCCTTCGCCCAGATGTGCACCGCCAGTGCTCCACCTTCGTCCTTCGCCGGTACACCACATACGGCATGGTGTTGACGTCGACAATGAGTACACCACAGTCATGGTTCAGCGTCGACAAGGAGTACATCACAGCCACAACGTCGGCGTTGATGAGGAGTACACCACAGCCACGGCAAGGAGTGCAGATGTACTCCTCCACAGCTATGGTCCTCGCCGCTGCAGCCATGTACTCCATTGAACCGTCCTCACGCTAGCGTTGAGGGGTACACAGTACACACCAACGCCGCTCTCCTCTCTGGCCACCGGATCTAGCCATCACCAACCATGGTTCCTCCAGTTTCGGCCATCTCGATGCCTCCATGTCCATGTCAGTCGTCGTCGTCATCTACCTCGTCAGTGTCGGCATCTTCGAGAAGTACACCACTACCAAGGTCATCCTTCTAGATCTGGCAAGGAGTACGCATGTACTCATCCACCGCCCGAGGTGTGCCGTCGTCGTCGTCCCCCATGTGGACCGTGCTGAGGTGATCTACGTCCACCGTGGCTCCCCCAAGTATGTTTTGTCGCCGCTGCTATATGCATTCGTCCTCATTGCTGTTGCTACGTCATCATCCTCACCCCCTAACTACATTGTGTAGTAGTTCATCGTCCTCAGCCCAAAGTACGGTGAACAATAGTTCATCATCCTCACCCATTTCGTACATTCGTACAATATGTGTGTTTTTTCTTATATGTGTACAGTGGATTGTACAAAAAATACTCCTCACATGTACGTAGACAGTATAAAATAGTCCCTCGTGTGTGTACTGTTTGTGTGTTGATGTACAGTGGATTGGGTGTATGAGTATAGATGTACAATGGACTGTGCTTGTGTACCTTGCATTTTTGTCAAATGTTTCTCATATGTGTACCGTATATGTACTATGCGCTATTGTAAAATACTTCTTATGTGTAACGCGATGACACATATTTTTAAAAATACATTGGTACGACTAGAATATAGAGTACATGGTTTAAAAATCAAATTCCAAATAACTCAAGAGCATAGAAGAGAGAGTGCTGGTGGGTCCCACATGAACTTTAATATCTTGTAATCAGTTCATAGATCATTCCCTTTATTTCCTAAATTCAGCAATAATCATGAATTTTTTTTGTTTGCATAAATCTTGATGCGTGCTGTGCGGATGAGATAGTGGGAGCATCTGGACATGCTGTGTGGATGAGATAGTGGGAGCATCTGGATGTAAGTATAGCTTGGCGTCCCGAGAGAGTGATGGGATACTTTTGCCAAAGTAACGGTGGAAGTATTATGCATCATACTATTCCTCTCACCCTAACTGAAAACTATGAACGGTTTAGAATGATTACAACAGTATAAACGATATACACCATGAACCATACTAATTTAATGTTTTGCTACACCACCATTGTTGAAGATATAAGCATTTTATGAATTACTTTAATCCAGAAATATGCTAGATAAATCATGGAAACTACTCTAGCCATTTTCACAAAATAGGTAATCAAGAACACTATAGCCATACGAATTTCTAGAAGAACAGAAACTAGCATACCTATCTCAGTGTTCATGGCAACAACAGATAATAAAGCTAACCAAACAACAAGTGCGAGATAGCCATACCCAGATCAAGTGGAAGAAGCAGCAGCAGCAGAAGTCTTGATGAGATCGCTGTCATGGCGTAGTGGGCGTCGTGGTAGTAGTCGTCGCGATTGATGTAGACGAAAGCGAGAATCGGATGAAGAGAAAGCAACGAAAGCGATCGCGCTGCTTCTCCCGTCTTGGCCGTACACGCCTCGCCGGATGGAGATCGCCAGAGACAAAGAACAAAATCAGAGAGTTCTCATTTTAGTCTTTCGCAGAGAGGATTTGATTAGAGAAGAAACAATTCTCTATTCTTTTGATGGCCAAAAACAAAGAGGTCAGAGGCTTTTTTAATTCACCAAGGATACGGTCACCATTGATTCGCCATCAACTAGTGTTAACCGCAGCCATTACTCACTAGTAACTGAACCGTTACTACCAGCCGTTCGTTAATACCATTTACTACGAGTCGGTGCGTTTCGATTTTCGAATAGATAAAGAAAACGAGCTCAAGACTGACACGCTCATACAAGACGCAACACGGCTTTCTACTGGTGAAGAGCGAAGAGGCCTGTGGCGATGTATTAGCTCTTTCCAATTCCACAAGGGGGGCTACCACGTTCCATCTTATAAAATGGTGTAACTCCCTTCGTCTCTTTGTATAGGACTAAATAGTTTTAGTACGTGCACATAGGCCTTTAAAATTTTTTAAAAATTAATTAGAATTAAAATTAGACCTAACCTGTATTAATTCCAACAACCATCAATCTATATACATGGTAGTTTGTTCATCCTGCTTTTTTTTTCAATCCAACGACGATCATGTAGTAATAGATAGTTAATATTGAAGCAGCATGCTGTTACCAATATATACATATCCGAAGCCTTTACCAAGCGGGATGAAAGCCTTTTCAGGATCGATGGATAACCGAAAAAACCTTCAATGATTGACAGGACGGTATGGAACGGTAGAGCTCGAGCACGTGGTCTCCGAGAGATCATGAACGGCTTAAGAGATCCCACCTTAAAAAGAATGATTGGCTCTTAAGACAATCTGAACCGTGCTATCCCGATCGCATGGCTCCCCATACGGCGACTGTCCGTATCTAAGGTGATGATTTTTTTTTAAGACGGAAGCTTGACAGCTTGTGGAGACTGGAGTACGTGGAACTTTATCACGTTTCTTCTCAAAGGCAATCACCGTTTACATGGACGGCAGAGGTCGCCCCTCCATCAATCCCTGTCCGGTGGGCCGGTTCAGGGGAAACGTGGATGCCCGTTAGCTGGCACCTAGTTCTTGGGTCTTCTTACGAAACTTAATTATTAAAAAAAACTTAATATGTAGGGTTTTCACCATTTTAAGCTATAAATACGATGACCTCCTATGTATAAGACATATAGATGAATAAAGATATTAGAACTCTTCTATACATAGTCTCTCTCTCTCTCTCTCTCTCTCTCTCTCTCTCTCTCTCTCGTGTTTATTGTGTGATTAGATTGGTCGTCTCTCAACTACGGTATCAATAATATAACACGTTATTAGCACAAATCGTTTTTCCACCAAATCGGTATGTCATTCAGGATCCTTCTTTTCCAATCCCCGTGATTCAAAATTTAATCTGGTGGATTTTTTTTGTGAGAATCAAGATTAGAACAATATGATTACTTTTAATCCTTTTGCTGCTAGATTAATCCTGTCAATTAATTTTGCTAATTACCAAGATCCAATCGGGTCGGTTTCTACCAGGGTTTAATGTTCATCGTCTTTTAGCGATCATTGTCCATCCACTACTGTTTATATGCGACAAACAAAAAAAATTAGCAATCTGTTGCGACCGACGCCGCCACCGCTGCCTACGATGCTTCGGCAAGACCGATCGCCATTGTTGCACCCACTACGTCGCGCCCACCTCATGAGCCGAGCCGCGCCACACCGCACACCTCCTATGCGCCAGATGGCTGTCACTCAACCGCCGCTGCCGCCGCCATCACGACACGAAGCCAAATCGGGGACGACTAGGGTTTTTAACGCTAATCGTACCCTCCGACAGGCTGACTTGAAAGCCCATGAACGGATCATTGAGACGGGCCGGAAGGGACAATAAATTTTTTGGTCGGGTTTTAATTCCTTTTTTAACTCTTTAGTCCCTGAAGATACTGATATTTACGGCTGAAATCGACAATAGTAAAATTTTTGGTTTTCCCCTGAAAGTTTGAGTATTTACCTCGGGACTATATGCGTCATATGGTAAATCTTACGGTTTGAACCCTGAAGTTTCTTGTAATTCCGTTGATGAATTAACAAATTTTGAAAATCTAATATTAAATCCAAGAATCAGAATTTTTTTAGGTATACAAGCTTTAAAAATTTGTGAAACCTTAGACCTAATACACCTTGAAAGTGTCATATTTTTATGGTTTATTTTTTTCCTGGTATTGTGTGTTTTAGGAAATTAATTAATGGGCTTAGTAATTCTGAAAATTCCTTTAAGACCATAAAATCTATCAGAAAAATCCCAAAAATACTTGGAAATTTATAAAATTATCTACTGAATAAATAAAATTAATCTATACTATTTTGCACTCGTTTCATGCATTTAAAATTATTCACCAGCTGTAAACATATAGAAAAATTCATGAATTATTTGGGATATGTTAGACATCACTAAGTGGAAATTTTGCTTGTCCTGGATGGCAGCAATGACAAGCAAATGTTATGTTCTATGAAGACCTGTAGCTATGTCGTAGTTATCCCTTAGCTTTGTAAAGATGTCGCTTTCCTGCACATGGCGCATTAGTAGTATAGATTCAACTCCTGTCGAGCTTGGACCTGCTCTTCATGAGCATATTTTATCTTTTGCTTTAGGCTGAAAACTTATGCATCAGATTACTATTCCCCAGATGCCATAAATAAAAATAATGGTCTAAGTTGTTCTATTAAAGTCTTATCTCTCGCTGAATAGTTAATTAAATCTTCTTAATAGAACATATTGCTAGTAGCATATCTTACTTGTAGTAAAATAATTAATCTTGCATGGAATAAAATTTATAAACCATATGCCTGGAAAAATTGAAAATACTTTGTCATGCCTTGCTAACAAAATATTGGTCATGCGCTGTTGATATCTAATAAACCTCAATTCACTGGCTTGTAGTGCACGGATACCTAGATGACAAAAAGGAAACTATTTTTCTCAATGGCACCGGAATAAGCTTAGTCATATGTCGACCTATGATGGATCACTTTGGCTAGAAAACACCATAATCCTCAAATAAGTACATAATAACTTACGTCCTAAGACTTGGAGTTTATATAACACTATCCTCCACTGCACTGTTTTCTTAATTGAAAAACTTTGTAAGCAAAATGTTACAGAGTATATATTGGTTTTACGTCAATAAAATTGTACAAATGTTGAAGTATGATTACACATATTTGCTAGAACTCTGAGTTGTTTTCAAGCAAATGCCTGATGCACACGCTATCACTCTGGATTTTTATAGTTGGCATGAAAAGGGGGAGGAAATTGGGCATGTGTGAGATATAGGAACCTATGAGGCATCTGAGAAATGTTTAAAACAAGAGTCATGGTAGGCGCATGGGTATATCCTAGGTCAAAATTGGAAGCAAAATGAGCCCGAAGCAATATATTAATCTAATTTATTTTGGGAGACAATTAAAGTAAATTGCATGATTATCATCCTTATCCAATTTATATGGAAAATGACATTCATGCTATTGCCAATACCCATGTCGTTGGCAACCACAGTCATTGCAGACCACGAAGGGCAATTGATTTGTGCCTTCAACAATATGTTAATCGTCAGCATGCAAGAATGAACACAGTAAACCGACGACAGTTTGACGCAGTCGCACATATGCCATGTTGGCTACACACTGTAATGTACCATGCTCATTAGGAATGACACATGTATAATTGGTAAATGCGGTCTGCAACTACATCACCACCAGAAGCCATATCACTCCCGAAATAAATTATAGTGACCTGTTAGATTTTTGTTGATCTTGACTAATCTAATCTTGGCCATGTTTATTCTGGAATTACAAATTAAAATTTGGCATACAAAATTATCACTTTTAATTATACATGGTGTTCCCGTTGAATAATAAATATTCCCATCGGATAATTATTCTATTTGGGTGATTCAAGTAGGTTTGTAATCCAGAAGAAAATCTAGTATTTCTGTGCAGTTTAACTCTTGTCAAATATTTTATGTTCCAACATTATATTTATGTTCCTGAAGAACATCATATAGTTTTATGCTGTTAGAACACACTGCTTATGACCATAAGAAAATATGTTGTGTAATTATAAACTTGAAGTTTAATTATCCAAATTATTTAAAATAGGGAAAATTAGTTCAGTAACATCGCTTTCAGTCATATTTAGATAAACGACATCGCTTTGGAGATGCACTACAAAATGACTTCGCGAACACTCTAAAATACTGAGAATGACATTACCGTCACATTTTCCATCCATCTTTAACAACAAGAGGTATGATGTGAGAGAATACAATTTTAATTCATGTTTTACCAATCGTCAACTCTGAGTTCAACCACCGCCAGCTCCTTCGCTCCCGCAGTGCTGGTGCTCTCGACGACCTCCTGAGCTTCCGCTTTGCCACCATCCCTGGACGTGCCATCCCTTTGCCACTCTCTCGGCCAGTGGTGCCACCTCCATCTCCGCCACAACCACCTGCACCGCCCGCGCCACACGTAGGGGTGAAAATGGATAGGATAGTTTCTAACCGATTCGGACGGAAACAGATTTGGATTATCTCGGATAATTTTCAGATCGGAAATGAATTCGGATTTTTTTTTGTCGAAAACGGAAACAAATACGGTAGGCATGCTATCCAACAGATACAAATACGGATTATCTGGATAAGACGAAGTCCAGATATCTGGAATTCGGCCCAAAAGAGAAAAGGAGATTTTAATTGATTTCTGAATTTCAGAAAATACAACAAATCAAATAGCCTTTTAGAAAATAGCAAATAGAGTTAAAAATTTCTAGAAAAAAACCACGAAATTTCTTGAATTATTTTGAACTTAATAAAATTAATTCTAACTTAAAGTTGGTTTTAGTTTTGCACATAAATTATTTTTAATTTCAATAATAGGAAAAACATTTTTAAAATCCGTAAAATTCAAGGAATTAATTAAAATTTCCTTTTTCAATTTAAATCCAATAAAATCCTAGAAAACTCAATAAATTTTATTTTTGACATTAAAAATAGGAAATTAAATAATTGACTTTATTTTATTATTTTTCTTTTTAACCAAGAAAAATCTTTTAAATCTCAGAAAATCCAACAAAATAATAAATTTATTAATTTTATTTTTGGTAACATACTTTGGGATGTTACAATAATTTACGTATAGATTAACCATCCAGCCTGATCAATGTTGGTGTGAACTAAGTTTTATGTATGCGATGAACTAAGTGTGAATACGTGATGACTTGTGACTTTGTGAGTTATGACTTATGAGCTAAATATGGTAAACTAAGTGTTATGTTCGTGATGAACTAGTTAATGCAGCTTGCTAATGCCAATATTATGTGTGGTTACTGAAAATATGAACAATTCATGAATGTTTGCATCAAATAAACTAGTTATATGTTTTCGTTAATTTCTAGCATACAATTTAAGGGGTTTTCATGTTCAAAAAATATCCACGACCGTATTCGTTTTGATTCGTATTCACTTCATATTCATATTCGATATTATTTGTATCTGTATTCGTATTCGTATCCGGATCCGGGAAAAAAATATGAAAACAAATATGGTAGAACCATTATCCGTCCGTATTCGATCCGTTTTCACCCCTAGCCGCACGTAGTAGACCTGCCTTGCTGAGGAGATCCCCCGCGTCGTCGCAGCTCACCAGGCATGCCCTGACGCAGTTGCCGAGGTAGCCCTCACCGATGGGCAGGTCCAAGCTGGACCGCAGGTCGGTAAGGAACGGGGCAGGCTGCGGCCAACCCCATCCACCAGTAGACGAATGTCATCCAGCCCAGTGCCATGAACATCGACACTGGCTTGTTGGGCTCACCGTTGCCCGCCACGGATAGCTCGGCAGACGCGAGATCATCAATGCGCCGCTTCAATGCCTCCCCCACTTCAAGCGTCACTTGACGGAGTAGCTGGCAAAGGCGAACGCTGTCGTCCTCAACACCTTCAACGAGTTCGAGTTGGTGGCGCTCAACGCGATGTGCGCCACACTCCCGCCCGCCGCGCCCATCCACACCAGCGGCCTGCTCATCAACCCGAGGCCGAGCTTGAGGTAGAGGGCCAACGGACCCACATACAGATGTGGGCATCAGCGCTGTCACGGGATCTAGGAGGGTGCCACTGAGCTTGAGTAAGCCATACGCCCATCCGCCGTCGCTAGGTGGGGTCGATGATAAGGAAACTGTCGATCGGACGAATTTCTTCCACCCCTTCCATTCGTGCCAACACTGCCACCACCGCCTCCTCCTCACCGCGGGATCTAGTCGGGAGCCGCATAAATGGGGCGGTGGAGGAGGGAGGGGAGAAATAGCGGGGAGGAGAGGAGGTGGTAGTGGGGTGGTGGCACAGGTGGGAGCGAGGAGGAGGCCGTCGGTAGGGAGGACAAGCAGAATTGAGATGCATTTTACGAAGAGGCCACCATTTTTTTGGGAGGGCATACTTGTCTTTTTATCTGTGCAACGTCAACTAACGGGTGCCAAATTGATGGCAATGTCATTCCTATTATTTTCAAGCGTTCGTGATGTTATTTTGCACTGCGTCACCAAAGCGGTGTTACTTATATAAATATGACCGAAAGGGATGCTGTTGAACCAATTTTCCCTTTAAAATATGGTATGAGTAATTGGATTCAAACTTAGGCAAATAATAAAGAAGCTGGTTTATATAATAAGTATGCCAACTCTCGGACCCCGTGTGGGACATTCATCGCAGATTAATAACCAACCAGAAATCAGAATATCCTATAAAATGTTAGGATCATGCAAGTTTTCATGCCACTGTAATGATAAAAGTCTAGCTCGTTGCATATAATTACAAAATCCCTTGTTGAAATTAGTGTGTGTTTGAGGAATTAAACATTTCGCACGTGTTGTCACCACAGTAGCATACACCGTTGGTCCATCACTAGTTGTTGGAAATCATATTATATCTAAAACTCAATTAATCATGTGCCCATGATAGGCGAATTTTGTGATATGCTATTAATAAATATCGAATCTTAGCATTAGGGGGAGAGAAATGCCTAAAAGTTCGAATATCATCGTATTTCCCAGAATGAAAAGATCTTTAGTACTAAGATACACGTACTAGTTAAGCTAAACTTAAGGTTTAGTTTATGCTCCTGTACGCCAGAAGCGGAGAGCCTGCCAGATACTTTCCATTATTGAGGAGTTACCACAGTGTTTACTTGTAGTAAATACGTTGCTAAGAGTGGAATACCCTGGGTTGAATAGTGTATCCACCTATGCTAAATTAACTTATTGGTTTTTGATCTAAAATCTGTGGGGGAGCCTAAGGGTCTAAGATCTAATGACACTAGTCAAAATAATTATTAATCACTCCTTAAACTCTTTTGAAAAGAACTCACCTTGAAGGTGAAATACCTCATGAAGGCTCATCATGAAGATGAAAACCCCACCAACTTGATGTGCGCATATTACAATACTGGGAATGCGAAACAACCAAGAATATTTTGTTTGAAAAATAACAAAGATCTAGTTAACACTGAGATACCCTCAATTTGGAGGATATAGGAGAAAAGTTGTCGACAACCACTTTGTCTCTACAATTGCTAAAGTTTCTCTTACGAGAACATGAATCCAAAACCAAAGTCCATGGCCGGGCGTTTGAAGTGTTCATATCAGGTCACATAACAAAAGCATATGAGGCTGAACCATAATTGCTAAAATAAAGTCTTAGAACCAGCTAATTTAGACTTGATGAGTCATTATGAATATAATGAAGTGGTTAAAGCTATGGTTCAAAGGTCCTCGTAGAGACCTGTCAACAATCGAGTCGCCGATCTTATGAAATAAATAGAGAAAAATGGCACAGAATTATTGGGAGAGAATGTGATTGCTCTTTATTGCTCTGAACTTGATCCTTTACAGGTGGTGCCCTTGACAAGATAGTGGAATAATCCTAATTACACTGAGCGTAATGCTTGCTATGCTATTGAATCAGACTTGAAACATGAATCTAATGCTGTCTGTGATGCTTTAATCCGATGCATCTGTTCCACCCTGCTCCATCTTTAAATAACCATCGAAGAGGTGGCAGTTACCTCTGGAGAAGACGCCTGTTGGAAGTGATGCGTCCGATCGAAGGATCAGTTACAGTTAATAAAATAGTAACTGATCATCAGTTGGTGTCTGTGAGACACTAAACTGTATAGTGGTTATTGTCAGTGTCTTAGGACCATCAAACGTCGCGTGGTATGGAGCAAATATGACATGTGTTGCATTCATCACATAGTAAAGAATATACTTGAAGTTCGATCTAGATACTAGTTTATTGCTTCTACGAGCGGTCATCTGGTCGGGGACTGGATACAGGACCTCATCCGACCAAGGTATCAATTATGTAACCTCTGGAATCCTTACGACTGCGGGGGTCATTAGTCCTAGAGGTTATGACCATGAAGACATATGGTCTTTTAATTATGTATTAAAGTAATAGATAGATATTTTAATCCTCGTCAGCTAGCCCCCGAACTTTAAATGAATTAGTCGTGTGAAACCTCCTCCGATGAAAAAATCATATCGGGCAGACCCTCATTTAATGCCGTGAGAAACGAGATGGTCTGTATTCACTTTAAAGTTGAGAAACTGCCTTGGGAACCGGAGAGTTTTTCTGTCTGTTGGAAAAAAGGTCTATGTCTGTTGCACTTTGGGTAACTCCCGATTGCAGTTAACGAATTACAGCTATAAAATCCCCAGTACACACAGTTTTAGGGTTTTTATGCTCAAAGTTCTTCCTTGAATCCTCTTTCATCTTCTCACAAAGAATTTCCTCCGGCCTCCTTGCATCCTCTCGCTCAAAGCCTTCTCCGACCTCTTGTTCATTCACAAAAAAAAAATCTCAAAATGTCGGATTTGATCACCAAGTGGTTGGCCTCTGATCTGAGCGAGAAGAAGCTTAAGGCTCTAGAGGAGGTCGGGATGCTTCCTGATAAGAATCAGATCAAGTGGAGGTCGGCAGCCGAAGAGCATTATTCGAGTAGGGAAGAAGGGAAAATCTCTGTTTTTCTTGCTTATGTTGAGTGCGGGCTCAGATTTCCGGTACACAAGTTCTTATCCCAAGTTCTTGAGTACTATGATGTCGAGCTGGTGAACCTAGCTTCCAGCTCAATCACCAACCTTAGCATCATCGTCTACCTCTGTGAGGTGTACCTGGGGATTTGACCAAATCTAAAGGTCTTCAGGTATTTTTACAAGATGGCGAGGTCGGGGAAGTCTGTGGCTGGACCTGGGAGTGCTCGCTGTGTCTCCATGATGGGAAGTCCGATGAGTACATTAAAATGTACTCGAAGTTCTTGCGGTCGTCGTGGAAGAAAAGTTGGTTCTATATGACAGTCACAAAGGAGGATGGCCTTTACTTTGTCGGCAAATCGGCGAGTGAGAACCCCAACTTGCGGTCGACCGTGAAGAAGGAGGGAAGGATCGGAAGATGTATTGAGGCAATCCAAAACCTCAGCGCCAAGGGTTTAACTACTTTGCACGTGGTTAGGGACTTCTTCATGCGCCAGATTAGTCCTTTGAGGCTCCGATCACTTTCCCTGCTCTGGTACGTTGGTCGTGACGAGGCGACCAATGAAACCAGGGAAGGTAAGACATGAGAATCCCGACCAATATAATTTATTTAGTTGTCTATTTCTTAACCTTAAATTCTCTTTATTTCTTAAAGCGCTTTCGCCCGATAAGATCCGAGAGCGGATCAAAATGATCCGCGTCGGGAGCCTCATATCAAGGCCGCGTTTTCCAACATCTTGGTTGTTGTCTCTTTAGAACAGAAGACGAAGAGACTCGAGGTAAATATCAACATGTTCTTCATCATCATCATCATCATCATCATCATCATCATCATCATATATATATATATATATATATATATATTCTCCGATGTGGGCTCTCCATCATTAGTTGTTCCGACCGATTCCTCCTCAGCGATTAGCGAAGATGATGATCTCCCGAAGGTAAAAGAGCATTTGATAAGGAGTATATACTTTAGGTGGAAAAAATTCATCACCTAATTAAAACTGGTTTTTTTTAATTAGGCGAGAAAGAAGAAGGATTCGCAGACTGGAACTGCGGAGGTCGTAGGCCCCAGAATGGTCGTTCACGGCCTGACAGTTGCTACCAAAGCAACTGTCCCGGAAGCCGACCAAGACACCGTCTCCGACCAGCTGGTCAGGGATCTCGATCACCTGGTCGAGGATATCACTTCTGACCGGAGGTTGGAGGATGTGAAGGGTATAACTAACCCTACTGGTTTAGAACCAATAAAATTGGTGGAGAAGAAAAGGAAGGCAGGCGCCACGGATTATGCGCCAGCATGCTTCAAGATAAAAAACCAAGAAGACAACCAAGTATGTATACATGAAAGATTCTTATGGAAAATACATACCTTTTGCATCTTCGATATTCTAAAACCATGATTTTCCTTTCTTCTATTTTTATAGATCCTCTAGTGTTCCAGTTGCTTCCGACCAGAGCACTCTCCAGGAGAAAATTCCTAAGGAAAAGGAGGTCAAGCCAGCTGTAAGATCGAGGAGGCCGACTAGAGGGGGGTGAATAGTCGATTCTAAAATCTCTAAGGCTAAAACCGATTTCTAATGCGGAAGCTAAATACCAATTCGGTTTAGCCTAAATCAACTAGGTTCACTAAGTGCACCAAAAACAAGTCTAATGATAAATATATCAATTAAGCATAAGACTTGTGAGCAATTCAATTCTAGCAATATAAATAGCACAAAGTAAATCAAGCATTCATACACAATGAATATAAATACAATAGTGAAGCACAAGAGATCAAACCACAATTGATACGACGATGTTTTACCGTGGTGTTCAGAGACTTACCGGTCTCCCCTAATCCACGTTGAGGCAAGCCCAAACCAATTGGACCGGCTCCACGAATTGAGCTCCCGCCTCCGAGGTAAGTCCAAACCAATTGGATCGGTTCCAAACCGAACCAACATCTCGCTCCACTATGGTTGCTCCTTCCTCCACTCCGGAGTTGGCGAGCACCACACCACTCACAAAACCGCCCGGGTCTTCTCACACTCTTCTTTGAGAAGCTCACCGGTGCACGACGCAACCACACCGTCAAGGTGTCGGCAAACACCAAGAGTAACAAGTCTCCAACTTTCACTTGACTTAATCAAGTGTCTAAGCTCAAGTGGATACTAAATCCACCACCTAAGGCAACACATGCACTTAGGGTTTGCTCTCTAACCTCACTAAGTGCAACACATGCACAAAAGAGAATAAGAGGCTTGCTCTTTACTCAATGGAATATCTAGGGGCACCAGCAACCTCCCCTCACACGACCAAGGTGGGTATTTATAGCCCACACACAAAAACTAGCCGTTGGGAGAAGTTGTGCTGAAAAATCAGCAGGGCCGGTCTGACCGTAGGCATGTGGTCGGTCAGACCGCACCTCCTCCAACAGTTAGAAAACTAGCCGTTGGAGCACAGCCGGTCTGATCGCCAACCAATGGCCAGTCAGACCGGCCAGCCCAGTCAGACCGCTCGACACACTGTGGTCAGACCGCGCGACTGAAAACCAAAAATGTCGCTCTTTGGAAAAAGCTGACCGTGGGCTTGACCCGCAGCTCTGGTCACACCACCGGTCAGACCGAGGCCCGGTTAGACCGCCCTTAACACGGCGGTCAGACTGCACCACAGAACAAAACATGATTTTTGCATTTCTTTTTCAACTCAAACTTGCAAAACACATTTGCAAAATATATGAAATGCAAACAAGGGTTCACGTGAGATTCTCAACAAGTTGCAAAACACAGTTGCCAACTTTTAGAATCACACCACAAATTGCACTTCGCTTCAACTCAATCTGCAAAACACATTTGCCAAATTGACGCGCGATGCAAACAAGGATTCAAGTGAGATTCTCAATAAGTTGCAGAACACATTTGCCAACTTTTAGAATCACACTACAAGGAATGAGGTCATGGACTTACACCGTTTGCAAAACACATTCGCAAACTTAAGTCACATGCTACAAGGATTATCCACGAGCCACAACTATTTGCAAAACACATTCGCAAATATTAGCAACATGTTAAGATGAGCTAGAGCAAACACAATGAGCTATCAACACATGACTAACTCAAGCTACTAGTCAAGACCCCTCTTAATAGAACGGCAACCTATACTAGCAATCCGGTCTCTCAACCAAACACTAGGACCGGTAAAAGACTAGGAACACATCCTTAGCCCTATCTAGTCATACCTTTGCCTTGCACACACACTTGAAGCTTGATGACGCACATCTTCACTTCAAATCCGGGTTCTTGACTTGAAAGCTCATCAACACATGATGAGTTCCTTTACTTCGGGATCTTGACATGATTCTCATCAACACATGATGACATCCATCATCCCGAGTCTTGAAATGCATCAATATATGATGCATCCTTCACTTGACCTCCATCAACACATGATGGGCCTTCTCTTTGACTTGATGATCAACTCATGATCATCTCTTCTTCTTGAACTTGACATGCATCAACACATGATGCATCCTTTGCTTCAAGCTCTTGATCTTCAATATCATCAATACATGATGATCTTCTCTTGATTTGATGATTAACTCATGATCATCTCCTCTTTTTGAACATCATCGACACACGATGATTTCCTCTTCTTCAAGAATCTTGACTTGATGATCAACTCATGATCATCTCTTTTTCTTGAACATCATCGACACACGATGATTTCCTTCACTTGACTTCCATCAACACATTATGGAACTTCTCTTAACTTGATGACAGTCCACACATGATGTCATCCCTAGTCTTCATTATCATAGAACCTAACCTGCTTATCCAACTCATGGAAAATGTTAGTTCCACAATATGATTATTATTAATTACCACATCATACCATTAACTCATAATGGTGGGACAAGATACCATAATCTTTTCCTCTTTGGTAATTAATGATAATCACTTCAATTACAAATAAATTGAATGTAGATAGACAATGAGTATATATCAACTACACAAGTCTTATATACTCTTATGAATATATATAACTACACAAGTTATATATATACTCAAGGATATATGAGCTACACAAGTCTCATAAATTCACATGAATATACTAACTACACAAGTTATATATATTCAAGGATATGAGCATATATGAACTACACAAGTTATATATACTCACATGAATATATTAACTACACAAGTTAAATATATTCAAGGATATATGAACTACACAAGTTTCATATACTCATATGAATATATTAACTATGCAAGTTAAATATATTCAAGGATATGAGCATATATGAACTACACAAGTTATATATACTCACATGAATATATTAACTACACAAGTTAAATATATTCAAGGAGATATGAACTACACAAGTTTCATATACTCGTATGAATATATTAACTATGCAAGTTAAATATATTCAAAGATATGTTTCAAAGTAAGGATCCTTAATATATGTGGACAAAGGAATATGGATCAATACTAATGAAACCACAAAATATAGAATGAACTCCCCCTACATGTGTGCATACATAAATGTGTAATAAGAACATATGCACATATTTAGGCTAATCTTTTGGTGGAGTTCAACCTATATTTTGGATCCGAGGAATGCAACAATATATAAGAACTATGAAGTCGAATGCATACCTCTTTTGTTCTTTATATCCAAACGAGGCTAATCATGAGACAAGGCAAATAGAAGAGTTAGTCTCACAAATAGATTTATCATTATGAATGCATACATCTTTAGATTTTTCTTGTTGTTTATCCAATGAATTGGATTTGTCATTAATCACTTGCATGCCTTCATGTTTTTCACCTTTATATCCAAATAAGACTACACGATATGTATATCAATAAAATTGTTAGTCTCACAATTAGATTTCTCATTAATCACCAAAACTCCATTAACACATAATGGCAGGTCTAGATCATTCACCAGCCCCCGAGCAGGTGACAGCGCCTACTCAGGAGCCCGTGGTGGATCCAGCCCCACCTATGGAGGTGGAGGTTCCTGAGGAATCCTAGCAGGTTTCGACCAATGCTAGGAAGGCTCCTCTTCCTGACAGCTTCCTTTATTGCCCTCGGTTCATCGAGGATAAAGAACTCGATGAGGCTTGGGGGAGGATATCGAACTATCAACCAGAGATGAGTCCTGATAGTAACTCCGTCGAATATAATGATGTAGCGATCCGGGTAAGCATCCACGACCATTTTAATAGCCATTTCCTTAAAGTTTATAAAAACAAAAAGAAGTTTACTATTCTTTTGTAGCACATGGTGGAAAATTTCACTGTGATCGGAGGACTAACCCATCGAATAAATATTTTGGAGAAGAAGAACTCCAAATTAGAAAGTAAGTACTTTATTCTTAACTTCCTCTCTCCTTCTTGCTTTTGTTAATTAACTTCTCCTCTTATTGTATTTGATAGATTCGACGAAAATAAAAGAAGAGGTTCTGGCTAAGGAAGCCATAATAAATAACTAAGCTTGAAGGAGAATGCCAAGCTAAGGACCGATCGATCGAATACTTGACGACCAGGCATAAGAAGGTCATTGAGACTTTAGAGGAGAAGAATCAAGGTAACCGTTCATAAACTTGACTAGTGTACTAACTTTTCTAATTATAGGTATTTATCCTTTGGTCTACTCATGTAGAGCAAACTCAGAAAATAAGCAGAGCAAAGAAAGCTCTTGAGTTCGAGCGGGGCCTGGGGGCAGAACTTGAGTGGAGCCTTGAAGAAAAAGTTAAGGTTCTGAACAAGATGCTCTTCGAGATGGGATCAGGAGCACAACTGCCTCTCTTAAAAGATCCCGCAGAGAAGATAAACTTTATTGGCCAACAACTCTAAGATCTCCGAAGCCTGCTCAAAACTACTCGAGAGAACCATGCGCGGACCATGAAGGAAGCTGTGGCTAACGGAGTCAGTCTTGCTTTGGCAAAGTTGAAAACTTCCGACCCCTCCATTCACCTTCAAGTTGTTGAAGAAGACTTCAACTTCAAATGAATTTCAAATTTAGGTCTTGTTTGCAGCATTGGCGTGTTCTTGTCAATGGGGTTGATTGCAGTAACTTGGATTGCTTCCTAACTACTTTTGAAGACTAGGCTAAGATCGTTGTTCGACAAATCTCTGCCTAATCAAAATCTGTAACCTCTTTTTGGTTGTAGAACTTTTTTGTTTGATCCTTGTTCTGTAAGCTAGTGTCCCCAACGTGTTACATTTTTTGTTTTCCTTGTATCATCTATGCGCGAGGTGTGCCGATTCAAATTAAAAGGAAAACTAAGTCCACATTATGTCGGACCATTTTAGATTCTAGAGCATAAAAGTACCTTAGCGTATCGATTGGAATTACCAAGCCAATCAGTGAAAATCCTGGCTATAGAAGACTGGACGTTAAGGAACAAAACAATCCGTTCGTGCAAGGTACCGTGGAAGGATCACCCCGTCAGCGAAGCCACGTGGGAGAGAGAGAGAGGAAGCACTGCGCTAAGTCTACCCCAACCTATTCAAGGGAGAATCCAATTTCGGGATGAAATTTTTCTAAGGGCCGGGGGGGGGGTTGTGAGAACCTGAACAATTAACTTAAGCTAAGCAATGCTAATCAGTAATTAGCAGTAATTAAAATTTGCTAAATAAAAATAAACATAATCACAAAGTAATATCGAACGCATCGCTAAACAAATTTCATATAAAATAATATTATCCAGGGTTCATCAGCAGAATTCACAATATAAATTCTTGCCGCAAGAGAAGATCATCGATATAATTTCAGAGTCATGTACAAAAGTCCATTACAAGCAAAAATAAAATAATAGTACAAGATCTGAATTTATTACAAGAATGCCTTACACCAATCACAATGTAAATAACAACTTGGAATCCATTGCAAAAGATTAAAATAAAAATCTTGCACTACATATCGCCGAGGCCTTCCTTGAATCTTCGTCCATCCATCGCCATCCAGTCAAACCCATTTCGCGGCCAGTCCAACACCCGTCCACATTTCCCTCGACCACCAACAAAACACAAGACCGATATGAAACCAAAGACGATAAAATAGAGTTAGGGTAAAGAGAGGTTGTCGTTAGATTTCACGAAATTCAGTAGGGTTTTCGGACCAATCTAAGTTAGTCGACACCTTGATCATCAAGATACCTAGGCTAACCTAAGTCAACCGACACCGTTCACTTCCGTGTGTTTCGTCACCCGACGTTTATTAAAAAGGAAACCCACGTATACTGACTAACTGCTACAGCAGGAAAATCCAGATAATAGTAACCGAGACACCCCATGGACCAATGGTCCATAAGCTCACAGTGCATTGTGAGAAGGAAAGGGATAGAGCCCTACACAGGGAAGGAAAGAGAGCACAACCGAAACCATCCCCTCCCCCTCCCCCCGCTATTGCCTGGGACTTTATTGTTGTTCGTGAAATGAAATGGAGGTCAACGCTCTAAGCTCGACCACCCATTTTGCTATTCGTTCTGATGATTTCCTATTTTCGAGAACTTGGCCTAAAGGATATTCGGTTGGTACGACCACTCTGTTGACCTAAAAGTAATACCTTAGTTTCATTGAAGCCATAAGGAGACCATAAAGTAACTTTTGTACCTGTGGGTATCTTTCTTTTGGTTCACGTAAGACTTCGCTTACGTAATATACCGGTCGTTGGACGTTAGCACGTTGTACGACCAGTACACCGCTGACTGCTCGTGGCGTTGCAGCCACATAAATCAGCAATGTTTCTCCCGATCTTAGAGATACTAAGATCAGGGCACTCGTAAGGTGCTTCTTAACCTCTTCAAAGGCGTTATTTGCCTCTTTAGTCCATTTGAAACTTTCATGTTTTCGAAGAAGTTTGAAGAAAGTGAGTCCTTTTTTTCACCTAACCATGCTATGAAATGACTTAACGCTGCTATACAGTCGGTTAGTTTTTAGATTTCCTTCTTTGTGGTCGGAGGGCGCATCTGGTCGATGGACAATATCTTTGTTGGGTTTGCTTGAATTCCTCTAGTCGAAACTAGAAACCTAAGAAGCTTTCCAGAAGAAACTCCGAACACACCCTTCTCTGGATTTAACTTAAGGTTATGCCTTCTTAAGTTATTGAAAGTCTCGTGTAGGTCAGAAATATGATCGCCAGCGTTGATGTTTTTTACAACCAAGTCATCAACGTATGCTTCTAAATTTCGACCTATCTGAAGATTAAAGGTTTTTTTTTTGCATTAACCCCTAAAAAGCTGCACCAGTATTTTTGAGACCAAATGACATCTTAACATAGGAGTAAGTGCCATATGGTGTGATGAAGAAAGTTTTATCTTCATCATCTTTACTCGTATTAATCTGGTGGTACCCTAACTACGCATCTTAAAAATTTAACAACTCACACCCGGAAATAAAGTCTACATGTTGATCATCCTTCAGACAAGTTTTATTAATATTTGTGAAGTCAATACACATTCGCCATTTCTTATTGCTTTTTCTAACCATTACAGGGTTGGCGAGCCACTTTGGGTGGCCGACTTCACGAATGAATCCAACCTCAAGAAGCTCGTCGATCTCCGACTGGATTGCCTCCTTTCGATCAAGTGCGAAGTGCTTTAGCTTCTGCTTAACCGATTTTTGTCAGGCTGGAGAGCTAGCCTATGTTCGATCACCTCTGTGGGGACTCCGGGCATGTCGGACGCCTGCCAGGTGAATACGTTTAGGTTTGCTCGGAGGAAGGAGACAAGCGAATATTCCTATTTGGGGTTGAGTCCTGCCCTGACTAGTACCTTTCGAGTAGATACGCTAGCATTTCCTGACCTAGACGACATTTTGGCGCTTTTCAGAGAAGCGTCTTTGTCAAGTAGGACCTCCTTGGTCCGGTCGTAAGGCTTTGGCGCCATCTTTGGCCTCGAGTGCTTGACCTGCATGGTAGACGGATTAGTTTTCCTGGTCAGAAGCTCATCGACCAGTTCTAAGGATTTCTGATCACATGCATAAGCCATTTTTTGATCTCCTCGAACCGTGATGACCCATTTTGGTCCTGGTATTTTTAAACTCTACTAACTGTAATGTGTGTCTATCAGGAATTTTGCCAATGCTGGACGACCAAGGATTCCATTGTATACAGTTTCAAAATCCACCATATCAAATAGAATCTTCTCTATTCGGAAGTTGTCAGGTCTTCTGAACGTAACCGGTAGGGACATTTGTCCTATCGATTTAGCGGTAGAACCAGGAACTATGACAGGGAAGGCATATTTCACAGGTTTTACCTTTGACTTGGGAATTTGCATCTCTTCCAAAGCTACCGTAAATAAAATATTTAAAGAGCTACCTCCATCTATTAAGACTCGATTAACTTTACAATTGTTAATAATAGGCTCAACTATGATAGGGAACCTACCTGGTCGAGTCGACGACATGGGGCAATCCTCTTTGCTGAAGGAGATAGTTGTCTCTGACCACCTGGATGGCTTGATGTCTATCAAAGACTTGGCGAGGTTCACTTCCTGCTCCACAGCTTTCAGATGGCATCTTGAGTCGTACGAAGAAGATCCTCCGAAGATCATATCCACAGTGTGTTGCGGCTCCTGGTACTCCATCTCTTCATCGCCATCTTTATCCTTCTTTTAGCTTGATTCTCTAAGTTCTGTTATGGAGGGTGTCGGTGATGTAGAACTGATCTTACGTATGATTGTTTGATTCAGGGGTCTCCTAGATAAGAATCACGCAGAGAACGACATGGGGATTTTATACAGGTTCGGGCCTTCTCCGAAGAGAATAACAACCCTACTCCCGTGTGGCTATATTGAGTATGATGATTACAATCAAGAGAAAGACAAGGACTAGTACTCCAGATTGCACTTGTTTCTTTCTGCCTTCTAACTTCAACCTTATATAACGTATGAAGAGGTGGCAGTTTCTCTAGACGAAGATGCATCCCAACGTTCCAATTGACAAATCGCTTGATGGAAGTTGCTGCCAGGAACGTGGTGCCACCACACGTTGCTAAGCAGTTGTTGTTAGAGACAGAAGTAATTCATGTGGTTACTCACATAGAGTAACAGCGTATATTAAGTACCCCATGTGTTTTACATGGCACATAATACTCCCTAACTAATTAGGCCCATAAGTCAATAAGCTCTACCAATTACAGGGTTGTCAAAGCCAAGCTGGTCGAATCCAACCAAGTTGTAGAAGATCTTACGACTGCTCGATAGTCGTAGAAAGGCTTACGACTATACCATGGTCGCAAGAAGACTCATGACCATAGGGTGGTTTATGACCAGGCAGCTTGACCTCTCCCTTATAAACATTAAGGGGTATATTTAAGACTAATATGGAGATGTTAATATCTATAATAATAATTATAGATAGATAAATAAATAAATGAGGATTATTATATCCTCGGCATCTAGCCCTCCAGTTTCAAGTGAAAATAACTTACTTAGAAAAAGGGGTCGTGGAAAGTCTCACGACCACAAAGTAGTCGTAGAAGGTCTTATAACCATAAAGTAGTCGTAAAAGGTCTTACGACCACAAAATAGTCATAGAATGATAGTCAGAAGTAAAAGCCTTTCCGACTGATATTTCATTTTGACCAGAAAAAAACTTGGTTAAGAAGGTAATTTCGTTTGAGGTGTAGAGACATACTCGGTTTTCTCGAACAGGCAAATTAAAGAATCTCAATCGACTCTCACAAATATGTCCGTTGGAGCGGCTCCCAAAGAGGTGGCAACTGTTGAGTTCCCACGATCTTTAACTTAATCGTGCGGTTATAAAACTTACCGCTGGTATGATTCTAGGGTTATTACTTTTCCCCTTTGCTTCAATTGTTCCTCGAGCTCTTGTATTCTCCACCGCCGACCAAATAACCTTCTTCCTTGAAGCCTTTCCAAATCCAATCCAAGCTCACCTAGAGCAAATGGCTAGAGCTGCTTCTAAGTGGGTGGAATCAGAGATGGATTCAGCCAAGATAAAAGCTTTGGTCGTCGCCGAGAAGATTCCGAAGAGGAAATTCGTGAAGTGGATTGAAGATGCCGGGCAATATTGGCCGTTGGGGGAGATTGGTCAGATCCCCGTCTTTCAGGCGTACTGCGAGTGTGGTCTTCAACTACCCACTTATCCCTTCCTTACACTTGTACCTGAGCACTTTGGGGTAGAATTGGTGAACCTTGTTTCCAATTCCATCAAAATGTTAAGTATGTTCGTGTACTTGTGCGAAGCTTACCTTGGGATCCTTCCAGACCTGGAGCTATTCCAATACTAATATGGAATGAGTAGACAGACTAGAATCGCCGGGAGCTGCGGTCTGAAGCTCCATGATGGGAAGGCCAAGAAGCACATTCAGATATTCACCCGGTCGTCGTGGCCGGGGTGGAAGAAGAAGTGGTTCTACTAGGAGACGACTAGTGAAGACAGTCTCACTACTACAAAACAGGCTATAGTAGACGCCCCATCACAGACGGTTCCTTTGGAACCGTCTGTGTTGGGTATGCCCGGACCAACGGGTGGCGCGAAGCCTATCACGAGGCGGTATTTTTAGAACCGCTCGTGATAGTCATATATCACGCACGGTTTGTAAATAGAACCGCTCAGTGATAGTCATATATCACGAGCGGTTTGTAAATAGAACCGTCAGGAATTATCACGCACGGTTCTATTCACAAACCGCTCGTGATAATCCCAATCACGAGCGGTTCTAGTAGAGAACCGTCGTATATATCACAAACGGTTCTAATTAAGAACCGTCTATGATATCCTCTCGCCTTTGCCACTACCACTCTCGCCGACCGCCATCGCCAAGAATTATCATAGACGGTTTGTAATTAGAACTGCTCAGGAATGATCACGAGCGGTTCTATTAAAAACCGCTCAGTGATAGGGCGTATCACGAGCGGTTCTTAACAAGAACCGTCTCTCGATTGTTGGGCGGAAACGAAAATTTGAACATAATGGGCGAAATTTCAGAAACTCGCTTATATAACCTCCATCTCCTCCTCTGCGGTCTCTCCTCCTCACAGCTCATACCTCCATCTCCTCCTCTGCCGTTTCTCCTCCTCACACCTTGCGCCCTGGCCTCCGCCAAGCTTGTCGCCGGCGGCCTCCTCCAACTAGCCCCGACCTCGTCGTCACTGGCCTCCCACGACCTCGTCGCCTTCGGCCTCCTCCACTTCGTCGCCCCGGCCTCCCACGACCTCACTCTCTCTACTCCCCCCCTTTGCTTTTGTGATGTGGATTACTGAGTTGATGCTACTGTGATGTGGGTGATGCTACTGTGATGTGTGTAGTTCATGTTGAGTTATTTGGTTTGGGCAAAAATATAGATGGTAGATCGCGCAACGTTCGGTAAAATCATCATAACTTTTGCATACGAACTCCGATTGCGACGTTCTTTGGTTCGTTGGAAAGCTAACGAAAAGCTCAATCCGAAAATCCATAAGTCAAGGTCAGGTTCTCTTCGCGAGGTTTTGAAAAAGTGAAAACCCCAAAAAAGGTCGTTTAGGGCCTCTAAACAGCCTTCGAAGTTTTAGCAGCCGTTTTTTTTTGCCCGAAAAAGGCTATCACAGACGGTTCTAAACAAGAACCGCTCAGGAATTCATCACGATTTGTTACGAACAAGAACCGCTGTGAAAATAGCTCTTCGAGCGGTTTTGATGAAAACCGCTCGTGATAATAGCCTTCATGCGGTTTCAACAAAAACCGCGTGATAATAGTGCGATCACGCAGCGGTTTTGAACCGCTCAGGATAACTACTGTTATCACGCAGACCAACAAATATAGACGGTTCGAAAGCGAAATGCGTGATGACGGTTCCGAACCGTCTGTGATGAGGCTTCCTGTAGTAGTGTCTTTCCTTTGTCGAGAAGACTGCCGAGAAGATTTCTTCCTGGGATTCAACTCCCAAGGATCTTGGCCGGATCACCCCTACATTCAAGCCATCAAAGACTTGAAGGAAGAGAGGCTCATCGGATAGGCGTTAGTATTACATCTTTGACCACTTGCCTGGTTCAGACAATGGCGAATGTCATCGGAACCAAGTGGTCGTTCCTCTTGACGAGGAGGAGTGGCTGCTGGGAAGAGCCGTCTTCCCTCGTGATTCCCTGGTCAGAACCTACGAGGGGGTCTTGGTATCGTTCGATCCTCTAACCGACCATGTTGCCCTCTGTTGAGGGAGGAGCGTTGAGACGAAGTCATCGTGTGACTTTGCGAGTTCCTCTGCTCCCGGAACATTTCTGTACGCTGCATGGTGTTGGAGGATCTCCGATACCTGTCTTGCAAGTTAGACATAACCCGGAGTCTCTGCCAAAGTAGGGTCTGGGTTATTCAGAATGTCACGAACTCGTTTTAGGTTTTGGATCGTTACCGAAGGTCTTGGAGGATTCTGACTAGCGGTTGGCGTTTGATGAGTCGAATATCCTTTCGACCTTCCGTCTTGCCCAGTCTGACCTGTCATGCGCTGTTAGGTAGGAATAGGCTAATTAACTGATCGACGTCCATCAGTTCGTTCGCCTCCACCAGTTGGTTCTTGAGCGCCCATATAATTTCCATCGGTATGTGGTGGCGGGTCAAGCCATGGAGGACTGTGCCTTCCAACATCAGTCCTCCGATGAACTCTCGCTGTAACTAAGGGAGAGCCTTCTAAGGCTTCGGCAAGGAGCCTCCACAATAGGGAGCGGTCGGAATTACCGCCTTCGGTAGGCTTTGTGGTGGACTTAGCCTAATCCAACAGATTGATGATTGTATGCTGAGTTTTATTATTCCCACTTGGCCTATGATCATTGGTAACTTCATTGACACCTTCACCAGATGTCGGTTGGCCCTCGAAATACATAGGAGTCGTTGGCGAATACTGGTCGCCTATGACCGTATCAAGAGTACAATGACCCTCTGATCGCAGCGTCGGGGTTTTGTCGCCAGTCTTGCCGGTCGGAGAGACCGGGCTTGTTGAGGCATTCGGATATTCTGAACTGGTCGGAACGACTGAATCCTCTGGGAGCACCACTGATGGTAGTGGTGAATCCTCCTCCATCCAGTCGACCTCGCTGACCTCAGCAGGTGGCGAGCCAGCGGAGGAGGAGGATGACGACATCCTATTTTCTTTCATGGTGCGGATGCATGCATCTATGTCGAGGTTGGATTAGTCCGCCAGGTCGAACCTGTTTTTCTCATCTCAAATCCCTGCCATGTTCGCATGAGCGATGATGGAGCGAAGGGAGTGAATGAGGAATGCTTGAGCAAAGTAATCTTCAAGAATTCAACGCCTTCGTCCCCACGGATAGCGCTAGCTGTCGACAACCGAGTTGCTGATCTTACGAAATAAATAGAGAAAAATAACAAAGAATTCTTGGGAGAGAATGGGATTACTCTTTATTGCTCTGACTTGGATCCTTACAGGGGGTGCCCTTGATAAGGCAGTGGACTGGTCCTAATTACACTGAGCGTAATGCTTGCTATGCTATTGAATTAGGCTTAAAACATGAATCTAAAGCCGATTGTGATGCTTTAATTCGATGCCTTTGCACCTCTGTGCTCCATCTTTAAATAACAATCGAAGAGGTGACAGTTACTCTTGGAGAAGACGCCTGTTGGAAGTGACGCGCCCGATCGAAGGACCAGTTACAATTAATAAAACGGTAACTGATCATCGGTTGGTGTCTGTGAGACACTAAACCGTATAGTGGTTTTTGTCAGTGTCTTAGGACCATGAAACGTCGTGTGGTATGGAGCAAATATGACATGTGTTCCATTCATCACACGATAAAGAATATAGTTGGAGTTAGATCCAGATGTCAGTTTATTGCTTCTACGAGCGGTCATGTGGTCGGGGACAGGGTACAGGACCTCATCCGACCAGGGTACCATTATGTAACCTCTGGAATCCTTACGACTGCATGGGTCGTTAGTCTTAGAGGTTACAACCATGAAGACATATGGTCTTTAATTATGTATTAAAGTAATACATAGAGATTTTAATCCTCATCAAGGCCATTACTCTCCTATTATGAATGGAATAATGTTCTGTTGCATAATAACTCTGGCAGATGGAATGGATAAATAAATAAAATATGCAGTACATGGGTTCTGAAAACCCTTGTCGAGATCCTCGAAGGATTCAAAATTTCTAGTAAAAAAGGAAACAAAATTGCAATATATATAAAGCTCATACACAATAGTCTCTTACTTGTAGAGAGAACATCTCACTGAAGGGAAATTATCTTACCAGTCGATCTCTTAATCACACCAATGATCATATAATCCCAAGAAGTGGACAAGGACCAATCAAGACCCGAAAGAATGTAATGAGGAACCTACATACCAGAAATGCGTCTTACCTGTAGAGAGAACATCTCATTGAAGGGAAATTATCTTACCAGTCGATCTCTTAATCACACCAATGATCATATAATCCCAAGAAGTGGACAAGGACCAATCAAGACCCAAAAGAATGTAATGAGGAACCTACATACCAAAAATGCACCACACAAACACTTATAAAGTGCATCTTCCACTGAAAGTTAGTGTAATGGTGGATTCCTCTAGTACCATGAAGGTACGACATATATTGGTGATATTGGCAATTGATCCCTGAATGCCAAAATTAAGACCGGTTATATTTTACTCTAGAGCGGTACAACCACACTTTACAGATCTGCAGAACAGACTATTGGTTGTAACTTTAACCACGTGGAGATAGATACAAAATATTAAGACCCTGAAATATTTTGATAAATCGTATAAAAAATCATACAACTTTGCAACTAATATCACCCCATATTCTCTGCAAGAATAATCTACTTGAGTTGCATAATCAAATAGTGATATTTAATAAGTTAAGCATGTTACCCCCGAATAGTGTTTATCCTAAAATCTCTAGATGAGTAATAGGATATGTATTTGTAAGACTCTGCATTGTGATAATCCAATAGATTTTATCACAATATCCTTGCATATATTCATTTTCGAAAAATGTCTGTTAGACATTAGAGCAATAAGACTTCAACAGAAGTTGTCTTCAGGGGAGCATATATTAAATACTGATCATTATACTTGAGATTTTGAAGATCTTTTAGTTAAACCTGGAAGGTATTGATACGATGATTAGTGTTTAAATTCACCTTGAATATTTTACCACTTAACAATTTAGATCTAGTTGGTCGATAATGCAAAGATCATGCATAGATCCTGATGATCATTACTAAATCCTGAAGATATGCTGACTATTTGTCAAATCTCTATAGTGCAAAATTCTAGAATGGATTTATATTTCTTTGTGGTGGTGGTGCCATTTCTTGGCGGTCATCTAAGCAGACCTTGATGACTATTTCTACCAACCACTCAGAGATTATAGCACTATATGAAGCCTCATTTGAATGTATTTAGCTCAGACGTGTGATTAACCACATCCAAAAGCCTTATGGCATTAATACCGTCAATATCCCCTCAATTATCTATGAAGATAATGATGCTTGTATTACATAAATACAAACGTGTTATGTCAAGGGCAACATCATGAAGCACATCTAGAAGAATGGTGAGGTAAAGATCTTGCAAACAAAGTCTTGTGAAAATCCGGCTGTTTTATTCACTAAGTCTCCGCCTGCATCTAGTTTTCAAAGATGTATTCATGGTATTGTAATGAGACAGTTTAAAGAGTTGCAGAGTTCAGGGGGAGTAAATCCCTATATCACAACCCCTACCAAATCCTGATGATTTATCTAAAATCTTGAAGATTGAATCCCGAAGATTAAACGTTGTACTTTTTTACTTGGTGAGTTTTTTTTTTTGAAGTTTTCTCACATGAGGGTTTTTAACGAAGCAACAAGTGTAATGCAACTTACGAATGTAATGTACTCTTTTCTCCATTCCTTTTTTCCCAATAGATTTTTGGAAGGAGTTTTTGATGAGATATTTGCATATCGTTTCTATTACCCAAGTGGGAGTGTTGCAAAACTTAATTATGTGCAAAAGAATAAACTGTCTCTGGAAAACTTTCACCCCTATAGACTATAAATATGGAGACCTTATGTACAATATATATAAATAAATAAAGATATTGAACATCCTCAGTAGATTGTCACTCTCTATCTTTTTAATATTCATTGTGTGGTTAGTCTCCCTACTGCCCTGCTACGGCATCGATGATGTAGCATTCTTCACCGTTTTCTTTTCCTGACCCCACTTGTGGGTCCCACAGGCAACACTTACGCATGCGGCTAGCGGGCGACGTGGCTACAAGGCAAGCTGAGCGCGACGCAGTTGCACGAGCTACGGCCTACGGGCGGCTACAGCTAGGACGTGGCCGCGGTGCACGGCAACTTGCCAACTTCGACGTGCATGTTCCACAGTACAGTACGTGCTTGACAGTGGATCCTTCGAAAAGAGTAGCGCTCTGTGTCTGAATTATAGGTTTGTCACGACTCATGAATGAACTCATGATGTGTGATCTGTTCCTTTCCGTTTATCTTTAACAGCAATTTTTGACTTGTTTTGTCGATGATGTATGTATGTACCAAAAACAATTGCTCCTGCCAGACTGAAGTTACATGTCACTCTGCGAACGATTGGCCTTAATTATAAATGGCCAGTGGCCACACTTGCACTAACTTGCAGCAACCTATGACTATGAGCTGCCTCCTAGCTATGGCCAACGAGTATACATCGCAACAGTGCGATGACTTTTCTTCCTTAACTAACGCAGAAATGAACATTGGATCAAAAGCAAAAGACATATCACACAGCCATATCATTCCACGTTGCGTGGTAGGATTGCCATTTACCTGCCGTACTTAGCTCTCGGTCAGAACGCATGGCCTCGGGCCGTCCTATTTCAGGTCTCGACAGCTCCGTGACATCATGTGGATCGTTTCAGATGCAAGGTCTGGTTTGAGACTTTGAGTCATGGGGACAGGGGACAAGACCTTATGTATTTTTTTCCACCATTCTTCCAACCTCTCATTCGGAGACAACTCCGTGATATGCCTTAGCTTCACGGACCTTCGTATATACCAATACCACGCCATAAGCAAGGCAAACATGCATACCAGGGAGAACAAGAGGTGATGTCCCAGATAAAAAAGATTTTTTTATTAATTAATCCTTTTATTAATTTTATTTTAAAGTTAACCCTCGCGAACTTTATTTTCAATTATGACACTTTTGATCACGCCACCATCCGTGACGTGATAAAACAACACTATCACACCAGCCCGTATTTTGACAACCTCTTGTCACGCCATTAGCAAGGGCGTGACAGTGTTGTTTGGTCACGTCACCACCAGTGGCGTGACAAAAAGTGCTATTTAGTGGACTTATTCTACCGCGTGACAGTGTTATTTGGTTACGTCATGGGTGGTGGTATGACCAAAGAAGTCAGAATTGGAAATAAAGTTCGCCGGAGGTTAACTTTAAAATAAAAATAAAAAGGTTAATTAATAAAAAAAAGTTCGATAAAAAAACACACATGACACCTGAGAGAGTTGTGACTGACCCACCCATAGGCGGAGCTAGGCCTTGGACCTATGTGGCAATGGCCCGAGGACCAAAATCAAAAGCCCATATAAAGATTCTTGAAAAATCAGTAAGATACAACTTTGCATCAAAAACAGTTGGACCGACTCGAAACTTGGCCTGTGACCGGCTTCGCCCCTGGACCCACCCCACACCAGTATGAACGCACGTTTTATTTGTTTCGTGTCTAATTTAACATTTCAATCTAAACAATAACCTGGTTAAAACATTGGAAAACCATCCTATTTTTTATTTGCAAATTATCCGCAAAACACCTCCTCTGTGTTCTAAAACGGGCTCTAATAATTTAACGGAATTGCTATACAATGTTTGGCAAAAAAATTTTTGTTGAGATCTCAGTCGAATTTCTCATCGTCGATGGGCTTGAAGATTCATGTGCCACCACCTTCGCTTCTTCTCCAGCGAGCTTTTTAGGGTCGGGGTTCATGGGTTAGGATTAAGGTTCACCGACGCCGGACTTTACGAGGAGGGGGCGGCAAAGGCGGAGTCCTGGCGGTGGGAGGCAAATGTAGTGGAGCGGCGCCGACGGCAAGGGTGATGATTCGCTGCGGCGACGTGTGGGGTGTGTCTGTGTGGGGGGGGGGGTGAGTGTGGCTGTGGGTGAGGATGAGGTAGGGCGGCGAGGCGGGTGCGCGCGGTAGCGGCTGAGGTAGGTGGAGGCCACCGTGTGCGCGGCGTTGGACGAGCTACAGATCACGTGTGCCGTGCCTGTGCCGGCATGGTCCGACATCTACGCGGCGTGCCTCCGTACCATGCTGAGCCTCGCCGACGGTTTGCCATACTGCAGACGCGACACAAAGACGAGGAATTGTCGTCGTGCGTCTTTGTCTTAGCATGCAAATCCACCGCCATGGCCCATGACTCCCACCTCTGTCCCCCAGGCCCCAACTACCCGAACTTGACATCATTGTTATTGTTATATAGGCCCACATGTCAACTAAACACATGTTTAATATATGTAGAGATAAGCTGGCAATTGCAGATTTAGTAATAAGCTGAGGCCCATCTGGACACAAGAATTTTACATATACGCATGATAAATCTTGAACCTTTCGAGCGTTAGTGAAAAGGAAACCGCTCACATCATTCGTAGCTGGCAAATGCAGATTTAGTAATAAGATTGAGGAATGCTTTCGAAATGATCTAACCTGCGTTGTTAGTGAAACAATTTTATTACGGTTCCTATTCGTACATTACATGCAACATCGCCTCTTCTCGATCGTGAGATTGGAACCGGAAACCGTGCAGAATTAGGCTTACCTCCAATCTGTAGGTACACGAACCGAGGCCCGTAGCCAAACTGCCCGTCTCGGGGCTCCCCCGGGTATCAGCCACCGACACGTGCACCGTGACGTGGCAACCTTATTTCGCGCCCCGTCCTCCCTTGCGACTTGCGAGACTTCACTTCCCCTCTTTCCCTTCCTCCCCTCCCCACCTCGCCTCTCAAATCAAACACCCAGCCCCAGGCACACGCATACGAGAAATCCCACCTCTCGCTGTCTCGTCTCCTCCTCTCGCGCCGCCGCATCACCGCCAACTCAACTCCTCCACCGATCCCTGGGAATTCTCCCGAGTCCCCGCGCGGGCACCGGTCCAGGTACGTACGCTCGATCGATCTCCGCCACTCCGTTCGGGCGCAATGCGCGGCCAAGTTGTCCCTCCCGTTTCGCTTCACGAGGCCCACACAGTCCTGCGCGCGCCGCGCTCCTCCGTGGAGGCTCTAGAGCAGAGCACGCCCGCACCCACTTGCACCCTCGCTTTCCTGAAATTTCGCCACGTCTCGTCGCACCCTGTAGCTTGGCGTGCTATCGCGGCATCAGCACCGCTTTTGCTCAGCTCGCCGGGTGGATGCGCCGGTGAGGAGAGGGTAGATTTTGCAGCACTCGCAAGTGTGTGTGTGTGTGTGTGTGTGTGGTGGTGGTGGGGGGGGGATTGTAAAATTGACGCCCGTACGGGTCGCCCTTCTCCAGACGTCACCTCGCCTTTGTGTACGTTGGATAGGTGAAGCTTTCAGCCATTCTAGTGAGCTCTTCTCTGGAGTTGTACGTGGATGCTGTGGAGATTGCACCTGAAAAGGAGAGGGGATGGCATATCTCTCTGGTGGGTCCGATTTGTGGAATGGGGATGGTGGTTGTCGTAATCTTGGGCTAATTTGACACGGTGATGGTGCGTTTTACTCTTGTTATTCGTATCGAATAGTACTTGATTTTTAGATGAGGGTAGTGAAGGGATTCTGAGGGCCACATGAGAGAACAAGCTCCGCCCGAGTGCAACTATAATTCGGGCCAACATAAAACAAGCTAATATATTACTTTGCTCTTGTCCTGTACAGATTTTATCTTCTGTCCATTTCAAATAAGGTAACATGAAGATGTGATTTCTCAGGCAAAATTAAGTGGACTGTGAAACAAGTTGATAGAGCAGGCTAACATGCTTTGTTGTCTATATAGAAAACAAAAGAGAAGATTTCAGAGTCAGGTGTTACGATATAGATAATTTCCCTGGGAATTTCCCCTTTTTTGCAATCAATGCAGTGCAATTTTGTTTTTTACAATTGTTCCTTTCATGTACAGCAGTTTTAGGAAAATACCTAACACACATGATTGACTCGGAACAACCGGTGATATGTATGGACTTGCAAGAACCACTCAATGCCGATGTCTGGTTATTGTCAAAATCGTTAGGAATAGAAAATCAGGTCTTTTTATGTAAGGGTGTCTCATAGAAAGATATAACGAAAACTTAGAAGCTCAATGGACTGTGAATTGATATGTCTGGGATATTTGAGCAATTTAAGAATGCTCACAAGTAACTAAAAGAACGCACGTTGTATGTCAGCGTTACCAATTTTCTCGAATACGTATGAGAACTGTGTATCTTTGATTTAAGTCAGCATTACTTTTAACTGTAGTATCAATTTTTGAAAGCCTTCTTGTTCAGTATAAATGATACATTTAACATTTGAAGTAATCTCAACTTTCCTATAATAAAAATATGCAGGCATTCATAAAAAAAGTATGGGGCATGATGAAGTTGTAGTTACTCAGAAGTCGGAAAAGGCACCATCACCTCCCAAGGTAAATACATATCTAGCATAATTGATGCAGTGCCTCACTGTCATGGGTGTGATTACTGTAGCACACATGTAATGTTCACCCCAAAACTAGTTTCTTTTGCTAGGGATTAAGGCCCTGTTTGGTAGAGCTCCAGATTCTCATTTTCCAGATTCTACTCCTGATTCTCTGAGAATCTACTTCTCTGAGAATCTGGAGCTGTGTGTTAAAAGCGTTTGGCTGGTAGGTTGGCTCCCAAATCCATATGAGGGGGATTAGAGGCAAATAGACCATGTTACCCCTGGTTGTAATAATTCAATTGTATTTGTGTCTTTCTTCTATGTATTTGTACACAAATTATAGAATTTTTTCCTCTTAATTTGTTTAGACCATGTAAATGTATATACGTTGTATCTTTACACAATGCTAGGTTATATTGCATTTACACTTCATGATGGATTACAACTCTGTGTAAGCAAATTTTGTACTGTTCTCGCTACGATAGATGAAGCTGAAGATATCGCATTCACATTATATAAGTGTTCAAATGATATTATTACGTACAAGTATTGAAATAATAAATGAGTCAATTCAACTTTATACCACTTAACAAGAATCACTACGAAATAATGAAATTTATTCATTCATTAATCGCCAAGCTGAGATGAAAGTTGCCCCTTCTGCGGGACCTGAACTCATGAAACGAACAATGGGAATTACGGTATACAATTAAGGGCTAGCTAGTAGATGAAGACCAGCATGACTAGTCACATAACAATAATTGAGTCGCAAACTTGCATAACAGAAATTGCAAATGACACTGGAAAGGGCTAGAACCAATTGAGACACATGATCGGATTATCACAGTTTGAAGGTTTAAGCTGGCTTAGGCATCTGGACAAATGCAATCCTACCCTTCTATCCCTACTAGTACTAGTAGAGTTTAATTCTTAATGACGGCGATGCGGTCCTGGGCACTGGAACGCGCCGCCGGCGGCAAAACGGTCTCTGCATCTTGCGGCCTCGGCAAGATCCCCGGGGTGGAGCTCTGCGCCGATGCACGGTGGGTGGTAGAAGCGCCCACAGGTTAAGTGCCCACGGGTTGCGTGGCTACACCGAAACACCTGAAAATACGATACACATCATATGTAGTCAGAAAACTTTCAGGCAGCGTTGCAGCTGCAGCACCGGTATTCACAAACTGATAGAGACAGATGAATGTGAAGTAAGACCAATCAACTCAGTCCATTGCAAATTTGTGCTATGTAGTAGCAGCAAGAAACACACTTTGATGCTGTCACTTAGACAAACTAGTAAACAATAAGAAATCCACTCTGAATATTTTGTGTAGTAGTACACTAGTAGTAGTAAAGAAAATGTCATATGTCCATGATATCATCAAATGTAGCATTTGTTGAATGATATGTATGCCATTCTCCCATGCAGCTTGCAATCATCAACTATCGGAAGAGAGGTCTCTAATAAATATGTCATTTGCAGAAACAAATTTGTTAAGAACTGCAATGTGTTCATCATGGATGTATTTTTTTCTCTTCTAAATGCAAGCAGGTGAATTGCTTGATCTATCCCTATATCGAAAAGGAGATGATTACATATTACTGCCAGCTTTCTGAATGTAAGATATACCTGAGCATTGGCTGCATCTGATGATCCTAACACCCGACAACCAACACAATGATGTTTCATGTTTGTGCAGTTCGTGCAGTAAAAAGGCTGCATAACCCAAATTGATATTAGAAAGCGAGATTATGTAATAACATTTACTGCAAGTCAGAACAAATATACTGATGTTGTATCAATGACTCTGAAGTTGCTGTTCTCCAGATTCAGCAGTTATTTTTCTCACTGAGATCTCAAAACCCCATGCAACCAAACTTCCCTCAATTTAGCTCCTAAGGGATCGAATTTCCCAACACGACCATCCGATTGACGCCACAGATCGAATTTGATCTCGATAAGCGCAGCGAGGACCACGTCGGCGGCGTGCGATGGACGACGGCGAGCGGCGGAGCGCAGACGCGGGAGAGCGACGAAGGATGCGAGCCCCGAACTCGCCGCTTGCAGACGAGGAGGAAGCGAGCACGCCGCCTTGAGGCGCACTGCTCGGCGGGGCGGCGTGGCGCCCGGCGACGGTCCCGGGAGCGAGTCGAGGCGTCTGCGTGGAGGCGAGCACCGAGGCTTCCTCTGCGCCGTCTCTCCACCATGGCCGCGATCAGGGGAGAGAAGAGAAGAGACCACTTGACTTGAACAAACGAAAACGGAGTCTCGACGACGAGGAGACGAAGGCCCAAGACCGCCACTCCTCCGTGCTCACCTCGCCTCCGTCTCTAGCGCCGGCAAGCAATGAGGCGGGCTTCCTCCTCGCCTCTTGCCCTGGCTGGAGAAGTCCATGAGGAGCGACCGGAGTGGAGCAGGACGCGACGCCAAGCGCAGCAGGAGAAGGGGGATCACGAGAGAGGAAAAGGAGAGAGGCCGGCGAGAGAGGAAAAGAAGAAAACTAATGAGGCCGAAGGGGTACGCGCGGGGAATCGAGTAATGGCATTTTGCGGGTAAATATAATCAACTTTAAGGGGTATTTTTCTTCTATCAAGTTGGATTCTCACGAGAATCCAAGGAAAGGCTGCTTCTCCTCGCTAGTGTATTTTTGAGACAGCTCCACGCGAGAATCAGAATCGGGTGTTTTGAGAATCAGGGTGTTTGGTACGGCTCCACGAGAATCAACTGAGAAACTGGGAGTAGAAGCTATACCGAACAGGCTCTAAATTGATTTGGTTAGTTTGGAAGCTTATCTTCAGTTAATTTGTTTCTATAATTTAGAGATTGTTTCGTAGGGGTCAAGTCAAGTTATCCTTATAAAAAGGATGACATTGTATCTTTTTTTTTAACCAAGCAATCAACAATGAAAAAGTATTTCCCGAGTTCCTATGTCTGGTCTCTCCCCTAGGCCGACTATTCTAGATCCATCTCTCCCCCCAATTGGTGCCCTCTTCATCTAGCGTTGTTTTACCTCAAGTCGTCGTTGTCCGACCTCCACCCAACGGATGTTTACCCTATTATGAACTAAGGTTTATGACAATCTAGTCTTCCTTCCAAGGTTCTATCATTCTAGTCTATAGTCTAATCTCTCATCTCACCAAGCTGACATTTGGTATCAGAGCAGTCGATCCCTTCTCACGACTTCTGCTATCATGGTGATGGCGACAGATCAGTTCAAGTCGGTATAGCAACCTCTCGTCGAAGTGAGGTTTCCAAGGGTTGCAATCGTGGCCGCCACCATAGCTCGAGGACGAGCTATCGCGAAAGGAGGGAAAAGTTGCCACGCCCAGAAATGACTGTTCACAGGCATGAATAGTACCAACGGTGCTGTAGCATACGCGTTCATGCCGGGCCCGCAGGTGCATCGGTAGTTGGAAAATAGAGATAAGAATAGCTAGTTTCCTTGTTAATTGGGTTTACTTTCTTAGAGATATATTCCATCTATTAGATATATGTTTTCTTACAAATAGAGATTGTTTCTCATAGCTCAAGTCGAGTCATTCCTATAAAAGAGGAAGCATGTATGCATTTTTAATCAAGCAAAAAAAGATGAATTAATCTCGTCTCCCTTCTAAGATTCTATCATCCCAGTTTATAGTCTAATCTCTCATCTCACCAAACTGACGCCGCCCAGCCTTCTTCCTGGCGGTGTTTACCCCATTATGAACTAAGGTTCGTGACACTCGCTAAACCAAACATGACTTTTGGAAGCTATCCATTGCCAAAGATGGATGATTGAGTGTGTAAAATTGGATGAACAAGTAGTCACAGTAAGAATTGGAACTACAGATAGTATCTTTTATGTGAAAATATAAAGTCACCTTTGGTTTTTAGATGTATTACATGAAACAACCGCCAAACATAATATTATCAATGAACTATGTTAGTTACAAGGAATGGACTACTTAAAGGCAGGGTGTCTAATTAGTAACTGTATTCTTTTGCAGGATCAACCGGCTCTTTATCCATACCTTGATTGGTCAACTATGCAGGTCTCACAGTTTATTGTTTGCTGCTGATAATTAAAATTCAAGTTGTTTTTTCTTGATCTGAGCAACTAATGTAAAACGTGATCATCTGTGCAGGCATATTATGGCCTAGGGATCTTGCCACCAACATATTTTGGACCTGGAATAGCCCCAGGTCGTTCCCCTCCCCCATATATTTGGGGTCCTCAGGTATTTGAGTTTTTAATCTCCACGTATCAAATGCTGTTTTACATCTTTAAGAATTCTAAGTTCACTCCCTGTGTCACTGCAACCTCTGCTACCATCTGCTTTTGGGAAGCCGCATGCTGCGATATATCCACATGGTGGAGGTTTCTCGCATCCCTTCATGCCCCTAGTAAGTACGGGATTTGTTCATTTTTATCTATTTTTCACTCACACCCCAAGTAACTATACATGGAAATCATTGTCTGTTTTTGTCATTCTAACCCTTTGGAATTAAGGCAAGCCAATATGTTAACATGGACAGTTCGTTATCAGCAGAACTAACCACTAACGATGAACCACTACTGCAGTTTTAAAGTAACCACAACATTATTGGAAAGCCTACCCTTGCTGACAAAATATATCTGCTTGAAAATTCATGGCCATTGCTTCCGTAGAAAAATCAGATGATGATAAACTGGACTTTCAAATTTTGCTTGTCATGAATGATCTTTATGCATTTGGGATTGTCGTGCATTTCTTTAATTTCTTGCTTGTTTCACTTGTTTTCTGTGAACTTCCTATGCTGGATCGCTAATCTTTTGTACGTTTTGACTTTTGATTCTGTTAGTTTTATTGATTGTTTATCTTATGTTTGTATCGAGATGGTGAACCCATTGAGCACAGAACCAGCGAAGTCTGTGAGCAGCAAGGAGAACAATCTAAATAAGAAACTGAAGGAAATCGACAGGACTGCTGTGTCGACTGGCAGTGGCAACAGTGAAAAAACAAAGTGATACATGTTTTTTTTAAAAAAACTATTGTTTTTGTTAAAAAAAAACCATATATTCTTTTCTGGCATATGTCTTATCTGTCACTTAACAGAGTTCATGTGCATCTGCTGCTACTAATGCAGTGGGGATTACAGTGTAGAAGGATCCAGTGATGGAGACAACCATAAGGTACTGTTCTGTGGTTAATTCTGTGATGGTGTTCCGAGTCAGTGAGCAAATAGTTACCGTGCGAATGTATTTCTTCATTGTTTAGGCAAGCGGAACTTCCAAGAAAAGGAGCTTAGATGATAGGCCTAGTTCAGGTACTCAATCCTGATATTGATTTATTCCTTTAATCACTATGTCCTCATTACAATACCTTTTATCATCTGGTTACCTACTTGACAGTTATATTGCTCAGTTCAATGATCCGGCCATGATGAACTTTGTGCTCACAGCATTTGCTAGTCATTTTGCAATCTAAAATTAAACCGTAATATAATCCCTTGTTTTTCTAGAGCACCATAATATAATCCTTTATTTAAAATTACAGATGACAAGAAGGCCTTAGATTTTTCTCCAGGTGCGGAAACAGGTGGAGCTTCAGCACCTAATCATATACCTGGAGAACCAGGTAGACTAGCAACTTTGCCAAATTTACGTATTCCAGATACAGCAATCAAACCAAATGCGAGCACTCCTAGTGACTTCAGAGTTATTGGCGCACCAATATTAACTGAATTGCCAGCTAAGGTATGCTTGTTCTAGTTTTTCATTCTTTTTGGTTAAATTGCCAGCAATTGTGGAGTGTGCAATGCTCGATACTTTTTAGATGAAGCAAACAAATTTCTTAATGTTTTTTAACATATCTTCCTGTTTCTTAAAAAGGTCACTGCTCACTGCTACCTTTTCAATAGCACATACTTGAGATTGATGTTTTGTTTTCTGGGATTAATTCTTGTGTTGTCAGGATGGTGTCAACTTAATAGGATTAATTCTTCTTGAATTGCCTGAAATACTTTAACTCTGAAATACTTAAACTCTAGAATTTATTCTTTCTGAATTAGCAGGATGACAGGGAATCAAAGCGTGAACGAAGGAAGCAATCAAATAGGGAGTCTGCCTGCCGGTCAAGGCTGAGGAAGCAGGTATACTAAAACACTTAGGTTAATTATGCTGTTAATTGTTTTAACTTCAAAAGCTCTGTGGCATTCCCTTCTGTCAAAACATCTATATTCTGCTTGCAAAACTCAGGGTGCTTAATTTAGTAGAATTTTAAACCTTCTGTAATAATTATTATGGCTTTTGTTCTTTCAGGCTGAGACTGAGGAACTCGCTACAAAAGTAGAGTTATTGACTGCAGAGAACACATCCCTTCGATGTGAAATAAGCAGGCTAACAGAAAGCTCCAAGAAACTTAGATTAGAGAATTCTGCTCTGATGGTACTTCATTTTTATTCCATGATGTGATTACTAGATTATTGAATGCCCTATTTTTGTTCAATACGTCTCATTTTTTCAACTGCACACCTCAATAAGTCAATATCACAGGAGAAACTAACGGACGCCGCACCAGATCAAGCACAAGAAGTGTCTCCAGCTCCAGACCAAACAACCGCACCGCCAGCTCGTGCTGTCGAAAATTTCTTGTCTATGATCGACAACACAAACACATCGAGAAGTAGCGGGCACACGGAGCATGGCGCGCCCAAGCTTCGTCGACTCCTGGGCTCTGGTCTGGCAACTGATGCTGTAGCTGCAAGCTGATCTGCCGCCGTTCGCCTCGTTCTCCAACACACGCATGTGGCCCGGTAGTTTTCATAAGCGCAAGCTGCTCTGCTCGCGAGATTAACATCAAAGTAGGTATGATTTGGTCGCTGTACTTGTAAATTAGCCGTCTTTTAGATGGGCTTCCAACCACTCCACGTCTCCACCGAGATATGGATGGCCCTGGCTGTTTGTTTTCTGCTGAGTTTTTTTGCCCTAATTTTGTATCCGTTGCTGTGTTCATATGAACTAGTGCGGTGTATAGATGCTGTTAGCTCTAAGAAAACTTCAGCTTTATCTTTTCCCTTTCGCTTTATCTGGTTGCGGAGGATTCATTTTTGCTCGTTCTCACTTACCATTGCCGTAAACACTAGCATTTTTTTCTCTCAAGGAAGTGCAAAAGCTTTGCTCATCTTTCTAATAAGACGAAAAGAAACTGCAGCACAAGCATCAGGTACAAAGGTGAGACAAAAACACAAGAACGGCGAGAAAACGCCATCTTACTTGACCAAGCGAAAGAAAGAAGAAAAAAGAGAGGAAAGGAAAGGAAGGAGAAAAAAAGAAAAAATGTCACATCCGAAAAACTGATGACGATAAACAGGGCTACAGCCGAAGAACTATTCCTACTGAGTGGGCGTCTCTAGCCCCATCTCCGCCGACATGAGCCAGTGGTGGTGCTCGTTAAGAGTACATATGAGTAGTTGATCGATAGTAGTGGCGATGTTACTGAAAATCCTTTGATTGCGCTCTTTCCAGATCATCCAACAGACGAGTATTATGCACGAATCGATGTCCTTCCTGCGTTGCTTAGGTACGGAATTCCTGGCTGCAATGCAATGATCTTGAAGTGAGGGCTGGCCCGCAAGAATTGCGCAAAGCGATCCGACCTGATTTAGGAAATGTGTCCAAACTTGTGTTATCACCGCACAACCAACTAGAAGGTGGTTGATGGTCTCCTGCTCGTGCCTACAGAAGACACAAACACCTTGTTTTTCAATCCTCAACGTTGGAGGCATTCATAAACACTAGCATTTTGCTATCCTCTTTCCCTGGAAAGACATCATATCCAAAAAAAAAGTTTTGGTCATGCTATGAAGATGATCTGACTTGTTAAGCATGCGCACATCTCTCTCTCTCTCTCTCTGCTAGTTCTGCATCCAACATAGTGAGTTAGTTGTTAGGAATAGACTTGTAGTATTGCAAGGAGGCAATGGCCCAATATATATGGATACAAAGAAGTAGCAAATATGCAGAAAACGTCCTAAACTAGGAAAGAATAACACAACATATGTGTGTGTGTGTGACTCTTGGAAGTACGTACTCCCACTTCTCATATACCACTTAAATCATATGATGACACCTCTTTATCTATTTGAGTATACACTAATAATGATTATAAGATACTCCAAAGTGAATTCTATGAAAAAATTTGTTTAAGTCCACTTTTTATAGAAAAATTTGTGTATATACTTCTTTTATATATGAAAAATGGTATATAGCAAAAATAAAGTACTCCAATGAAAATTTTCCAATCAAGTCACATTGGAGTATCTTATAATTGATATTTAAGTGTATTTAAAATGATAAAGATGTGTGTGTGTGTGTACACACACACACATATATATACATATATATATATATATATATATATACATAGGCATACACACACAACATATGTGTGTGTGTGTATATATATATATATATATATATATATATATATATATATATATATATATATATATATATATATATATATATATATATATATGTGTGTGTGTGTGTGTGTGTGTGTATATATATATATATATATATAAGTTTGCTTTGAGCGGATTATAAAAGAACTATTCAAAATAAAAGACTATTCAAATATAAATTAAATAAGATGCGATAAAATTAAAATATTAAAACAAGACAAGAATATAAAAAAGCAAGTAAAACAAGACAAGAATATAAAGATATTGAACTAAAATGCGATAATATTAAAGAAATAGAAATACTGTTATTCAGAGTAATATGGTTATTCGGATGATATATATTCAAGAGTATATCGATATTCACTCGAGCTATGAACTCGAGCTTGAATATATTCACAACTTATATATTCGGATATATTCAATATATTTATTATATTCGAGTACCTTCAAATATATTCAATATATATTCGAATACCTTCAATATATATTCGAGTACCTTCAAATATATTCGGAGATATATATTTAGCACCAAGATTGTCCTTGATATTCAAAGTGCTATGATATTGGTTCGATATGATATTCTTGGATATAATATTCGAATATAATATTCTCTTACTATTCTTTCTTGAATATAATATTCTTGAACAAGATTATGAATAGTATTCGTGAATGATATGTGTGAATAGTATTTGTGAATAGTGAACAGTATTATGAATAGTATTGTGAATAGTATTCGAAATTTGAATAGTAATTTTTATCAGGATCTTACAGTTGGCGAAACCAATATGATGATAGGTTTGTGCAAAGCGATAGTTGTGTAATCCTACTCAGTACTCACCATATGTTTCACTAATTTGCTTTAGAAGTAGCTAACTTTCCCCTAGACAAACTTAGTAAGGTCATATAAGGCAATTTTTTTTTATCTTACTCCAGGCAGTTCCACCCGAAGGGAACACTTCTCTCAGCATCACACCACCCTATGACGGCAATCACTCATATGCCTAAAACGGGAGGAATTTACATCCGCTGCAGAGGTTTCTCCTATAGAGTACATAGCATAAAACCTTGCTCCATATGAACACACTAAGAACTAATCCGAGGGATATGAAAGGAAACTACTTCATTTCCACAAAGTAATTTACATATGGCTTTCCCTTTCGGGAACCCCGACTACTAACACAAAGATAGGGCTTACCTTAAACTACGGTAATTAAACACGCGATGATTTATATTACACTGGAGGTGGTTTGTTTTCAGAGGAAGTACTACTACAATTAAGGCTAGTGGAGTAGTGGATGGCTTATCTACATGGGAGTGGTCATGCAGTGGTTTGGTGTGTGTGTTGTGGATGTGGTTGATGGTGTTGTGCTCTATGGTGTTTCTTTCTTCTCGTTATTCTTGCGCTCTTCGATGCTTTCTCCCCTGTGCTTCCTGTCTTCCTTCTTAAGGTCTCCTTTTATAGGCGCCGAAGGATGAATAAGGTCTTCAGGATTCTTCTTCTTGTAATGTTGAATGGAGAGTAGCACGTGATGATTATCTTCACTGGCAGGCTTCAGACTTATCTTCTAAAGTTTTCAAACGCAAACTATATGTACAGGCATCTAGGATAGATGCTAAGCAACATGCATAGCTTGTCTTCATATGAGCAAGCTTAGCATACCAGGTTACAATATCTTACAATATGTTACAAAGGATAAGTAAAGGCATGAGTAGAACTATGCCTTTTTGTCTTTTTAGTATGCATGTCTTTTCTTTTTGGGGAAAAGATATGCCACGTTGCCAAATTCTGGAGTCTTCTGATAAACTTGAAGCTTGATAGAGTCTTCTGCAGTCTTGATATGAAGGTCTTCATTGCACGGATAAACATTTTTCTGATATATATTGAGATATATAATATTAAAGAAATATAGATATTCTTAGGTATTTGATTATTGTGACCTATAGGCTACAATCTCTCATCACTCTTTTATGTGGCTAGCCTATTATCTTTCTCTCTTTTTATGTGGACTTTCTGTGGATGACTCTCTCTTTTTCTCTCTAACTCTCTTATGTAGCTATCCTATATATATATATATATATATGGCTGTTTTGAGGAGTTTCAAGATATTCAGGAAATATTCATTCCCCCCCTTTTTTTTATAGGCTCTGTTTTTAATATATTCTTTATTCTGGAAATTGCCCATGTCCGGCAATATCCATAGTATCTATATTGGTAATATCTATATTGGCAAAAGGTATTTCATCAATTATTCTTCTCATATCTTCAAATTTATCATTTATTTCTTTTCTTAATTCTTTGAGAATATCTTCTTTTATATTATTTCTCCATTGAGGAGATATTTTCTCAAATTTTTCATTTACCTTTGTTTCTATATATGATTCATCCAGAGGATTTATTCTTTCTTTATATGTAATTCCTCTTGTTATTTCTTCTTCCTTTTTATTTATTGTCGGGACCCGAAATTACCATTCAGGACCCTCTGTGTTCAACGCACTAGCCCAGGATCACGCTAGTGCACACAGTGGTAACAAATGTGGAAATCGATCCATACAAGCGAATAATAGCATAAACGAATAACTTTGATTAACAAATAATGGTTTTGACCTTAAGGTCGGGTTTACAACTATTGAGCCACGCAGGGCTAACAGAGAAATAAAGCAAAAATGAAACGAAGCAGTAGTGGCACCCCATCGGTTCGCCACGAACAACCGATCGATCAAGACCTCACGATCAGGCACCTTCGATGTACTCGTCCTCGAAGGCTGGTGAAGACTCCTCCTCTGCTTGATTCGTCAAAACAAGCGTGAGTACACACCGTACTCGCAAGCCACACCACAGAGATGCAAAATATATATATGCTGGCTTTTTACAAAGGGAGGCATTCTGTGGCTCTTTTGCATAAATGCAACTTTTGCAATTGAATACAATTAATAGATTAAAGACAGGTAAAACAAATAGACAATAATAATTTTAACAAGTTTTTTTTCGCAAAGACACACACACACAGCCTAACAGGTTATTCACATAGCTAGATGATTTAATCACATAGCTCCCTTCCCACACAGTTTTATGAAAATCTACCCCTAGTGTCAAATCCCCAAGCATTGTCCATGATCATGACGCGCTATTCAATAGATTAAGTTACACTCTGCAGAGTTTGTACACTTTACCCACAAGATACAATTAGTGTAGCTAACACTAATCATAACAAAGCATTTCAGATACCTTATCCTACTATGCTAGGCCCGTCTCAAAACAGGCATGTGGTCGTACAGGAAGCTCAGTTCAATGGAGCACATGGTGAGGTCCTTAATCGACCAAGGCAAGACTTCCACTAACTAAATCACATAGACACACAGATTATTATAGTTCACATACCCACACAGTTCACACAGTCCACCCTTTCACACAAGATCCACCCCTGCCTCGGTCAAAACCTTTTACCACCCGGTTGATTTAAGTGCAACATATGCCATAAAGACACATAGTACACACAGTTTGTTCACAGCTTCATATTCACTTAGTCAATTTATAACAAAGAAGATACATGACAAGTGAGTCGTGGCATGGCTAAGCAATCTAATCACGAACTAACCAACCCACGTTGGTGCTACAATATTTACCAACTAATTATCAACTAGGGTGACAAGGAATCAAGGCTTAACAATTACGCAAGGAGGCATATCAATTTGGAATTAACTCATCGCACCCAAAAGCTTTTAAATAAATACTTGAATTAAGATGCAGAAATTTAAATTAAAATACTTTTATAAAACTGGGAAGCAAAATGGTCAAGGGCATAGCTTGCCTTGAAAAGGATCTAGGAATTGATCTTGGTCTTGGAAAGGTCCTTCTTCTTCAACACTTCCAAAGAATGTCAAGTCTACTCGCAAACGACACAAACAAACAAAACTAAAAAAAAACAGAAGCAAATAACTCCAATAAAATAATTAAAAATCTCCAATAGTTAGATCTGGATTTTAGACGAATTAGAAATTTGAATGGATGGATTTGGAGTTAGGATTCAATTATTATGAATTTTACAAATTTTAACATAAATTTGGAAATTAAATAAATTCTAAATTCTAAAACTAAACTAAACTCCAAATTACATAATTATATGTTATTTAATTAGACAATAATTTTCTAAGATTTTAGCAATTTAAATCATCCAATTTGGATTTGGGATTCAAAAGATATAAATTTTACAAGTTTTAACCTATCTCATGAATTTTAAATGAATTTCTAAATTTAAACAAAATTCAAATTTAAATAATTTTGATTTGATTAGCTAGATCTAAATTTTATATGAATTTAGAAATTTGAAACACCCAATTTGGAGTTTGGATGCAAAAGTTATGAATTTTACAAATTTAAACCTAAATTTGTTATTTAACAATTTCGAATTATTTTTCTAAAAGAAATTCTAATTATTGCAAGGTGACGTCAGCGAGGATTTCCGGAATTAAAAGAATTAAAATAAAATCGACATGTGGGACCCACATGTCGGTGACACTACTCACGGTTGACCAAGTCCACCGAAATGGTTGGGTTGGCGTGGCGCACCACATGGCGTGGCCGACGCCGGCGCCCATGTGGTCGCCACGCGCGTGCCTGAGGCGAGGCGATGAGGTGGAGGTGGCGTGGGCGGCGAGGTGGTGGCGCCGGATTCCAAAGGTCCCGTGAACGAGGCTCGCCGGCGAAAATGGGTGGTACCGGCGTGAAGAGGGCGCTAATGCGATCCTAGGGGTGTGCTCACCGGTGCGAGAAAACGACGGTGGCAGCCGGCGGCGAGGTTGGAGCGGCGGCGAAGCTTCGAGTTCGACGGTGACGGTGCTCCAGCGAGGTATTGGTGTCGGGAAGGGGTCCGGGAGGTGGAGGAGGTGATGGTGAACACGGCGGTGCACTCGACGTCGACGCGGCGGCGACGGCGGCGGCGTAATCGAAGAATTTCCACCGGCGTCGAGAAGCTCTAAAAGCTCAAATTGCGCGGCTGGGGCTCGGGAGGAGGTGTGGGTTGGGGTTCTTCAAGGGGCAAAAGCGGCGGTGGCTGGCTTTATAGGGGTCGGGAGCTCCGGCGGTGTGGCGACGTGGAGGTCGTGGCGGCGGTTGGAGCCGTCGTGGCGAACCGACCAGCCGGACGGAGGGGTCGTGGGGTGTGGCGGCGTGGTCGTGGAGGTCGTCTTGCACGCGTGCGGAGGACGCGGAGCGGTTAGGCGTCACGGTGGCTTCGCTGGCCGACCGCCCATGGCGGTTGCTTTCGCGATTTAACGCTGCTGAGACGGCACGACGGCGACGACGACCTATGAAGCGACCCACACGCCGAGAGAGAGGAGAGCGGCTGCGTGAGATCTGACCGTCTGGCGCCGATCCAACAGTGGAGGAAGGGTTAATGAGATGAGATGATCAGGCCGAGGAATTCGCCCAAACACTATTGGAGATTTAAAATAGTTTTTCCTTTTTAGAAAATAGCAGAAATTCAAATAAGCAATGGAAAATAGCAAATGAACTTGGAAAAATTCCAGAAAATATATCCAAGCTCATAGAATCCAAATAAAATAGTTTTGACTATTGTTTATGTTGACTTTAGTCATATTAAGTTGTTTTGTTACACAAAGTCCAATATTAAGCTTTTAAATTAAATTCAAATAAATCCAAATGGTGAATTTTCTCACTACAACTATTCAAATGATTTTTTTAAAGCTCAAAAATTGGGATGTTACATTTATTAAGGGTGAAGGACCTGAAATCTTTTTATTTTTTGTCATTCTAAACTTCTGAATATATTCTTTGGCGGCTGGCTCCATGTAATAATTTATTCCTAATATATTTCTAGCTTGAGCCATGGCTTCTTCAATATTTACATATTTCTTCCAAGATATTCCTCCTGATAATGTTGAGTCTATTTTTTGGGCTATAATTTCTTCAAATGATATATATATTCCAGGTAATTTACCTTCAAAGACCACATATATAGGTTTTAATTCTATATATTCAGGTGTTTCATCAATTGGTTCTGCTTGCATTTTATTTAACATATGAAGATATTCAGCGAGACTATTTAATGCTGAGAGCATATAACCTTTATCATCTCGTTTTTTATTATATAGGAACCAAAAATTATCTAATATGCATTCTTGTACCACATCAATAATTATATGATCTTTAGGCTTGAATTTGTATGAATTTGGTGGGAATATTTTGAGCTTATTATCATTTTCGAAATTGAAGAATTCAGTCCCATTGTAATTCATTGATCTCTTCATGCCTACAGGATAAGATAACAGGTCAGATAATTTATTGCCTTTCTTTTCTAGATTATTAATTGGACACTTCATCTTTTTTTTTCATCAGCAAGAGAAAGGTCTTCTACTTTTCTATCATTCTTCATAGAGTGATTTTTAATCGTGTCTTTCTTTAGAGAGGGAAGTGTATCACTACACCTTTCTAAGATATATGATATCTTACTTTGATAGGGAATGAATGTGATTCCTGATTCATGTATGATTGTAGTCTGCATCGGCTTGTTGTAAAAATCTAAGACCTATTATCATGTCTTCATCTATCATTGTTAAGTCTCTTATAGTGATTTCATCTATTATATATTTTACATCGTTTACGCATATTTCTATATCATATGCTATTTGGTTATTGAGTCTTCTTATTCCGACATATCTATAGATATTTTTGCTTTACCATCCTCTATAGTCTTGATTATTTTAGGGCAATTTTCGAAATACTTATTATGAATAATATTTCTAGTGCATCCAGTATCTACTAATGCTATTAAGTCTAAAACAAGGTTTGATTTTAACTTTACCTGTACTGGGATTCTTATTCCTGGCACATTTTTAAAAGGTAATTTAACTAAATATTCATTAGTTATGTCATAGTTTATTATTATCTGTTCTTTAAATTCTCATGGATTTATCATCTTGGAGAGTTTTAGTATTTAAATTATTATTTTTAAATCTTCTAATTCTACTTCTAACTTATTTATTCTATTTTCTAGAGTTCTTACTCTGCTAGATAATATTTTTTCATTTGGTTCTAACTCTATTTCTTTCCTCCATTTTTGATCTTTTGCCTTTAAACATGCAGAGCATGCTTGCTTTAAACAGAGGCTGCAAGTATATCTATTTTCTTGACTTGGATAATATATACAATAAGTACATTTAATATTGTAATCCCCTTTTCCTTTTATCCAGTCATGAATGCAGTTTTCTTGATCCATCATTTCAATTCTTAATCCGGCAAATTCATCTACTAGATCTATTTCATTATCGCTTAATTCATAATCATCTACTTTGTTCTCTATTTCTTCTATTTCTTTTATAGAGTAGATTGATTCATCATCTTTTGTTTCATCATCACATACTATTATATTTTCATTTACGCTGTCTACTATTAAAACTTTTTCTTGTTCTTCATAATTGCTAGAATATCTTTTCTGATCTTTATTTGGGTAGGTCGTACTTAAATGGTCAGGTGAATTGCATATGAAACATCTACAAGTTTTATCATATATTTTTCTAGGATTATAACGTCTTACATTTCTTCTGTGTAAATATGGTATTTTATTATCAGATTTTCTCAAGAAAAATCTTTTCTTTGTATTGTATCCTTTATTTTGAGGTTTATAATATTTCTTCCTACTAGGTCTTTCTTCACCATATGTCAAAGGTATTTGGACTATCTTATTGCAGAAATTATAGTCTGCATATTTCATAGATCTGTTTGCCTGTATATTTATGCATATTTTCTTTAGTTGCTTAAAGACGAATGTTATGGCTTGAGATATATTAATAACTGTATTTCCAGTTTCTTTCTTATATTCATCAAATATCATACTTCCTAAAGGATCAGGTAACTTATGGAAATATTTTTCAACTATTCCTTTATTATATCCTTGCTTAGCAGTAGTGGCATTATAAAGATAATGTTGAGAATTCTTTTATTCCTTTCCAATTTGTTAAAGATAATTTTTCTATTTCTCTTAACCTTTCATTTTGCAAGGTAGAATAACCTAGTTCTGGATCTTCGGCTATAATAATATTTGATATTAGATTTGCAAAATTATAAGGATTACTACCTGCTCTTTTTAATTCATTATATTGCCCATGATTTTGTTCTACCCATTGTTCCCAAAGAACTTTTACGGATTCACCTAAAAAGGTTTCTAAATATGTAATCATATCTTCAACTCTGTTTCCTATATTATGTTGATTTTGTATGTATTTTTGTACTATCAATCCTTTCCATATGCTTATTATATTTGGCCAATCTATAGGATCATGTGCTGCTAAATTTAGTATTGCACCATCACTTTTATGATTTTGAAATTTTATTGCCTTTTCGAATTCTCTTCGTTTAGAACCCATATATTTATATTGCCCGGGAATATAATTGTATGAACTATCTTCTTTTTCTGGAGGCCAAGTTCCTGCTACTCTAGTAGGTCTTTCCATTTCTCCTTCTTCTTTAACTGAACTTTCACTATATCTTCTTCTCTTTCCTGTTTCTATATCCATGGCTTCTATTGCATTATCAAGATTATGTAGACTCATCTCATCTAAGGATTCTATGAACTCCTTATATTGCTCTGAGGCATCTATAGTTTCTTCTTTAGTGGCTATTTCATTTGTTAATCTAATTTCTTCTTCATAATTTTCTAAGAAATGTTTTTCCCATTGCTCTTCTTCACTTATAACAGCTTTGCTACTGGCTTCCTTTATCTTAGCGTATTGTCTTTCTAATTTTTCTATGGCTATCTCTTTATCTTTTTTCTGTTTTCTTAATCTTTCTAATTCTCTAATAAAATAGAGCTCTTTTTCTCTTATCTTGGGCCAGTCACTTGTCCAATTATTATTATACTCTTGTTCTACGAGTTTTAGATTATTCTCATAATGTTTTATTTCACTATCTAGATCTAATTTATCCATAAATTCTGAAACACTATACCTTCTATTATTTTCAATGTCTTCTTCAGATATTAAAGACTCTAGATCTTCTAAAGCTCTCGATTTATAATTTGTAAACCTAATGCTTGTATTTCCCTTATTATTCTGATAACTTATATAATCATTTGGTTGCTTTAAAACCTTATTTTCTATCAAATTACTTATATTCCATTCTTCTCTTGCTCTTACTTCTGAATCAATTTTTAAAGGACTCATAAACCTTATACCTTTGGATTGCATATTCTGAATTACATCATTCACATTTATTTTATATTTAGAGCCACTCTTATTGGGTAATCTTCCTATAAATTCTATGCTTATTAATAGATTTGTACCTTTGAAATCTTCATAACCTTTAGTCTGGAATCCAAAACTCATTTTCTCAATAAATTCTTTTATGGGCATCATTAAATCTGGGGCTATATAGGTTATTAAACTTTTTTCATTCATATCTCCTTCTAAGAAACCTAAGGCTGCTTTGTTTATAGTATCCCATCTTTTGTCTAACAGGGTTATTAAAACTTTCATTCCTAATTTCTTTCTGGTCATTCCTTTTATTCCTATAATATACATACCTTGGTGTATATATTTATAGCCTGAAAATTTTAACCCATTTTCTATTTGCTTACTTACAATCCTTAATTCAACTGGTTCTGTTAAAATACTTAATTCTACTTCTCTAGATATTCTGTATATGCCAGTTTTACTTTCAAACATTCCCATATGATATATCTGCTGTGGTTTTATTTTTCTTAGCGTAGCCTTTCGATATCTTTCTAGATCCTTTTCTACATCTATAACTTCTTGCAGATTATCAACATCTTCACTTTTACCTTTTATCTTATCTATTAAGGTTAAAGGTTTGGCATCTTTATCTATTACGTGGAGTGTGTTGCATTTTTCAGATATATCCATTTTTCTGAGTTTATGGTTCTAGTTGAAGTAACTATTCCAGATGAGGCTAATACTAATTCCTTACTTCTTTCTTTATTATCAATCTTATTAAGGATCTGAACTAACAGATGTAATATTGTATTATTCTGTCTTATTATAACTTTAGAGTCTTCTTTGGGTGAATTGTAGGTTGAAAATCCTATAGGATGCTCAAGATACTTTTCTGTTTCTTCTAAGGCCTTACTATATTCTGACATATAATTAAGAGAGGACAAAGGTCTTAATTTCTTCTAACAAACTCTTGATATTAGTTTCTTGATCTAACTTCTTTAAGTTCTCTAAAGGTCTTATGAGTTCTTTCTTAGAGCTAGACTCTATTCTCTTGTATATTAAATCAACTTCTTCTTTGATATAGTCACAGTTTTGCGCACTTTTGTTCTGTTGGACCTTATTCCCTTCTAATATTTGTAAGACTAAATTTATATTTTTATTTATAAGGAGATATTGATCAGTTAATCGCTTATATTCTTTATGGATATTCTCTAACTTGAATTCCAAATCTTCTTGTTTTTATTCCAAGTTATATAAAAATTATAAATTAAATCTACAAGCAAGTTCAATTGACTATTTGAACTATGCCAACTATGTTCTTCGAGAGGGTTTATTCTCGCACTTTATATTGATATTATCTTTTGTATTGATGATTTTACCTTGAGATATAACCTCGTTTAAATATTTTAATTTTTCAATGATGTCTTTAACCTAACCTCTAATACATATGATATATATATATATATATATATATATATATATATATATATATATATATATATATATATATATATATGTATGTATGTATGTATGTATGTATGTATATATGTATATGTATATATATGGTGGATCAACAACACTAAGTTTGGAGAGAAAAATGTCAGGTTGAGCTCGTGTGTGTGTGTCTTCATGAAGAAGTCGGCTAGCTGAAGCTCCAAAGGCACATACTGAAGAACCACAACCTAGTCCTGCAACTGCGATCTCATATAGGAAGCATCAACGTCAATGTGCTTGGTGAGTTCAGGCTTCACTGGATCTCGCATAATCTTGATCGCACCGTCTTTGTTAGACAAAAGAGTGGTCGATGCGGTAACAGAGACACCAAAATTCTGAAGGAGCCACCATAACCAAGTAACCTCAGTTGTCAACGACGTCATAGCCCTCAACTCGGCCTCAGCACTCGAGCAGAAAACTGTTGTCTGCTTTTTGGTCTTCCAAGCAATCAGAGAGGATCCAAGGAAAGCACATTAGGCAGAAAGAGATCGACGATTGGAGTGATCACTAGCCCAAGTCGCATTAGAGTACACCTTGAGTTGCAAGGAGCTGGAGCGAGGAAAGAAACAACGATGAGAAATGGTGCCAAGAAGATATTGAGGGACACGCAGAAGGTGACTGTAGTGAAGTTGAGTGGGAGCCGAAACGAATTGGCTCGGAATGTGAACAGGGTGAGAGATGTCAGGTCGAGTGATCCCAAGATAGACAAGACTACCAACAAGGTGACGGTACCAAGTGGGATCTTCAAGGGGCTCTCCATCAGTGGGTCGAAGGTGAACTCCAAGCTCCATAAGAGTGTCTACTGTGCGTTGATTAGTGAGACAAGCGTGAGCAAGGAGGTCTTGAATGGACTTCTCCTAGGAGAGGTAGTAGCTCTTAGGTGTAGAAGTGACCTCAATCCCAAGAAAGTAGCGAAGTGGACCCATGTCACACATCAAGAACTTGTCACTGGGACGCTTCTTCACAAAAGCGATGTACTAAGGATCATCACCAATGATGATCATATCATCAATATACAGAAGAAGAAGAGTCTGATCACGAGGAGAGGTGTGAACAAAGAGAGCAGGGTCATGGTCACTGGCGGTGAAACCGACCTCAGTGACAACAGAAGAGAAGCGCTCAAACCAGGCTCGAGGAGCTTGCTTAAGCCCGTAGAGAGAGCGACGAAGATGACACACCATACCATCAGGGACAAAATACCCAGGGGATGGCTGTATGCAGACCTCCTCACGTAGCTCGCCATTGAGGAAGGCATTCTTGACGTCCAGCCGGGAAATAGACCACTGGCGAACAGAAGCAACTGCTAGAATGATCCGAACAGTGGTCATGTGAGTAACAGACGTAAAAGTTTCGTCGTAGTCATGACCATACTCTTGTTGAAAACCACGGGCCACAAGACGAGCCTTGTAGTGCTCAAGAGAGCTATTAGAGCGAGTCTTAATCTTGTATATCCACTTGCACGTGATCAGAGTAACACGAGCAGGTAGGGGAATAAGATCCCAAGTCTCGGTGCGCTCTAGAGCAGCAATCTCCTCAACCATCGCTTGTTGCCACTCCTGATGGGCAGCAACCTCAAGGTAAGTCGTAGGCTCAACAAGAGCAGCGGCAACAAAGGCGTAACGCTCAGGAGGCCTGACAGTCCGACGATCATGAAGATCATACCTGGGAGGAGAGGCTGGAGCAGGATCGAGCAATGACGAGGTAGTGAAGGGGGTAGAAGGCTCAACTGGAGGAGGAGGAGACCATGGACGGCAAGAGTAGTAAATCGTTAAAGGGGAGATCTCAACAGAAGAGCTGGTAGGAAACTCCGGAGGAGATGGGAGAGATGGTGGTGAAGAAGACGGTGGGGACTGAGACGAAGGAGACGAGGGTGGTAAGACACGAACTGGAGGAGGCGAAGTGTCAGGAAAAGTCAAAAAGGAAAGCGACTCAGAGGAAGCAGAGCTGGTGGAAGAGGAACAAGGATAGTAAGGACGAGACTCATCAAAAGTGATGCCTCGAGAGATCTTCAATCGTCGAGCAACAAGATAATAGCAACGATAACCTTTATGCTCAAAGCTGTAGCCAAGAAAAACACACTTGACCGACTGAGCAGTCAACTTAGCGCGCTTACGAGGTGGAAGGAGTACGTAGCAGACACAACTAAAACAACGAAGGTGACTGTACTAGGGTGGCAAACCAGTGAGATGCTCAAAAGGGGTGCATCCATTGAGAGCAGAAGAGGGCTGTCGATTGATAAGAAAGGCAGGGGTAGAGATAGCTTTAGCCAAAAATGAGGTGGGAAATGAGAAGTAGGCATGAGAGCACGAGCTATCTCAAGAAGATGACGGTGCTTACGCTCAGTAACACCATTCTGAGCATGAGCACCGGGACAAGAATACTAAGGGAGAGTGTCCTGCTCAGCAAGAACACGACGAAGTGAAGTGGAGAGATATTCACTAGCAGAATTTGCACGGAAAATACGAATGGTCGACTCAAACTGAGTGCGAACCATGGTGGTAAATTGCTGGTAAATGAAAAGAACCTGACTGCGAAAAGACATAGGATAGAGCCAAGTGTATATCGAATAATCATCAATAAAGATCACATAATTGGTATGACCCCCTTTCGAAGTGAAGGGAGCCGGTCTCCAAACATCAGAGTGAATCAAATCAAAAGGACGCTGAGACTCAAAATCACTAGAGGGATAAGGGAGTTGCAGCTGCTTGCCAAGCTTGCAACCCGTACAATGTAAAGTAGTGTCACCAGAAATAGAACCTAGAACACCACTCCCTACTAGTGACGAAAGACGAGAACCACTAATATGACCTAACCGATAGTGCCACTGGACAAAAGTGGTGGTGGAAGAAGCATTGCAGCCCAAGGCGCCGACATGGTTGATTGGTCAGTGGAAGCGCGAAGGAAGGAAGATCTGACGGTCGAGCTCCCAAAGACGTTGAGAATCATGGCGCCTAGGACCAGTCCTAACCAGAATCTCCGTACGACGATCCTAAACACAACAAGAGTCAGAATCAAGAGTGATGCGACAACCATGATAAGTGATCTGACCAGCTGACATAAGCTACATAGTAAGACCAGGAACATGAGATACAGTAGGAACACGAAAAGACGAAGTGGAAAGAGTGCCTCTTCCTGCGACAAGAAGAGATGTACCATCCGCAGTCTGAACTGTGAGAGAAAGATCAGGTGGTCTCATAGAAGTAAGATGAGTGGAGTCCAGTGTCATGTAGAAAGAGGCATCAGAATCTAGAATCCAAGGAGAAGATATACCTAAAAGAGGAGGTGATGGTGCAGGACCAGAAGACCTAGCGGTAGAACCTGGTGCTGGGTCTTCTCTTTTTTCTCTCCCCAACACAACTCCTAGATCCAATCCACCGCCGCCAGGTCTCTGTGCCGCCGCTCGTAGGCTGGCGCCGTCGCCTTGTCGTTGGTGCCGGGCTTCTCCTCCACCCCGACGCCCTCCTATTTAACCCACCTTCCAAACTGAAAATCACACTAAAACCTTTTTCCGACTCTAACTCCCTCTAAATTAAATTCGGGGTATTACAGACGCCTTGCGCCGCCGTGGTCACACTCTTCAGCTCGCGCCGTCGACCTCTCCCCTGCCTCCCCTGCTCGGGACGCCGCCACCGAGCTCCTCTGTGCGTGGCGTTGCCTCCGAGCCCTCCTCTCCTCTACCCCGACACCTCGCGCCATTGCCGCCGAGACTTAGCGCCGTCGCCGCTGAGCTCTGCTCCAGATCTGGTGTTGCTACAGCTCAGGCTCGCTCTAGATCCAGCACTCTGCGGTGCTGCTCCTCCCTCCAGCTCAGGCAGCCCTCCTGCGCCACCACTGCTTTCAAAGGGCTGTAGATCCACAGCTGAACCCTGCTGCTGCTGCTCTACCCCGACACCTCGCGCTGTCGTGGCCGCTTGCTTTGCCTCTGCTGCTGCTGGAGGTCGGCGCAGTCATCTTGCTCCTTTTGGGGGTGTTGCTACTTCTGGGGGCTGCGAGAACTAAACTCGCGACCTCTCCTTTTGCTGTTGCTGAGTTGCTGACCCGGTTGGGATTGGCAGCAACCATTACACAAGATGGCATCCTCCGGAACCTCGATTGCGAGTACTGTCTCGGTTCCGAAGCCATCGGCCACCTTCAACGGCGTCAACTACCGCGGGCTTTTCCAGCACATTAGGATTCACTTGCAGGGACAACGCCTGTGGGTCCACCTCACCGGCAAGCGGCCTTGCCCACCCGTCCCGTCCCGCCAACCGAGCCTGTTTTCCTTACTGTTTTTACTGAGGATGTTTAGCGGGCTGCGGTTGCGGCCTTTGAGGACGCGCTCGAAGAGTACCAGACGCAGCTCCACGCCTACGAGGTGTGAAACGATGGGGATGCTAAGGCCTCCACCATCATGGTGGCCAACATTGAGCCCGAGCACGGTTCGATGTGCTTGGTTTGTCTACGACCAAGGAGATGTGGGATCGTCTTCGTGCCCACTACGAGCCGAAGAGCGAGGCCTTGTACCTTTCCACTCTTCAGGAGGAGCAGTCTCTTGAGCAATAGGATGCCACCGTGGACGCCTTCTACGGCTCTACGAGCAGTTGGCAGCGGTTTAGCGTCGGCTTGACTCTCTGGGGCCGGATGTCTGCTGGTCCTGCATCTACTGTGCACGTCAGCAGGCTCACTTGGAGACTCGTCGCCTCCGTGACTCTCGTGGACTGTTCTGGCACACTATCGATCTTGTCGCTGAAGCGTAAGGCTCGCCGGAGTGGCCGCACTTCAAGGGGAGACCAGGAGATGCTCACGCTCTAATACCATGTTAGGAATATACTTGTAGTATTGCAAGGAGGCCAATGGCCCAATATATACTGGATACAAAGAAGTAACAAATATCGAAAAACACCATAAATTAGGAAAGAATAACACAATACACACACATACATACATACATACATACATATATATATATATATATATATATATATATATATATATATATATATATATATATATATATATATATATATATATATATATATACACACACACACGCTGCTTCATTAGGTGATGCCATCAACACTGGTGGTTGATGGGATTGTCCTTCCAGTACCGTCTCCTTTTTATCGATGATACGGTTGCAACTTGCGAATTTTTTTTCATTTTGGCCTCTTGGCGTTACATAATTACAAAAATAACCTCTGTATCATTTTTTTTTTCAAATCTAGACCCCCTCCCACACCTTCTACAGTCGGGAAGTGGAGAAGGTCATTTTCCACGCTCCCCGAGCGCAGAAAGGCACCAGAGGGTGGCCCAACAGATCGGCCACTTGCATGCATGTGCGTGAGCTGAAGCGAACTTTCCGCATGTGGCCAAGCGCTGAAGCGCCGATTCATGATCGCCGCCCATTTCATGGAGATTCATGCGAGTATACCTCGTTCCGCGCTCTCCGACCGCAGAAAGTGAGAAAGAAGATCTAGATTTATAAATAAAACGGAATGAGTCTTATTTTTACAATTAATTTAGGACAGAGAGCTAAAATAAAAAAAGATTCGCCACTTGCAAGTTTGCAACGATGATCACTCTGCAGTGGGCAATTACTCGCCGACATCCTCTACCAGTCGTCTTTTCGATGCTCGATCGGAGCGGACAACGCTGTTATTGGACGCAGCATCTCACAAGAATACAGTGCAAGAAGAATCTGATCTGTGCTATACAGTCCCGTCCCTCTCGACAACTCAGCTACTGTTAAATTGGCAAGGTACCATGGTTGTTGCCCCTGCACTTGTGGAGTCAACTCTTGAGTCTCGACGCAATGCAGAGAATCATTGTACATTTGTACAGGTGATACTGTAGCAACGAAAAAAATATTTACTTTTTAAAAATACAGTAAGGAAAATAGTGTAGCTATTGATAGCTTTTTATTTTTAATCCGACGATAGAGATCGTTTGATAGAGGATCCATTTCCGACTCAAAATACCAGTCCAACTATCCAAGTAAAGACGATATTACATCAACACTCTGGCAAATGCTGGTGATCCACTTACCTTCTTCGGGGATGCTCGGCCACATAACAGTTACCGAACTTTTTTCTCGTTGAGGGCGCAGTATTCTTAAGCATAGCGAGCGAGAGGTCACGTAAGATCAAATCTACAAATAAACCCGTCTAACTTGTGGGTAATGAGACTTGAATCATGACCATTAGTCACAAGATACAGATGTCATACCACTAGCCATAGCCACCGGTTGGCAACAACGGAGTTTTCTTGGATCATGGCTTGATCTCATGGTTTGCGCAATCGCAACGTAAGTGTCAGCAAATTTAAACGTAGGCTTTCGAGATTCATCATACAAATCTGAATTCGTACAACTAATTAAGGGCTTACGGAAACAACAGATAAGATGCTGTAGTAGTAGTACGTGGATCGGACTTGGGGTGGCAGGTTAGGTAGACGCATGGTCCAATGCTGTTTGATCGGGCCTCGAACAGTGTACTTTCTTTGACCCAACAGGTACCCCACGGCCCTTGAGGCCTTGACCCATATAACAGTATCGATGCATCCAATTCTGCAAACGGATCAAATACCAACTCACCTCGACCCAAATTACAAACATATATTCTTCCACTTGTGGAGGCGATAAAATTTTGTAGTCTCGGGGCCAAGGCTTTGTCCTTCTGTCAAGAAGCAATGCACAGCGTGTACAATGAGTTTATATCAGTTGTCTAAAGTTATTGTCACGTAGGATTTTTGCTAACGTGTATGAAAGAAATTGAAAAGAGAGAAAGATTTTGTCTACAATCATGTAGCCGACTATAGCATAAGAAACAAAAAAAACATTAAAAGGTTGTGTGTTCTATAAAGATAACTAAAAATACAAAGAAATGTTCTGCATGCTATTGTATGAAATTTGTTTTTAATCTTTGTCTACAATGACATAGAGAGTTCTTATAGGCAATTGCTCTATACCATTGTACATGCCTTTAGTCCTACTTCCATAATATGATTGGAATCCTATAATTTTGGGTATTGCTACGGTGGGAAGTCTATCCGAGCTCATCGGATGTCGTCGTTCCACTACTTAATAACGTTTGACCCATTTCTCATCCATTTTTCTCTCATCCCCACTTCTATAATGCATAAATCTCTCCCCCTCCCTCCACCCTCTCTCTCCTCCGTTGCTTTGACGAGCTCCACGACTCCTTCCGCACCCTAGCGAGGGGTGGCGGCATCTTGTGTCTTGGCGGCGACACTAGCAAGCGGCCTTGGGCGCGCGGCGGAGCTGGCTCAAGCATGCTCTACACACTCTGGACGCATGTGGCGCAGGCACATGGTGGCATGGGCCACTCTGGGCCAGGCCAGGCGAGGGCGGGGGGAAAGATGGACTGGGCTGAGCCCAAGAGAGGAAAAATAGAGGAAAAGAAAGCTGCGCTTTTGAAATTAAGGAAAAAAAATCTGAGTTGTACTTTGAATTCAAATTCAAATTTGAACTTCCCTCAAACTTTCCCAAAAATGGGATGTTACAGGGAATCCAATCCACTGAGGAAGTTGATGGAAAAGATCACTGACGATTGTCCCGCATCATGCTAGGGGAGGAGACAAGGAAAACAACACGAGAGGAGGAACTACGTGCTACATGATTATTATTTTTCAATTTCTGCGAGAATTAAGTTGTTTTCAATGGCCACACGGACGTCCCAACTGTGAAAATCACGTGCTCATCTGAAGATAGCAGGATAGGTTTCTCTCTGAAAAGATTTTGAGGGCTTCAAAAAAGATTTCGAGCGTAGAGCGGTCGGTGGGTGACTCACTCTACACCCCGCACGGCCGTACTGGTGCACGTGTCAGCGGCTCTCGGATTCCCCGTGCAACGCAGTTCCCATCGCTGGCTTGTCCTCTCGTGCACCGAGCGGATCCATCTCGTTTCCGGGTGTGGGTTTCCGCTCCCCCGCGGTTCGATTAGCTCCGCCCAGCCCTCCGCCTATCGGATTTCAGCTGTTCCCTGCGCTGCGTGTGACCTTTCTTGGATTCTCGAGCGCTCTGTCCCCCCCCCCCTCTCCCGGCCCCGTGCCATGGCAACGCCGAGGTGGCTCCCATGATGCGCTCTCGCCACGCCGCTCCACATCGCCATGTGCATGCCGCTTTTGCGAGAGATCCGTGCCACATTCCTTCCTCTGCGAGCGTACTAGTCTGTGCTCCGTTTCTTGCCTTGTGGGCGTGGGCTCGTCGATCTTGAGGTGTGGTGGTGGTGGTTGGTGTGCGCAGCTAAAAGGTTAGGGGAGGAAAAAAAAGCTGTGGCACTTTGCGCTGCTGCCCTGCCTCCCTCCCGTAGGTCGGTCGGTGTCACGAGATTTGGGCGTTGTTTTACTCACAAGGAGGAGCCGTAACATCCCAACTCTTTTAGTGGCGACCCTTGGTGTTGTTTTGAGCGCTTTATTGGAGTGCCAGTACTAGTACTAGGTAGGAGTACTGCTAGTAGGCTTGTGTGCGTTTGTGTCCGTGCGCTGGGAAGGCAGTGGTTGGTTGGCGATCAGTTCTTGCGAGGATCGTGGGGGGTGGTGGTGCCGGTGTTCTTGCCCTCGTTGATGAGCATGGGACATTGCTCCGAGCAGATGCCGGGGTTCGAGGTGACCCAGGACTGGAACGGCGCTGACCAGGTCGTGATCCGGTCGCCGCGGGGGGCGTCCGTCCGGGTGCGTCGCCGTGCTGTGTCCTTCCTGAAATTTTTGTGGCTTTCTGATGGGCGATCGGCGCCTCGGCATTCATTTCTTGACCTCGTGTTGGTCTGACGTGAATCTTATGGTTGATGCGGTGTTTGCAGGTCAGCCTGCACTGCGGGCAGGTCATCTCGTGGAGGAACGAGTGCGGTGAGGAGCTCCTCTTCACCAGCAGCAAGGTGAGGCCTTTGGCTACTGAGTAATCTTGGCTTCAGATTTGTGGCAATGTGGCTACTCTGTAACTGGTGGTAGGATCCGTCCTGCCTGATCGGGGAAGGATTTGGTCTTGTGATTGTGATCGGTTGTGGATGTACTTGCCCAGTTGCTGTGCTGATGAATATTCTCTGATCCTTGAACTGTTGGTGTTTGCCAATTTTTTTTGTTTGCTCTTACAAATTGATGGCATTTACACTGGAAGGACGATCTGTGTACTTACTGGAATTTCTCTAATAGGCACGCAAAATGAAATTTTGTGGTCGACGGTTACTATTTCTTTGTATTGTGATTGGATGAAAGCAATGCCGAATCTTTTCTTCCCTAAAGGCTCCTTTGTGTTGTACCTTTTCGGGGGAACATGGGACATAACCTGAGACTAATTTATTATAACTAAAGGATCCTAGTTACGTCTGCAAAGTTGATTTCTTTCCTTTCCATTTCGTTTTTGAGGGAGATGGCAAGTGTTTTCACTCAGATTGTGAAATGCTTCTCCAGATTTCATCAGCTCTCTATTGCATTCTGAAATTATCCTGAATTTTCCTTTTGCCTCTGAAAGTTTTGTATAGCAGAGCATAAGAAGTTATAAAAATACTTTCACAGCAATCGGTTTTTGCGTACAGGCAATCTTCAAGCCACCAAAAGAGATGCGAGGTGGAATTCCTGTATGCTTTCCACAGGTATTGTAGCATCCCTTTCTACCCTAGGTTTGTAGTGGAGTGGACAGCGCAAAACTGCAACATTTTGCAATTACGTGTACATGCAATTTTACTTCTGAACTGGTGGCAAGACTAACTGTTAAACTTTGTTAGTTTGGAAACTGTGGAACATTGGAGCAGCATGGTTTTGCAAGGAACAGGATATGGACCATAGATGATGAGGCTCCACCACTAAATCATAGCGATAACAACAGCAAAGCTTCTGTTGATCTTCTGCTAAAGCCATCTGAAGATGACCTGAAGTGCTGGCCACACTGGTATGATAACAAATTTTTTTGGCATACATGCGTTCGCTTTCCCTGGCTATATGTACTTTCTGTTACAGTTAAATGCAAACAAAATGTCAACTTCTTGTTAGCTATGGTGTCAGGGAGATGGTTGGTCAGATAGTTCAGGGCGTGTACTACGGATGGACTATTTGTCAGAATAACCTGATTCTGTTCAAATTTAAAATGAGGACACATATGAGCGCTAGCAATTGGATAGTAAATTTGTGATGCTACTATTTTGATCAAAGACATCGGAGATCCAGTGTTATGTTGCTTCATCTACTCCACATACAATTTTGCTATCAAAGAAATCTGAATAGGCTGCAGCAGTTATTGATGTAGATGGGGATAGCTCTGTGCACAATAGGTTCAATACATTAACCCAAAGCTAAGTTACATCAATTCTGTGATACTGCTTATAAACATGATAAGTGAGCTTTCATGAGTTCATAGATAAGAGACAGGATGGTTAGGGTTAAGAAAACATGCATGTCTAATGAGTGTGGAAACTGTAAATCTGAACTATTTGCAACAGTTTTCTTCAATCTTTTACAGTAGACGGTATGGTTTATTTGAAAGTTAACCTCTGCATAAATTTCAATTTGGATGCTTTGTCTGATATGATTGTAATGTGAATTCCAGTTTTGAGTTACGTCTCAGAGTTTCTATTTCAATGGATGGTGATCTCTCCTTGGTGTCGCGTGTCAGGAATGTTAACGGGAAGCCATTCAGTTTCTCGTTTGCTTATCACACATATCTTTCTGTCTCTGACATCAGGTAGTCATTGTTGGACCAGTTAATTTTCGTGTGTTCTATTGAATTTCATGTTATGTGCTTAAGTCTGATGTTATTTTTTTTACCGCCTTGTTTCATATGTTCTAAGGTTTATGTTACTTACCTTAATTAGCCCACTATGATATTTATTTTCTTCCTTGCGACAGAACTCAATCCTTTACATATTATAATTGTTTTCTGCTATTCAAAACATGGATTTTTCTCTTTCCTTTCTTTATTGAATACTAAATTTGGTAAGACTAAACTATGTGTAATCTTTGAAGTCATGAACTATAATACCTTATCACTTCTCAAAGATCTATAAGCTTGAGTTGAAATTTGTGTATTAAACTATTAATCAAGAACATAACATGCATGGTAATACAGAATGGACCGACGTGAATTAGACATTTCAAACCTCAGTGAATTAGACATGCTTAAAAAATGCCAAATTTCACAAAAACTAATTTCCAGTCAGATCTTCTGAGATCTAAATCTCGTAGTTTGTTGTACGATCAAGCAATTGAATGCTCCTCCTGCCTTGAATTGAAGGTTATGATCAGCAAAGTACTTGTTTGTGAACTACACTGTTCATGTTTTCAGAATCAATAGAACATAGGAGTTTTCTGACTTTGTCATGAACAATATGCATAAGTTGATGTGTTGCACCTTGTTGATTCCAGCGAAGTGAGGATAGAAGGTCTGGAGACCCTTGATTATCTTGACAATCTTAGTCAGCGAGAGCGTTTTACAGAACAAGGAGATGCTATAACATTTGAATCGGAGGTAAATTTTCATTTGCTTCCGTTGATGATGTACATGGAGATACTCAATTTATTTCAGCTATATGGGTCACTTCACCTTTTGGCTAGATACAGTTGCTGCATTTTGTCAGGATAAGCCTGCATATACTGTGTGTTTCAATACTAAAAGGCAACTCTTGAATCTGATTTTCATGCATCACCCTTGCATCCTTGAAGTTGTGCAGATATGTCAATTGTATTCTTGTAAAAATTCCTCACATCGAACATACCTTTATTTTGGTTTATTAGCTTATAATCACTGTGAGGGATAATTTGAGTTTGAACTTATAGTTGCGATAAGCTTAAGTTGCTCCATTGCAGACAAGTCTCAGAATGGCTTGTCAAATTAGTTTCGAGTCTGAATCACACTTAGAAATTCAATTCTGAACTTGTCCCCACTTTGGCTTATAGATTAATAGCTTATATAGAAGTTCGGGCAGTCAGGTTCCTCGAAGTACAACGTGGTTAGATATAATATGCTCTTTTGAAATGTTGTGCTGCACTGATGATATACTTATGACCAAAGAAGCAACTGTGTTTACAGGTTGACCGAGTCTATGTTGGCTCCCCAAGCGTAATTGCGGTACTTGATCATGAAAAGAAACGCACCTTCATCATAAGAAAAGAAGGGCTTCCTGATATTGGTAAGATGATTTCCTTATCTGTGTGGCATCAAACAAGATAAATATCGTGGTAACTTAATGAAGAACTTCATGCCCTTTATCTTGGACATAGTTGTGTGGAATCCATGGGAGAAGAAATCGAAAACCATGGCAGACTTTGGCGATGAGGAGTACAAGCAGATGCTCTGCGTGGATGCTGCTGCTGTCGAGAGAGCCATCACGCTGAAGCCAGGCGAGGAGTGGACGGGGAGGCTGGAGCTGTCCGCCGTCCCGTCAACCAACTGCAGCGACCATCTGGACCACCCTGGCAGCATGTAGAGCGAGAGTTTACAATGTGCTCTAGGTTGCTGTCTTTTGATGCTTAGTTTGACCCTGAATCGAAGAGCATGTACTACCTTTTTTTCCCTGTACATGGGGGTGCTAGGTCCGTCTATGATCAGCCAGTTGCTGAATCTAAATCTATATTAGATGCAAAACTTGTTGTGACCGACTTCGTTCCTGAAGTATGAATATATGTCGTGCCGGCGTCGTCTGACGTCTACAATTAGCAGAGGTCATGGTGATAGATACTAGATGGTAGTAATTTTCGAATAATAGCCAAGTGCCTGTGTTGCAACGAATTTCAAATAAAACATAAGACGTGGATGGTTGACCGTGACGTGGACTCTCCAGTGTGGCCCGCAGCTCACGTGCGGCGCTTGTGACTAGCCGGGTGCGCTGTGAGTTTTGCACAAAACCGCTCGGGCTTGTAGCAAAGTTTGCAATCTATTCCCAACCGTGCACTGGGCTCTGAGGCGTTCGTGCGGAGGCGACGGTGAGGGGGTCCTTGGGTTGCCGGCTTCGTCAACCAAAGTGTGATTCCTAATGTAGATTACCAGAGACAAGCATGGTGCTCACGCTGCGGGCAAAGGCGAACCGCCTCCTGCGTATGGCACGTGTTTCATGCTTCAGTGCCCGGCTTGGCCTCCATTTTTTTTTGTGATTTTAGTTGCGATTTTGCTTTGGGAAGTGGCCGGCGTTGGTGCATTGCTGTTTTTAGTAATGTAGGATTTCAAATTGTGGCGATGTGTTGAGCACGAATTCACAATGTAAGGCTTGATGATGACGAATTCATAGTGGAGGTTTACCATGGTGGGTTTTTTTGCGGACAGGGTAGCAACCGGAGCTATGTGGGTGAGAAATGGAACTGGTTTGATCATTGTGAGACAGATACGTGGTCTCCTCTCTGGATAGATGATTTTGTGGAACAGCCTTGCGAAGGTTTGAGAATCATCAAGAAGGTGAAGAATCTAGACCCGCCATTATGAGTTAATAGAGTATTTTGGTGATTAATGACAAATCTATATGTGAGACTAACACTTCTATTGATATACCTATTGTGTAGTCTTATTTGGATGAAAAGGTGAAAAATCAAAGATGTATGCATTCGACATCATATTCTTATATATTGTTGCATTCCTCGGATCCAAAATATAGGTTGAACTCCACTAAAAGTCTAACTTGAATATGTGCATATGTTTTATTACACATTCGTGTATGCACACATTTAGGGGGAGTTCACTCTATGTTTTATGGTTTCATTAGTATTGATCTATATTTCTTTATCCACATATATTAGGGATCTCTACTTTGAAACATATTCTTTGAGTATATAAAACTTGTGTAGTTCATATATACTCATATTACTTTATATTCAATTATTTACAATTGTGTTGTGCGACTAATGTGTGTGCTAAGATGTGTTCAAGGCTTAGTCCCGGAGTTTGAATGATGACATGAAAAGGAAATACAAATATGATAAAAGATTGATATGGCTCAAGACAAAGGAGTCGTACATTGCATTTCGAAAAGCTTCTGAAAGAAGTTCAGTGGAAATCGGTATGACCACATTTGGTAAGCGGTACTACCGATGTGCGGTAGTACAGGAGCTTCTTTGGCGGAACTACCGCGAAGCGAAAGTACCGCAATTCTTAAGCGGAACTACCACAACTCGGTTGTACCGAACAAAGTGTGGTACATTTTTTTACAGAACGTTGCATTTTTGGAGTTTGGTTGCTCCTTGGAGGTGCTGTAATACCGCAGTGCTTCTCGCGGAACTACTGCAACCCGGTATAACCAAGATTTATGAAGCGGTATGTTATTTCCAGTACGTACCAATTTTGGACCTCAAAGGGAAGCGGTCGTACCACACTTGTGGATCGGTATGACCGGAGAGCAGAACTACCGCATGATCAATGGCGGTAGTACCGCACCTTTCTGCAATGGCTTGTTTAGAAGTATTTATTGCAGGTATATCTTAGTAATTAATGTTAATCATTGTGGGACTAACATTTTCCATGAGTTGGATAAATAGGTTATGTTTCAGGGTGATGAAGACTTCGGATGACATCATGAGTTGATCGTCATCAAGTCAAGGTTCAAGAAGAGGATGCATCATGTGTTGATGCATATCAAAATCTCGAAGAGGAAATGATCATGAGTTGATCATCAAGTCAAGAGAAGACCCATCATGTGTTGATGGAGGTCAAGTAAACGATGCATCATGGGTTGATGCATATCAAGACGATGACTCGGACTTGAAGTGAATATGTACGTCATCAAGCTTCAAGAAGATGCTCAAGGCAAATGTATGACTAGCTAGGGCTAAAGATGTGTTCCTAGTATTTTACCGGTCTTGGTGTTTGTTTGGAAGACCAGATTGCTAGTATAGGTTTGTCGTACTATTAAGAGGGGCCTTGTCTAGTAGCTTGAGTCTCATCATGTGTTGATAGCTCAATCTCGTTTGCTCTAGCTCTCCGTAGCATGATGCTATTATTTGCGAATGTGTTTGCAAATAGTTGAGGCTCATACATCTAATCCTTGTAGCATGTGACTATACTTTATAAATGTGTTTTGCAAATGGTTGAAGTCCATGTACTCACTCCTTATGGCATGATCTAAGTTTGCAAATGTATTTTGCAAATTGTTGGGATTCATGCATTTTCTTTTGGCATGGTCTAAGATTGCTTATTTCTATTTCTTTGGACTTAGACCATGGTAGTGGCTATTTCGAGTTGTACTTTTTGATTTGATCAAATATGTTTAAGATCAATCAAATAGGTGGGTTGTGTAGCCCTCTGAATAAGCTTTCCATAGAGTCCAAGATCACTCAATTCTGATATCGGAGTCAAAAGTTATGACCTTTTTACCGAGTGTCGTTTGTACTGAAATTGGGCTGCGGAACTACCGCCTTGAGAAGAGAGTACTACCGCAGAACGGTAGTACCACCCATTGTACTATGGTACTACCGCATCAAACTTTCAACAGCTAGTTTTTGAGCCGTTAATGCACCCATTCGATCCGTGAACAGTAAAAAACGGTAATACCGGAGTTTGCATGGCGGTACTACCGCAAATCCTGATTTTTGGGGATTTCTGCTCCCAACGGCTAGTTTTTGTGTGTGGGCTATAAATGCCCACCTTGGCCGGTTGAGAGATAACCTTTGGCATCCCATTTCACTCTCTTGAGCTAGTGTGAGCTTCTCATCTCAATTGTGCATGTGTTGCACCTTGTGAGCATAGAGAGAAGTATCTAGTTGCATGTGTTGCATCTAGAGGTGGATTTCGTATCCACTTGAGCTTGTGCATTTGTTGCACGTGGTGAGAGTCAAGCAAGGGGTTTAGCTTGTTACTCTTGGTGTTTGCCAACACCTAGACGGCGTGGAGGCGTCGTGGACCGGTGATCTTATCAAGAAACTTGTGAGAAGGCCCAGCGTGTTGTGATGGTTGGAGCTCACTTATTCGGAGCGGGAAAGAGCTACCACTAGTGGAATTGAGGTGTTTGGCTTAATTCGTGGAGCCGGTCCAATTAGTTTGGGCTTACCTCAACGTGGATTAGGGGAGATCGGCAAGTCTCCGAGCACCACGGTAAAACGTCATTATGTCATTGTGGTTTGCTCTCTTGTGATTTACTTTGTGCAATTTACATTCTTATATTTAAATTGCTTATAGTCTTTGCATGATAGCTATTATTATCAATAGTCTTATTGTTGGTGCACTTAGTCAAGACTAGTTGATTTAGGTTTTAATTGTGCAAAACCGATTTGTTATTAGCTTCCACATTAGAAAAGGTTTTAGCCAAAAGAATTTTAAAAACTGCCTATTGACCCCCCTCTAATCGGCCTCTTCGATCTTACAGAAGGACGCTGACATTAACAGCATGATTGCAATGACAAACCGTCACAAGAACTTAGTTATGTATGTTGACCATGGTAACGATATAGGAAGCATCAACTGGGATGACATGGTAGCATAAGCAATTGCCTATTTGCCGAAGGTGATGAGCCCCAGGAAGGTAGCTATCACTGAGAGGATTTTTGATGAGAAGTTATCGAGCTTTTATGATGATATCATCACCCAATGCAAGAATAGCAAGGACAAAGAGGAGGTAGGACCGTCAAAGAAAGATGAAGGAGATAGTGGCAATGAAGAGGATGATTCTAATTTTCTAGATAGTGACTATGAAATAGAAAATGGAGACGACGACATGTTTGTTGATAATGTTGATGACAATGATAACAAGGTTAATCCTTATCAACCCAAAGACAATCTATCATCAGAGGAGGAAGAGTTGTAGTTTCCAGATTCTTCATATGATGATGACACAATCAAGTTCAATTTCAAGGCATTTAGGCCAGATGTTGACATGTTGGACCCTGTTTTCAAAGTGGGATTGGTGTTCCCATCTGTTGAGGTGCTAAGGAAAGTAATTTATGAGTATAGTTGCATGCACATAGTTGATATCAGGATGCCTAGAAATGACCAGAGAAAAATCCAAGCCCACTGTGCGAAGGGTTGCCCATGGCAGATGTATGCATCAAAGGATAGCCGTGCCAAATGCTTTATGGTGAAAAGATATGTAGGTGATCATACTTGTAGAAAGGAGTGGGTGTTGAAGAGATTCACTGCAAAGTTCATAGCTGAGAAGTACATTGAAACCTTTAGGGCTGATGACAAGATGACCCTCAGGAATTTTACAAAGATTATTCAGAAAGAATGGAACATGACCCCTTCCAGGAGCAAACTAGGAAGGGCAAGAAGAATGGCACTGAGGACCATATATGGGGATGAGGTTGAGTAATACAATTAGCTGTGGGATTATGCACAAGAGTTGAGGAGGTCCAACCCTGGAAGCACATTTTTCCTAAGTGTTTACAACAGCTGCTTCAGCACCATGTACTTCTCACTTGATGCTTGCAAGAGAGGTTTCCTTGAAGGTTGCAGACCATTGATCTGCTTGGATGGATGCCAAATCAAGACAAAATTTGGTGGCCAACTCCATACCGCTGTGGGCATGGACCCAAATGAATGTATTTATCTATTAGCAATGGTTGTGGTGGAAGTGGAGTCAAAGAGTACTTGGAAGTGGTTTCTATAGACACTGAAGAATGACCTTGGAATTAAAAACACTTATCCCTATACTATAATGACTAGCAAGCAAAAGGTAGTTCATTACGTGCTTATTCAAATTCAGCTTCAATAATTTTGTTATGCATGCTAAACGCTAGGTAATGTTGCAGGGATTGGTTCCAGCTGTCAGAGATGAATTCCCAGATTCAGAGCACAGATTTTGTGTGAGACATCTCTACTCCAATTTTCAGGTTTGTCATAAGGGTGAAACACTGAAGAATTAGTTGTGGGCAATTGCAAGGTCCAATAGTGTTACTCTAAGAACAAGGAAAGGATGAAGGCTCTTAGTGTGGTTGCTTATGAATATTTAGAGGAGTTGGCACCTAACACAGGGGTTAGGGCATTTTTTTGGGTGATTTCTGCAAGTGTGGCATTCTGTTGAACAATAATTGTGAAGTATTCAACAAGTAAGTTGGAGTTCTATCTTGGATTTCTACAAGCTAGTGGTAGGTAAGTATGTTGCTAACATAACAATACACACATGTGTGCAGGTATATCTTGGATGCTAGAGAGCTGCCAATCTTAAGTATGATGGAGAGGATCAAAAGCCAACTCATGGCTAGGATATACAACAAGCAGAAGGAAATGCAAGAGAAGTGGCAAGGAGACATATGCCCCAAGATTAGGAAGAAGTTGGAAAGGAATGCTGAGATAGCCAACATCTGCTATGTTTTACCAGCTGGTATGGGCATTTTCCAGGTACAGGAAAGGGCATCACAGTACATTGTTGACCTAAATGCTAGGCAATATGATTGCAGAAGATGGAATTTGACAGGTATTTCATGCAACCATGCTATCTCATGCTGCAGGCATAAGAGGCTTACACCAGAGGATATGGTCCATAGTTGCTACTCAATTTATAGGTATATTATAGCATATGGCCATAACATCATGCCATGTAGAGACCAAAAGAGCTGGCAAAAGATGAATGATGTTGAAGTAAAACCACCTGTGTATGAGAAGAAAATGGGTAGGCGGTAGGCCAAGGAAATGTAGAAGGAAGCAGCCACATGAAGTGTAGGGAAAATCAGGACCTAAAATGTCTAAGCCTGGTGTGATCATGTACTGCAGGCACTGTGGGTCTTCTACCCACAATGTCAGGGGGTGTGACCTTAAGAAGGCAGGGAAAATGCCCAAGAAGCAAGTAACAAGGAAGCACAAAGCACTGCCTGAGGAAGAGACTAAAGAAGAAGATCATGTGATCACCCAGGTTGTTCTGCCCCCACTACCACCAGATGAGCACATGTCCTCCCAACTGAGCTCTACTATGATGTCTCAGCTAATCACTGAGGTAAACATGTTTTATGTCATGCATTTTATGTTATGCACAGTTGCCCATCACCATCTTTTATGTCGTGCACAATTGCCCTAATCTATGTAAATGCAATCACTATCTTGTGCAGTCCACTCCATCCTTGAGGCAAACACAACAAGCTGCTCCAATTCCTGAATGTGCTTTCATTGCTGAGAATGTACCGACAACCAGACCAGTTGCACTTACCACTGCAAGGACAGCCAGTAGAGCCAAGATGGGGAAACATAAGAAAGGTGGATTTTGTGTAGTAAGAAAATGATGCCCGGTGGTATGAAGTTCTTTTTTTATGCAGACAAAAGGGTTGTATTTTGTGAATTCGTGAAGAAACAAAGTGATCAGATCAGATGCAGTTATGCCAACCTAGAAAGTGTCCAGTTAGATGTTTACAAGCTATGAACTGGAGTTATGTCAATTACTCCAAAGACTTCTTAAGTTATCTATGTAATGCTGTGAATGCTTGATGCAATATTATGGCTCAACTGAACTACATTCACTATTCCCCTATTTGGTACTAGAGTGATGTCAACTAGCATTCTTAAGTTAGTTGTTCTGTAATTCAGCAAAAGAACAGATTTTGCTCATGCTGATCTTAAAAAACCATCCATTTTACACCATGTATTTCCATTACATACACACAAATTTCAATTGGCCTTCTTAAGTCTAGTTGTTCTGCAATTTAGCAAAAGAAAAATTTTACCCATGTTGCATACACCATGTATTTTAGTCTAGTTGTTCAACAATTCAGCAAAAGAATAGATTTCACATCATGTATTTTCATTGCATACACCATCCATTTGTTGTGCAATTCAGAACAAGAACATATACAATTGCAAAGGAGTAAAGTATTGCAAAGTGAATAATATGAATCCATCCATTTCACACCATGTATTTCCATTATATACACACAAATTTCAACTGGTCTTCTTAAGTCTAGTTGTTATGCAAATCAGCAAAAGAACAGATTTTACCCATGTTGCATACACCATGTATTTCAGTTTAGTTGTTTAGCAATTCAGTCTAGTTGTTCTACAATTGTAGGACCGGGAAGACACCTAGAGGGGGGTGAATAGGAGCTTTAACAGTTTTTCGCTTCGATTAGATTCAATTCGCAAATTACTCCAATAGCTATGAGAGCTATGAAGATCAATGAACAAGTATAGTGGAAACCTTGTATTGAATCCTAATCCTACTCCCAAAGCACAACAACAAAGATCACTGACCAAAAACACACAGATGCGTCAAAGACCCGAAAATCGGTACTACCACCGTTATAAGTGCGGTACTACCGCAGTGCATGGAGCGGTACTACCGATTGTCCTGGAGCAGCGCGAAGAAGAAATCCAAAATCGGCACAACTTTTGATTCACTCGGTCAAAGTCTATGAAACTTGAAACATAACTTCTCTAGGAGGTTGAGAACCTATTCCAATCAAAGATTGAGAAGATCCACGTCAAATTTTTAACATTTTTCCATTTGAACGAAGTTTGCTTCAAAACCGAGTCAAAAAGCAAAACATGATCTAAATCTTGCTCGTGTGTAACAAATGATCAAGATGGACTTAGATGCACTCCCACATGTCACATCAAGCTAAAACACCACAAAGATTCAAGAGAAAAGCGATGGATCATCAAAAACTCCAAATCATCAAAATAGAAGGCAAGAACAAAAGAGACTCATCTTTGGAAACTTGCTTGGATTGATTTGAGGTTGAGGATTGATGTTTACAGCCACTCTATCCTGGAGGACAACACTCAATACATGAGCACACGATCAATCAATCCCTAGAACCCTAACCTCTCTTTCCTTCTCTCTAAAGCCCTAAAACAAACTAGGGTTTCTCTCAATGAAGTGCTTGAGGGTTGCTGGACAACACCCTCTCTTATTTATAGTGGAGGCTAGCTTCTAGAAGACTATACCCATTGGGCACCCGTTAAGCCCACTAACAAACGGGTTTAACTCACGCACGTATTTTAAAGCGTCGTCTTCATATTCACTTGACCTAAACCGCTTCTCCTTGTGTCGTCTTGCGCCGCGGTTTAGCCCAAGGTCACCAAGGCGGTATTTAGGTGAAATACCCAAAATACCCCTTCTCGATCTTTCTCCGAAAACCAAGTCCAATCTTAGTGAAGCAATCGCCTGCTTCGCCATGTGTAGGTTGATCAACGGCTCTCATCATGTCGGCAAGTCTCTTCTGTGCGGCTCCCACCGAAACCTCCATGGCACTTGCACTGACCCCCGCGCCGCTTGATCCAACCTGTCGCACCGAACTGCCCGTTCGATCATCCTTATCCATTCTGCGCCATGCTTGAGTCTATTGACCTCACCCGGCATCCTCGATCGTTTTGAACCTCAACTCTCCCAGCTTAGTCCCGATCATCCTCTCCGTTGACCATCGTTGACCTCCAAGCAACCTGCACAGCAATAGACCAAGAAATCATTTTCTAGAACAAGTTTTTCACAACTTGACCCACGTTAACCAAAACATGCATCATGCAACATCTATGCAATGATAATCATGAACTTGACCTACCCCAAATCAAATTCTCCAAGAAAATCGACAATTAGCACATAAGTGGTAACACCGCCATATAAACCCCGGTACTATCGCCCTACGGTAATACCACGCAAAACACTACAGTCTTACCGCTCCTCGAAGAAACCTAAAATCTCCCTAAACATCTCTTCTGGAAATTCCATACCGCTCTCAAGCGGTCACACCGATATGCGGTAGTACCGCCAACCAAAGTGCGGTCATATCGCCCCAGGAGAAAATCCACACTCCAAAACATGCGTTCTGGTTTTTCCATACCGCCGTGAAACCAACGATACAACCGTGATGCGGTAGTACCGCCATACAATGCGCGGTCACACCGCTCCTCCGCAACGCTCAAAAAGCCTTAGAACCGAACGTCCTGCCACGTGGATGCTCCAGATTGATTTGGCCGTTCGGACCGCGTGTCTTAGCCGTCCGATCTGGGCACTGTTCGGACGGTCCGAACGTTCCACTCGATATGGACCGTCCGATCAAGATCTGATCGTCCAATACACTTTCGGACCAAGTGACTTGCGGTAGTACCGCTCTATACTTGTGGTATTACCGCTCGGTGGTAGTACCGCTCCTTTCACTCCGGTACTACCGATTTTCCTAACACTTGCTGAAAACTCCAGATTTCAACAAACCTTCAACACTATTGCCAATTGTCTCATCACCTAAGATCATGAGTATGTCCCCATGACATCCACAGCAATTCAGCAAAAGAACAGATTTCACACCATGTATTTCCATTGCATACACCATCCATTTGTTGTGCAATTCAATACAAGAACAAATACAATTGCAAAGAGAACAATATGAAGCTATCCATTTCACACCATGCATTTCCATTACATACACACAAATTTCAACATCTGCCATACATGTTGATCTTCAAAAACAGCAGTGCGACCCAAATAGCTAACAACAACACAGACACAATGAGCAAACCCTTCAGCAAAAATACAACTTCCTTTCCTACTTCTAACACTGCCATCAACATGTGAACAAGCACAGATAACTTCCCCTCCATGCCTTCTCCAACTAGTAATTCTTCCACCTTTGTTTCGTTCTTCATCACTACCACATTGTATTCATCAGAACGGATCATGCCCCGTTCACACAAATACTTGCCATATTGTTCCTCCCACAGCCAAAAGCTACAGCTATAACCATCTCGTTGACTCAAAGACAGTCATATGAACAAAATCAGAACCAACTCCAAATCCCAAATCGACACAGGAACTCACCTGGTGGTTCAGGCACTTGAATAAATCGCGGCCGGGATTCTCGTTCTAGATGTCAACCGGACCATGTTCCTGCTCACACAGCTTGGGCACACGATCAACAAGAGTGCAAGCTTTCCCCTACTGCGACTTCTCATTGAGGAGCTCGATGTCTCGGCCATGGAGCATCTTTCTCGTCGGAGCAAGAGGCTGTCGTCAAACTTTGTGGCCGGAGGAGAGTGGACGCCTTTGACGCCGGAGGAGAGTGACGCCTTTGTCGCCAGAGGAGAGTGGACGCGGAGTGGGGAATTAGGGATTTCGGATGAATCCGGTGGGGACATAAATGAGGATCAAGGATTTTGGTTCGGAATTTAGGCCTGCAAGATTTACGAGGATGAAAATGCAAGATTACCGAGCCACTGTTGGCGCGCAAATTCCTGCCATTAGCGTGCAAGCCACACTGGAGAGTCCACGTCATGCTCAACCATCCACATCAGCGGTCAAGGCCGGCCCAGACACATTTGGACCTCCGATGACCCACTTAAATAGGTTTAGGTACCGGATTAGACAATTTCATAGATTAGAGATCCAAGTGAACAACACTGACAAGTTTAGGGACCTACAGTGTACTTTTCTCTATAAGTTATAAAGTTAGAAAACCAATATATATATAAGGTAATTATCCCTACAAATGAAAGTTTTATACATAATTTGCATCCAACCAAAAGCCACGTATAATCTTATCACAAACCATAAATACAGATAATCTAATTATTCACAAAAGATCATTCAAATATCTTATACATATGTATACATATTTATCCACAAAAAATTCCACCAACTCAAGAGGTAACAGATAACATACTCATAACTACCACCAAATCCTCCTTTTATAGTAGTAAATATGAAGTATGAAAAAAAGGGAGAAGGGACATATAAGAAAGTAAAGAAACTACAGCTAGTATCCATTTCAAACGATGCCGATGGATTGTACACTTGCCTTGCTTCCAAGACCTGATAACAACATTCTTTTCTATACGCGTTATTATACACACACTCATGCTTGACATGGACGAAAACATGACAGACACCTAAGCTAAAGGTCAAAACAGTAGACCACTAGACCAGCCCTGCTTGCCCAGCTGGCAGAAGCGTGCTACTACGTACTAGATGTGGTGATCCTTGATGATCTTGACCTCGAGCCCGCCGCCGTTGCGCTCTTGCACGGTGTACCCGGCGTGCGTGCCGAGCAGCCGATCCCAGACCACGAAGAAGGGCTGCGAGAAGTTGCGCCGCCCGCCGCCGAGCTGGTGGTGTACGTCGTGGTAGGCCGTGTTGTTCCCGAACACGGCGTGGAGCGGGTTCCACGGCACCAGCAGCCCGCAGTGGTCGTCGATCCCCTTCACGGTGGCGAACACGAAGAACGCCGCGGCGGCTCGCGGAGGCATCCCCGAGGCGAGGAACGCGGCAGCGCCCGACAGCGTCTCCGTGAGCACGCCGTCCACGGGGTGGTTGTACTGCGCCGCGAACGCGTAGGGCGCCACGACGCGGTGGTGCCACGAGTGGAAGCGGCGGTACATGTACCGGCTCGAGTGCATGAGCCGGTGCATGAAGTACTGCCACGTGTCGAGCACGAACATGGCCACGGTGAACCGGGCCGCCAAGGCCAGGACCGACGCCGCCGCCGGCGGGCCCGCGCCGGCCTTGGCTTCGAGGCCACCGTCTTGCTCACTTGTCAGCTGCATAAGAACATCAGATCAATTAGTAGTTACGAGAGTGCATGCAGAGCAAATGCAAACTCGTAAACGAGCGGGACGCTCCGATGCAAGTGATGCATGCATGCGCAGCGAGTGTATGCCGCACTGTGCAGTGTGCACGCGTGTACAAGACTTTGCACAGGTGGCTGCCATTGTGGTCGGCTGTGGTTGAATTCATCACCTCCAGCATTAAGAGATGTGTGCCAGAGGGCGCGATACCTGTGTAGTGAAGGGTCGAGACAACTACACTCTTCAATGCTTGTCAGGCTAGCCATTCGGATGAGCAGGCGAACCTAACTTTTTACGGGAAGACACCGTTGTAAATGCTGATATGGGGGCACCAAAGCGGTTTGTGTTACAAATATCAAATCTTCAGTCGTGTGATCTCACGAAATGTGTCAGCCAGAAGAGTGTGTCTGTTTGTCTAGCTCGGGTAAAACCGCTGAATGAATTTACTCAAAGATCACTGCTGAACATAGTCTAGCTTATGGGTGTCAATCCGATACGAACCATATTCGATAGAATACAAATATGATTTAGGTTTTTTTTCATCTGATTAACAATTTTTTCTCTATTCGTATTCGTTTTCGCATAAAAAAATATGGATATAAATATGGTATATACTTTTGTCATCCGAAATGTTATTTTATCCACACTATTCGAATTTGATAAAACAATATACATATTCTATTGTAGTATGGCTAATTAATTAGATATGTATTTTTAGTTTAATATGAATTCATATTTTTAGGTGAAATAGATAAACAATGTGCTATGTATGAGAATAAATTATCATAAATATCTTATCATTACGTAAGTTACGAGGATATGCGAATCTGACAGAATTAAGTAGCATTCATTTTGTATTCATATTCGTTACAATATTCAATTCGCATTTGACAATATTCAAAATCATATTCGTTTAGAAAATACGAACACTCTACCATTCACACCCTATTCTAGCCAGCATGAGTTGTTTTGATGCTTGGTATGCATGTTATAGACTGCCTCAAAGATCGTGCAAGCCCTCACCATGTTTGACTTTGTTTTTTCCAATCCTACCTGCAACTGCAAGACAGAAATCATGCGTCACCCCGGAAGAATAGTAGCCAGGCAATTACTGCTTACCTACTACGAGGGTTTAATTGGTTTCGGAGGCACCTTCCTTTTTCTAAGATCTGACCAGATATCATCAATTCAGCCAACCTACCCCTTATATTGTCTTGTCATGCACTACTGATCACCACCACCAGACTTCCCCTTATTTTGATCATATTTTGAGCAATCTAAAACCATCTCTAATATTATGTTTTAGCCGGTTCAAATGAGGAGAGAAGACATTGAATCGATTTAATAAATTAGAGGGGTCGATTTCAATAAAAAAAATTGCATGGAACCGAACTCTAGTTAAGAATCGATTCAAAGCATTAAATAACTACATAGAAGAGAGTGCGGTTGAGAAATGATATTATTATTTTGTGGGTTTTTAATATAACGTGAGTCCCAATTATTAGTAGGAATCGGTTTAATACATTAGAGAAAATCAAGTTTAGTTCCTAAAATGTTTATATGGTATGACTTTAAATAGACGTCGATTCACCACACTAAAGATACTCTAAGATTCTACTTCTGGATATACCAGCTGAAGCTTGACATTATGAGATATCTGACCTCCTTTGTTCTCTGAAGGAAGGAAGAGATGTGCTTTGGGTAATGTTGAAAACATGCCCTAGTAGTATTGTGTAGATGTTTTATTGAAACAAAAACCATTTTCCGGCCACTTAGTAGTCTATTTTTTTCATATAAAAAATACCAAAGAATACTGAATAAGACATTACACAAAGAAAACATGTCCATGCAAGCCATTTTTTCTTCAGTGGCCAAACCATGCAAAAAAAAAAGCGCAAGGTGGTAGCTCTGGCTAGCTGTTTTCAGAAATATATATTGGCATGCACATACATGTTCAGACGAACCTTGAGCACAGCGACTGAGATGGCAGCTTGGATGGCCTGCTGCAACAGCACGCCCTTCAACACGTCCTTCTTGGAGGCCATGTTCTTGGTCTCCTCGTCCCTCCTCGAGTGCAGCCTGTACTTGTCCAGCGCCTTGGTGCTCCCCAGCGCCTCGTAGATCCCAGAGTAGAGCCAGTACACGGCCACCGGCGCCAGCGTCACCACGAGCTCCTCCGCGCCGATGAACCCCATGGCCACTTGCGATCTAGCAAGCACGTAGCGATCGATTGAGCAGGTAGATGGTATTCACCACTCACCAGGAGCAAGAGATTAGGAGGTGGAAAAAATAAACGATAGCTGCTTGCACCACTAGCCGGTCTGTGTAGCTTGCAGCGTTGTGCTAGTGCGATACTGACGTCTCGGCGCTCGCAAGGTATATATAGGCCAACACGTACTGGGCGCTTGCGCGACCATCGGGGGAGACGACTTCAGCGCGACATGAAGAGGGCAATAGGGAAACGACGTACGTAGGCGTCTTTTTCAGATGCACAAAATAAGCAGATTTTTTAAAGCTACTAATAGACTTGCAGAAGACGGATTCATGCGTGGTTAGCCTTTGTTGATTATTGGATTCGAATCTTTTGGTCATTTTTTGTCGCGTGTTAGACTCGGTCTATTTGCAACCGCTAAACTCGAGTGCCCAAAGAAATTGAGCTAAGTTTCCCTAAACTAGTCAGTAATTAGTTCATGCAGAATTTCCTTGAAAGTATAATTTAGTTACTGGATAGATTGAAGGAAAAAGTCCAACGGTATACCGTTGTCTGGGTTTCTAACGGGACAGCAATCCCGCGCCCGATCTAATAGCCATAGGCAGTTGCAACCATCTGATCAACCTTATCCACCTATCCATTGCCCTCAAGCAATCCCCGATTACCCCCCCCCCCTCTCTCTCTCTCCATTCACGGTGCCTCTATTCTCCTTCCTAGTCCTCCGGTGATGGTCGCGGTAGGTGGCAGGCGGCGGCACGCAGACGGTGGCGCAGTGGGCCGGCGATGGCTTGCAATGGTGCTAGCTGCGCGAGGCCGGTGGTGGGCTGGTGGGTTTGCAGCGGCGCTCGCAGCGCATGGCCGTCAGTGCAGCAAGCTGGCAGGAGCGGTGGTGTTCTCCCATGTTGTTGAATCGACGCGCGCCGCCGCGAACCCGGCCTGGCCAGTTTGGGTGAAGTTGTTGTTCCATGGTCCCGATCCGTTACTTATGTCGTTCCCTGGTCCAGCGTGGCGGAGGCCCGTGCAGCGGTTGTAACACCCGGTCCAACACTGAGTGCAAAATATCACTTAGATCATCATCTCTATCAATTTAAACTATAATTACTAATAACTTCATCAAACAATACATGGAATAAAACCCCACAACGGATCACCTTTCAACAATCATGACAGATTAACTTTCACAACTTGAAACCATGTGCACAAGAACACTCAGGACCACGCGCCTGAGAAACGCTAGGGGCACTCGCGCCCGAGAACGCTCGGGACGATTGGTTAGCATCAGTTAATATAATCAAACCATAATTAAATAACCAAGTCTCAATCATTAAGTTAATCACAACCAAGTTTACTAATCCATTCTAAATAGAAGTATCATATCTCTAGATTTAGTGAAACCAACTAAGTAAAGATGTATATGGGATTGATAGCATGTGATGCATATGTGCTACTCTATCACATGCATGTTGCCTTCATCGATCACCTAAAAGTAATAACAAAGCAAGATTGAGTAATATCATCATTATTCATGTGTTCAAGTAACATCATCATCTTTCCTTAATGCAATTAAGGTTATAGAAATCGGGATTAGGCGCCGCCTAGGCGCCGACCACGCTGTGTCGGGCCTCTACATGGCGATTTCCCCTCGGCGGCGCTCAGCGGGCTTCGTCCGAGGCGGTCCACGGCGGTCCGAGGCGGTCGTCGGCAGCGCGAGGCGGCTGTAGGCGAGGCGGGCGCCGAGGTGGAAGATAAGAAGATCAGCGCCCGACTCCTCGACCACTTCGTCCACTCGTGCGACGCGCTAGGGTTCGGTCTTCCTGTCGCCGAATCAAGCTCGCCCGGGTTCCGGCCATCTTGCATCGCCGGTTGGACCTCGCCGCCGACGAGTCGAGCTCGCCTCGCCACGGCGCCACCGAATCGAGCTCACCGCCTCCAAAATGCCGTCGTCCCCGCCATCGAATCGAGGTACGTATTCCTCTTCCGGTCTTCCCTCTGCTCCCGCGCTGCCGACCTCCCCTCTCTGGTCCCCCTCCCGCGCCGCCGCCCTCCCCTCCTCCGATGCCCCCTTCTCTGCTCAGTTCTCCGGTAACCCATCCATCCTCCTCCTCCTCCTCTTGTTCTTGCTACCTTGCTACCCCAATCGACCCTTTGGATGAGTGGTGGCGAGGTTCTTTGCTCTTGGACTTGGCACCTATGGAGCGCACATGTTCAGCCACAAGAACCCTGCTTACAAGGAGGTACCTACTTGGCTACTTGGTGTTCATCCCCACCCACTTCTTTGTTCTAATTCCAACTTGTTTCTTCCAATTGTTTATCTATCTGCTTCTTGCAATTGGGGGCAAAATTAACAGGTTTGGCACACTGCGTCCCTCTACCATCTCGTCCACACCGCGGCGTTGCTCGGGGCTCCCATGGTCAAGTGCCCCAACATTGTTAGTGTACTTGCCATCCACATTGCTATTTTTATTTGCTTCCCAATTTCCACGGACCGTTCAGTTCTTGTCATCTTTGCAGTTCATAGGGCTTCTTACCGCTGGAATTGTGCTATTCTCTGGAATGTAAGTATATTTTTTGTTTTCCTCCTTAACTGCAACCTAAATAGTCAGGGAAAGCAAAGAAAATAAGAAAGGTCTTCTTGAATTTTCTTGCATTGCATATTTGCATTGTATCTGAAATTCTAACACCCGAGGATGGCTTCAGCTATGCCAATTATGAGGTCATGGGCTTCAACCCTGCCTCCATTGCCTCTGATGACTGGTTGAGAGGTCTTGAGTTGCTTTGGCCCGTCGAGTTCTCTGTCATTGTGACTATATCTCGGTGGTAGCGGCCATCTTTGGGGCGTGGGGAAGGAATCGGATGTTGGGGCCTATCGTGCAACAACATGGTTGAGCAGACACGGCTTCGAGGGCTTGCTCATTTACCGAGCTTCATCACTCTGCGCGAAGTCACCTTTGGGTCGCCATGATCATCTGCATTGCTTGGTTGGTGACTATGTGGAGGATGGCTCGAAGGAAGGTAAAATTGAGACACTTTTTCCGGAAGAGGATCTTTGTGGAGGAGAACGTTGAGAAAGAGGGTAAGAAGATGAGGTGCTTCGATGATGGTGTGCTTATTGAAGATAGAAGAGAAGAAATTGGAGGCTCTATTCTGCTTTAGAGCCCTTTCTTTTGTTTTACCTTGTGAAGCGACCGGCCAGATTATTATTGTGTTACTGACTCATGCGTATTTTGAATAAAATCGCTCTAGGTGGCCACTATATACGCCATAGTGGCGCATGGATATTACGATTAAAATGTTCTAGGTGGTGAGCTTTATGCGCCATAATGAGCAATTTTATGTATAGTTGATAGCAAGAACGTATGATTTATGAGGGTAGCTCTTCACCTTTCTCAGTTGTGTATAGTTGTTGTTGTCGACTATGTAACATTCTTACATAATTGCATTTCATGCTGTCATTTCTAGCTAAAGTCATGAATAATTGCATTTCATGCTGTTTCCATCTGCATCTTGTATAGTTGTATTTCATGCTGTTATTTCTAGATGAAGACAATGGTTGGGTTCCATTTCTTTATCTGAAATTCTGAATGACCGGGTATGGAAATTTGTGAAGTCCCTGACAGATGGACCTCCTAAACATGCAAGTTGGTCCTGATCCATTTATCTGTTGTAAAATATGCAGTTTTAGCAAAATTCACATGTGTGGCTGCATATATTTCATACTTTCATTCATTCATTCATTCATCAATCATTCATACATTCTTTCTCACACAACACGGTAGCATAATAACTCATCATTGATTAAATATGCAGGTTTACATCACATGTTTACATCAAGCTCTTGGAGCCTTGGAGGGAGATATTAGATAATATACATGACTATATCAAATTTCACATGCTTTGCTTCTTCAGGTAATTTTCATTCCATCTTGCTCAATTTGATGTTTGATGCTTGATGCTTGCTCAATTCATCAATTTATTCCTGTTGTGGGCTTATCTGCACCGTAGCCAAGCCGACCGCCTGGGCACCGCCTAGTCACCGCCTAGGCGCCGCCTAGTCCGCCTAGGCGCTAGGCCCCGGGCCACCGCCCGCCTAGCGCCTAGCGCTTTCTTGAACCTTGAATGCAATGCATCTCTACTTTACATGCTTATGTGATCATCTCATAGCTCGTACCCGCGATAGTGTTCACTCTTTCATCAGCTCGTCCTACGAGGAAACATGGATCTCTCCACTCCCATAGAGTTCTACCACCATGGTAGATATCATATGGCCACCCAAAGTGGTCTCCATATCATTCATGACATGATCGTGCACATGATGCAAGAATACAATTAATTTTGTTCCATTATCCATTAACATGATCCATTATCATCATATTGCCATCATTACCATATCATCATCATTATCATATCATCATCATTGTTATATTATCATCATTATCATAAGCATAGATAAAAACATAAATATATTATGACAATTTAATTGTAAAGACTAATAAACCGATATCTACCACTCTACCATACACTTGCCTTTTAGTCATAGAAACTAGAACGATGCAAAGGCAGCACCGAACTCGAAGCAACACTCCCTGGACAAAACCAATAATCCACCTAAGAAACATGCAACAACAATACATGAACATAAAACAACTCAACATCACTCCTACGCGCAAACCCGACACAATTAACTCGTCTTCACCGGACAACCCACCAATTGTCTTGGTGATCAAACATCCATAACTTTTACTCCTTGAATCTAAACATAACAAGCTCTATATTTTCTGGAATCTACACAACATTTTCTACACTTTCCTAGTTATGCAAATTCTTTAATTACATTATCTAAATACCCGTTTTTAACCCTGAAGGTCAATCTGTAACATTACAAAATAATAAAATTAATACTTTTATATCTATTTTTCTATAACATAAAAATAGAAAACCCTTCCACTTCTGGAAACTATGGAGAATTATCTAACTAAACCTAGCTATGACCATAATTTAATTCGACCATCTACAGTAAAAAAAAATCTACACGACTGGTGTTAACGGCGTTACAATTTTGGACAACAGAGCTCCAGAAGTCATAACGTTTACACCGTTTAATCAAATCTAGTGATCTTGCACTTTATGGAAAGCTTAGATGATAACCTAAAACTTTACTAACATGGAAAAGTTATAAAACAGAACGTAGATACCCCAAAACTCCCTAGCAAGGCTCAATAACACAATTAACAGAAACAGAACATCAGCAAACTACCAATTCCCGCTAATGGTCTACCCTACTCTTTGAACAAACGTCAATCTAGTAACATGGCAAGGATTTCCATATTGTTACCCCTCGAAATCAGATGACGAACGAGTTTGGATCACGAAACCCTAACTTCTTCATCTTCTTCTCCCTCTCCTTCCCCTTCCCTTGCTTCCTTCTCCTTCCTGGACTTCTCCTTCCTTGCATCTCCTCTTCCTTGCCTCTTCTCTGCGGTAATGACAAAGACCATAGCCAGAGCTCTGATGGGGCCAGTGAGGATGGCGATGGCCGATGGCAAGGTGCAGCAGCTAGCATGGCAGCAACAGAGCCAGGCATTGCAGTAGGCGCTAGGCAAGGTGTCGGTAGGGGTGGCTAGCTACAGGGCTGGAGGAGACGAGGAGCTAGCGGCTGGAGGTAGGGGCTAGGGTACGGCCGGCAGTAGGGTAGGCAGTAGTGGCAAGCTCGACTAGGGCTTGGGGTTTGGCCCCCCTCACCTTTCTTTTATGTGGCAGTCCGGCCATCCCCTTGCCGAGTCCAAGGTGGACTCGGGTTGGGCCCAGTGCCGATAGCCCACTTCCTCCTCAAACCCCCATTTTCTCTTAATTTCCTTTCTATTTCACTTTTAGCCTTTTAATTAAACGAGATATTACAGCGGTGTCGTTTCTCCAAAGTCGAGGATTGGCATACCGATGTGAGTAAGCGAGTGTCACAAGCTACGAGCATGTGGATGAGTGGAGGCTGACGTGTGAGTGTGACACTAGACCTAATCAGCATGGGCAAGGCCAAGGAAGTCTAGATCTGGGCGAGGATGCGCAGATTGGGCAAACCAACAGCACCACCAAGCACTAGCTCAGATTTGCCGCCTCAAGCATAGATCCGGGCAAGGTCAACGACAAGGAGGAGCAAGGTGGTGTAGGATTCTACACCGAGTAGGGTGTCGGAGTCGTCGTAACTACGAAGGTCGGGCACCACGGCGCGAAAGCCTCAGGTGGCAAGGGCAGCCATTTGGTGGTGCCACGAGCTGGTGCAGAGGCGGCGCACAGCAGCAAGCCTGTCATCTCATCCTTGTCTTTTGGTCAGTGAGCTCTGGGAAGAATGAACATGCTGAAACCTGAAGAGTGGTTTTGAAACCTCTTTGAAACATGATGTTTGATTTGAATCTTGCTTGGAACTACTTTGAAATTTGAAGTTATTTAAAATTGTTTAAAACTCTTCGAAATTCACTTGAAACTCCTCGAAAGTCTGAAACTCTTCGAAATTTTTACTAAAACTTGTTCAAAACTTGCCTGAAGCTATGTTGAATTTGTTGAATCTTTTTGTGAAACTTGCATTTTGGAAACTAAAACCACATGAAACTTATGTTTTTGAAATTGAAAATCACATGAAACTTGTGTTAATTGGAGCTTGAAACCACTTGAAACTCACACTAATCTTGAACTTTGAAAGTTAAAACTTTGATGAAACTTGTATTTTTGGACCTTGAAACCACTCGAAAACTCTATGAAACTCCTCTAAATTTTTACAAATTTTTTTCCAAAACTTGTATTTTTGGAAATTGAAAATCCTTGAAACTCTCCGAAATTTTTACAAAAACTTGCCTAAAACTTGGTTGAATTTGTTGAAACTTTTTGTGAAACTGAAACCAGACTAAACTCACACAGAACTTGCGTTTTTGAAACAAAAACTACATGAAACTTCCGTTTTGGAACCTAAAACTACTTGAAACTCACACGAATCTTGAACTTTGAAAGTTGAAAGTTTGATGAAACTTGTATTTTGGAACTTGAAACCACTCGAAACTCACATGAAACATGAACACTAATGTTAAACTCGGATGAAACTTCCTGAAACCTACGAAGTTGAAACTTGAAACACCTATACCGTTGGAATCGATTCCAACGATATAGCATCAGGTAGTAGCTTCTTAGATAGAATCCGATTTATAATTAATAATTAATTGATCTTCTAGCCAACACATGCTGACAAGGTCCACATAAGATCTCTTTAAAAAAATTCCACAGAAGATCGACGAGTAATGAATCAGTATCACGTGTTTGTCCTCTCAGGGCATCTCCAATGTATGGAGCCTAATGAAGTCCTAAGGTGGGGTCCACGTATGCTAATTTGGTTTGTTGCAAAATGCTACAATGTATAGGACCCATGTGAACTCTAAGGTGGGACCCACAAGAGAGAAAACACCTCCACTCCCCGCTTCCCCCATTCCTTGCCCGCCTCACATCGGATCCTATCGCCGTGTTGCCCTCTCCGGTGTACCCACCCACCGACTTCTCCATCCTCGCCACCCCCGGGCTTCCCCATCCTTGTCGCCCCCACCCCAAACTTCCCCATCGTCGTCGGCCACCACCTCTCTCTCTCTCTCTCCCCCGAAGGCGCGGAAGTAGGTGGAGGAGGTACTCTTCGGTTGTGGCGCCCTTTTCCAGCAGGATTCGGTGGCGGCACCCCTCCCCAGGCTAGATTCGGTGGTGCGGTCCTTCCCCGACGGTTCCGTTTAGCGGGAGCGTGAGCTGGACTTGGCTTGGTTTGATAACGAGGTCGTCTCCGTCCTTGCGGTGACCACTGGAAGCGGTGCAAATCCCAATGCCCGGATCTCAAGGCAACACACCTCCTCGGCCTCCTGATGATCGGATATAGCGACACATCTTCCTTGAGCTCCCGGTGTATTATGTACCTCCCAGGACAACGGTACATAAACACCCTCACAAAAACAAGACATCAATTCCATACACAAGATATTACAATACCGAGTCTTCATAATTTACAACACAAAAGACATTCAAAGTTCATATTACAAAAATAGGGCCGACCGGCCAAATGATAAGATAAAGAACTAAAGCCGTAGTGGAAATGTAAGACATAAGATGGCAAAAAATAAAAGCCAACCAGTTGCCCTTACCCACAAGGCAACCGACCAGAAACCCGCCGAACTAGTCGTCGAAGTCGAAGTCAGTCTCACAATAGTTGATCCCTTGGGGATCAACCTCCTCTGTAGCAAGTAGATAATGCAATTGAGTACAAAATTTTACTCGCAAGACTTACAAATAACAAACCTATACATAGCTACATACAAGCTTACTAAATGGAGAAGGCTATAGGGTTCATTTTCAGCACAAAGCAATATTTCATTTGCAATAAAGTAATAGATTGTAAGGCACTTTAGCAAATCTGTTTTTAATTGTTCAAATAATAGTGAGACAACATTTATAACATAATTAACATCCTAAAGGTGACTTCCCAACGACCACCATAACATAGCACAAATTACCCATTCGTACCACCCGATTTTAAGTTTTATCCAAATGTTATAGTTTAACTCTTGAAAGACCTCCCCATGTGTGTCCATAACCAAGGACTTGGCTATTCGAATGGATTAAACCCTGCAGGGGTGTACAACTTTACCTACATACCAGACTGCTCCTTTGCCAAGCTATAGTGCACACTTCCGTAGGTATGCCGGCAGAACTAAGTCCTACGAGACGCTTTACAATGGTGTGTATTAACTAAATATATATGGGGGTTAACCCTCCGTGAACCGCCTGTCCTGGGCTCCCACGGAGGACCCATATGTTGTGTTAGAGTCATCGGCAAAGTCTCGACAACTACCGATGTTTCTCAAGCGAGGGAACCTTTCCGGAACCCATCCCACATATTCCTAACAACAACAGAACAACAGAACATTTTTCTCCTAACATCTACCACCTGCGACTTATTAATTAACACACCCCAAAGTACTAAGTCAAGAGGGGACCCATATAACCCCCATATGTTGTGTCACAACTAGGACCCTTATGGCGTTTGACTCATATGTCGTAGCCATAGAGTAATAGAGATCCTTGAAAAAGGATATCGAAGAGAATTTGGTCTTCTCCGACCAATTAGACAACAATAGTATGCAAACCAGATGATGAGATAGACACATAAACAATATCATTCGTCACAAAGTAAAGGAAATGCATCTTTATTAAAAAAAATTGAAAATAAAATGAAAATAAATTTACACAAATAACGTACGTAATTGGTCAATATTCTAAGAGTTCGACAAAATATGCCCGTCTGACATAGCTAGTCGTACCGAACTAGGTCTGGTGACTTCGACAACAGTGAATGGACCTTCCCATTTGGGAGAAAGTTTATTGCGATTAGCTTGGTTCTGAATTCGTCGTAGAACCAGATCACCTACAATTAGGCTATGAGGTTGCACCTTACGACTGTGGTACCTTCGCATAGCTTATTGGTAAACCGCCAATCGTATGAGGGCTTGGTTTCGTCATTCTTCAAGGAAATTAATTTCGTTGAGTCTTCGTTGTATCTGATCGTTCTCATTGAAACAATCAGTGCGAGTAGAGCCTATCTTCGGTTCTGGAGAAAGCATGGCTTCAGCGCCGTAAACCAGAAAAATAGCGTTTCACTGGTCGCACGACTGGTCATGGTTCTAACGACCCATAATACAGAAGGAAGTTCTTGAACCCAAGCTTCTGACCGTTTGATTAACTGGTCGAACACTTGGCGTTTCACTCCTAGTATTATGATACCATTGGTTCGCTCAACTGATCCATTGCTCTGCGGATGAGCGACAGAAACGAAATGTATCTAGATACCTAGATCTTTGCAGAATTCCTGAAAATGTCCGCTAGAGAATTGGGTACCGTTGCCTGTGATTATACAACTGGGTATGCCAAATCGTGTGATCACGTTTTTTGTGAGGAACCTCTTAGCGGCTTCAGTCGTTGTTTTAACAACTGGCTCGACTTCTATTCATTTTGTAAATGTGTCAATCATGAAAAAAAGGAATCGAAACCCCCAGGTGCTCTTGGGAAAGGTCCCTGAATGTCTAGTCCCCAAGTTGCAAAAGGCCAAGAAAGAGGTATGGTTTGCAAAGCTTGTGTCGGCTGATGTACTTATCGACTATGAAATTGACATTGTACATACTTCGTCACGAGCTCTTTTGCGTCATGAAGGGCAGTTGGCCAGTGGTATCCTTGCCTGAAGGCTTTACTAACCAATGTTCTGTAGGAACGATGTGCTCCACAGACTCCTCCATGAATGTCAGATAGAAACTTAATGCCATCTGTTTGAGATATGCATCTCATCAACACTCCATGAGATCCTCATTTATACAAGGTGCTTTCGACAGAGTGTATGATTTGGCTTTTCGAGCTATACGATCAGCCTCTACATCATCTTTAGGAATAATGTCATGCTGAAGATAATTGTAGATCGACGTCATCCAATCTCTATCGTGATCGTGTTGTACGACCTGTGGAGCATCCATGTTCTTAGGATCGATTTGTACGACCTCTAGTAGAACATCTATGTCCTCGAAAAGCTCGACTACTGAGGGTGAATCGAGTTGCTCGAGAAAAACTCCGGGCGGGACAGGTGACCTGGTGGAGGCCATCCTTGCCAACTGGTCGACCAGAAAGTTTACATTTCTAGGAATGTATTGGATCTAGAAACTGAAGAAGTGCTTTTCGAGTTTCCGTACTTCCGCCAGATAAGATGACATCTTGGTACTTGAGCATTGATACTCTTTCCCAACTTGATTCACTACTAGTTGAGAATCGCCTTTCACTAGTAATATGCAAATCCCGAGCGCACGAGCTGCTTGAAGTCCTGCCAGCAAACCCTCATATTCTGCCACAATGTTTGTAGCAGGAAAGTTTAGCTGGATGGCGTACTTGATGTGTTCGTCAGTAGGGGATTATCAAGACAACTCTAGCCCCTGAGCATTTGATCATCAAGGAATCGTCAAAGTACATTATCCACTCGTCGTGGTGTTCGTTCTCAGGCCCTTGGGTGTGTTCAGGGTTTGTCCATTCGGCAATGAATTCTGCTATTGCCTGGGACTTGATTGTTGTTCGTGAGATTAAATAGAGGTCGAACACCCCAAGCTTGACCGCCTATTTTGCTATTCATCCCGATGATTCCCTGTTTCCAAGGACTTGACCCAAGAGATATCCGGTTGGTACGACCACTTTGTGGGCCTGAAAGTAATGCTTTAGTTTCCTTGAAGCCATAAGGAGACCATAGAGCAGCTTTTGTACCTGTGGATATCGTTCTTTTGGTCCACGTAAGACTTCGCTTATGTAATACACTGGTCGTTGGATGTTCTCACGCTCAAAGAACAGTACACCACTGACTGTTTGCGACGTTGCAGCCACGTAAATCAGTAATGTTTCTCCCGATCTCAGAGTGACTAAGATCGGAACACCCGTAAGGTACTTTTTAGGTTCTTCAAAGGCATCATCTGCCTCTTTAGTCCACTCGAAACTTTCATGTTTGCAAAGGAGTTTGAAGAAAGGTAATACATTTTCTCCTAACCATACTATAAAACGACTTAACGCTGCCATATAGCCGGTTAGTTTTTAGACTTCCTTCTTTGTGGTCGGAGGGCGCATCTGGTCGATGGCCGAAATTTTTGCTGAGTTTGCTTCAATCTCTCTAGCCAAAACTAGGAACCCAAGAAGCTTTCCAGAAGAAACTCTGAACACACACTTCTCTGGATTTAACTTAAGGTTATGCATTCTTAAGTTATTGAAAGTCTCGTGTAGGTTGAAAATATGGTCGCCAGTGTAGATGTTTTTTACGACCAAGTCATCAACGTAGGCTTCTAAATTTCGACCTATCTAAGGATTAAAGGTTTTCTGCATCAACCTTTAAAAAGTCGCACGAGCATTTTTGAGACCAAACGATATCTTAACATAGTAGTAAGTGCTATATGGAGTGATGAAGAAAGTTTTCTCTTCATCGTCTTTACTCATATTAATCTAGTGGTACTCTGAGTATGCATCTAGAAAACTTAACAAATCACACCCAGAAGTAGAGTCTACAAGTCGATCAATGCGTGGAAGGGGAAGTCATCCTTCGGACAAGCTTTATCAAGATCTGCGAAGTCAATACACATTTGCCATTTTTCATTGCTTTTTCTAACCATTACAGGGTTGGCGAGCCACTATGAGTGGTCGACTTCACGAATAAACCCAGCCTTGAGGAGATTGTCGATCTCCGACTGGATTGCCTCTTTCCGATCAGGAGCAAAACGTTTTACCTTCTGCTTGACTGGTTTTTTGTCAGGCTGGAGAGGTAGGCTATGCTCGATCACCCCCTAGGGACTCCGGGCATGTCGGACGCCTGCCAGGTGAATACGTTCTGATTTGCTCGGAAGAAGGAGACGAGTGACTCTTCCTCTTTGAGGTCGAGTCCTGCCCGATCAATACCTTTTGGGCAGACACATTAGTGTTTTTTGACCCAGACGGAATGTTGGCACTTTCCAGAGGAGCGTCTTTGCCGAGTGGTACCTCCTTGGTCTGGTCAGAAGGCTTTGACGCCATCTTTGGCCTCGAGTGCTTGACTTGCATGGTAGGCGGATTAGTTTCCCTGGTTGGAAGCTCATCGACCAGTTCTAAGGACTTCCAATCACATGCATAAGTTATTTTTCGATCTCCTCAAACTGTGATGACACCTTCGGTCCTAACATCTTTAGACTCTGATAACCGTAGTGCGTGGCTATCAGGAATTTTGCTAAAGCCAGACGATCGACGATTCTATTGTATGTGGTTTCAAAATCCACTACATCAAATGGAATTTTCTTTGTTCGAAAGTTGTCGAGTCTTTCGAACGTAACCGGTAGGGACAGCTGTCCTATCGGTTTAGCGGTAGAACCAGGAATTATGTCGTGGAAGACATATTTCACTGGTTTTACCTTTGACCTGGGATTTGCATCTCTTCCAATGCCCCCACAAATAAAATATTTAAAGAACTACCTTCATCTATTAAGACTTGATTAATTTTACAATTGTTAATAGTAGGTTCAACCATGATAGGAAACCTACCTGGTCGAGTCGACGGGATGTGGCAGTCTTCTTTGCTGAAGGAGATTACTGTTTCCGGCCACCTAGATGGCTTGATGGTGATCGGAGACTCGATAAGGTTGATCTCTTGCTCCACGGCCTTCAGATGACGTCTCAAATCGTACGAGCAGGATCATCCGAAGATCATATCCACCATATACTGCGGCTCCTGGTAGTCCATCTCTTTGTCGCCATCTTTGTCTTTCTTGGAGCTTGGTTCTCCGAGTTCTATTATGGAGGGGAAGGGTCATTTACCTGATTAGTAATCCTCCACTTTACTTTGCCAGGCCTGGTAGGTGCGCAGATCATGCCCTACTGCCTTGTGAAGTGGACACCACTTCTTAGTTTTCTTGAAGTCACTGGTTGGAGCCTTAGCTTTGTTCCGACCAATAAAATCTTTCTTGCCTTTGGTAAATTTTTCTAGAATCGCGAGGACTTTCTTGTTTTTGGGCTTGCGATTCTTCTTGTTCTTAAGAGACTTCTTGCTTTTTCTTCTCTTACTTCTCCAAACCTGACTAGGGATCTTTATCTTTCCGATCGATAGCTTCATACCATTCGACCGTTTCACTAGCGGCCGCGTACTTGTCTACCATGTCAAAAAGTTCGACGGTTGTTCGTGGATGATTTATTACAATATCCTCTGTAAACCAGTGATTCTTCAATCCTGCTTTAAAAGCCTGGATGACAGAAGATTCTGCGATATCTGGGATGAAATTTCGAATCTGATTGAATGTCTTGATATATTATCGAAGAGTTTCATTGGTTTTCTGCTTCATCCAATGAAAATCATCCTCCTTTCCGGGGCGGTCGTACGTTCCTTGAAAGTTGGCGATCAGAGTATCGCAGAGCTGCTCCCAAGTATAGATAGATCCGACCGGTAGGTTAAGCAACCACGACCGGGCATACCCTTCAAGGACCGTGGGCAAATAATTTACCATCATGTTATCGTTACCACTAGCGGCCTTGATTGCGGTAGAATAAATTTGAAGAAATTCTAATGGGTTCTGAGTCCCATTGAACTTCTCTATGTTGACTGATCGGAATCTGTCTGGCCAACGAATAGCTTGGAGACCTGCCGAAAACGCTCGACAGCCCGTAATGGAGTCATGGTGCCTTCTTTGAAAAGAGGCCGGATTATATTCAGTCGGGGATTGGTTCCTCAGATTTTCATATCTAGGATCCAATGTCCCAACCCGGTCGTGGATGTTATGATAACGTCTTTGACCACCTGCTTGGTTCATATGATGCCTAAGATTGTCTAAATCAAGTGGTCGTTTCTCTTGACGAGGAGGAGGAGTGACTGCTGTGAAGAGTCGTCTTCCCTCGTGATTCCCTGGTCGGAACCTACGAGGGGGTCTTGGTGTTGATTGATCCTCTGCTCGACCATGTTGTCCCTTGCTGAGAGAAGAACGCTGGGACGAGGTCATTGTATGACTTTGCGAATTCCTCTACTCCCGGTACATTTCTGTACGCTGCATGGCTTGTTGGAGAATCTCCGACACTTGACCTGCGAGCTGAACATAACCTAGAGTTCCTGCTAAAACAGGGTCTGGATTATTCATGATATTCCGGACTCGTTGCATGTTTTGTATCATTATCGAAGGTCGTGGAGGATTTCCGCTTGCAGTGAGCGTCCGATGAGTTGAGTTTTCCCTCGATCTTCCAGTTGGCCATATCTAATTCCTTACTCGCGATGGGGTAGGAACAAGTGAATTAACTGATGCACGTCTATCAGCTCGGTTGCCTCCGGTAGTTGGTACTTGAGCGCCCGCACCATCTCCACCAGTAAGTGGTGGCGAGTTAACCTGTGGAGGATCGTGCATGGCATCCAGATTAGTATATCTGATCGTGTTAACTTCGTGGCTCCAACAGTGATCTTCCAATGAACTCCCGTTGTAGCTAAGGGAGAACCTTCCAATGCTTCTACAAGGAGCCTCCACGATGGGGAGCGATCGGAGATTACCGCCTCCGGTGGGCTTTATGGTGGACTCAGTCTGATTCAATGGACTGCCGATCGTATGCTGAGTTTCACCATGCCCACTTAGCCTACGATCGGTGATAACTTCATCGATACCCTTACTAGATGTCGCTTGGCCCCTGGAATACGTAGGAGCTGTTGGCGAATACTGGTCGTCCATGACAATATCGAGAGTACATGGATTCTCTGATTACAGCGTTGGGTTTCCATTGCTGCTTTTGCTGGTCGGATCGACTGGGCTTGCAGAGACGTTCAGACGTTCCGAACTGGTTGGAACGAGCGGTTCCTCTGAGAGCGCCATTGTTGGTGGTGATCTATCCTCATCCATCCGATCGATTTCGTCAATCTCTGCGACTGGTGAGCCGGTGGAGGACGAGGAGGATGATGACATCCCGTTTTCTTCCATGGCGCGGATGCATGCGCCCATGTCGAGGTTAAAGTAGTCCGTCAGGTCGAACCGGTTTTCCTCATCCCAAGTCCCTGCTATGTTCGCATGAGCGATGATGGAGCAAAGGGAGTGGATGAGGAATGCTTGAGTGAAGTAATCTTCAAGAACTTAACGCCTTCTTCCCAACGGACGTCGCTAGCTGTCGACAATCGAGTCATCGATCTTACAAAATAAATAGAGAAAAATGACAAAGAGTTCTTAGGAGAGAATGAGATGGCTCTTTATTGCTATGAACTGGCTATTACAGGGGGTGCCCTCGACAAGGCAGTGGACTAATCCTAATTACACTGAGCATAATGCTTGCTGTACTGTAGAATCAGACTTGAAACATGAATCTAATACCAATTACCGTGTTTCAATCTGATGCAATTCGATCCGCGCTCCATCTTTAAATAACCGTCAAAGAGGTGGCAGTTGCTCTTTGAAAAGACGCCTATTGGAAATGTCGCGACTGGTCGGAGTGAGGCAACGGTTGATAAAGTACCAACCGTTCGGCGGTTGTGTGTCTGTGAGACCCTCAACCGTATGGTGGTTGTTGTCAGTATCTTAGGACTATGAAACGTCGAGTGGTATGGAGCAAATATGACATATGTTCCATTTATCACACGGTAAGGAATATATTTGGAGCTAGATCCAAATACCAGTTCATTACTTCTACGAGCAGTTATTTGGTTAGAAACTGGGTACAGGACCTTATCCGATCAGAATACTTATTATGTAACCTCTGAAATCTTTACGACCACAGGAGTCGTTAGCCTTAGGAGTTACGACCACAAAGACATATAGTCTTTTATTATATATTAAAATAATACATAGATATTTTAATCATCGTCACAGATCCTTGCTTGGGATGTTACATAGTCACTACTTTGGAACACTTTGCGTGTCAATATATTAGAAGAATAAAATACGCGAAACAGTTTAGAGGTACAACGACAACAAGCTCGAAGGCTCACTGTCCATGCACGAAAATACGCAGTCACTACTCAACACCAAGCTCATTAGGATCATTAATTTGCAAAGATAGACCTGCCGTTCTTAGATCGAGTTACCGGCTCCTGAAGGCTCTGTGCCAAGGCATGACCAAACGAAACTACTTAGAACTTCTTCGATTCATGGATTGCAATTGAGTAGTTGTGAGTTGCGGCAGACTGAAGATCTAGTGAAGAGCAGAACTGGTCAATGTAGCTAGGCTCGTGAAACAGACTGGTTAGGAAGCTGGCAGGTGATTAATTTTCCACGAGGAGTAAATGACATGTACGAGAAGCTAGCTTCAAAAGTCTGACTCGGCAAAAGGGCCTTTGCTCTTGCTAGTAGTCGCTAGTATAGTAATGTCGAGACTGAGACATGCTTCTTTCGACAACAAATTCGTTGCTAGTATGCCACCAACGCAATGTCGAGTGGTTCTACATATCTTCACAGTACGTACAAGTGTGTAGCTTAGGAGATCGTCACACTGACCAGTGACCAAGCCTCTTCGCGGCGCTCTACAGTCCAGAGGATTCTCACTTCGCAGCACGTAGGAATGATTTGCTACCACTTGGTTTTCCAACAAAAGCGACCTGATTGAAATTTGCAGCCTGTTCTGTTGGATTTAATCTTGTTTAGTATTTTTTTGAGTTTCCGTTTTTGAGTCTTAGTCCGTATGTGTGCACCAGACAAAGTCGTTTCCGTGTCCTAATCAGTTTTGTGTGGGTATAAAATAGGGCCAAGTGCCATGTAAAATCGTCGAGCTGTGAGGAGTTGAAAAACAAGAAATAAAATACAAAAAGAGGAGCGTGCTCCCGATACAATCGTTTGGTGTTTTCGCATCTGTTTTTCTCAAGCGAAAGGTACAGCACGGGTGCTGCTGTTTTCTCCAGAAGGGGTGTATACATGTAAAGGAAGCAAGGATCAGCAGGCGCTACTTTGAGGGAAGAAGACATCACGTGAGGGCAGAAGGTCAGAAGCACTGCATGTTGTTTTGGTCTACACATCGATGCAATAGCAACCAGCGGGTCCCACGATGGTGTTGAGTCACGTTGAAAGAAGAGACTAATACGTTTTCTGGTGTAAGGACCAGCAAGGGAGTGATTTCTCTAGAACATGCGCAGAAACAGTGCAAGGAGGCTAGGAAAATTCTAACATGTTCACACCGGTGATCACTGTAAACTAAAGCCGATCGACGCTTGTCTGTTCAAATTGAGCTCCGGATCAGGTCGACGCTAAGTAAAATGAGTGATCGTTACCTTTGTACTACTACTACTCCAGTCACCGATGAAAACGATCCGGGAAACGACCGAGCTTTACTGGCAAATTGCTAGCTAGGTTGCCGGTTTTCCCAGCTGTTTGGTTGGTCAGGACTGTACAGACGCCGAGAGCGACCAGCTCATTTGTCAATAAAAACGTTATGCGGAGAACTGTTTGCTGGTACAAGCAATGTTTGTAACACCGTCTAAAATAGTAAAATCAACTAACAAAAAGTTGGGGGATTATTCTGTACTGTTTCTTTAAGGAAGAACATTCTGGATGTACGTACTCCCCCAAGAAGCTTGCTTCGGGTCAACTAAAACTTGCTGTGCACGGGCGGTTGTTTCGCCACTCACAAATCGAGCATTCTCACGAACTGGCCAAGCCGGCCTTGTAGTTTTGTGCCTCGCTAATCAGTAATCACATGATCAGGTGGGAATTAAAACGCGAACGTTGTTCATCTGGTCCAATTGTCCAAGTCCAACGCGGCGACGCCGTCCCAATAATGTAAGCTGCATCTAACCAACTAATGCAGTAATGACAACCCCTGGTAGAGCTAGCTGGCTAGCGCGTGCAACGCATGTCCAGGAGTGTCACTCCAAGGGTACAATGGATTTCGTTTGACTCCTATTCTGGTAGCTGATCGTACGCTCACGTGTCATTGTCCTTGACATTATCGAACCGTTAGCGAGAATCTCCACCTTGTCGCATTGATAATCACGTACAAGTTACAACACTCCAACTCCCAACTGTTTTTGTTAATCTCTCCGTCCCTGTTTGTCTATTCGTTGATTTGACTCTTTCGGCTGTGCTTGACTGGCGGCGCATGGGCCGCTGCAGCAGGAGGCCGGCCGGCCACCCGACGCGGGCAGACGGAAGCGCGCGGCCGGCCGATCGAGCGTAGTGCGTACGCAAATGACGGTGAGCAAATGCGTCGTACGTGGCCAACGCCCAACGCTAACCGATAGTGATTTGGATTTTAGAGTTTGAAAAGCGCGGGTAACGATTGGGGTGATCACTAGGGCTAGAAAAAAAACTTGCGGCTCACGAGCCGGCTCAGCAAAAACTCGAACCGAGCTCGAGCCGCTCGGCGAGCCTTTTGGCTCGAGTGGCCCACGATCGAAGGGCCAATCCTATGGGCTGCTCCGCCGGTCTGGCCATGCGCCTTGCCTAATTGCCTTGCCCTATCCTTTGTGCAATTGTGCTTCCTCTGAATCTCCCGAAGTCCCGATCCCCTTCTACCCAATGCCGCGATCCCCGGCTCCAAGCCCTGTGCCCCCCCCCGGGTTATCCGAAGGGGTTGGATGAGGACACCCCGTCCAGGGCACAGTTGTTCTGGCCGGTGATGAGGTGACACATCGCCATCTCCGCCAATTCCGCCGGAGGCACCCGTCGACGCCGATGGGAGCCACCGGCTGCCGGTGGTGGCCGCCTTGCGACCGCTTCCTCCACCCCGCCGCAACCCCACCCTCTCCACTGCCCGCGCGTCAGCGCCTGTTCCCATTGGGCCCATCCGCCGGCCTCTTCATCCGACGCGCCGCCCCGTCCTCCTCAGGCGTCCGTGCTCCATCCGCCGGCCTCTCCATCCGCCATGCCGTCCAAGTCCAACCGAAGCGCATGGATCGGCACCAACGGAGCTTGGAGTCTCGTGCGCTAGGGAAGAAATCACCTGACGTTGGGGCCTCCGCCTCGGCACTAGCTGGCGGGCGTGGAACCGATCGTCGCCTCCTCAGCTCCTCCCAACCGCCTCCTGACATCGCCACCAAACCGGCATCCTCGTCCTCGGTGAGTGCTACTACTTCTAAGTGCTCTTTTACTTCATAACAAATATAAAATGTTTTAGATATATCAAGTGCTCTAAATAAAAATGAGAAGGCTTGCTTGTGCAACTATGAGAAGTGAGCACTGAGCAATTATGATTTTGTTGTTGTCCCAGCATTTAGCTGATATAATAGGGTCTCTGTAGACTTTTTTCTGGTGTGGTCAAAATGTGACATATTCTAGTTTGAAGTATTGCTTTCACTACGATCATGCATGAAGCATGGAAAAGCAAATCGAACCAAATCGACCTTGAAAATTAAGTAACAAGGTTATATGAACAACTATACCGTAAGTAGTTATTGAGTTATTTTGATGTTTTCTCATGAAACCAAGAAACACACTATATATTTGTCCAATCAAAATGTTACTGTTGTATATTCCGATAACAAGTGTATTTCCAAAAGATGCTTTGTACAATGACAGTCATTTGACAGTTTCAAGCTCATGGATTATTTTGGTGACCCTGAACTGTTAGGCCTTTATGCAGACCTCCTTTTGCCTTTTTGCTAACTAGTATAGACCTCCTTTTGCCTTTTGCTAACTAGTATGGTGTTACAGCTCCAGGCTCCTCAAATTGTTTTAGGGCATGAAAATCTTTAGAATAGCTATAGAGAATGGGTACACTCTTGCTTCTGCAACTACTATAGGCGAGGATATCTACAAAAAAATGTGAAGAAATAAATGTAGTAGCCTCCTTGAGAAAATTTCAGAGAACTTTAATAAATTCTCAGAACAGTGGAACATTACAAATTGTATCGAGCTTTACAGATACAATAAGGCGTTTAGCACTTACCAATCACTTAATAGTTTGGATATGAGCTGATGAACCATTCTACATCATCAATTACAAAGATGCTTCACATCTGCAATGCAAGAGATGGCAAGATAACCTTTTTTTTGTTATTTTAACAGAATTAAAATTTCAAGAATCCAACTCTATCCCACAAATACACAAACATATGAACCACCTATTATGCTCCTCTTCAGAGCCAGAAAGAAATCCATAAACCAGAAACAAATCAATTCATTACAAACAACAAGAAATGAACCCTCACAAAATTCTGGAACAATTTGAGAGCAGATAAACCTACACACGCAAGGTGCTAGAGAAATTAATGCCCATCCGCAACAGATTGCTGAGCCTAGTCGTCCCACCTCCTGATCCATCCCTGTATCCCAAATGACTTCATATGTTCATAGATACCCACAAAAAAAGAATAATTAATTATTTGCCACTGTAAAGATATTGATTTCAGGATTTGCCACTCTATGTGTGAATGACATCTTGTCTCGGGGCCATATGTCATAGACACATAAGTGGCAAATCCTAAATTGCATATCTTTGGCAGTGGCAAATAATCAGATTTTCCACAAAAAAAGCCTCTTTTTTAATTCAAAGGATTGCAATACCTAGGAACTGCAAGGAGTTTGCCACAGTAAGTGGAAGTTAGCAGCCCGGGGCAGTCGTCTGCACTGGAGGTGGAGGTGTAGCCACAATTCCTATTTCTACAGTATGACTGTGTGACCTCCTGCAAATCAAGTTCATACATCAACCATTGCAGTAATTTACAACCATAGAAAACAGGGACACCTATTTATGAGGCTACAACAAACCTTGGAAAGCCGCATCCAACTAATCATGTGAAACATGCACATACTGGTTCTAAGTACAAATCCATGACTAGAAATCAGTACAATTTAATCACAAAAACTATCAATGTGAACATACAAATTATAAGATCTATCTGGCAACCATCACACTCCTTATCACTTGAATCTATAGAGGTACAGAGCAAATTTCTTTAGTTCACCATTCCCCCATATTTTACAATACAGGAAGCATCTTCTACAAGCAGAATGTTACAAGTTGTAGCTCAATGCTGTGAAAACTCAAAAGGATTATGCACACCAACCTGAAACTGATGATCCATCAATATTACAACACAATAATGAGCTGAAGATGGTAGCTCAAGAAGTAGAACACAAAAGTTTGAAGTCCTCCGGTCCTAAGCTTTGCTGAAGATGGTAGCTCAGGAAGTAGAACACAAAAGTTTGAAGTCCTCCGGTCCTAAGCTTTCTTCAACTGAAAAACAAGGAATCCTAGAGACAAAATTTACTTGGGATTATTTTGGCCAGGAATTATTCTCTTATACTAATTGGAAAATAAATTTCATAATGTTGGATTAAAGGCATTTCAATGAGCTATGTCATGTACAAATAGGTGATACAAACCTTACATGCCTTTGTTCCATACCTATTGGCATGGATGACAAACAATTTCAGATGTAATGGACCCAGATGTTCCATTCCTTTGGCCATGATATGAATTTCGTGCAGCATAGCCCCTAATTAATCTAAATACGCATGAGAAAACTTAGGGGGTTACCTTACATAGAATCAATCGAGAGAACAAGGCCATTGAATTAGAGAGGTCGATGTAACTATGCAGTAATGCCTCCATTCATGCAAACAAGATTTCCCATTGTGTGGTCAATAAATGGTGGTGGAAATAATTTAACCTGAGGTTAGCTCCTGCAATTCAGATATCATGATTCAGAATCGAACCTAGTTCAGACAAATGCAAACACAAGCTGTACATATATAAAAATCCTCATCACTGAATATTTTCTCAACATCCCAAATAGATGTTAGCTTTACAAACTTTGCCTCAACAATTTACAAAACTTTACTGTTGTCTCCAAAACATGATGTGGCAAATATTCAACAAACATTACATACTTATATGTTCTAAGCAAAATAATAATAATACTAGATCAGATCTAGGCATCCAATCATGTATATTGGTACAATTTTCCCACAAAAACAGAAATGAGAAGCATACTAATGGGAAAAAATTGTCCATCTCTGTGAAGCATTCTGTCATACACATGGTCGAAAGGTTGAAAATTGTCCATCTCTGCAAAGCATTTTAACAAACACATGGTGGGCAAGTTGTTGTACTTCTCAAATAAACCAGTGAGAGGAGGGGAGTTAGGAGGCAACCTAGGAGTAGAGGGGGACTGCGTCAAGGTGTAGGTAGAGGAGACGAGTTAGATACAGTGGAGACTAGGAGTTGTCATGCTCAAGCACGACCATGGCGTTGATGAGGTACTAGTCAAGCGGCTTTGGCGAGTGCCGCGGCTCCAGCGCCGTCGTGATCTGCCACTTTTGGTTGAAGCCCTACACGCCATGGCAGATGAAGGGTAGAGGTCGAATCCATCGATGTCGTCGTCCGCCATAAGCCCGCAATGTTGAGGTTGAAGAAAGGGCAGCATGGAGGAGAAATTTGATGATGTTTTTGGTGCGAGCAAGATGAGATCAGGGCAGGGCTGTAGCAAATGGGAGGGTAGTCACTGTTGGATGGGGAAATTGGCGGCGATGGAAGGCAATTCTGCAACCCTAGAATGAGATGGGTTAGGAGAGGACATGGGAAGTTATATGTCCCACGGGGATGTGAGGAGTTGAGTTGCCGCTTAATGTGTTTGCAACGTCTAGAAGTTCTGTTGTTAGCTATGCGTTGTAACTATGCGTTGTAAGAGGGGTGGTTGTGTTGTAGTGAATGTACTAAATTTTTCCTCTTACTGCAAAAAATGGGTAGAACATATGTGCCATTTCTGCTAATTTTGCATTGATTTTATAGGATTATTGGATGCTACGGATGACAAGGTGGCACCAATACGCCATGACATCGGGCCAAGAGGACCTTTTATTTTGGAGTTTAGACTTTAGATTGTTATTTTGAACTCTAGTACATTAAGTGCTTACTACTTACCATAGATCCATGGACTGTTATATAGATCAATGGATGGACTGTTATGTTATATCATGTATGGATTATGGACTGTTATATGGATCAATAGATGGATTGTTATGGACTGCTATGTGGCTGTATCATGTATGGATTATGGACTGTTATGATGAATGCTTGTGGCTGTATCATGTATGGATTATGGAATGTTATGATGAATGGCTTTGTTTATGATGAATGGATTAGGAATTTATGATGAATGGATTATGAATTTATGAATGCTTGTCGCTGTACCATACTATGATGTACGAATTATGGACTGGGATGTTGAATAGCTCACATTCAACTGAATTGGAACCTTAGCTCGAACGAGGCTTCGAGCCGACTCGAGCCGGCTTCCGAGCTCGTTTTCCAAACGAGCCAAGACGAAGTTCAGACCAAGCCTAGGCGAGCTTGGCTCGAGCCGGCTCGACTCAGCTCGTTTTCAACCCTAGTGATCACCCGGCCGAATGAACAGTAGCAGGAGCTCGGATGGTGCGAGCTGGGAAGCTGCGCTCGCATGGCCGGTGATGAAGGTGGCAGCAAACGGATCGAATACAGATAGATAATGGTTCTGTCATATTTATTTTTATATATTTTTTCTCAAATGTGGATATTGACGAGGATATAATAATCCTCATTTTATCTTTTATCTATAATTCTTATTATAGGTAAATATGACGTCATATGGTCCCCGAGTATACCCCTTAAATGTTATAAGGAAGAGCCTCTTTGGGTGGTCGTAAGTTCTTCTCGACCACCCCCATAGTCGTAAGTTATGCTACGACTACCCCATAGTCGTAAGTCTTGCTACGACTACCTCATAGTCGTAGGTTCTTCTACGACTAGGTCACCATCGACCACCTTATGATCAATTAAACCTCTGCAAGTGGGCCCAATTGATTAAGGGATTCAAACAATCATCATACCGTTACTCTGCCAAGTAATAGCACGTAATGCTCCATTATCTCGGTATATAGTCATTAGCGACGTGGAGGAGTTAATACGCCGATGATTACTACCAATATGCGCCGATTCAGATGTGATGATGGCGCCGCTTCACCGGAGAAACCGCCGCTCCTTCACGCACTATATAAAGGCGTAATCGAGAAGAAGGAAAGGGCGATCGAATCAAAGCCATCGAAGACAAGCACTATCATCTGTAATAGTCTTAGTTTTTCTCCTGGTTGTTCAGAATACACTCAATACCATACACACACAGGAATAGGGTTATTATTCTCCCCGGAGAAGGCTCAACTCAGATAAAAATCCCGTGTCAATCTCTGCGTGATTTCATTCTAGGAGACCCCCCGAATCAAACAATCTTTACGTAAGTTCGGTTCTAAAACACCGACAGTTGGCGCCGACCGTGGAGATCTTCCGGTAATCTCTTGTCAACATACTCTCTGTTTTCCAAATCTCATGCACTCATGGTAGGAGAATGGAACGAGGAGAACTGGTTTGACTTGGCAGATTACGCAGACGTCGACATGGATGCCGGTTTCGATTACGAGCCGAGTGATGACTCATCCAATGGTACTGCTGCCTCCGGTGATCTTCCCGCAGATCCAGGAGACAATGCCACTGATGGAGTTGAGGAGGGATCTATATCCCCCACAACAGTATGTCCAAGAGAGGAATCTACCCTCTCAAAGGACAAGGGTCAATCTGACCAGGACTACACCCAGGTGGACTCACAACACGACGAGAGTTTTACCTCAAAATGTCCGAGTCCCCCTAAGGCGGTCTGACTTGGTGAGGCAAGTTCTGGAAGCTACAATTCGAGGACTTCACCAGCATCTGGTGATTCTCTCTCTCCGGATGACGCCAGAGAGAGCGGGATCAAGCATGCTTTTCCTGCAAATTCGACCATCTCTCCGTAGATCCCACCTGCCGATGGAGACGGTTATAACCCGGAGTTCCCCTACCTGGAGGGGATTACTCCAAGTCGCCAGATGGTGTCTTTCGACTACTCCTCAAGCGGGGAGGCCTCGAGCGCAAGTGAGAATCATCAACGGGAGGTCTTCGTCCTTCCCTCATATCAAGGTCACTCTCCTAGAAACCGAGATAGAGACGCTCCCCGAAGATCATGCACTACGCCCCCTCATGGCAGTGGCAAGAACACCACCGATGGCGGACACGACCAACACCTTCATGAACGCGAAGGAAATCCTCGACATACTCGCACTTCATTGAGGCAGTCTCAAGAGTCTGACAGGGAAGATCTTGAAGCTACTTGACGAAGGAAGATTGCGCCCGTAAGAGTTTACAGGCGCATTCAATATCGGTCAGAGGAAGCTCAAGAACTCCAGCACATCAGTGATTTGCTCGAGAATCCAACTCGAGAGCTCGCCCGAGCGCCGGGGTACGACCTCTTCGTTGAGGAGATCGCACAAAGGCTTTGGTCTACGATGGAAAAGCTGGAAGCACCTCGCCGGCATCATTCAGGAAATCGTAGCAATACGACTTCTTCAGCTACCAGTCGATCGATCATATCACCACAAAGGAATCGACGCAACAGTAAGTCGCATCGATCTCCTACTCAAAGAAATGTCTTTCGAACGACTGATGATCAACAAACCCCTCGGAGAGGTGATCGCTCACCATACCGACATGGGAATCTGCAGCAACGGATGAACTACGAGGAGTATTCCCCTCATAGGGCCGAGACCTATTACAGGTCAGGTCAACCTATTACTGGGTATCGTCGAGTACGACCACTTGATGATATCAACCCTTCTTTTCTACAAAGGAGGCGTCAAGAAGTTATTACTGGATGTCGGGCATTCTCACCTGATCTCCGAGCTGTTCGCTGGCCACCTCGTTTTCGACCAGTGAACATGGAGAAGTTCGATGGTTCCCAAAATCCCATCGAATTCCTTCAAATCTACACAACAGCTGTCCGAGCAGCAGGAGGAGGAGAGCATGTAATGGCAAATTACCTTCCAACTGTGCTCGAATGATATGCTCGATCGTGGTTACTGAATCAACCACTCGAGTCGATTTACTCTTGGCAACACCTCTGCGATCTTCTACTAGCAAATTTCCAAGGCACTTACAATCGCCTTGAAGGAGGACGACTTGCACCGATGAGACGAACGACAACGAGACTTTGCGCCAATTCATCAAGCGATTTAGTCAGTTCAGTAACTCAATTCCTAAGTTTCGATTCATCTGTCATCAGGGCTTTCAAACAAGGAGTCCGCAGTAGAAGGATAACAGAAGACATTGCTTTGAATCCGCCTACTTCTATCGCTGAACTCTTTGAGATGGCTGATCGATATGCAACTGCCTCTGAGACGGTCGAGTGGAACAACACAATAGATCGAGAAGACAATAGCTCTCGAGAGCCAAAGCGACATTGGTAAGAAGAAAGATAAGAAAGCAAAAAGTCCAAGAACAAGGCGAAGGGTCAAAAACTCCAAGCCGCCGGTTCCAAGGAGGTTTTGGTCGTGAATGATAAAGAGCCACGCACCTCAAAGCCGCACTCGACCGAGGCAAAGGTAAGCGCCCGATCGGAAAAATGATAAGCCTAGGTGGTGTCCTTTCCATAAAAAGGAAGGACATGACCTTCATAATCGCCGGTCTTCCAATGAAAGATTGAAGACTACTACAACCAAGAAGGACCACTTCCCACTCTCGAAAGGTGTAGGGCAAACGAGTGGTCATAAGTCATCGATGACGAGGAGGAGATGCCGCTCAGATCCGCAACACACCGTTGAGCACATCTACGGGATCATCGGCATATGAATCAAAAAGACAAATTTTAAGGTCAGCCGAACGTGAGGTAAACTCCATAGATCCTCCTCTCGTCAATAAATTATCAAGTGGTCGGAAGTCACCATCTCTTTCGAGAAGGGTGATCGCCGATTCGCCGACTTCGACCGTGTCGATATCCAATCGTGGTCGAACCCACCATCAACAATTGTCGGGTCAATCGAGTTTTGGTTGATGGTGGCGACTCGTTAAACATTTTGTTTACGAGTGCCCCGATGACATGCAAATACCGGGACAAAGGTAAGACCAAGACGATACTCTTTCCATGGAATCGCATCGATCTTCGGTCAAACCAATTGGCCAAGTTTCTCTTCCTTTAACATTTGGTTCACCAAGTAATTTCGTGACGAGAAAATCTCCTTTGATGTGGTCGATTTCGACATCGACATATAACGCCATACTCGGACGACCAACTTTGGCAAAATTCCTAATGGCTACTCATTATGGATATCAATGTATCAAGATGCCAGTCCCAAAGGAGTAATCACAATTCATTGTGACAAGAAGATGGCGATACCGCGATCGCCGATCCTCGAGATGGTTGGACAAGTACCAACTCGAGAAGAAAGTCACCTTCGACTAGCAAGTCGAAGCTTCAAAGCTTCACCAAAGCCGAACGACAAGGTCAAAGAGGTTCCTCCGACGCAGGGAGCCCTCGAAGATCGCTCAGACGGAGATACTTCCGACCCCAAGTAGGAAGACGCCCTCGTCGCCTTCCTCCGAGCTAACGCAGATGTCTTCGCGTGGCAAGAATCCGACATGCCCGGAGTCCCCAGGGAGGTGATCGAGCACAGGCTAGCTTTACGGCCTAACAAAGTACCCGTAAAACAAAAATTACGGAGATTTGCCCCTGATCGACGAGATGCTATTAAATCAGAATTGATAAGCTACTTAAAGCAGGCTTTATAAGAGAGGTCAACCACCCAGAGTGGTTGGCTAATCTGTAATGGTTAGAAAGTCAAACGGAAAATGGCGATGTGCGAGACTTTATCGATCTTAATAAAGCTTGTCCAAAAGACGATTTTCCTTTACCTCGCATCGATCGGTTGGTTGATTCTATCGCAGTTGTGAAATGTTAAGTTTTCTAGATGCATATTCTGGATATCACCAGATCAATATGTGTCTAGACGATGAAGAAAAGACTGCATTTATTACACCATTTGGTATATTTTGCTATGTCAAAATGCCATTTGGTCTAAAAAATGCCGGTGCTTCTTTTCAACGCTTGATGCAATTGACTTTTCATCTCAACTAGGCCGAAATCGAGGCCTATGTTGATGATCTAGTCGTTAAAAGCATGAAGGGACTTAATCATATTACCGACCTACAAGAAACATTCGACAACCTCAAAAAAAATCGCTTAAAACTCAATCCTAAGAAGTGTGTGTTCGAAATCTCTTCAGGAAAATTGCTTGAATTCTTAGTAGCTATACGAGGAATCGAAGCAAATCCGGAAAAGATAAAGGCCATTCTCCAAATGCGCCCTCCGACCACAAGGAAAGAAGTCTAGAAACTCACGGGGTGCATGGCGGCTTTAAGTCGTTTCATCGCACGACTAGGAGAAAAGGGACTGCCTTTCTTTAAACTTCTTAGAAAACACGAAGGTTTTGAGTGGTCGAAAGAGGCAAACGCGCCTTTGAGGATGTCAAGAGGTACCTTACGAGTGCTTTATTCGGTCTCTCCGAGACCGTAAGAAACACTCTTAATTTACCTAGCCGCCACGCCACAGCAAGAAGCGCAAGATTAGTCGAGAACGTGAAAACGATAATCGACCGGGTTTACTACGTAAGTGAAGTTTTACGGGCCTAAGGAGCGCTACCCTCAGTCCAAAAGCTTCTATATGCCCTCCTCATGTCTTCGAGGAAATGCGGCATTATTTTCAGCGCACAAAATAGTCAGGTTGCCCGAGTTTCCCTTGGGAGCGATCCTCCGAATTAGGGAAGCAATGGACGCATGGCAAAATGGTCACGAACTTGGGGAGTTTGACATCCATTTCGTGTCCCGAACGGCCGTTAAATCCAGATCTTGGCGCACTTTGTCGCCGAATGGACAAATCTGAACTCGCTCAGATCCCCAAGACGATTCCCACGACCAAAGGGATCGATGTACTTTGACGGTCGCCACTTTAAATGGCTCGGGGTCAGGTGGTCCCGTATCTCTTACTGGAGAGACCTTAAAGTATGCCATACAATTAAACTTTCAAGCCACTAACAACGTGGCGTATCATCTGAAGGTTTGCTAGGCGGCATACGAAAGACAAAAGCGCTCTCGATTCGCCGACTACTCGTGAGAGGAGACTCTCAACTAGTCGTGAATCAAGTCGAAAAGAGTACCAAAGGTTTCTAACCCGACAATGTCTCGGTACTTATCGGAAGTGCGTAAGCTAGAAAAGCATTTTTAGGTTTCGAGGCACAATTCATCCTCGAAGGATAATTTCCTCGCAGACCGGCCGCTCGAATAGCTTCTTCCTGGCCTCAAGTACCAAAAGGAATCTTTTGGAACAACTCCAGGCCGCCTCGTCGATTTAACCGAGACACCTCCTATTGAGACAGCCTCTCTAGAATACGAGGATACATGGATGGCACCCATCTATGAATATCTTCAGAAGGGTTCTGTACCCGAAGACGATCTCGAGGCAGATCGCTTATCCCGAAAAGCCAAAATGTATACTTTGGTTGAAGGAGTCCTCTATAAACGAGGTACTCAAGGGGTGCTCATGCGATGCATTCCGCAGAGCGAAGGATTAACACTCCTTCACGACATACATGGTGGCATCTGTGGAAATCATGCTTCCTCTGTAACGCTGGCTCAGAAGGCCTTTCGACAAAGTTTTTATCGCCAACAAATTTTTTACGATGCTAAAGAGTTGGTTAAAAAGTGTGTCCAGTGCCAATTTCATAGCAGGCAAATACACCAACCAACTCAGGCATTACAAACAATACCTCTATCTTGGCCTTTTGCGACCTGGGGTCTCGATATCCTAGGACCGTTCCCCAAAGCTCCAGGAGGTTTCGAGTTCCTTTTGTGGCTATTGATACGCTCACAAAATGGATTGAAGCCGAACTCGTGGATCGATAACAACGAAGCGGCAAAACGGTTTATGATGAGATGCGTAATTACTCGATTTGGAGTACCGAGTCGAATAGTTACAGATAATGGTAAGCAATTTTCGGCGCAAAATTTTAGGAATTTTATGACGAGTTGGGTACCAAGTTGTGTTATGCTTCAGGCCCATCCCCAAAGTAATGGGGCAATGAACATGCAAACGGCCAAATAATGAGAGGAATTAAGACTCGAGTCTTGACCACTCATCAAACGCCGGGGCTTGGGTACAAGAGTTACCCTCCGTATTATAGGCGCTTAGACGACTACCAATCGAGCTACAGTGAAACACCATTTTTCTAGTCTTGAGCTAAAGCCATGCTTCCTAACTAAAGATAAGATCAACACGAGTCGAAACTTTCAAAGACTCAAACCAGAACAACTTCGAGCGGATGATATTAACCTACTCAAGAAAGGAGAAATCACGCTTTAATCCGCTCGGCTAGCCTACCAACAAGCCCTCTGCAGATACTACGATCGTAAGGTCCAACCTCGTAGCCTTCTTCAGAGGTGACTTGGTATTGAGGCTCGCCAATCCAAGTCTAATCGAACAAACTTTCTCCCAAGTGGGAAGGTCCTTACGATGGTTGAAGTAACTCGTCTGTGGTCGATGACGATTGGCAATGGAAGATGGCGTGTTCTCTCGAATTCTTGGAACATCGACCGCCACGCAAGTTTTATGTGTAACTAACCGCCGCATAATAAAGACTCAGGTTCTCTCTACCTCTATAGTCTTACTTTTGAGTAGTGCTTTCATAATCTTTCGACTATATTTCGAAACACCCAGTTATCTTTTACCGGTCGAAAGGCAGGTAACATCACCTAGTCGAAGCCTCTCCTTTCTGCATGTGGTCCCCCCACTAGAAGGAGCTTCCTAGTGTCAACTCGTTACTCACTTTTGCTGCCAACACAAAGAGCTCGGGTTCTATTTAGTCGAAATATTTTTAAAGCCTCCTCTTTTCACCTTAGTTTATTTCTTCAGTTCTTTTGAAAAATATTCTAAGTCGAGTGCACTTTCTTAGATTTATTCAAGCGCTTTTGGGGTATTCGATTCGTTGAAGGCGGTCGGAGGAAGAGACCCATCTAGTCAAGTCTTTCCTCTCTGCACGTGGTCACCGCCCACTAGAAGGAACTTCCTAGCATTGTTCGATTTCCTACTCTTGCTACCATGACAGACTTATCGAGTCTTCCAAAGAAAGGCAAACGAATTTTTGGAAGTCCTCTCGGATGTTTGTTTAACTCAAGTTACTATTCTCGATTAATTAATCTAGTCTGAGATGGTAACATCACCTAGTCGAAGACTTTCCTATCTCGCACGTGGTCCTCGCCCACTAGAAGGAACTTTCTAGTGTCGGTTCGTTCCACTTTTTGACCAAAGGCATGATAGTCGTAACTTAAACTACAAGTTAACCAAATCTCTGCTTTTTGAAACCCTTTTTATACTATTTACTTAGTTTGTTTAAACAAACTAAGCAAATAGTCGGGGGCTAGGATAAAGTTATTAATTTGACTTCAATTCTTAGTCTTTCATTCAGTCTTTCATTCGTTAATTATCTTTTGAGTTACTAACTACTCGACAAGATGATTTGCAGGAAAAAAGATGCATTATATAATACATCAACAAAAGCTTGTTTTTCACAGGTTTTTTACAAATCACTCTGAAGAAGGAGAGCCTAGTCGCATTTCCTCCGAAACTTTTTTACCGAGTGGTTGCATTTCTTCAATAAGACGACTTGCTTCTGCTTCGGGGCAGTCGAAGTCGACTTCGATTGGTTGCATATCAAGGCTGGGGTCATGAGCTTTAAGTTTTGCCAATGCATAACTTATAGCACTTTCGACCGCCTCCTTGATGGACTCAGTTTGATTGGCCTTCAGAGTGGTCACCAGTTCTTACAAAGTCCCGACTTGTTCCCCAATAGTACTTACGTGAGCAGCTATCGTATCATCTTGAGGAGCTTTTCCATCAGTACGTAGCTCACCAAGTACATTGTTCAGGAGCGTGATATTGTCTTGAAGATTAATCTTCATCGCCTCCATGACCTGTTGGGTACGAGTCGAAGCCTCGTGGAGTTGTTTGTTTTCGACCACTTGTTCTGACAAGAATAAGACTGGTCGAGTAAATAAACTTCTAGAGGAGAGAATAAAATAGTCACAGGTAAAAGAATTTCTTACCTGCTAGACGAGAATCTAACTTCTCGATTTCTGCATTATGAGAAACGACGGTCTCAGCATGCCGCCCCTTCCATAACTTGACTTCCTCTGCGTTTGCTTTAGCAATGCGGATAGTCTCGTTATAAATCTAAGTCTTACCCCCGGTAAGTATTTATAACCGCGTGTCTTGGGCCGGAGGCGTGGTATTCCAAAGGTTGCCACTGTCTCGGGAATCGCTCCAACGGACAGGCTAACGGGTGTCGTTTGAAATTCCCCAACGTGTCCATTCGAGAAAATCAGGTTTGCTTTTACACCTTAAGCGAAATTACTTCCTTGGTTAGATTCTTTTTAACCAAAGGAAATGTTAATCGAAAGGTTTTTCTTCCGATCACCATGCTACGACCACCTCGTGATCGTAGAAATGTTCTACGACTATTTGATAGCCGTAAGCAATTTCCTTGACCAAGCATACTTCTGGTCAAAGTAGTACACTAATGTCGAAGAGTTTTTCCTTCGACTATCTTTCTACTTACCTCTGTGGTCATAAGACTATCTATAACTCCTTTACCAAGTAAGTTGCTTTCACTTGAAGCTGGGGGGCTAGATGACGAGGATATAATAATCCTCATTTTATCTTTTATCTATAATTCTTATTATAGGTAAACATGACGTCATATGGACCCTGAGTATACCCCTTAAATGTTATAAGGGAAGAGCCTACTGGGTGGTCGTAAGTTCTTCTACGACTACCCCCATAGTCGTAAGTTATGCTACGACTACCCTATAGTCGTAAGTCTTGCTACGACTACCTCATAGTCGAGGTTCTTCTACGACTAGGTCACCATTTACCACCTTATGATCAATTAAACCTACTGCATAAGTGGGCCCAATTGATTAAGGGATTCAAACAATCATCATACTGTTGTTACTCGCCAAGTAGTAGCACGTAATGCTCCATTATCTCGGTATATAGTCATTAGGCGACGTGGAGGAGTTAATACGCCGGTGATTACTACCAACATGCGCCGGTTACAGGATGTGATGAGGCGCCACTTCACCTGGAGAAACTGCCGCTCCTTCACGTACTATATAAAGGCGGCAATCAGAGAAGGAAAGGGCGATCGAATCAGGCCATCAGGAAGACAAGCACTATCATCTGTAATAGTCTTAGTTTTTCCCCTGGTTGTTCATAATACACTCAATACCATACACACACAGGAGTAGGGTTATTATTCTCCCGGGAGAAGGCCTGAACCTGTATAAAAATCCCTGTGTCAATCTCTCTGCGTGATTTCATTCTAGGAGACCCCCCGAATCAAACAATCTTTACGTAAGTTCGGTTCTAAAACACCGACAGATACGAATATAAATTATGTCGAATACAAATACGGAGTAAATACGATCACGGATATTTTTCAAAACATGATTACCCCTTAAATTGTACGCCAGAAATTAACAAAAACATATAACTAGTTTATTTGATCCAAACATTCATGAATTGTTAAATTGTATGCCAGAAATTAACAGAAACATAATTAGTTTATTCGATCCAAACATTCATGAATTGTTAAATTACACACTAGAAATTAACGAAAACATATAACTAGTTTTTTGATCCAAACATTCATGAATTGTTCACATTTTCAGTAACCACATATAACATTGGCACTTGCAATCTGCATTAATTAGTTCATTGCAGGCATACACTTAAGGTGTGTTTGGTTGGGTGTATAAGCTTGGGCTAGGCTCCTCAGGTGCAAAGTCTTTTTAGTTTCGCTTGCTTAGATGGTTGCATGCATAAAGCAACATGGCTGGGCAGATGCAAAAGGTGTCTTCGAGCCAGGCTGAGCAGAAACGCCCAATTTCTCTGTTTCTCGAGATGCAGGCTTTGCTAATGACGTTATTAAGAGGTGATCAGTGCATATTAGGTAGTATTAGAGTGGATTAAAGTAGGTTAAGGTAAAAGGAGGGCTATTAGAATATATTAAGATAAAATTAAAGCAATGCTAACATTTTCTTTCCATCGTCTCTTGCATCTACACTTGCGGTCAACGTCCTTATACACCCAACCAAACAACATCTCAACACAGCCTGGCCCAACAGAAACAGCCAACCAAACAACTCATATTGCATTCACACAGCCTGGCTCGCTTCAGCCTGGATGACCTGTACGGGCGAGGCTAGGGGTATGCAGAGAACCAAACACACCCTTAGTTTACCACATTAATTACTTCATCTCCACTTCTCTCCTTCCAATCTCTATCAAAAATCACAAATCCTCTCCTGCATGATATACCGTTTCGATCGTCCTCGCAGGAGCGTTCCATTTTCGCAATTCGTTCGGACATTTTAGAAGGAGGAAAGAAGGCACCCTCTTCATCGTCGCACTTTTAGCCAGAGACTTCGCAATTGAATGCAAGTTCAGTGTGGAATTTGAGTTACTTGGCCAGCATTTTCTGTAAAATTTGTGAGTGGCCTGGTGAGAACAGCCAAATAAGCTGATGGAAGAGATCATTTCTCCCAAAACCTATATACTTGTACTGAAATTATCAAGTACTTAAGTCCTTTGCAGCAAGGCCGGTTCAGCTCATGTGTGACAAATCAATTATGGCCTTGAGATAAATCACACTTCACCTGTGTTAAGAACCGAACAAAAAGTATAAGTACAAAATTCACAACTAGATTATAGGGAACAGAAGAGTCTACAACTCTACATAGCATCAATCTCAAGTGATAAATCCCTGAACATGAACAACTCATCTTCAGTTGGGCTCTACTTCACTAAGGCGTCCAAAAGTGCAAAGGGCCAAGATTTTTCCCCTTCCATTTTTCCGTTAGCTAGACTGGTTTCTGCATTTGATCTGTAAACTTAGTTCACACTCTTGAAGTATATGGCTGCTTGGAGACACTTCTCCAAACTGCTAATCACTTCTAGAATTCAAGAAAGAAAACAATGCAGTTACGCAGAACCCAATTTTTGCTAGCATCTGACCTTATCAACCACAATATGAACCAAAAGTTGACCTTAAAAAAACTACTTGACGGTGCCTTTTGCTAAAGAGTTCCTTTTTGCATTTTAGAAAAGCTTACTGTAGGTATAAGGAGAAAAGGTTCACTTTAGCATAAAAGGAGGCATAATTGAAACATAACTGCTCAGCCTAAGCAAGTAGAAAGAAACTCCTAAATAGTAATGCTAAGTTCTCCTAGCAAATTGACACGACATCACACAATGAGCTGGTAATGTAATCAGCTCCAGTTCAGCTCCAAGCAGCAAAATGTGAAACATCAACGCGTATTCTTGCAACACAAACTGCCCTTTCCATATTGGGAAATGCATTACAGCTACAGCTGCTAGTAGCTCGTTACGAGCAACGAGATACCGCCTCCATGCCTCCTCTTCCTCGCGCCCATTCTTCTCCGAGCTACTACACGAGCGCCCACCACCTCCTCCCTTTCTCTTCTCCCTCATTCCCCATGGTGGCATTCTTCTCCGACGATGCGGCGGCAAGGGGTTAGGTTAGGGAGGGGTTCACCGGGGGCCCCGGTTGTAGAGGGAGGAGGTGGACCAGCGGCGGGCGGCACGGCTACGATGGCGTGGACGACTTAGGGTGGGTGGGGCTTGCGGTAGCGGTGGGCGGGAAATGGTGGCGGTGCAGCGAGGCGCCGGGGCGGTGGCGGCGGTCGAGGGTGAAACGAGGAAGTGAGCCGGCGCTAAGGAAGATGGGAGAGCTCTAGAGGTAGAAGGAAGAAAGAAAGAGATAGAGGAAAAGAAGAAATGGGCCGGAGGATGGCTAGTGTTGGGCTGAATTGAATTGCCGGATATCCGACCTTGGCATAATCCGAATAATCCGTATTCGTTTCCGATCTGAGAATTATCCGAGAAAAATCCAATCCGATCTGAGACGATCCAAATTCGTTTTCGTCCGGATCGATCGGAAACTATCCGATCCGTTTTCACCTCATGACACCAACACCAAGAGGCCGCACACACAGGCTCGTTTACTGAGCATTGGCGAATCCAGGATTAAAATTTAGGGGTGCTAATGAGACAATGCTAACATGAGACAAATGAAAGAAACAATAATATAATCATCTTCCACGATCCAAAACCATTCATAATTAGAAAAGAGACATAGTGAAAATACAAAATACAACGAAGGTTAGGTAGTGCGCCCCCAAAAGACTAGAAATATGTGTAAGTAGTTATATGTACACCAAAATTACCAAAGTTAAAGATGCAAGCATAAATTGTGATTTGTGAATAGTTATAAACATTTAAAAAAGAACACCACATACCACAAGCGCTAGCATTCAGTAGTACAAGTACGAGGCAATGACATTCTACGAGACTTCATGCCTTTGAAACGTTTTCTAATTATATCAGCATCAAGGCTTCTAAATATCTCTCGCTCAGTGTAACATATCATCAAGTTACTGAACCACTCATCCGCTACTCTATTTATCAAATCTTTCTTGATAATATTCATCGTTGAAAAGACTATTTCAACCGATGTCGTTGCCACTGGAAGGATTAGTGTTAGCTCAATAAGACGATAGACCAATGGGAAAGTTTTTTTTCCTGTTCAACCATCGTTTGAGCTAGCTTGGCAATATCACTACATCCATGAAATTCTATACTTCTCCTGATGTTGAGAACAAAAGTTTGAAGCTGATTTCTTAACAACAAACAATCAGCCACAATGAATTCATCAACATAAATCTCATCAAGTCGAACAAGCTTGTCTACATCAAATTTCGAGAAAGAGTTCATTGGATCAAGACAAGATATGCATACCAGTAACTCTGAAGAAACTTCATTGAACCGATGGTTCATCTCTGATGTAATGGCATCAATGGCATCAATAGCAGCAATGAAAATCTCAACATGGTAATAATGAAGGTGAGTCACCGTATGCTTCCTAGTGCAGATTTACCTCTAAGTGGTATGAGCTCTTCCATATTGGGCACATGAATCTCATTTGCTTCACAAAAGGTTTTGACTTGTTAGAACAGTGGCTCCCACCCATTGTCCCTCATGTCTTACAACCGCGCTTTTACATCTACATGCAAACCCATGGCCTCAACAATATCTTGATCCCTCCTTTGTAAAGCAAGTGATAACTCATCTGTAATGCTCAACAAGTCTATCAATTGGTATGCGTTTCGCTGGATCAACGATGATTTCATCGGGATTAAAATCCACCTGAGCCTTCTTTGGTTGATTCATGCTCACATTAGTATAAGGAGTACTACTTGTATTGCTTGAAAAATATTTATGCAATGTTCTTCATCTTTTGCAAATCTACGAATCGATAAATGACAATAGTCAACGGATGAAACTAAAATACTAAATCACAAATTCACGTTGTACCTTTAAATACCTCCCTCGTCGCTAAGTCGTTTGCTGTGAACCTGTGACCGAAGGGAATTAAAGAACAACCTTGCCCCGGCTCAGGGAGTCGGGGGGTAATCTCCTGCAATCCCCGTGTTGTTCCCCCAATGCCTCAGCAATCGGAGCCTCCGAGTCAATTACACTAAGCTCTAGGCCCCAAAAACCAAAACAAGGAACACGACATTACTGTCCAAACCTTGCTCCTTGCTGTGAAGTGTGAAGTGAAGCCGCGAAGGCCAAGGGAAGCCAGGCAACCAGCCGAGCTTGGGAAGACGGTCGCGCGCCGCCAGTTGCCCACGGGCCGCCTGCGGCCCACGCCCACCGCCCACCGCCCGTGCGCCCGCGCAAACCCGCCGCCCGCGCCAGCCGCCCACGGCCCACGTACTGCCTTTCGCCTGCGCGAGGCCCGCGGGCGCCTCTCTAGGGTTGCCTCTGATGGATGCCCGTTTGTCTTAGGCTGAACATCAAGTATTCATGTGACGGGCTCCACATCGGACAAGATCAAAGCCAGGCCCTGCGTTTCTACTGTTTAGCAAACCAGGCAAAGAGTCCAGTCACTATTGGGCTGAACTCGTGTACCCTGAGTCCCTGGCTGGCTCTATGCTAGTATACATTACAGCCTACTTAGGTCAGGATGGCTTTGTCCGGTTTAAAGTGATTTTCTGGGCTTGGTTACTTTTGAGACAAGTTTTCCAGTCGATGGCACAACTTTTTTCGGCCGCATTTACGGGTCTAAACTTTGCCCTAAACGTAATTAGGCCTGAGCTAAGCCGAATAACGCCAGTTTCTATTGGGATGTGAGAGTGGAAAGACACATTACGCATTTTTTTTTCGGAGTTGGACGGATAGATAGCGTTGGATATCTATTTCTTTAGTTTACATTTAATCTGCGAGCGAAATTATCTGTTTTTTTTACTCTACCAGGACATTGAACAGTACATGTGTAAACAAAGCAAACACGAAGAGACTAATCGCTCTCGGTATCATCTACCTGCTTAGATGCAATAGCTCACCTATATGTTATCCTATTCTAAGTGAAATCATCATAGGTTTTTCTCGTACCATCTAACATATGGACATATACGAACAGATATCGCTCATTATGTATCATATTCCGCGATTTTCTTTAGAGTCAGAATCAGACACAAATATTGACAAATACCCATTTATTTATTTTATATTCGTTCCACGAGCGTTCGGTTGGTACGCAAATTATCCGCTCCGAGCGCACCTTCAACGAGTTTTGTACTGCTTCAAAGACGACGAAAGATTTTCTGAACCGAACTCGTTTTCGTGCTGAACCCCCTTTCTCCTCGGTCCACAGGGTAAAAAACGTAGGACTGCCGACAGTTGATCACGGGAAGGGTAACTCCGCCGCCGTCTGATCTCGAGTAAAATACGCCCTCTCACAGTCCCCGTCTCCCTCCCAGAGGGCCTCAGCGCCAGCCCACGACCACGACCGCGCTGCGCGCCGCCCGAACCACAGCGCTCCTCGCGAGATCCGGTCGCCAAACGCCCTCGCGGCTTCTCCTCCGGCGGCCGTTCATCAGCCAACCGCTCCGCCCGCTCGCGCTGCAGCGGATTTCTGACCGAGCGCTGCAGTGGAGATGCAGACGCTGGGGGATTTCAAGCTTCCCCACTTCTTCAACTACCCGCCCTACTTCACGTAATCCTTCCACAGGCATTTACTTTTGAGTAGATAAGAACTCGAGCTTGCGTAGCAGATCGGCTTATGAGACTTCCCGATCGGTTTATCCGTGTACAGGATGATGGCGGGCATACTTCTTGTCCTTCCTTATTTTCTATCTCTGTACAATTCTCAGTTTAGGACTATAAATGAGTCGATGGCCTATTAGTTTGGTATTGGACTCAGTTTATTAGACAAATAATGAAATAATAACACAGACCGTTCTTGATTTTGCTTCTATACCTTGTGCCCTTTTGCAATAACTGAAGCCTGCACTGATACTTAGGATATCATATTATCATGTGAGGAATTTTTTATAAAGTGCACTCGTGTGTGCATAAAGGTGCGAACTTAAATGACATATTTCAACATAAAAGTTTAAATGACATAGTAAAAGTTGAATTAGAACAAATTACATGTTTCTAATACAACCGACATCATAAAATATTGCTTATGTTGATGAACTGTTGACTATTGATTTCCACCCCATCGTATATATCCCTCAGCCTCAGGCTCAGGCCCCGTCTGGATTGGAGAAAAAAATGTAGGAAAAATAGATTGCAGGAAATACATTCATTAAGAATTGCATGTCTTCTCTCTCATCATTTGGATCAAAGGAACTGCTGCTAGCTAGATCAGCAATTAATATATCCTATGGAAATTAAGCCTTTCGATCGATCTTACCGGCCCATACTTAATTTCAAAGGGAAACAAAAAAGAGCTCCAAATTAACCAAGGGAAAATCACCTACGCCAGCACCGGCTGCATGCTCCATCGCGCCAGCCGCGTCACGTACATCACAAAATTTTGGGGGTGCAACTGCACCCCCATGCTATAGTGTGGCTCCGCCACTGTCGGATGACGGCACACTGTGGGTGCTTGTTTTCTGTTTCTGTGGAAATTTCAGTTCAGGACAAACACAATCAATCCTATAGATGAATTTTTCGTTGGTCATTTAACTTAGTTTACTGGACAAATAACACAATGAAGTGGTGATTTTGATTTAATACTTTGCCCTTTTGTAATAAGTGAACTCGGTATTCGTACTTGGGATATCATGTAATCATCCGAGTACATTCTAATTTTTGTAAGCTTCCCTAACCTCTGTTGAAGGAAACTCTTCCCCTGTTTTACTCTGAGCTATCTGGCGAAAAAAGATATCACATGGCATTTTATAGACTATAAACACTACCCTATCGTTAATGTTCTGTTTGTAAGTGAAGAACTGAAAGGAGTTGCACATCAAGATCACTAAAAGAACTATGTTTGCAAGCTTAATCACTTGTTTCTTGAAACTCTGCCTTTATTCAAGAGTCTCTGTTCACACATTTATATTTCCTAGCACCCCCAACTTAGAACATGATATTTGGTTCAATAAAATGTCTAGTCTAAGCCTATCTGTCTTGATATGTGATGTTAAGATCTGGTATCTTCCTTACATTTTTCGACAGCCTGTTTGTATCAGTTGAAGCATTTCCTCGCTTTATTAATTTGTACATTTGGTTGAGTTGCATAATTAAACTATTTGGCTACATCACTTAAAACTAGCTATGGAAAACTTATGTTAAAGCTTCTTTTGATCATATGTTACATATCAGGACTGAGATGTATAGCATTACAACATTTGTCCTTCAGTTTGCAGCCTGTGAGAGAAACACGTGAAAAGCAAGTGCAGCTATGGAAAGATTTGATACTTGACTACTGTAGAAGTCAAAAGATATATATAATCTCACTGGAAGAAGATTTTCCGTTGTTCTCCAATCCAAATATTGAGAGTAAGATGTATTTATCTCAATCTTGGGGTTTTATATACTGCTTTCTGCTATTTAGCAAAAACATGTCTTATTAGCTAATCGTAAAATTGTTTGATTCATTGAAAAATTTAGGACCTAGTAATTTGGCATGGTGATAATGTGTTCAAAAGGCCTATCGTGGAGCCTTTTGAGCTTGCTGTACTTTACTACTCTCTTGCACATTTGTTTTGTCATTGTGCTGAATTTACAGGCTTTATATTATGCAGGATCTCTAAGCTATGAAGCAAAGGAAGTGTTCCTTGCAGCTCTCGTTATTGAAGGTTCATTCTGCACACCATTACATCTTTTAGCTATTGTTGCAGCTCATGGTAGATAGTATTTAGTTTCGTGTTGTGCACCTGCTTAAATTAAATTGAAACTCCAGGGCGTGCGGAGTGGATGGACAAAGGTCACAAGAAGTGCCTCATTCTTTGGCTACGGATACAAGATTGGGCCAGCTACATATTAAACTTTGTAAGACTTCTTTTTTATTTGACATGTTTCCTTATGAGCTATCTATTTGTGAACACATAGTGACAGTGTCTACATCGTGTCATAATATTTCTCTTTGCCTTGTGCTTGTAGGTAAAGGACAATGGATTGGAAGTAATGACTGTTGAAGAAATACGCTCTGGAATTGAAACACGTGGAACCGGTAAGTACACCAAACTTCAGACTGATGAGATTAGATTTGCCATTTTCAATACTTTTGTGACTCAACGTATTTTCTTGCTTCAAAGCAACTTGCGGACTTGCGGTAGAAACACTATTATCTATGTAGGATTGGACTTTGCTGTTGCGTAGATATTTTCATGTATACATGAAATTGTGGTGGTGCTTCATCAGGAATACTTAGCCCATGCCCCATAGGCCATAGCTCATAATAAAAGCTGTTCTTATCCTGCTAAAAGTGTGGTGCCTTATTTGAATCATTTCATCGTGTGGTCTCTGTTACAGAACTTGCAGGAATTGATCGTGGTGTTCTCATGCGAGCTTTGAGGCTGTTGGAGCAAAAGGGCAAGGCTGCTATCTTTAAGGGCACTTCAGCAGATGATGAGGGCGTAAAATTTTCTGCCTAAACTTTGTGCAGTCCCCAACTAGCAGACTAATAATTTTGTTCAGTGTCTTTGAACTTGATACTTCCCTGTATACCTGTGCGCTGATCACATCCTTCCCGAGTATTTATTTGCATCTCGCTCACTGCTGCGGTTGTCAAATGCTCTATTCATCTTTACCTGAACCGTTGTAATTAGAACTTCATTCATTTCTTCAGCATCTATACCTATAACACCTTTTGATGTGTGTCTGATAAGGCTCAGTTGAACTGGTGCCTCAATTTTTCTATCTAATCAGAGCTATTAAGAAATCGAGCGTGTTTGATGTATTAGGGCTTGTTTGAAGTGGAAGAATTTTGGAAGAATTGAAACCTACAGAAAAGCAAGCTTCATATGTGGAACAAATGAAAGGAACAAGCTCCTGGAAATTCATGTGAATTTATTACAGAATGGCTTCAAAAGTTTAAATCCTGCAAATTCTTGTGAAGCATGCAAACACTGTTTTTTTTTCTGTTCTTGTATTTTTTTTTCATTTCATGCATTCTACGAAGCCTTTACATAACTATACTGTCTGACTTTTGTTGGGAGGAAGAACTGTCATAATGACTTATGTTAGATGTTAAGATGCCAAAAAATTCCTTAGCCTTTTCCCTTGGAGCCTCACTCATCTAAAAAATATGGAACAATCAAATTATTTGCCACTGCAAAGATGTGGATTTCAGGATTTGTCATTCTATGTGTGAATAATATCTGAGTCTTAGAGACACATGTTATAGATACATAATTGATAAATCCTGAATTGCATATCTTTAGTAGTGGCAAATAATAATCAGTGCTCTCAAAAAATATTGGTAGGCACCAGAACGCGAGAACCGAGCTATTATTAATCGGTCTGTTCACATTAGAAAACCGATTCTTCTCCCCTTACACAAAGTTGGTTTTCTCGTGTGGTATCAGCGCACCCAAAGGGTCTGGGATCCACTCATCCACTTGACTTCCAGCAATTTTACACGCAAGAATTTGATTCTCTCGTCCTCTCACTGACGCGTTCACGCGTCGACCAATAGGAATCAATCAGCTGACGGGGCCTAAGAGCAGAATCTGTGGGCGCAGCCACGGACCATTACAATCCTTTGTTTTTGCGATTATCAGCAGAAAACGCGGCTGGCTTTCTAATGGGTCGGCTACCGTTTGCCGTCAATTTTCAGTGCTCATAGTGCCCACCTCGGTTGTCAGATTCATTCATATCTGTATCTCCATCCTTTAATTATTGCTGTTTAGAAAAGAAAAGAAAGAAGAATAATTCTCTGTTCATGAGCAGCCACTGATATGAAAGGGAGTTAGTGGATGGCGTTTGATTTGATGGCATCCGCTTTCACTTGCCTTTGTTGATCGGTCATGGCATCACTAAAGTAAGGCCCCAGGAGACGAGGATTTGATGAGATGAATAAATAAAACCTGCACGCAAACCTGTAGCAAGAGAACAAGGGGAGGTTCATTTACATATATACCCCTTCTCCTAGTCCCTTTCCCTTCCCCAGCCCCATTATTGATCCTTGCGAGGAGAGGCAGAAGCAAAGAGGAAAGCGGATCAATCCTTCAATTAGACAGGTTTGTTTTGTTTCTAGTCCTCTCTAATATGCACTAACTTTTGATAGCTCTAGATTTGATAGTTTCTTTGTTCTTGTTCTTGGAAATAGGACAAACAAGGGTGGGATGGCATCGAAGAGGATACAGAAGGAGCTCAAGGATCTGCAGAAGGACCCCCCTACCTCATGCAGTGCAGGTCTTCTTTCTTTCTTCCGTACTTCTTTTGGTCTTGATTTCGCAGTTCTAGGCCATACCCTTGTATAGGAGTCTGATTTTGTACACATGCTTCTGAATGACTGCTTGTTCACATGCTTACGTCTTCCCATAGAGCTACGAATGGACAAATGCTCTGCAATTTTGTCATACATCAAAAGAGCTTAGCTTAGCAATATTTAGAGTAACGCTGTATGCTCAGCTTGCCCCCAAAGAAAGGAAAGGAGCATTGTATGCTTAAGAGTTCTTGATGAAGATTATACCTAGGAAATTGTCTAACGCAAAACTTATTCAATCATGCAATGGGTAACTAATGCCACAATAAACGATGGGGATAGTATGCTTACCCTGAGGAGGCGTAACACACAAGAATTTGTCTCCTTTTCATGCTGGATAGCTTAAGTCTTGTGGACACCATTAGAATACATTAGTCCCTGTTTGGATGAGGGTATATTGTTTTATGCAATCTGTATTTTGAAATGTAAATACCAGCTTAAGTTTTTTGGTCAAAGAAGCTATAAGGCATGGTACTCTAAACACAATGAGTTGTACCCATTTGATTTAAAGAACTACTGTTTCTAATTTAACACATCATTTAACTAGATAATGCATAACCGTGAAAATGAAGGTTTTTATAATAATTCGGAAAGATTAGCTTGGCTTATTTCTAGACAAAACTAGCTCGTTGTTGATCATGTTTTTTTTCATTGATCCACAACAAATTTTATGCTAAAACTAGTTGTATCCATGCTGGTTTCCATGGGTAACATAACATCAGTCAGTAGTATAAAGCAGTAGTAAATTGTTTTCTAGAATCCTGGCTCCATTAGATCTGTTCATGGGGTTAGGTCATCCCTTTTATCTTTCGTAATGGATCTATCGGCTTTTAAAATTGATAATAGGGGACCAAAGTATTCAAAATAAGAACTTAAGTTGTCACTAATAGGGTCTGTTGAATGAATGGGTTTTTTTGGCAATGTTTCATCAGCCTTCAGTGAACATGTAGTCTCCAATCTCACCCATCTAATCTTTATTACAATAGCAGGTTGGCATATGCAAAGCACAACACAGATATATTGGAAAGAAGCATAATCATATATTTACCAAGTATTTTGCATTATCCTTTTTTAGGTGTGCTAGAATTTATGCAGTCCTTTGAGCTTGATAATGCACCATTGGTATCACTGTAAGAAAGAATCAGCAATTTCATAGAGTGCATATAAATCACAGAATACATGTTATTTGTATTAAAAGTGAACTGAACATGTAAAATAACAGATTGTCAAAGTAATATGTGAGTCTTTGCAATTGCTCTGGGGCCAAGCAAGCAAAAATGAGCTAAACTATGCCTAGAAGGATGGATACCTTTTTTTGGTGTGTTTCTTCAGTTTATTTGGTTTGACCTTGTTTGAAAACCCTTAATTGTCTTGTAAGTTCATTTCTTGTCAAATGTGCACAGCTAGGCGATATGTCCGTCAGATAAGATGGTTCTAATGCAACTGCTTGTAACCTCGAACTATGTTCACTCAAATAATATTCCTTTTTGGTCATGATATAATACTATTTGGCAGGTCCTGTGGGTGAAGACATGTTCCATTGGCAGGCAACAATAATGGGTCCGTCTGACAGCCCATATGCTGGTGGAGTTTTCCTAGTTACTATCCACTTCCCTCCTGATTATCCTTTCAAACCACCGAAGGTACCTGACGATTACCTATCACTCGTTTCTGTGCATTTTTTGCTTGTTGTTTGTATTTTTGCGCCTCTATTCTGTGGAATTGTAACCCATATGCCTCAGCTCATTTCATATCTGGGAAAATAACTCTCACAGATGTGGTTCACGTCTTCTTGTGTCTGTTAAACCTGCAATTGTTTTTAAGTTGATTGGTTTGGGTCAAATGTTGGGCATTTTTTTTCAATTCTCTTTTAAAGCCTTGAGGGGTTGAGAATGTGTGGTAGTATTTGAAGTTCTTGCTGATAAGCAGTGTGCAAGAGCTTACTGGTGAGATGCCATGCCAGTATGCCACTAAGCACACTTGCTAGAAACATTCAATGGTTTAGGATGAACTCTACAAATCAAAGCCATTTCATGTAAATTGGTTATGAATGATAATTTTTGAAAAAATAAGGTGGATTTAATATGTTTTTTTAATAAGCTAAGGCTTCAGTTAGATTCTTATATATCAAATTGGCACGTTGCAACTGTAGTTTTGCAGAAGTAAAAGCATAGCTGCTGTTCGATAATGCTAGTTCAGTTGTGTTCCCATAATTTTTGGAATCTTTGCAGTGTACACACTGTTTTCCCGGATTGTTGTATATAGCCAAAGAATGGTTTGGCAGTGATTGTATGCCCATTTTAATCACCAAGGTGTCGTCTTCTTGTTCTCAAGGAACAACTCTTCGATATTTTAGAAGTGCTTATGATTTCTAGTTATCATATGCAAGCTTGAAAATTTCAGTCCAAAAGCTCATTTGGCGTATTGAATACCCATAACTTTACTATGCAAACCTGCAAAGCATCAACAGATTGTGAAGTAACCTCTACGATATGCAATGTGCAGGTGGCGTTTCGTACCAAGGTGTTCCATCCAAATATCAACAGCAACGGGAGCATTTGCCTTGACATTTTGAAGGACCAATGGAGTCCCGCACTAACTATTTCCAAGGTTTGCTCTTCTCATGCAGTACTACTCATATTTTTCTCGTGTGGTGTAATTGGTTGGTCCTCCCCTCCATAGTGGGGCTGAACAAATCCCGCGAACATCTGCTTTCTGTTTGCTTTCAGGTGTTGCTATCCATCTGCTCCCTGCTGACTGATCCAAACCCTGATGATCCTCTGGTTCCTGAGATCGCCCACATGTACAAGACGGACAGACACAAGTACGAGAACACCGCAAGGACCTGGACCCAAAGGTATGCCATGTAACTATGTAAGACGGATCGTTGAAGACGATGTTGTAACATTATTAATGGACGTGTCTCCCTGTCTGTCTGTGTGTGTGTGTGTGTGTGTGTGGAACAAATCTGGCAAGTCAGTGTTTGCAATGTAATGGTTCCACGAGCCCTTGTTGGAAACTTTATTAAATTGCTTTTGTGGCTTCTCCTTTGCAGATCTTTTGCTCCCCTGCTAATATCTTATCCCATTTCTTTGCCTGCGCTTCCCTATTCTTTAACATTTGGGAAGATGTAGGATGCTTTATCGTGCAATGTTAGCCGTCACGTACTTTGGCGGGTATCGTTTGTTCACCAGCCGTACTCATCTGATGATGGGTTTCTGCTAGTGTTACTGGAAGAATTGATTAGTGTACTAATGCTACCAGCAGCTTGCTTTGCTATGATGCGAGGGAGGAAGCGCTCTGTTCGAACTAATTCAAAGCTGTGTTCAGTTCAAGAAAGATGGTGAGGTTATCCGAAGTTTAGCTGTGAATCCAGTGGAGCAAGATGCTTTGCTGTCATCTGCGCAGGCACACAGTATGCACGCGTTTTTACTGTACCAAGTACCGACTCTAATCATGCACTGTGCGCGCCCATTCTGACGCCGCTTGGCAGTGCAGCTAAAAGTTACAAAATGGAGAAAAGGAGGGAATTTTGACGCGCTTTTTTCCCTTCCATTCCCTTTAACCGAAAGGAGTGTGGCGTGAGATCTTGCTAGAGTTGGTTTTATTTTACCGAGCGGAATTTACTTGTGTAACGAAGATTCAGGGCCAAACAGAGAGCAGCTGCCGTATCTAGCCCTTGCCCCTTTTCTCAGCAAACGTTGCAGCCAGTTTGACTCTTCAGTCTTGCTACTGTTATGTCCCGGTCGTGGCAGTGAGGTTGCCACAACAAATCGCAAGGAATAACAACAATTTGAGACTGGGAAGAAACGAATTGAGGATTGGGATGCAGAACAAGAACATTAGAATGGGGAATTCAGAAGTTCATTTAATTTAATGGATGCATTGGATACAAGACTTGTCTTTTAACCACCCACACTCTACACTGTCCAGTGGGACCCAACGCCTATGGACCAAGTCCACTCACACCACATCCATTACTTTCTCTAGACATTACAGTACATGACAACCACTTCCTATGTGCTTGTTCCAGTATATCTCCATACATAGTCATATTGATGTGAAAACAAGAAGTTTTTTTTTAACAAAAAACTTTTGGCGATAGCCACACAAGTGATGGGCACATTAATCTGGCTGGCCTGAGCCCTACTTGACTTTTGGCGACTTTGAGAGGCAGGGAGAGATGCAGGTGCAGCAGCCTTGCGAATGTGTTGTGCCTGGGCAATAATACCGGCGGCACAGGAGCTGTTGGTGGTTGCGGCATCCCAAAAATGAGTCCGTAATCATGCACCGCTCACGTGGCCGTGCACGCCCATCTGCAGCTTTCGCCTTTCGCTACTGTTGCCGTTGGCGCGCCGATCCATTCCATCCATTGCACGGGTTTGGTGAACCTGACCGCGCGCGTCTGGTGGAACGGCAGACCTGGGATCCGGAGGGCGGTGCACTGTACTTTCTGGTGTTTTTTTGGCATTCGTATATGCCGCTTTGGAATGGTCGGGTTGGAACAGAGCACTCCGTTGGGTAATGCACAGCTTGCATTGTCAGCGCTGAGACTTGCCTGAATGGAAAATGGACGCTCTGGATCCCAGTAGTTTACAGGGGGAGAGAACTGCGCTGATAAGGGGTCACTAATTAGTTCAGCCAAAGAACACAATCCTAATTCCCGAAAGAACAACTCGTTAGCCTCGGTGTACATGGTACTTCGATCCCTTCTATTTCTCCTCTCCTAACCTTGGGCTTATTTCGAACGGTTCAGCTCCCTTCAGAAGCTGTCTCTCAACTTCTTTAGAAGCCGGAGAAACCACACCCCTTTGAAGGAGCCTATGAGAAATATGTATTGAATTGATATCGATTCAAAGTCATGCAACATAAGCATTCTAGGGACTGAGTTTGTTTTTCTCCAATGTATTGAACCGACTACTACTAATAACTGGGACCCATATTACATTAAAAAACATAAAATAATAATATCATCTCTCAATAGCGCTATCTCCTATGTAGTTGTTTAATGCTCATATGAGTTGTTTAATACTTTGAATCGACTCCTAAGGGCATCTCCAATAGTTTGTCTCTTAGGTTGTCTCTAATACCCTCCATATCATCTTGAGACAATATTAGAGACAACTATTCCAATAGTTTGTCTCTTAGATCGTCTCTAACACCTTCACAAGCATTTAAGCTTTGCATGAATCAAATAACCATACCGATCAACACTAACTTCAATCTTTGTGACCTATATGTGTTGTTTGGTTACATCTATATATATAAACAAACAGCAATTCTAACACAAGCCTCAGAAGCATTGAAGCTTTGCATGATTCTAACCTTAGAACTGAACAACAAATCGACATATCATATCAGACATCATCCAAGAGACAACAAACCATACAAAGTACAGATTGATGGCTCATCACATAGTTGGGAATGTCCTTTACAATGTGCCACTTGACAGGGAAACAACCTGTCCACTTGTCTTGCTGCTAGTATTCCACTGTCTAGCTAAAATCAACCTGACCAACCATCTCAGCTAGACCAACAAACTGTCCGCTGGTGTTGACCTGAAAAATTGAGGAAGACCAATAACATCAACATCCAATCATAAAGGCTGTTCACAGCGAGAAAACAATTAAGCCATACATGTGTGATCCATACCAAAAGCCCGTTCCATATGCATTTGCAGTGTACATTCCACTACTAGAGTATATCGAACTCATGAATCCAGGTGATGGTGGCCCGATTGGTGAACTGGCTTTGGAAGCATCCACCAAGACAAGTCAGCGTCGACAAGAACATGTGCAGTAGAAACCTCCTCTTGTGGTGAAGGAGCCGATTTGCCAATTTTACACTTGTATGGTAGCCTATTGGCGAGGGTTGCATCGATTGTACATGGATGGATACTGGTAATGATGAGATCCATAAATCGACCATCATGTCCGCACAAGAACACCATATTGAGGATAGCGAGACATTTCCCCATAAGCACCTCAAGAAACCAATAGAGTAAACCAATTCATCCAAATACACTTCCCACCATTACAATCTTCACGATGCTTTACATGTGTTTGGCTAACTTAAGAGGGTCGCCCATTGGATTGAACCAACAGGTTTGGATTCGCCACCACGCCATTCAACGCACCATTCGAGAGCCGAGACTCAAACGTGATTCAATTCACCATCGAAATGACATTATAGCATCGCATAGTGATTCAACGAGATTGTAGAGGAAAGGCGGACCATATATACCTTCTCTTTCGCTGCTTGTCCTCACCGGCTTCGCTCTTGGAATCCAGGGACAACCTGCAGAAAATCGTGGCCTCTGCAGCAAGACCGGTTAACGGAAGCTGATCCAGACGCTTCCAAACACAGACCACAAGATCACGCACTCAACATAAAATTCTAAGCCTTGGAGCTGAAACTAGGAGCGAAAAACAACCAAAACCACAACAAAACCAGAACACACTACACGCTGTGACTGAAATTGTAAAGCTCATCCAATCGAGGAAACACGAAAGCACAAAAAAAACTCATAATTCTCACGAGCAAGCCCATTTCTAATCCACCAAAATGCCAACGAATCGCAGAGCGAAGAAACCAAACTAAGCACCGGGAGATCCAAACAGTGGTTAAATCCCCACCAAAACCCCGGAAAAAGGTCTCAAGACATGCAAACAAATCGGAAGAGAGCAGAATCGGTGAGAGTGGTTGAGGATACGATCGGCGGCGGACGACGAATGCCATCGAGACGATCCGACGGTGCGAGTAAAGGCGGCGGGCCAAAAACTGAGAAACCCTAGCGAGGGAGGCGGGTGGTAATCGAATGTCCTTACAATGTGCCACAACTCTAGACCGACGAACCATCTTCAAATTGACGCTGGGAGACATAGAAAGAGGAACTGGGATGGGGATAGAGGAGATGGAGTGGCATCGGGAAGATGGAGGCGCTGGAAGATGGAGTGGTGCAAGAAAAAGCCACACGGGCAAGGAAATTTCTTCGCTTGCAGATGAAAGAACTTCGGGGGAAGGAAAAGGCAGGCAAGACTGGATCCGAGCGAGAAGAACAAAGAACGCGTGAGGAAACGACGAGCTCTCCAACAGCAAAAACGTTCGACGCTAGCGCCTTGTTTGCCGTGCGCGCCCGTCGCGTGAGGAAACGACGACCTCGTTCTCTCTCATCTTTCTCTCCCATCCACCTCACCAAAAATCCAACGTGGCATCTCTTAGAGACAGCTAAAATAGACTATTGGAGATGCCCTAAGACCATCTCCAATGTTGTGTTTTAGCTGGTTCAAATGAGGAGAGAGGATGCATTGAATCGATTCAATACATTAAAGGGGCTCGATTCAATACATTGGAGAGGCCGATTCCAACCAAAAATGCATGTAACCGAACTCTACTTATGAATCAATTCAAAGCATTAAACAACTACATAGAAGAGAGTGCATTTGAGAGAGGATATTATTATTTTATGGTTTTTTAATGTAATGTGGGTCCCAGTTATTAGTAGGAATCGGTTCAATACATTGGAGAAAAACAAGCTCGGTTCCTAGAATACTTACGTGGCATGACTTTGAATCGACGTCGGTTCAATACACTAAAGATGTTCTAAGTAGAGTTCGGTTCCATGCATTTTTTTTGTTAGAATCGACCTCTCAAATGTATTGAATCGATTCAATGCATTCTCTCTCCTCATTTGAACCGGTTAAAGGCTAAAACACAACATTGGAGATGGTCTAAGATATCAAGATTCCATACGGGCAATCCTGTAGCTAAAAGCTCAAGCTCTCTCAAATAGGCCCTTAGACAATCTCTAATGTTGTGTTTTAGCTGGTTCAAATGAGGAGAGAGAAGCATTTAATCGATTCAATACATTGGAGTGGTTGATTCCAATAAAAAAAATGTATGGAACCAGACTCTACTTAGGAGTCGATTCAAAGCATTAAACAACTCATATAAGCATTAAACAACTACATAGGAGAGAGTACAGTTGAGAGAGAATATTATTATTTTGTGGGTTTTTAATGTAACGTGGCTCCCAGTTATTAGTAGGAATCAATTCAATAAATTGAGAAAAACAAGCTCAGTTCTTAGAATATTTACGTGACATGATTTTGAATCAACATCAGTTCAATACACTAAAGATACACTTAGTATACCTCTTTTCTGTGCCGCTTCCAATCAGCCCATACATCGCTAGCCAATGCCACCAACTCACCTCCTACAAGCTACACCGGCAGAGCACTAAAGCAGACTGTTTTCTTTTCCCATTTTATATTTTACAGTCAATTTTAATCCGAATTCCGAGCTTCAATCTCATTTGGAGAAGAAAACATAATCCGCAGTGTTAGCGATCCCAACAAAAAAAAAGGGAAAAAATTGAGCGGCATGCAGCTATCGAGCAGGAAACGGCTATCCCGGCGCCCATTACGTACGCCGCCCGAGAAGAGCGAGGGCGCAGCGAATGGAGCTGGACGAGCACTGCCGTTGGAGGCAGCAGTGCAGCTGTGCAGGTGCAGCACCACTCCGGAAACCATGCAACGCATGCATGCCCGGACGCACCGCAAGGCTCCAATCCGCTGCGTCTCTCCTCCCTTTTTCCCTCCGCGCGTGATGCGTGATCTCGTGGCTCGAGCGCTCGTTCGTCGAGGCATTTGGGCGATCGAGCCATTACTGCTGCTGCTACCTGCCATGCATGCCATTTTGATATGGTACGACTTCCGATGCTATCGCTGGTAGGATATCTCTTACGCCTGACCCGGCCTCCGTGCACGCTGCTGGACCAACGATCGTCTCTGCCGTCTCCGCAGTTCTTTTCCAAGGCGCAGTCAATTCCTCGTTCGTGACCCGGACCGAGATAACGGAAAGTATTCACGAGTCGCCAGAACGTACGCGTCATAAAGCTGACCTGTGGACACAAAAGTCCATCTTACTTACGTGGCATTAACCTAGAGTGACCGTATAGTCCACCGATTTCAAATGTAAGTTGCTTTGGATATTTATATAGACAACCAATGTAATCTAGTGAAATTATATTATTACTAAAGTGTTTTTTGAGACAAATCTTCAAATGACCAATTTGTATATCCATAGGCTATACTTAAAATAGTTTGACTGGACACATTCTCAGAGGCACTTAATTATTTTTAACTATAGGGAGTATATAATTCGATAAGCAATTTCTACCGTAACATGATGTTATAAATCACAGAAAAATAATATAAAAGTATATTTTATAATAAACTAGTAGTACTTGCCTCATATAGTCAATTGGGTACTTTTTTATACATTGATGGTAAAATCTAAGAATATTTGGCACTTAATTAGAGGTAGTAGCATTGTACTTTACCTAAGTGTATACTAGTAACCATATGCAAGATGTTTGATTGCACGATGTAGTCATGTAGAAGAAGAAAAATTGGTGTGACTCAAGGAATAAATAGGAGAAAAACAAAGAGCTCAAATCATTTTTAGTACGAAGTGTTAATTAGTAGTAAGTGAACTGGAGTATTCCCCTATTCAATAGCCCTCCAGTCGTCAATCTCTGCGACCAACACAATCTGACTATCCTATTTAGCTCCGTGCCCTTGCATACATGGCTTGTTTTCTTCAAGCCTCAAGAACCGACCGTTTGGGGGTATGCCATGTGTTAAGACATATTGGTTTTTGGCAACACCCAAAAATTGAAGGGAACAGAATAGTTTACACAAATATACCATTTGAGGGTAACTAAGAAAACTTCAATCTTATAGGTTCAAAGATTTATAGTCGTGACAATGGCAATACGGCATTACTAAGAAAACACACTAAAATTTGACAATTTTTTTCTTGCAAATTAAAGTGAAGTTTTAATTTGATGAGTGTTTTAAGTAAGAAAACAAATACTAAACCTTTCACCAACTCGAAAGTTCCATTGATTGAAGATAGCAGTACCACCACCTGTTTGGACGGTACACAAAGATTAAAGCTCGAAACAGTATATGTACAGACTTAAAACCAATTAATTGTACCCAGTAGTAGTACTCCATATAACACCCAAATTAAAGCTTAAGCTGCCAAGATCGATCTAGGGGGATCGAGATCTAAAACCCCGTGATACGCATGCATCCACTCGACATCGCTTCAGTAACTAATCAGTTATCAGTGGGGAATAGATCTAGTGCATGCATGCACGGCACCATGGGAGACAACGCAACAATTAGTTAAAGCCGGAGGCTGCCTGTACGGACGGGCAGGACCATTTTTCCTTTTTCTAAAGCTCAACTCGAAAAGAGGAAGAACAAGGGGGAAGGAAAACTTGATTTGGAGGTACCCTAGAACAGTAGCAGACCCCGAATGGGCCGGTGATATGTAATAATGAACACAGAAAAATCCACGTGGACGATCGAAATGATTTATACTCGCTTACTACATATGGATTGCTACTGACAAGGGGCCTAGGTGAACTGCAGCAATGTGAGGCTCACTTGCCAGCCACTGTTACTACGAAGTTTATAGGAAATGTTGCTTGTGCATAGGCATAGCATGGCTCTAGTGACAAACAAATGGCAAACGTTCGTCGGCGTGTGCCACGCGTGCTGGGAGGTGTGGAGCCCTAATCGCCACTCATTAGCGTATCCTCAGTAGGGACAATGGCCTTCTTCCTAGCCTGCTTGTTGCCCACAAGGCCACAATTCGCATCGGAACCCAGACAGGGACCATCCTAGAGATCCCAAGAAGCCCCAAGAAATTGCACTAGCTAGGGATCCTAGCTACTCCTATTAGTGTTGCCAAGTGTGAGGACATCCGGACACTTCAGAAAATAAACAAGTGTGCTTGGTAACTGTGGAGGCATGTGTATTTGGAATTTTTTACTGTTTTAGCCCTCTAGCGCGGATTAATTTCGAAATTAGCCTCCATTTGTCATAATTTTTAAGAGTGGCCCCTGAACAGTGGTCATACCATTGCATCGGGTGTGGCAGGGGACTGCTTCATGGCGCCGGGAGGACTCGCCTCGGCCGGGCGTGGCAGTCACCGCCCGGTGGCGGCGGCAGTGGCCCTCCCACGCGTCGCAATTTTTCTTTCCTCTCATGCTAGCGTGCGCATTTTTTTCCTCCGCCGCTTCCGCTTAATCGAAAGAATGTTGGAAGGATGCGTTTTTCTTGTTTACTTTTCTTTACATCGCGTCGCCGTTTTTCGCCGTTCGATTAGTGAGGCGATAAAACCAACGCACGCAATCGAGGAACTTCGAGCCTTGCTAGCGCATTTTGATTAGTGAGGTAAGTTCGTGTTTAATTTTTACTTATTGCATTTTTACCGTTAAATGCGTATTTAGATTTTGCTAATCGTTAGTTTTTGTCTATTTGCAACAATGGCACGCATTATACCACCCCTACTTGAAGCGGCATGGGACGGCAAGCATCATTGCCACGCTTGGATCGATGGCGATGGGCCGCCAAGTCTAGTGACACGGGACCGAGGGAGACTGGCCGGACGAGCGGTATGGTCCGAGACTTCGCTCAATCGGGGTGATTATGTTCGCCGCATGTCAACACGGGCAAAACTTCTTAATTGATGCCTCTCTTCTTTCCGCCTTGGTTGATCGTTGGCGATCGGAGACCCACACGTTCCACTTCCGGTGGGGGGAGATGACGGTGACATTGCAAGATGTCAGCTTCATTACCGCCTTCCGCTTGCAGGCCGCGCTTGTTCCTCCGAGGTCGCCGGACTGGAAGGCGCGTCTCCATCATCGTTTCGGCCAGCCTATCCCCGAGAGGTCAAAGGGCATTCCACACGGTTGGCTGCGACAATTCATGCATTGCCCAATTGACGCAACGGAAGAGGTGGTTCGATGCCACCTTATTGCATATTTGTTGTTTATATTCGGTGGATCATGTTCCCTAGCACGCAGGGACATGGTGTACCCGAAGTTATATTCACCTTGCGAGTCTATCGTGGACGCCGACGATGAGGACGTGCTTGCAAGATAGATTGGGGTTCACCAGATTGGCGCGACGCATCTGCATGGCTTTGTCGGCGACGCTTCGCAACGTGGCACGGAACGGAGCCGTGCTCTCGGGTTACACGCCGTTATTACTGTGGTCGTGGGAGCACTTCATGTCGGACGGCCGTTGTTCCGCGCCTCTACCCACCCTTACCAAGCACACACAACATTTCTATGGTGAGGTGGAGGCGGAGGAGGAGGATCCGTGGAAGGCCCGACCATGGGATCCCGATGGATCGTGGCGATACTAGGGTGGTCTAGGGAGAGAGTGCGTCGATATACCCCGAAGTTCCACAATGAATTTGAGACCACGCACGAACGCGACATAGTATGGGCTCCTTGACGGATCTTGACGTGCGAGGCACGGCGCCCGACGGCTGAGCTTGCTATGCCACCGAGATGCGGCGATCGGAGGACAACTTGTCATTTGGTGTTCTCCCACATGGTTGAGCCGCACAACCCACAACGGGTGATGAGGCGATTCAGCCGCACCAGAGATCCCCCTGCTCTAGGGCGACCGCCAGGCGTAGTCATTTGTAAGTACATTGCATTACTTAATAATGTTGTAGATCCTTTAGACATACGTTATGCCTGCATTCATAAGTTATTTATTTTGTTCCACCGCAGTGACGAAGAAGGGTCGCAAGAGCGATGATCGCTAACCGACGCAGCAGCCGTGGGTAGATGCATGGCGACGGCCATCGATTCCATTTTGCAGAGGCACTGACCTTACGATCACGTGGACTTCGACACGTGCATTTGTGAGTGGTACGACTGAACACGCGACGAGATTGACAGCGCCCGCCCGACATGCGAGATCCTAGCCACGCCAACGCTTGGACTTAGGGATGGACCCGCATCGCGTGCGACGCCAGACGATTGATGCGTTGAGCATGTAGTAGATTAACCACCCTCGAAATAGGGTTAACTAACAAAATTTTGTGTGTTCTCAGAACCATGCAGTCGACCGCTTGAATATCGCTATCGAGCGCGGCACGAACTCGAGCGGGTACGATAACACAATGGAGTGCCTTTTACGGCCTTGAAGACGGTTATTGATGATGTCAAGCGTGTCGTTCAGAACATGAGCCGCGGAAGGGCGGCGATGTCGACTCGAGGCATCGGACGGAGCGTCGTCGCGTACCCTCGCCCCTCCATCTTCCCGTCCGAGCGAAGTCGACCAATGGCGCAAGAAGAAGATGGGCGGCGGATCGTCCGCTGCGGTTGCCACGCGAGGACTCTCTGCCGCTGCTGTCGTCATCTCGGAGGGACCCTACGCCGATGCCGCCCTCGTCTCGGAGGGACCCTACGTTGATGCCGTCCTCGTCTCGGAGGGACCCTCGCCGGTCTGCCGCCGTCACGAGAGGCACGAAGAGGACATTCCGGAGAGCACGGACGTGCAACCCGGAACCGCGGCGGATGTTATCCCAGATTCTCCCTTGCAGGCCCACACTGTTGGACAATTTCCAATGGGCGATACGGTGCCATGGTATGAGTCCGGGTACACAATGTACCCTGCGGCGTTCACCCCGCAAGGCGAACCGTACCACGAGCAGTTCGCCCAGTCCATCCCGCAGCATGAGCAATTCACCCAGTTCATTCCGCAACCAGAGCCGAGTTGGTGCCCCTCCACGGATCCTACTACGGCTTGGGTCACAGACTTGTTGTCAACGCCAGTTCTACATGTGATGCCCCCATATACTGCAAACCACGGCGGTTGAGGAGCCTCGGTATGACTGCGGCGAACCCACGGTCACCGATAGGTTGACGTTTCCACAGAATGATTCGCGGAGACCTTTGGGAGGAACACTGCGCGGAAGGCCAAGATGAGGTACTATGCCCGACAGCAAGATGAGGAGCGTGGCGATAGTAGCAGTAGTAGCATTAGTAGTCTATTGTATGTTGTAAGTTGTGCTTCATTAAGTGATTTGTAATCCAAGCAGAGTGTGCTAATTGGAATGTAATTGGACTCTTGTACGTTATCTATGTCAAGAGAACAATTTTATTCTCATTCATCAAGGATCGATGCATAGATAACGAGTGAACATTACAATCTCATTACACACTGACGTTCTACTTGGCAAGAACAAGATACAAAAGAAGAAAGACCGCAAAAGTAACTAACTTAAGTAACTTGTGAAGCAGCTTCTCAACTCTTTCCATCCTGTCATGCAGTGTTTGAAGCCTTTTCTCTTCACTTTGCATGGGTTGATCGAACGCTCGAGGCATTGCACGAATTGTAGTAACACCATGGGAGTCTTGCATTGGTTCATCGGACGCCGAGGCATCGCATTTAATTGCAAAGAACACCACGGAGTCTTCTTGCAAGGCAAAGAATTTGCATTGCAATATCTTGAAGCACCGGGCGACTTCATCACCCATTGCCAAAATCGACATGTTGTGTTCTACAAAAGAATTGAAGTTTCAAATAAAAGTAAGAAAACCCGATATGTACAACGCATTCATTTGTTCGAAGTTTGCGAAGTTACCAAAGATTTGAACACTTCATGAAAACTCGGGACGGATTCGTTGGCGTATGAGAGGTAAACACATTAGCCGGATCCCTGCAACGAGGGCAAAGCAACTGCTGTCGTAGTGATTGTAATTCTCTGCTCACTCGAATATTCGATGAGGCCGAAGACATCTTGTTTTCAAAGGTGAAAGGAGAAGAGGAAGAGAAGAGTGAGGCTAATGGCGACCAAAGCATCCATATATAGCGTTAGGAGCACGAAGGGCCACTCTGCGGAAAGGAGGCCGTGACATGCAAGGTGGAAAGCAGAAGTGAGCACTATCTCGAAAGCCGGACGTGACCACTCTGAAAGGTGAAGTGACAACTCTCTGAAAGTAGGACGCGACTACTTTCGCAAAGCACGACGTAACCCAAACGGCGGTAATAGTAACTCGAAGCGGTACAGGTTACAACGCAAATTATTACAACACTCACATCACTACAACACTGACATGACTCAAATACACCGGATAGCTTACAGATACTAAGTGGCGCCGGAGGAAGAAGGTCTACTCGGGCAGTTCTTAAATGAGTGCCCACGAGTCTTACATAGCCTACACCTTATTGGTGTTGGCCGATCTCCACGTTGGCTCGCATCCATGTCGTTGCGGATGCGCCTTGACTGACGCCTCCCACGCACCTGGATGCCGTAGTGCTTCATTCGGTGACCACTTCACTGCTCCCCGCCATAGGTCCCTATAGTGGCTTTCCACTCTGTAGGAGTTGAACTCCCCGTTCCAAGTATCATACAGGTGTCGTATGTCGTAGTACTCCGACATGTACATGCTAGAAGATTGGTGAAATACGTGGGGGAGCAAGGCTTGTGCAGCAGATGAGGCTTGTTGCAGGTGCAAACCGCCACATCGCCTATGGTACAAACATGCTTCCGGTCACCTCTCATGTGGCCGCTGAACGTGCTTGTCCGCAAGCGGATCTCGAACTTCCTTCTCCGCCATCCATTGTGATAGCTACATGGGATCGGACCTTCGTAATTTTCTTCTCCATGTACGCAAGGGTAACCTCCGAGTATCTTGCTTCCCTTCGTCCAAATCTTTGGCCATCATTGCCCGATTCTGAAGTAACCGACCGTCATTTTCCATGTCTCGCCTACAACAATGTGATGGGGAGGGCACGGACCCCTTTCAACACACCGCTGTAGACCTCGGACATGATGGTTGTCATGATGCCGCATCGAGCACCATAGGTGTCGTGAAGAAGGACCATTTCTCATAGTCGGGGCATGCTCGCCATCCACTCAAATAACTCACTTTGCGATGCGCTGGCCGTAACCTCCACTTGCACGCTGGTTTCGACCTCAAGTTCCCGCCACACGGCATCGAACTTGCGCTTCGGTTCAGAGGCGAGCTTCTTGAACTTCTTCATGAGGACTTTGCTCGAAGCGCAGGTGGAAATTGGCGGCTAGATGCGCATGCACCAACGCAGTGCGCATGTCGCTCCATTGAACGGTGCCCTAGTACCGGTGCGCATAGTGCGCAACGCGGACAACAACCCGGCATGACGGTCGGTTATGACACACACATTCGGCCGATCCTTACAACATGTTGCTTTATGTTGGCTAGAAACCATAGCCAACTGGCAGTGTTCTCATTCTCCACAATTGCAAAGGCAACTGGGAGCAATTGGTCGCTGCCATCGGCCGCAATAGCGGTGAGAATGGTGCCCTTGTATTTCCCAGAAGGAAAGTACCGCCCATGCTTAGGGCGGGGCGACGATGGTGGAAGCCACGATGCCGCCAAAAGCCCGAAGACTCGATCAAGGATTAGGGAATTTGGGTTGTTGGACCTGTCGGGCCTATCGTCCCTATTGACGCATGTCCCCGGATTAGCATCCGCAATTTGCTTCAGCATTCTGGGGACTAGGTCGTACGCCTCCTTGTAGGTACCGTACAACCCTTCAAGGACCTTCGCCGCCGCCGGACCTTCAGTAGCTAACGGCATACCCTATTGTATTCGCCACGTTAGCCATCGTAACCTTTGGCGAAATGGTCAAATCGGCGACAATCGCATGGCTTACAATGCTCACGATGTAGGCCGAGGTTACATTCTTATGCGTCTGCAATGGCTCTGAAGCTCACATGTGTGATTCGCACGATCGTGATACTGGAAGGCCGTTCCGCCCCAGGAATCTCTGCAACCGGACTTTGCGGGGCAAGAGGTAAGAACGCACTTAACTATGTAAGTGTCGATTAGACACGCACATAACAGATGACATATATTAGTTAGTACAACGTCTCAGATGGTTGAAGATACATCAAACAAAGTTCAAACTCACCAGACACTCGGTAAGTCCGACGGTCTTCACCGCGAAACTCACGATAGCTTGCTCGGCGGCGACTTTGTGTGGAAATGTTGCCCCACAAGCAGGGTGTCCACATCGAAGGCCCACGATGACTCGTGCTCCTGGGCCAGAACAAGGGAAGAGGCCGCTTGGCAATCCAACCGACTTGGAACATAGTCCGTGTCAGTCGAAACAATGCCACCGACGATCCCGCCCTCATCGTCGGCTTCGTCCTCGCTGGATTGCGAGTCAAAGTCGTCCTCATCTTCGGTGGCAGTGCCCTCGGCCATGCCATCGATAATCTCGTGACAATCAACACGAGCATCCCGCCATCTATCCACACCTTCATTGGGTTGGAAAGTACCAGAATCTCCATCAACTAGAGCATCCTGCGTAACGACGTCTGGCGCCTCGAGACCTCTCCCATCGCTATTAAACCAAAGAGGGGACAAGAGCGTCGCCGGCTCCTTGAACAGCGCCCCGGAGGATTGAGCAGATAAACAAAATGGACGTACACCATGGGTCGCCCATAGATCGGAGCGTGAGGATTGCTAACGATCTCCATGTACTCGCCCACATGCCATCGCTCGTCACCTTCACCAGCCCCACAACATCCGCCCGTGGTGGGACCATGGTGGCGATGACCGCCTTATTACTATCTTGTTCCTAGCGACGTGGCTATCAAACAAGCGCCAATGCACCGTCAGTAGCTCTACCAAATCGACGTGTGCGGGTTGGGAACGTTTACCAAGGCGTCTTTGGCGGTGGACAAATCAACTCCGTCTCGACCGCAACGCGACGCTACCATGGAACACGTCAAGGTTCCATTTCGACAAAAAGTAAGAAAATATTTCAACCAACACACAACATAAGAACCATACGTGCGTTCTTTGAAATGAACTTACCGTTACGACGTTACCAACTCTTAACCTCCGACACTGAAGACTGCAAATTCAAACATGCATCGCATTAGTAACGACTAACGAATTCAGACAAAGGACAAAGAAAAATGTTAGGTACGGGAGAGGGAGGCACCTCACAAAGAGGGAGAGATTCCTGAGAGGAATGATCGAGCGAGTGTGTGGCAGCGCTTAAATAGCCGAAACACCGGACGCAACGTGGCGTGGGGCAGTCCATACCATACTGCGCTGGCGGAGGGCGAGTCCGTGCATCATCATAAGACCAAAGGAGGCGACTTTGTTTGATGACAAGACCACACTAGGCGACTTTCCACAAAGGACAAGACCACACGGGCGGCTTTGCGCAAAGGACAAGACCACACGGGCCAGCTTTGCGCGATGATAAGACCAAAAGGAGACAACTTTCGCGGTGATAAGACCAAAGGAGACAACTTTGCGCGATGACAAGACCACACGGGCCACTTTGCGCGATGATAAGACCAAAAGGAGACAAAAGACCAAAGGAGACAAGGACAAGACCACACTGCAAGCTTTGCGCAGATGATAAGACCAAAAGGAGACAGCTTCCGCAAAGATAAGCCCAAAGGAGACGATTTGCCCGAAGACAAGACCACACGGGCAACTTTGCCCGATGATAAGACCAAAGCGCATAAAGGAGACAACTTTGAGTAGTGACAAGACCACACGGGCCACTTTATGCAGATGATAAGAAATTAACCATACCATGCCAACCATGGGGCTTATAAAAGGGGTTGAACCAAACCCAACACTACACAACACAACACAATACGCACCCGGCTATGGACTCTTGGCAAACTTCTCGCGAGGTCATTGAAGAAGCAAAATTGGCTTAAGCGAAGAGGAAACAAATACAATACCCAGATAAATCAATGAAAGATGCTCCAAGACCACCACGCTTCCGATCCCGCAATGTGTGTGTGGCGAACCAAATAGAGATCATTCATCCACACACCCACCACCGCAAATTTCAAGGCGTACTACACGCGGGCACCACCGTAAGCATTTCTTTGGCGCGCATTGATTTTCGTCAACGTTGACTTCAGTAAAGTTTTAACTTCATCCCCACGAAATGGCAGCCAAAGATGCGTTGCCACTTCTTCCAATGGATCGACGGCCGGAGATGTACGACAGGCATTCATCCAAAGCAGTATATATTTGAACTACTCGGTGCGGGCGAGAACTTCGTCGCGGTGGAAACCTTACGTCATCGGACCTGTTGAGGACGCACCGAAGAGCCCAAGAGTCGCTGGCGTAATCCATGTCGACGACGTGAGTTATGAAGAATTTACATCCTTTTACGGTTTTCACTTACATCGCATAATCACAGACATGGACGACTTGACATACCAAATTTCCACGTGGACAATCCCGCGACAAGGGCAAGGGAAAGGCTCATGCTCAAATCGGCCCGACACCCGCAGCGTTCCGATCGCCGGCGTACTCAGATTCACGACGTGAGTTACGAAGAATTTACATCATTCTTACGATTTTCACTATCTGGCGCACTAACATCATGGAATCGCAGGACATGGACGACTTCGACATACCGGCCGATGTGGGCGATCCGCGACAAGGGCAAGGAAAGGCTCATGCTTGGTGAGCCCTACCAAGACAGTGTATCCGGTCGTCCGGCGTAATCCGTGTCGACGACGTGAGTTATGAAGAATTTACATCATTCTTCCGATTTCCACTATAATGATGAACTTACATCGTGAAATCGCAGGACATGGACGACTTCGACATACCACCCGACGTGGACACTCCGCGACAAGGGGAAGGGAAGGCCAGGCGAGGAGTTCAATGCCGAGCTTGCAAAGAAAGGAAAATGACCCCGTGCACGCAGAGGTCGTCATTACGTAGTAGTCTCCGTCGTACCCCATGTATTTTACTATCCCTAAAGGCATGTGTACTTATATGGTCCTGGATGCTTGTGTCGCAGTGTATCGTAGTAGTAGCGAGGATGACTAAAGCAATTAGCCGGACCATCATGCCATGTCACTACGTGTAGCGTGCTTCTGTCCGCATAATCTAATGTAGTTCTTGTTCCGTGTCTCCGCTAAGCTTATATTACAAGTATGTCTTCATCGAGGAGAGACTCCGTATTTTCGGACATCTTCATCATCACAACGACCTTTCCTAACCCCTCCAATCACATTGTGTATAAGCTTCATAAAGTACCTCATCGATCGCTGTCTATATATCGTGTATACGCTCGAGACGATTTCATCGTGGAGACACTCCAATAGTCCTCATACCTTTTTATATATATACGCTTTCGGATTTAAACCACGATTTGGATTAAAAAAACCCTACTCCTTCCCTTATTTCTTAATGATTTTTTTATAAATCTCGGCTTGTATTCATTTTCAATCAAATATAATGAAATTTTGTTTTTTTACAAAATATAATGAAATAATATTTCAACGAGGAGAAAAGAAAATGAAGAAATGCGCGTCAGTGGGGGCACTGCCGCCCACCATCGGTGTGTGACTGCGCCGGGCGGGCGAGTCCTCGCCGCGCCCAGAGTCATGCAGATGACCACTGTTCAGGGGCCACTCTTAAAAATTATGACAAATGGAGGCTAATTTCGAAATTAATCCGCGCTACAGGGCTAAAACAGTAAAAAATTCGTGTATTTGTCTAGCTAGATACGAATGGATGATGGATGGTACGTGCAGCGTAGAGCAATAACCTCGGTTTGAAAACCATGCATTTTGGGAAAAACTTATACAACTTGCATTGTTGTACCTTTTGTGAGATTAATGGGTGGTCCTGATAGAAAACTAGGAATCAATCGGTCACCTCCCAAACCTAACATACAAATTGCGCTAGCTGATCGTAACATTGCTCGATCCCAAAACAATTTTTACTCAAAATTACCAATTGTACGTTGTAGACATGCGCTCAGCTTGCAGCAAAAACCAAATTAGGCCATGCTGGAAGTGCATTTAGCTTTATTTGGGATAGCATATGTAGTACTGTATACTAGCATGGGCGGACTCTCGAGGGATCATGGGTGTTCAGCCGAACACCCTTTTTTTTCTTTAAAATATCTGGTATATAATAGGTATATTAGATGTATATGTTATTAACTAGGCTAAAATTATATATTTATGTTCGCAAATGAATTCAACTCGCACTCACCACACCTCACGCGTAGCCCATGTAACACATTATGCTAATTTTCCTTCCTACTTTAGCCCACCAAACCCTAACCTCTATTCTCTCTCATATCCTGTGGCTGTTTGTGCGTGTGTGGGGACCGGGGTGGGGGTGGGGAGGGGGGTCCGGCTTCCAAGTGGCGAACGAGTGGAGGCGCGGGCTACGAAGAGGAGCGACGGTCGGTGGACACGGCACCACGACGCGACAGCAAGTAGGCGTGAGGCGGCACAGGGCGAGCGTGCGACAGCGCACCTACGCGCACGAACAAAGATGCGACGCGAGCAAGTGGGTGGTAGCATGACAAACAGGGAGGAGCGAGCGGCACCAAAGGAGCAACGCAGTGGCTGAGAGGGAGCATAGCGACGGGAAGGGAGCAGCATATCTAGCTCACCGTCATCGTCCTCTCTCTAGATCTAGGTGTGTTCTGTGGACTCCACTTCTTCTCCTTGGCTCTGCTCTGCTCCAACTCTGGGTCTTTCTGGAGTCTAGCCTCTTCCTCTACTTTCTTGGTTCTTTTCAATGGATGTTGTACAAAAATACAATATTTGCTTTGGACAATGAACAGATAGTTGGGCCTTTGTTACATATGTTTACATGCTAATTTTTGCTCTATGGAAGGAACATTCTTAGATGAGGTTCTTGCTGATGGGAAAAGAGCAAAAAATAGCTGGACCAGCAAGGTATGCATCTGTCAAAAAAATTGAAAAAGAAGACAGGAGCTCTACCGAACACTATTAGAGGAAGAAAATAAGTTTTAGTAGTCTAGCTGTTATAACCTGGAACAGAAAAAAGTGAGAAAATAACAACGACCAAGACCAAGCACAAGTTTTTTTTTTTAAAAAAAGAAGATATAACCTCTACCGATCACTATTAGAGAAAGAAAATAAGATTTAGCGGTATAGTCACTTTCTGAGACGTAATGTAAAAATAGAGAAAACAACAACGATCAAGCACTAAGCACAAATCTTGGCTGCACTCTATAGCAACAACATAACTCAGCAAAATAAGATGCAAAAATAGCTCTATTCTTAGTTTCCACTTCCTCAACTGTCATTGATATCTATAATTTGCTGTTTTAATTCATGCCATTATGCTTGTCTTATATCGCCCATTTCCTCATATGAAAGCATTAATTTCTATATTTTTGTATTTTATTATATATATACGCCAGATCGTCAGATCGGGGTTTTTTTTTGAGGTGGGGGGGGAGGGAGGGAGGGTATGACATTTCACGGTATCGATATATCTGGACAATCTAGCTCTGAAATCCAAACACTCATCTTAAAAATTATGGATCCGTCACTGTATATTAGTAGAAAACATTTGAAAAGTTTAAGAAAATATCGGTTGCTGCAACAATATAGTACACTAGAATCCATATATATTTCTGTATTGGAAGTAGATTGCTTCGGTTGTAAGCATATTTCACTTGGTCTCTCATGATTCTGTCATTGTACAGTCGTACTACATCGATTAGGCATGCATGTTGTACGCACATAAAGTGGCGTGGAGCGTACGTGGCCAAGAAAAGGTACAGTAACATCTAAAGAAAAAAAGAGAAAAGGTACATCTATCTTTGTTCATTATTCAATCAATATTAGTGCACTTCTGGATCGACCACTGCTGCCGCTTGCCACGTGAGCCGGGCATGCACGGTGCACCGATTTTAATGAATTAGACTTCGCAATCCCAGGTATAGTCATATGCACCTTCGCCCCATACCCCTCCCCCGTCTCTCGCCCACCCCAGCACACGTGTATCGCCATACATATACGTGCACCGAACGCACGATATAATAGCCTTGATTTTTAAAACGTATAGTCATATGCACCTTCACCCCAAACCCTCCCCACCTCTCGCCCACCCCAACACACGTGTATCGCCATACATATACATGCACCGAACGCGCGATACAATAGCCCTGATTTTTAGAACCGTTAAACTATTTACAACCGTCTAGGATTTGCAGATATGAAATACGTAGTACCTTAAGCAAGCTTCTGATTACAACAAAAACTAGATTTTTATTACATAAGATTAAGGCTTAACAACCAGTTTTAACCTGACACGGGCAATCAAGCCCAAAGTTAATATAATACAAGACAAAAGAACTTTCAAACCACAAGCACGCTTGAGCTCGGTCGAGACCTAATAATAGTAATCACTGTCGTCCGGGGGTCCACCAAAATCCTGCTCAATATGATCCTCTGCATTTTCCCAAGTTTCATCTGTAGATGTTTTGCAGATTTGGCAAGAATGAGTACTATACTCAACAAGCCACATGGAAAACCTAATTAACTACATGCTAGGATTATCAAAGGAATGATACAGTTTTACCATAACAGGCATATGTGGATGTATTTTGTATTTAAAGTAGTTTATCTTTAAAACAGTAAAACAATAATAAATAATAACATCAGGAGTTTCTCAACAATTGCAACTACCAACTTAACATATCAAAATATCTAGTTATGCCTCATGTACTGGAATCACCTATGAACACAACTTCATTAACCGAAAGCACGGCGTATTCGAATACCTTTAATTATACACTCTGCATAGTTGCCCAACTTTACCCACAAGATATCTCAAACTCATACTATCGTGCAATATATACGCAATACGATAGTGTGCGACTGAGTTGAGATAACAAGTCTGTTTCCACTGCTCAACCTTTCTAGCTTCTACCCTGTAAGTCCATACCGTTGTGTAGACCAGTGAGTGTCCCTTCAGGCCCACACCTGTTCCGCGCTGCTCTATCACATAAGAGCACACGCCTTTCTAGTAGATATTCAATCGAAAGAGCAATGTACTAAGTCAGGGAGGAATGACAACACCTGTGGTTGAGCGGTTTCTGTGTCTGATACTTGGCACGGGGTTCTTGTCCTTACCTGAGGCTATAGACCAATACCAACTCGTGACTGTCCACCCTCCAGGCCTCATCTTTGACTTATTTTTCCACAAGTCTATTGGGTTGTCCAAGTTCCTGGTCTCAACCCTCAACTCTCCTCCAAAACCATTAATTGGCGAACAGCCAATACTCTTTTGATTGATTTTATAAACATATTGTGTGACAAAGCTACTTATATAGCTAACATTTTATGTGAACTTGTCAAGGTGAATATGGCTTACAAAGGATTTTAAACTTGTTGAGGTGAATATGGCCTACAAGTGCTAGGTGGGTTTGTATGTGGGGTAATGGGATTTATCTATTTATCATGGCATTCAAAAGTATTATTTGAATATTTAAAGCAATTGGCATAAATATAGTAATGAAAGCAATAATATAATTACATGAAATATAGGTTCAAAATGATCAAGGAATGCGACTTGCCTCGTTGTACAAAATCTTCTAGACACTGGTCTTGTCCGGTGTCTTCTGGAGTCTGATCGTCGAAGTCGTGACCTAACGCGAAACAAAATAAAATAAATCGAATAAAAATGTCTAACTTGACAAGAAACGAGTTGGGAACAACATGCAAGTAAAGAAATTCGATAAAGAAACACAAAGAAAGGTGGTGTGGAGTGAGTAGGAATTTATTCAGTGCTTAATTGGACTGAACAGAGTGGAGAGATGGATTTAAGGGCTCGAAATGGATATAAGATGTCAAATTAGGGTTTTGGAGGTGAGAGGTGTCGGATAATGAACAGACTATTTTACTACTCATGTACAAAAAAAGTGGTTTACAAACAGTAACTGAATTCACTATATTTTCTGAAAATGAACAGTAATCATGTTCACTGTTCTTGATTGCAAACAATAATGACTTTTACTGTTTTCGATTGAAAATGAACAGTACAAGGATTTATTGTGCTGAGAATAGTAATTAGGCTGAAAGTGCTGAACAGTAATGGGCTAAGCCCAATTACCGTGGTGCCCCATGACCCAAAAAGGCCAGGCCTCAAAGGCCCAGCTCTTGGGTAGCCTTGAGCTGCGCTCGGCTAAAGGCCAGAGCGCGCTTGGCTTTGCCCGAGCAGACGGCGGCGGCGATTACGGCGGTAGCGGTGGTCGTTGGCAATGGCACCGGGTGGTGGAGGGAGATTTGCGGTCGCGCGGGCAACCCATTTTGGGGTTTTGCCCAGCCGTAGGAGGTAGCTCGGCGAGGTGCGCGCGGCGGTGGAGGCACATGACCGAGGCAGGGGAGCGACACAACGACGCTTCGACCAAGCTCCGGCCAAGGTGAGTGGCACACGAGATTTAGAGGTGCTAGGGGAGTTCAGGGGTGGCGTTGGTGGGTCTTGGGGTGGCTCATGGCGGTGTGGTGGCTGTGGCTATGAGAGATGTGGTGAAGGAGCTTGGTGCCAGCGGGCTCCGGTGAGGTAGGAGGGTGGGGAGGTTAGGGGAAAGTAGCGGGGTGACGAGGGGGTGCAACTGCCGGAGATAGTGTGAGAGCCGCCAGACGATTTAATTTGTAATACGTAACCTTTTAATCGGTTCTAGCATTATATACCAAATTTCTCCGCTCTCGGCGTATATGTACTTCCCAGAGTGCAGTACGCATACCCTGTACAAAAATTTAAGTATCAACATCCATGCACAACATAATACATTATTGAAGTCGGCATAATTTACATAATTTACATCATACAAAAGAGAGTTTTGCAGTGGAAAAATTGCCATCAGATGGCTGAAAATAACACCAATCAGTTTGCCCTTACCCACAAGGCAATTGACAGGAAACGCCCAAGCTAGTCGTCGAAGGTGTAGTCGATCTCACACTCGTCAACCCCTTGGGGGTCAACCTCCTCTGCTACAGATAAACAATGCAGTTGAGTACAAAAAGATTTGTACTCACAAGACTTACGTTAACAAACCTATATATAACTACATGCAGGCTTAAATTAAAGGAGTCAGTCATATGGTTCATTTCGGCATAAAGCAGTATTTCGGTTGCAATAGTTAATAGATTCAAAGCAAGTTTAGCAAATCAGTTTTTAAGATTCAAATAACAGAAATGACAACAAAATAAGCATAATTAACAACCTAGCAGTGACTTCCCGCAGCCACCACAACAATAGCACGAATTACCCGTTCGTACCACCCAATTTTCAAGTTTTATCAAAAAGTTATAGTCTAACTCTCGAAAGACCTCCCCAAGCGTATCCATAACTAAGGACTTGGCTTTTCGAAAAGATTAAACCCTGCAGAGGTGTACAACTTTACCCACATGTCAGACCGCCTTTTTGCCAAGCTATGTAGCACACTTCCTTAGGTATGCCGGCATGACTAAGTCCTACAAGACGTTTACAATATTGTGCATTAGCTATGAGACGACCGTATGGGTGAAACCCTCCGTGAGCCACCCTTGTGTGTGCAGACGGGGCTCCCACAGAGAACCCACACGTTGTGTCGGGACATTGGCCCAGCAGTAGCAACTGCCAATGTCCCTCAGAGTGGAGAACCTGAACAGGAACCCACTCCATCACACCCAACACACAGAACATTTCTTTTTCAACACAACACACACACCCACCACCTACGACTCGAAACTAATACCCACCAAAGTACTAAGTCAAGAGGGGTCCCATATGTCCCTCATGTGGATGCATAGAATAATACTTGGTTTAGTGTAACAAGATGTTCAGTCCTTGCTGATTCAGGCACACAACCACAAACCCCACAATCACACCAACAACCATATGCCCGAATCTAAATCCTTTTTATTTTTCAGTTTTAGTTTTTTTTTCCAAATAAGATAATAATCATGAGTATCCTGACTCAAGTATGTAAAGTGATGTTGTAACGATCATCGCCGAAACGATGATCCCTAGTCTACCGTTCTAAGCATGGCTAAGCGACACAACTCGAATATTACAATATAAAGTGACTAGAGCTCATCCATCGAGCCCTAAATCACAGCGAGTACAACCTAGGCTCAGTAGTAAAAGATGGATAATTTGCCTATAGTTCAATTTAACTAAACAGGTGAACTATCGCAACTAATAAAATACTTGACAATATAGCATGCATACATACAGTTGAAACATTTGAAATATTAACATGTGAAAATAATGGGATCAACATGCATCAATGGAAACTGCTTGCCTTGCTGAAGAAAGTCCACTTGCTGCTGAGAATCACTCTCGTATTCAATAGAATTGTCGGTACCCATCGATCGAACAAAGAGCAAATAAGAACGAATAACACCAAATCAAACAAACACAAATATTTTTGAATAAACAGAAAGATTAGGATTTTATAAAATTTTAGAAACAAAAATAATCTTATTTGGAGTTAAGATAAAATTTCTAGAAAATTTTCAAGCCAACAGGATTTTTACCGTAACAATAATCCTAATTGGAGACTAAATCTAATACCAACATTTACAGTGGCAGAGACAGGTTCAAAACCTATTTGATATTAAAGTGTAAAAAGAATGAAAACCAACAAAATTGGTTTCACTCAATTTGGAGTTAAAATGAAATAGATATGAATTTTGAAAGTTTACTGAATTATTAGTGCAAGAATAATTTAATTCGAAAATTCGAAAAGGAATTAATCCTTTTGACACATGGGCTGAGCCGACCCACGGTCACTGACCGGTGGGGCTAGAGAGAGGAGTTTGACTGAGTCAGCTTGACCCAGTCGCAACTGACGACGACGTCGAAGGCGTACTTCTAGAATACGTTCTCCATTATCAGAAAGCGTATTTCAAGAAATGACCCACAAAACAACCACTTTTGGTTTTCCAATAGGCTAAAATAAAATCTTTTTCAAAATAGCCTTTCTGATTTGGTTTGAATTTAGAGAAGGTCAGGATAACTTTGAAAAATTCTAGAAAAATTATAATAATTAGTGTAAACTAATCTAGTATTTTATAAAATTGTTTCCAGAGATTTTGATACAATTTTTTTTTTTCGAAATAGACTAGAACCTTGGTTTCAAGTCACAAGTTTGAATTTTAGAAACAAAAATTTGAAACTAAGTACAAACTTGTGAATTTCAACAAAAGTTTTTGGACTCACATTCTTTTATACATTTGAAACACAAACCAAAGTTCATGATGTTACAGATAGAAAGGAAGGGGTGCTAAGGAGGCGGCGAATTACCTCGCAAGCTCGTCGGGGACGAAGAGGATGGCGGCAGGGAAAACCCAAATTGGGCCAGCTCTGGAGAAGATGAAGTAGAGGGGAGGTGGTGTGGTTGGCGGTGAGAATGAAGGTAAGCCGGTGGTGGCTTTTATAGGCCGGGGAGAGGCGGTGAGAGCAGGGAGGTGGTGCAGCAGTGGCGGCAACGTGGTTGGACAAGCGGGGTTGGGCAGCGTTGGGAGAGGGTAGGGTGGCGTGGCGAAGACGGTGGAAGGTTCTGGTGAAGGCGAGGTGGTGCGGGAGGTGGCGCGACTGACGGGAGTGGAGGAGGAGGCGGTGGTGTATGGGCGATGACGCACAGGGAAGAAGAAGGGGGTGGCGCCCAGGGAGAAGTGCGCCATTGGGTGGGGAAAGCGGAAATGCCCGAAAAGAAAAGCGGAGAGTGGGAGGAATTTTCCGATTTAGGAAAGTTTTTGAAATCAAACCAAAAAGCTTCAAATTTTTTGAAAACTCGAAATTTTGGGTTGTTTCACACGAGTTTGTTCTCTCTTTTTTCTAGCAACTTTTTTCTAAACAAACAGCATAGCTAGTGCATGTATAAATGGTTGTAGCTGGAGCAGGGCAGACATACCATTATGGCAAGCTCTGGCGAAGCTAGAGCTACCGCCGGTTCAAAACCCCCCTACCCCCTCCTTCCTCCTTGGTACTGCTAGCACCGTAGCAGCCGACGTCGGAGAAGAGAAGACACAGGTTGTTGTTGTTCCGTTGTTGGGCCATGGGTTGACTTCAAGTTGCTGGGTTGTGGCCCATGGCCCAATTTCCCGTCTCGCATGGCCCAACCCACCTCATGGCCTCAAGTGCCCAGTTTCCTATCGGGGGAGCAGCCGAGCATGGGAGGTCGGCATCGGGTGAACGTTGCGCCTACACATCCTAACCCTAGGCGGCGGCGGTGAACCCTAGCGCCGGCGCGGGCGGGGCGAACGATGAAACGGGGGCACAGGCGGGTAGTCCTTGTGTCGGGCGGCGGGTGGTGCAGCGTGTGCGTGGCGGCGGCGTTACCCAGAGGCAGCGGCGGTCTTTGGTCTTGAGGTAGCGTTCTTGCTAGCAATGGCGGTCTGACTCTCGGGTTGCGGGCGGTGCATCATGGACGCGTGGAGGCTGACTAGCCAAGGAGGGGGCGAGGAGCCGAGGGGGCCAAATGGCAAGCCGGCAGGGGGCGGTGTCCGGCAGTCGTCATAGGCTGTGGCGCGGCGGTAGCGATGTCAAAATCTAATGCTAGTAATTTATGATCAACTAATCGTGACACTGCTACTCCGTTTATTTTTGACAAGTTGCTTCTTCTATGTATCTTCTTTGTTCAGATTATTATGTTCGATAAATTGGTGGCAAACTGTTGAGTAAGCTTCATTAATAAGGTGTTTCTCGACTTTGTCTTCACTTGTTGATTTCATTTAATGTCATATACTCGTATTGGTGCGATTGTAATATATTTTGCATATGAGTTTTTTTTAATACTCTTTGGTCCACATTTGTGACTCTACTATATCTAAAATATAATTCTGAGTTCGTCGCCACTGAGCTGGAGTACGACACATGGCTGGTAACTGCTAATCAAGCATAGTCCATGTTGAGCCCTAGCCAGACTGGTGATCCCGTAGATAGTTTGAGCAGTGTCACCGCTGTAGCCGAGTCACTCCGGATGCGTACAAAGCCCGGCCGTCGAATTCTGTATATACGGGGTCTATGTGTTAAAGAAATCGAGTGGATTCTAGGCGCTTAAAGGCTAAAGCACCGGACTGGGGCTACAGTACTTTTCAGATACTAAGATAGCTATCGGTCGTGCACGCTCGCGAGAAATTAAAGGGTCTTGCGCCAAATATAAAAGACAAATAAAGCGAACAAAGATCCTAAAACTGCTGGGGGAGCGAGTGTGCAGAATATTACATAAATCTGGTGGAGTAAGTACTTGATTTTAGTGTAGCAGTAACTTAATTAATTGTTGGATTTTCCTCTGGAAGTAATTTGGTTAAGGCATGTTTAGAACATAGAAATTTGAATTTCGCAGAAGTGTCACGGTATCTCTGTAAAAATTCTCGGGCAGTAGATGCGCTCGTAATGTAAATGTAGAGCATCAAAAGACTTTATTGTTGGATGGCAGCTCTGTAGTTTTGTTGTCAGCCATATACAGAATTTGACTGTCATTTCATTTTCTTTGTTTACAGTATATGATAGAAATGGAGCTCCTGTTGCTACGGCGACTAGCCCAGGAAAGTAAAAACACGTTTGTAAATGAATTCCATGTGCTTACTTGTTCCCTGATCTTTTCGGCCAACCCAGCGGAAAAATAAAGGAAGTTGATTTTATCCGGGGACCGCATGACTTAATACTCCACGTATAGACCGATGAGCTTATAAATATGGTGAACTACTGTAGTACGAGGAAAATTATGAACCAAACTACCACAAGGTATATACTGAGCAACAAGTACAGCAGAATGGTCAAGGCCGTGCTAGCAAGGGCATAAACTTATTGCAGTAGCTATATACTAGTACCTTTCAAAGGAGTTGGGTGAGGTTTGTGATAACTTGTGGCATAAACGTACTACTACCCCGTAGAAATTGGACCTCACATTTAGAAGGAGATGCTAAGTACGTATAGTTAAGCTTCCATTTTTACATTGAAACTAGACCTTCCTAACAGGGCTAAACTACCTCGCATCCAGGTGAAAACTGAAAAGTAATCCAAAGTGGCCTTATCCATGAGCCCACGAGCATGCAAATCACGCCTAAGCTCATTGCGCCAAAAAGAAGATCACCAAAATACCAGTTCTTGCATCACACAGTCAAAAGGTTTCGAATGCAGTACTGCTGTGATACTGCCATACAGGAGCTAGCTGAGCATCTCGTTCTAGTTAGAGAGCTTCATCCGGGTAATCCGACCCGCTAACCACGCAGGGAGTGAGCCGGGTTAGTTAAAAATGGCTCCGGCCTCCGGGTCAGAGCCTCAGGTTCTCTGACGCCGGTGCTCCGCCCGACGATTTGACCGGAGTTTCCTCTCCATCCGGCAGCCACGACGGACCGCCATCACGTGCCGCCCCACCTCCCCTCTCCCGCGCCCCGATGCCACCCCTACACCGCAGGGGCCCTACCACGCATCGTCCCGCGATTGGCCCCTCCCCCTCCTGAGCCAGTGGCCCCACGCCCTCCTCACCCTCCCCTGCGAGAGTGCGCGAGCCCTGCCCGGTGGCCCCAGCCGCTCAGGGCCCACGCTTGTGCGGCCCCCCGGGCTCCGTGCAGCGGCCAAAATATCACGACGGGACTGAGCCCTGTTCGCTGTTCGGAGTCGAGACCGGAGCTCGATCGGAAGGGGATGTGGGCACGGACGACGCACAGCGGCCGGCTTTGCTTTCTTCAGATAAGCCTCATCGATCGCGTGTGATAACGCCCCTGACCGAATGAACCGCCATTAGCGCCGCGTAGAAATCGCCCCATATAGACGCCATTACGCCGTACTTAATGCCCCAAAGCGCCCAGAAGCGTCCACCACCGCCAACAGTACGTGATGGCATTACTCTGTGCTTAATGTCGCTAACAGCCCTCTCTATGCACTCACGAAAGACAGTGCCGCTGCGTGAGCCGAAACTGACGAATGAACGTAGGACTACCACTCGTCCGTGCTAATCCTGTTGTAGGGACAGGCATGGCGCAAACTTGAAACCACCCCTCACAGTGCCACAGTTCAAACAGCACATTGGCACACGTACCCCATCCCCATGCATGCCCGTTCTACAGCGCCCGTAGTTTCCCACTTGCACTGCGCCACCACGCCACCAGTTGCACTGTACCAAACATGGCCGCAGCATGCAGGGCAGGGCAGGTCAGGCTGCGCGCAGAGTTACAGCTCATGTAAATGTCGTCAGTACTCCTACTCCACTCGACGAGTAGTGGACGGAGGCGACGCGACAGCCCCTCGGGGTAATTAAACTAGTGTGCGCGGGATTTGAAATGGAACCTAGCCCGTAAACCCACGCAGTTGCGAGTACTAAATGCGGTTGGGGATTGGAGGAGGGGTTAAACCTGCAGAGATTAATTACGGGTGTGGCTAGCGCAGGGAGAGTTAAAAACGGTCTTACCGCGGAGCCGCGGGGTGGGTCCGAACCGAGGCTGTGGCGTCGGGGGATCCTATAAGACAGCGCTAACCACCCAGCCCATCTCCCACTTCCCACTTGTCCACTCCCCCAAAAACCTCCCCAAACCCCCAAAACTCTCCCATCCCATCACCGCTTCCGAACTCGGCTCTCAAGGCCGCCGCCTCCTCTTTCTCCTCACCTCTGCTCGTTCTCTTCTCCCCGTCCTTGTTCTTTGCGCTTTCGTTGTTGCAGTCCAGTCCTCTCTGTTCTGCTCTCAGTAGTAGTACTCGTACTGCGGGTAGTATTACTGCAACACACCTCCTGTAGCTCGTCGAGTCAAAATTTACAGAGTTCGAAAACCGTTATTATCCCGGCGTGGCGCGGCCGCTGCCGCTGCTGCTTCGGGACGTACGTACGCGGCAGAGGACGGGGGTCGTGCGGCTTTACCGCTGCCGCTGCTGCTACATTTCTGCTCGCCTTTTTAAAGAAGTTAAAGAGGACGTCTTTATTGCGGCCACTCCCTTCCCCTGCGCCTGGCCTGCTCGCCTCGTCACCCCTTCCCCCTCTCCTCCCGTCCCTTTGGTCTTTATTCCCCTGCCGATCCGCAGAGCAGGAACGAATCCATCCGTTCACTCGTCCGTCAGCCCGCTCGCTAGCTCTCGCAGCGCAGCTAAGGCTGCAGCTTCCTTTCCTGCTGGGGTCAGGTTGCAGGGCTTGTTTGGTTGAGTTTTGTAACTCGTCTTAAAAAGGAGTTTTGAGAGAGAGAGGAGGTATCGTTGGAATTCGTTTCGTTGTGCGGTTTCGGTGGTGAGAAAGAAGACGCTGGTGCGTGGCATGTCGCGGCCGCGCACGGTGAGGATCTTCTGGGACGACCCCGACGTGACGGACTCGTCGTGCGGCGAGGAGGGGTGCGGCGCCCGGAGGGTGGGGAGGATGGTGCGGGAGCTGCCGCCGGCGCCTCCGCCGCTTGTGCAGACGGGGTCTGCTGCTGCTGGTGGCTTGCCGGAGCAGTGCAGCGCCGGGGACGGTGACCGGGCGAGGCGGCTTGCTGGTGGATGTACTGGGGCACGGAGGAGGCTGGCGAAGGGTGGCTCTACCGCGTCAAGCACCAAGTTCCGCGGCGTCAGGAGGCGGCCGTGGGGCAAGTACGCGGCGGAGATCCGCGACCCGTGGCGCGGCGTGCGTGTCTGGCTCGGCACCTTCGACACCGCCGAGGAGGCCGCACGCGTTTACGACTCCGCCGCTATCCAGCTCCGTGGCCCCAGCGCCACCACTAACTTCTCCACCTCCACCAATTCCGCGGGCGCCCATGATCGGGTGGCCGCCGGGTACGAGTCCGGCGCGGAGTCCTCACCGGCGGTGTCGTCCCCGACTTCCGTGCTCCGCAAGATCCCGTCCCTGGCCTCCCTGGCGGAGGGCAATGACGACTCCGAGGCCAGGCCCGGCGAGCCTGCCGCCGGCTGCAGCCTCACCGTTCCCGAGGAGCTCGGCGAGTTCGTGCCGTTCGAGGACGCCCCGGTCTACGCCAGCAGCAGCTTCTGGGACTTCGAGCCAGAGGCGGGCTTCCTCTACGCCGAACCGTCGTCGCCCGAGGCGCCGTGGGACGCCTCTGCCGCGTCCGCCGGCGCGCCCTGGGCCGCGCCGTTGCAGGAGAACGACTACTTCCAGGACCTGCGAGACCTGTTCCCACTCAACCCGCTTCCTCCCGCGATTTTCTAAACGGGAAAGGCTTCTTCTCACGGAACTGTTTTTTTGGATGTCGAGTGTTGTATCCTGTCTGTGTCTACTTGTACGTGCTCCTCTGTGCCTTCTTGTGTTGAGTCGATGAGAAATGCATTATCCCGAGTAGAGTTTTTCAAGTGCTACTACTGCTACATACGTGTACCACCGTTCAATCTGTTCTGCCTCTCGCTAGCTACTACTAGTTCACTCCGGTATATGTACGTGTTGTTCACAGCATGATAGCATGCGTTCTTTGCTTGGCACGGCTCCGCGGCGTGCTCGAAATGGGGAGGCCATGATTTGGTTGCGCAGAAAGTCTGCGGGTTTTGGTGGCCGGTCGGGGCGCCCTGCGCCATGAGTGAGCCCACGAAATTATCTACCCGATCGACGGGGCCCGACCACATCACAACTTGCGAGACCGTTACTGTGCTAGAGTTTGCGCCGATACAGTGACCGGCCGGACTCGATCGATCGAGCCGGGTGGGAACCGACACGGCAGGCTTCTCTCGTAAGGCGCAGGCGTTTCGGTATTCATGCCTTCATAGGCATTTACGCCGCGCCTCAACGGCACGCTTTCCTGCGAAAGTTATGATCCGAGCCCGTACGCGGTGTGTGAATCTTGTGATTCCCAACAGTAGAAACAAGGCGCGGCGCAGCGTGCAGGAGGAGCAGCGGTGGTCCTGCAGGCTGACTCCCGGTCCCGGCCGAGGCGGTCGGTCTCAGGCCCACGACCACGTAGCGCCCAAGAACAAGAATACGTACGCCGGTGACCACGTAGGGAAGGAGACAACGCAAAAGATCGGTGGATACGTACCACAGCCCAGCCATCCATCGATCGGTGGGCCGGCCGGCTCGGCGCGTGAGGCGGCCGCCGCAGTGGGACCACGGCTGCGGAGGCGTTGATAGCGGCCTTCTGGCCGGCCTCCCAGTGCTCGCCGGGCTCGGTGATATCCATGATGGCCGGGGAGATTATACAGGCTGGTGGTTATATCAACATGTTGCCACCGGCACCATGCTGCACGCGTCGACCGGCTCCTTGGTGGCTCTTTGACGCAAAAGAAATCGCTAAGATCCCTTTTACTGGTTGCGCTCCCTAGCCTACTAGCCCAGCATATTTGGTTTAGGCGACATGATCTTTTGGTTTTCGGGGTCTCGAAACACTCCTGTTAATTATATCTGCAGGTCAAGGCCGCAGAACACCTCCGATTGACCTGAATTTTGATGGTCGAGACCCAAGGTCTCCTATCGAGCTTACTGAGAAAATGATACGAGAGCACAATCTAGGTGACCTTTATTGGCGTGGACACAACAAGTGTATAAAAATAAAATGAGAATGTTGAAAACGTAATGACCGCGTAAATAGTTATATCTACGGATGTATTTAGAACATATGTTACAGAATACATGAGCTACTCCTTTATAGCTATTGAAGGCGTGACAGTTAATACCACTAAAGACGTCAATTGTTTGATTTAAAGAAGCCAAAGAGGAGCCACTGCCTGCTTGAGTTGGCTCAGATCAGCTTGGAAGGGGCAACAATGCCCATGATTGAGGCCGAGGAAGTGGTCGAGGATGCTCTAACCTCATCTAGAAGTGTTGGTCTAGCAAATCCCACCATCAGAAGAGGAGACGAGGCAAACAGAAGTGGTCGTCGAATAGACTTCGACCACTAAAGTTTTGTCTGTCATAGAAGAAAGGGCTGAAGTTGCTCCCGACCAGAATGTTAGTCATGATTCAGCTCTTCAGCCAATTGATCTAGTAAGTATTCTTTACCTTTTCAATGTGTTATGATCGAGAAATCGTGGTCTTTTTTATCTTAGTATTTAAATAGGAAAATATTCCTCTAACTCTTACTTCTGAGACTAGGGCTATGGTGGCATGGAGACCACTTCTTGAACTTCCGACTAGTTATACAGAAGAAAGAGCCAACCAAACGACTATACTAGATGAGTCTGGGTATAGTGAATTGGATAATCAAATAATGGACTTAAATAAAAAGGTAATAATCTCTTGACTTAAGCCCTTGTTTTTCTTTTGATCTTCATTGGATAGCAGAGAATTTTGACTTCTTACTATCATGTTTATAGAAAATGACTGAAATGCTTGGTCTTTTTAAGGCTTTCTTGGATAATTTGACCAGAAAAGATACAACTAAGGATGCAAAGATTGCAAGATTGAAAAGCTAAGTTAAAGAAGTTCTTGCTTTAATTACTTGAGTAATGCTTGTTTTTCTAACTTTGCAATTCAGTCAACTCAAATAGGAAAAGCACTTTGCGGGTCGAGTCATTCAAGAATATGAGAACAAGTTAGTCTTCAACGACAATGTTGCTAAGGATTTTAAATTCCAACTTGTTCTGAAAAATAGAAGCCTTAAAGAAAAAGATGAGAGTCTCAAATAAGCTGCTACAGAGCACAAGCACCTTGAAGACCTCAATATGAAGCTTTTAGTTGATCTGAGGAGCATGAAGTGGTATGTAAAAAGCTTGTGCAAGACCACGACATGCTTCTTCGCAAATATAAGGAAGAAACATAAGGTAAAAATCTCTATCTTATATTATATCAAGTGCTAATAACTCATGCTTACTCAAAATTTTCTATCTTTAAACATTTAGATTTACAAAAGGAATTGAGAGACCAGAAGGGGTTCACACACCAAGCATTATTTCAATTAAGAGAAGTAGATAAACTTCGATATGAACTTCATGAGAAAAATGAAAAGCTTGAAAAGTAAAAGAAAACTCTCGTAGAAGCAATCGAGAACATCTCGTACTTTTATTTTAACACAGCTAAAGGCTATTGCTATAAAAATACAGTGCACATAGATTGAACTCACAAAGAATGAGTCATCAGTTGAAGAATTGGTCGACGACATCAATGTGCAAGTGAAGCATATTGTCGACCACCTCTCGAATGGGCCAGTCCATGAAGACCTCTCCAGTCAGTCATAGTCATCAATGTTGGCACCTTGTTCATGAAGTTGAAGCACTTCTACAAGGATGTAGTGGACTTGGAGATGCTAATTCCTGATCTACGTTTAAACTCTGCATAAGAAAATAGAGGAAGTAGCTTCTCTTGTAACTGCATATATGATAAATGTAAAATTCCAATTTAAGGAAAACTGGATGATTTTGGCATTATTGTAATGATGAATGCTTGAATAATGGATATTTTTACCTTGCAATTATTTTAGTTTGCTCTTGTCCTCTGGTATGTTACTAACCCCCGATTGTGATGTGTTTGACAAGTGAAATGGTAAACTTATCACAGGGACTTAGCAATATGATAATTACAGGCTAACGACCAGTATAACTTTCATAGTATACACAGTACTAACTGGAAGCAAGTCTTACATAAAGTTAGTCTAGTGAGTTTCCGAGCAGTGAGGACTAGTGACGAGGATTCTTGACCAGTCAACCTTTTCGGTCAAAGTTAGAGTTTTTGTCAAAGTAGGCCCACATACCAGATGCTTATTTTATAATGGTTATGAACCTACAACCAGTACTTAAAGGAAGTCCAATTCCCTTTACTACAGCCAAATTGGTCGTAACCCAATTTAGGTTATGAGACAACCAACTATGGGCACTACCCGACTAGCCAAAAGGTTTTGAGTCATCCCCGACCAGGGAGATATAACAGTTTCCCACGTGACTAATGTGAGAGCGGTTATTGGCGCATCTGACAACTTACGACAGTTGACTAAGAGACGTGACAGTTCAAGACTCAACAGAGGAATGTGTATGAAGATTAGAGGCACCTTTAGTGGCATTAACTGTCACCCCTTCAATAGCTATAAAGGGGGTAGTCCACATCAAGTTCATCATCAAACATCTGGATATATGCTATGATCATTCAATCAATTCTGTAACATCCCCACTGTATTCCCATACATACACTCATAGTGTCGACAACAATAAAGGGTCTTCGTTTAGATAGTGCTCTAATATTATTTCCCCGGATAAGCTCGAAAGGGAACCTTGTATTTTGATCATCAACTGTTCGCGCTAGAAGGAGAGCACCATCAACTCGAAGATCATTGCTGTGATGTTCTTGTTGTTGGAAATATGCCCTAGAGGCAATCATAGTGATGATTATATTTCCTTATGTTCATAATATTGGATAAAATATTATCTTGTTCCAAGAATAATATTAATAATATTGATTATCAAGTATGTGACTTGATTGTGAAACTCTATATTTTTGCGATAATTATTCTTATACGATCCCTGGTCGGAAACATATGAGGACACATATGAATAGACTAGCATATGTATTGGTTGATGACTATGTTTCACGGGTCATGGATATGGAGATATCAAACCAATAATATGGACACATGTTAGAGAACATGATGTTGGATTAGACCCACCTTGAGACACTATTGAGATTGTTATGATTCTATGTGTCGTTAGTTGGTCTCAAGCAATGTTGATGTATAATCCTTAGACCTGAGATCAACATGGTTTCCTACATATGTAATAGCACTCTTAGGGGTTGCCAAACGCTACACCGTAACTGGGTAGTTATAAAGATAGCTTTTGGGTATGCTATAAAACATGCAAAGGAATGTGACTGGTCGGATATGGGATTTGCCCCTCCTAACATAACAGGAGAGATGTCTCTGGGCCCCTCGTTGTGGTCGGATAAAGAAAGTGCATGGCCATGCCACTAGTAGTCGAAGTGTTCGACCACGTGAAGTAATCCGACACTCGATCGAGAAAGTATTGAACAGTCCATGGATGACACAACATCTCACCTGGAGTTCAACCAGACATCGTGAGGCAAAGGGAGTATACATGAGTAGGTCGCTTAGTTCGAACAGTTACGGACTGGTCGTATGGAGATACGAGCTGGTCGTAGACTGGTCGAACGTAGTCACAGGGTGGTCGTAACCTGGTCGTAAGGAATTACGAACTGATCATGACCAAATACGAATCGGTCAGATAGAGATAGGACCTGGTCATAAGTGATGAGGACACAGGTCGTAGATCATATTGCATTAAGGTTCATTCGATATAATTTGTGTGTATTCGGGAATCGCTATGTTCTGCTAGGAGCCGCTACGACTCGTGATCGGAAAGGGTTTCCGAGTCGCAACCGATTACGCATGAACCTACACTTAACGGGTTGGAACAAACCAGTACGAATACGATTCGACAAACGTGTTCGGATAGGATCCGTCACGAGCACTATATAAGGAGATGCATGAGGCTGTTTGGCTGGACGCGTGAATCACCACCGAAACCCTAGCCGCCATCTTCCTGAGAGCTCTACCGTGCGACTTGGTTCTAGCACACTTGTGCATGGTTGTTCCTTCCTTGGACGTGTGGATACCGTAGAGGCGCTACTGCGACTGTTGCGCTTGAGGACGATCCGCGATCTTCACAAGAAACTGCAGACGTTGCTGGAGGAGACGATCGACTCGCGAGGACGTTGCACGATCGACTACGACCACTACATGGACGCGCTCTACATTGGACCAGGCTGCTCCAACCCTTCTTCCGCTGCTCTACACGTCTGGTGGTAACAATCTGTGATCATTTACTTGCTTGGCTTCTTGGTTTGCGTGGTAGAAATTTTAATTTGTAGCTATCGTAGCCTACCCCGTGGCCCAACACTTGCATCCTCACCAACGGACGAGGAGAACTCTTTCGATCTTGCTAACTATGCCCACCTCATGTCTAAGGACTACACCCCTCGGGAGGCATGCAAATGCGACTTCTACCTCGAGTACATTCCCGAGGGAGAATCTTTGTCACCTTCAACCCAACCCGTTGGGAGTGAGGCGGCGGGGACACCATTTCCACCCCCAAGCAATTATGAGGGAGGGTATATTCCCACTCCTGTCTCAATTGGAGAGACAAGTCACCATGATGCCAGTACTATGGTAGTTCATTATGATTTCAATGATGGAGACTATGTTGAGGTTCTAGAGGAATCATCTCTAGAACATTTACTCCATCTACTTCGAGGTCTCGACTTCTACCCTTTCTCTGATGAGGGTGAGATGTTTGCACCCTCTATCTGCTTCAAGTTTTGTGAATGTGCAGCTATCAGTGCTAGCGAGACCGATGAACAATGGGCGACACGTGAACAGTGTGAGGCCCACGACCAGGCAGAATGTTTGACACAGGAGCAACACAATCAACTTTTTTCCGCCAAACAGAAGGCAATGGAGGAGGCCCATTGCTAGTACCACGATAGCATGCCGAGGACATCCAGGAGGCCTACCATCATCGCAAGTGGCGAACAGCGTTAGCTAACTACACGCCAAGTCACCCTGAGGACGATGGTAAGAGATTCAAATATTGTACCATCACCTTCACAAGCAGAAACTCCCATCAACAAGGTGCACATACTTTCAAGTGCCATTGCTAACCACTAAACAGGAGAAAATGATGAACACGACCTTTTGTTTATTTGTTCATTGGTTGCCGAGCTGCAAAAGGCTGCTACATAAGTACAGAGCCTTTCGCAGTCATCTTGGTCTCAAATTAGCTCTAGAGGAGGCCACTCTGCTTCTAGGCATTGCTGTAACACCTTGGTTTTTGGAGTCTTTTTGAATTTTTAAAATAAAAAGAACCATTTGGTTTTGATGAGAATTCAAAGCTTAACCTGAGATTTTAAAGAGAGAGCTTTAAAGGACTAAATCAAACTTCAACTAAATTAGTTCGGTTTCTGTTCGAGTTTGTTGGAGCTCTTCCTTTTCTTTGATCGCTCAGTGCTCTCCTTCGGCCTCGTTCTCTCTTCCTTCTTTGTACCACCTCCCTTCGTCTGGATCTAAGGGTCTAGACCTCCCTTGTGGATCGGACCTCCCTCCTTGTCCAAACCACCCTTCGGGTTGACCTCCCCTTGGGACGCGTCCACCCTCGAGGCGTTCTAGCTCGGGTTTGTGTTTCAAATGTTCTTGATTTCGAAATTCTTATTTTGGGTTGAATTCCTCCTTCAATTGGACCTCGTCTCCATCTGAACCTCCTTTGAACTTCCCTCACGTTCGCTCGGCTTCTGCTCCTCCGCGCCTCTTCCTCTCTGTCGCTCCTCTCCTTTGGTTCCATCTTGACCGTTGAGACCTCCCCCGTGTTGGTCTTGACCGTCGAGATCTCCTTTGCTTTCATCTTGACCGTTGAGACCTCCCCCGTGTTGGTCTTGACCATCGAGATCTCCTTTGCTTCCATCTTGACTGTTGAGACCTCCCCCGTGTTGGTCTTGACCATCGAGATCTCTCTTTGCTTCCATCTTGACCGTTGAAACCTCCCCCGTGTTGGTCTTGACCGTTGAGATCTCCTTTGGTTCTATCTTGACCGATAGGACCACCCTCGGGTTTATCCTGATCGTCGAGACCTCCTTTTGTTCTCATCTTGGCCATCAGGACCACCCTCGGGGTCATCCTGGCCGTCCAGACCTCCTTTGCTTCCATCTTGTCCGTCGGGACCTCCCTCGGGTTCATCCTGGCCGTCAAGATTTCCTTTTAACTCGTCTAAACCGTTCAGGACCTCCTTTGAGTCCATCTTGGCCGTTGAGACCTCCTTTGATCTCATCTTAACCATCAAGACCTTCCCTTGTTCTATCTCCTCCGTTGGATCCTCCTCTTTGTTGGGTCTCCCTTTTCCTTTGCGTGGTCTGATCCAGCGCCACGCCTTTCCCCTCTCACGAGATTAGACAGCTCTACTTCGTCGTGCCTTTTTCCTTCTCCTTTGGACCTTCTCATTCTCTGGACCTCCGCGTGGTCCTTTTTTTGCAAAGACCACCCTTCGTGGTCTTTTTGTAAAGACCACCCGCTGAGGGTCTTTTCACTAAGACCACCCTTTTGGATTGCGACCTCCCCTTGAGGCCGCGACCTCCCCTCTTTTGTTGTTTAGCCACGACCTTCCCTTGAGGCCGCAACCTCCCCTCGTTGTCGTTTAGCTGCGACCTCCCCTTGAGGCCGCGACCTCTTCTCTCTTGTCCTTTAGCCACGACCTCCCCCTTGGAGTCGTGACCTCCCTCTTTTGTCATTTTGTCGTGACCACCTCTTGGCCCGCGACCCCCTCTCTTCTGTTGCGACCTCCTGTGGTCAAAACCTCCTCTTTTGTCGTGACCTTCTCGTTGGTCATGACCTCCCCTTGGTTTGACCACCTATCCCTAGTGTTGACCGGTCCCACTAGACAGCCTCGCTCACCTCCTTTTTCCCCTAAATCGTGGCGCTGCTCTCGCTGAAGTCCCCAGTGATGCCCTCGCCGGAGTCTTCGCGCATTAAATGTGTTGTATCACATTAAATGCTGCCTCACCGTTTTGCTCCCTCCCCGCTTGTCCCGCCGCATCTCCGGTCAGCTGCATGCACACGCTTGAGTGTGCCCTGCCTTGTTACTCACCTACCTTGTACTCGCTCGTGCTCCTCCAAAGTTTCTCGGTGGCTCTCCCAGTCTCTTTCTCTGGCTATATAAGCTTGAGCAACCCTTCATCTTTACCTTTTTCCTCATTTCTAGTTCTCTTGCCCTTCCGACCAGCTCTTGGACCTCCTCCCAAGCTGTTGGTTCTTCTCAAGCAGCCCCTTGGACCTCCTCCAAACCGTTGAAGTTTCTCTATTGGTTTTATTTTGGTGTTTCTTTGGAGTTCTTTTGGATCTTACCTGAGCTTTATTTGAGTTACTCCGTTCTCTCCCGTGTAGATTGCGAAGGCACCAAAGAACCCGAGTTCTTTGAGGAAGAAGAAGACACTTAAGCCTTTGAGCAAGGCAAGTTACACATTTGACCATGTTGCACCCAGTATTTTAAGTTATCTATGTTCTGTTTCAAGTATTACTGCATGCTTATTTCAATTCAAGGAATTCAATCCCTGTTTTAACTTTGTAGTTACTCCTAATTCCTTTGTACAACCAATCTTAATTATTGAATTGATCACCCCTTGGCACCGTAGTAAAAGCTAGTTGGTACATTAGTATGAACTAGCATGTTGCAAAAATCTGTGCTTAGTCATGCTTAGATCAAAATCTTGTTTTGGGAGTTTTACTGCAAAAAGACCAATGTTGTCTAAAGGTTTTAATCCATGACATTGGGTTGTCGTGGTAGTTTGCAAATGTTTTTAAGAAAACAAAGGAAAAGGAAAAATTGGTTTGGATTTAGGCAAATTGGTTGTTCGGTTGGGTGCATGTTCATGCACGTGATCGATCCATTTCTATGGACGAGGTCCAAGGTTTAGTGGAAGTCGCCCAGGTTAGTTAAGGACCGGTCTTTGAGTGTATTTTGCCATGCCTCACCGTGTAACCACATGTCCTATGTGGGCGGGACCTGGCCGACTAATTTGCAAAGTTCCATCGCGGTTGATCTTATTGACGCGGTGGGTAGTCATTTTATGACCTGTTATTCCTACTTGGCGCAAGAGGGGGATCCTATGAACTCTGTGGGTTTCTATCTACAGGGGGGAGTGAAACCTTAGCGAGGGTGGACTGCAGTGGAATGATGCATTGTAAAGGCCTTGTCATGAGCTCTAGACCACTTACCTTCGGCAGTGAGTGGTGGTATCGATGGATGCCAAGCAAACTAGAGAAAATCATGTTGTGTGGGTAAAGCTGTACACCTTTGCAGAGCGTCAAACTATTCGAATAGCCGTGTCCACGGTTATGGACATGCTGACAAAGCTAGCTCCAAGTTAGAATTCTGGTTTTGATTTCAAAAAGGACTTTGTTAATCTATTTTGGATCTCTATCCAAATGGGTTTTGGGCGGGGAGCCTTGTGACAGGAGGGTATCCTTCGCCACTTGTGATGAATGCTATCCAACTGAAAAACTAAGACTTTGAAAAATGAATTTTAATTAGTGTTACCTGCTTTGGAACTTATTACCTGTAATTGAAAATAAACATGGCTTTATGCAAAGACAACCTTATAAGTCTTCCTGTGAGATATCCATGTATGCATTTTATTCTGTTATTTGATGGGTGTAACCTACGAGCATGGTTGTTGTGCTCATTCTTGCTTGATTTGATAATTGAGCAGGAGAGGACTTCTTTGATGAAGATGAGGACCAAATCAATTAGGCAGCGCCCTCCAGCCGTTTGCCTGTGGTGAAACTGGTGGACTTGTCATTTTACTTCCGCTGTATATTTTGCTTTCACCGGCTTGTAAGCTATCTTTGTAATCAACCCTTTTGTTGTATATAAAAATTGCGTTGATGAATGTTACCACTTTTGTTTGCTGTGTGAGCTAGCTGTTGATCCTTAGGACTAGTTCGGAACACAGAGGACTTGGGGCTTTTCCAAGTCTCACGACCTCCTCGGGTTTGGTCTCCCAACCACCCTCGAGTTGGGTCTTGGCACTTGGGGATGTCCTGGGTCCTAAGACCTCATCGGGTCCGTTCTCCGGACCTCCAAGTGGTCCTGCTGGGCCTCCTGGGAGATCCTGGAGAACTGTCCGAGAGATCTTGCTGGACCTCTTGGGAGGTCCTGGTGGACTTCCCGAGTGGTCTTGGATGACCTCTCGGGTGGCCTCAGGTTGGGTCGTTACAATTGCTGTCATGACAATAACCTTCGTCAAGAAGACGATCTGCCTCGGCGGGACGTGTTTGACAGATTAGGCCCAGGTGAGCGCTCTAACTATTTTCACAGAAGACCTTGTTCTCCTAATAACAATGATGAAGGTTATAATGTCCGACCATGATTGGGGCCACACACAGGGTACAAGGCTTTCTTACCAAGGCATTCACCATTGTATCGGAAGGCTTTGTGCCCAACGCCTCGGGGAAGGGAGCCCCTTCGAGCATTCACACATGCTCGCACTACTACGGCCTACCAATGTGCAAGGCTAGTTTTTAATGACTTAATTAGCTAATGATATTCCATACCAGCACATGTGGTTGTACGCTTAGACTTAGATTGGTGGCACAGGCTGTCGGGACCCAAAATATGCAATTCTGGACCCTCTGTGTATACTGCAGTAGTCCAGGATCACGCTAGTGCACACAGTGGCAACATCAGTGAAATATCATTTCCATATACAAAGATAACTAATAAATAGATAAATAACAATAAACATCAGAGTAAAGACCTTAAGGTCAAAGCTTACAATTAATGCTTCAGAGGGCAGATAGCTCAATGAAGGCTGCGGAAACAAGCAGAATAACCGGTGAAGCCCATCCATATGCCCACAGCAATCTAATTTGAAGTCGCGACCTAGTTCTCCACGATCCTTGAAGTAGATCTTGTTGGTGACGATTCCTCCACCTCTGCTTGATTTATTAAAGCAAGCATGAGTACACACCGTACTCGCAAGTCATACCACAGAAATGCAATTATAGATGCAGGCTTATTCCAAAGGAATGGCTTCGTGGTTTATTTTGGAGAAATGCAACATTTGCAATTTGAATACAAATAATAGATTGAAAGCATAATTCAAAACAAATAGACAATAATAAGTTTTATCATTTGTTTTCACAAAGACACATAGCCTAATCAAGTTATTCACACAACTGCATAAGTTATATATCTCACACAGCTGTCCCATCCCAAGTTTTATGAAAATCTACCCCTCGTGTGAAATCCCCGAGCATGTCTATGACCGCGGACGCGGCTATTCGAATAGATTGATTGACACTCTGCAGAGTTTATACACTTTACCCACAAGATGCAATCAACTGGATCAGAGCTGATCACAACAAAACCTTTTGAAAACTTCATCTCAAGCATCGATACTCCCAGTGTGCTTACAAACCGTCAGACAACCCCACACAGGAAGTCAGTCCGACACACACCGTTGGACAGGGACACGGCGAACCGCCCCATGATGTGACTACTTGGTAGCACACCTCCACCCATGCACACAGCCTAACCTACTACCTGAGTAATCAATGTCAAGACTCCATAACTTACTAAGTTAGGCCCGTCTCATACCAGGCATGTGGTTGTACGAGAGGCTCAGTTCAATGGCGCACAAAGTTAAGTCCTTAATTGACCAAGGCAAGACTTTCAATTAAACTACAAATCCCTATGCACACAGGTTATTAAGCCCACGCACATAGCTCCACCAAAATATCACACAGTCCACTTGCCTTCGTCTAAATCCTTTCCCACCCTGTTGGTTAAGTGCAACATATGCCATCAACGAGTAATAGCACATAGCGCACATAGTTTCTATCACATAGTTCCATAGTCACTTAGTCAAGTTCATATTTGCAACTACATGAGATGATGACTCGTAGCATGGCTAAGCAATCTGATCGCATCTAACCAACCCACGTTGGTAATACACTAGCACCAACTAAATAAACCAAACTAGGGTGACAAAAAGTTATGGCATACAATTAGACAAGGAGGTCATAACAAACTGGATATTAACTAATCCCAAAAACATGGAAATAAATAATTAAAGTAAATGCAATAATTTAAATCAATATAACTTTTAAAAAACTGGGTTCAATATGATCAAAGGTATAACTTGCCTTGCTATAGCAATGATAATCTTTATTTAATCTTTAATCTTTACTTCCTTGATCTTCAGGTCCTTCTTGATCAGCACTTCTCGAAGTATCAACGTCTACTTGCAAACAAGCAAATAAACCAAATAAATAAATAACAGAGAGCAAATAAAATCCAAAAATAAAATAATAATCTCAGATAAATAGATATTGAATTGAGATGAAATTAGGAATTTGAATGGACTCATTCGGAGTTCGGATGCACAAGATATGACTCTCGGAAGAATCACATGAAATGATGAAATTGATAGAGAAAAGAATATTCAAAGAATGTTCCTTTGGATCAAATAAAATAAGAGAAATTAGAGACTTACAAGTGGGGTCCACTGGTAAGTGAGAGAGAACAAAGGTAGTGGATGACATGTGGGACCAACTGGATAATTGAATTTTAGAAATTAAAATAATTCCCGAAAAGGACAAAGAGGATGACATGTGGGCCATTGGTCCATAGACCAAGTCCACGGCTAGGGTTTAACCAAGGGTTGACTGACATACGGGGTCCATAGGTCATAGTCTAGGTTCACAGTGAACCATGTCCATACAACTTTGGCTTAGGGTTTGTGTAGGTGTGCCACATGGTGGCTTAGGTGGCGGGTGACAAGGAGTGAGGTGGAAAGATGGCAGCAATGTGGACACATGGCCGGTGATGTGGCAGTGCCGACGTGGCTGCCACATAGGATGGAATGGCAACATGGCCATGAGGTGGCATATCATGGCTGTGCCGACATGGCACTTGACAGCTAGGCACTGGGCTCGGTTCACATCCGAAAAACGGGACCTACTCGCCAAAGAGACAAGAGGAAGAGAGAGATGGACGGGCCCACATGGAAGGGACACCGGGGGGCAGCTATGGTCGTCTCGGGTCGTCCCTGTCCGCGAGGAGCGGCGGTCGGATGGACCCTGGAGCTGGCAATGCAGTGGGCGTCCATGGGATCCACGGCGGTAGCGGCGGTGCTAGGCACGCGTCTCCGGCGAGGTCAGGTGAGGTTGCGCGCGGCACGGGAGAGCATGTGAACGGCGGAACAAACCGGTGAAGCAGTGCTTTGGTTGACGCACGAGAACAAAGGGGGCGGTGGGAACCGGCGAGGAGGGAGGAAGAGGAACAGAGGGTCTCACCGGTGACGGCGCAAGTGAGGAAGAGCCCAGGTGACTTCAATGGCAGCGGCGGCACGGGTTGAAGAAGGATGACGCTCCGGTGGCGGGCTGATGTTGGCAAGAACGGATCGAGATGAGCGTGGCGAGCGTGCTCGGGCGGCGCGGGCGAAGCGGCTTCGGCAGGTGAACGCGCACCGAGTCGGCAAAGCAAGCCGGCGGCGCGCTGGCGACTCATGAGATTGCGGCCAGGGCTCAAGAGGCGGCGGCGCAAGACGAAGGGTGGGCGAGGGCGCACCAGGGCGACCTATTTATGGTGCCCTAGGCGTGCATGCAGGATGCGGACGCCAAGGTGGCGGCGCAACTATCGCGGTCTTGAGCGTCTTGCTTAGCAATGGCGGCGCAGCTAAAGCTGCGCCCGAGCGCGATTAGGTTTTGGCACGCACGCACCCGGTTGGGTTGAGGCTGCAGCTTGGGTTGGAGGCAACCGGGCCAATCGTCAGAACGGGCTGGCGCAAGTCGGGCCAGAGCGGGAGGAGAAACAAGCGGCAAGTGGAAGCCGTCCGTAGCGCCAAGGACAACTTCAACGGCTCGGCCAGAGGAAAAGAAGATCTGCCCAAGGAAAGCAAAGGAAAAAAGGAAAGATGGCCGACGGGATCTGGACACGGGCCGAGCGAAGAAAATGGAGGTGGGCCAAAGGAAGGAATTCGGCCCAAGGAAAACTGAGATTTTTAATTAGTTTTCTTTTTAGAAAATAGCAGGAAACACAAAGGGCAAATAGAAATTAGCAAATGCACTCGGAAAAATTCTAGAAAAATCTAGAAAATATATCCAAGCACAAAGAATCCAAATAAAATAGTTTTGATAATAGTTGATGTTGAGATTAATCATATTAAATTGTTTTTGATTATGAAAGTCCCATTTAAGCTTTTATTAAATCAAATAAAATTGGTGAAATTTTCCAGAGACCTAAACTGTTTAAAAGATTTTTGAAAAGCCAAAATTTGGGACGTTACACAGGCATTCGGTCCTTAATTGACCTAGGCGAGAATCTCCCCCTATTTAATTGTGAGATACACTGATCGCAGCATGGGGCTTCTATCGCTGTTCTTGCCGGTCAGAAAGACCTGGCTTGTAGAGGTGTTCGAACGTCCCGAACTGGTCGGAACGACCAATTTTTCTGGGAGCGCCACAGATGGTGGCGGTGAATCCTCATCCATCTGGTCGATCTCGCTGGTCTCAGTGAGTGGTTGTAACAGCCCAAAATCCCTAAGTTGGATTAGTTATGCATCTATTGTGCATTTATGAAATTTTGGACCTTTTTAAAACTTTTTGCTGCAAAACAAATAGGTTACAACCTGGTTTTTCAAAACCTAGAAATAAAAATTTTCAAACAAAATAAAAATTTGTCAAAAATTTGGAAACTTAGTTCAGAGTAGGGTATAAAACCCTATGTAGAAAATCCCTTGATTTTGAAGACTAGATTGAAACCTAGTAACCCAATACTCCTTCTCCATTTCAAACTTGAAAATATATTTTCTATAGCTCAGAAATACAAACTGATTTCTATTTTGGAAATATAGTGGGACTCAAAGCTGGTAATATGTTATTTATATTTGATATACTCTGATATGCTTGTTTGGATTTTCTGAATATTGGAGGTTGTTTGGTTTCTTGTCTAATTGCATGTTGGAATTTGAGTTTGAATTTAAAATACAAAAAAATCAAGTGAACAGTGCCTATAAATATTTTTCCTAGGTTCTGGAACATATTATAGACTCACCCTAAAAATTTCACAATTTTTAGAAATTATTTGCTATTTAAAAACAGCTAGTCAAACCAAGAAAATCAAAAGTCAAACACCAAAATAGAAACTTAAAATAATTTTAGGAGAATATGTACTTCAAGTAAAACTATAGAAAATTTACAGGACAGTGTTCTCTGTATTTTCAACCTCTCCTAAAAGTTTCATGATTTTTGGAGTTAAACTCATTTGCCTAAAATTCCTTTAACCCTCTCAGCCTAATTCCTAAAATCAGAGAACTAAACTAGCTCTTCTGCTGTTCCTCCGGTTCGAACCATGTTCCCACTGAACCCGTTCGCTGAGCCACCTTCTCCCTCTTTCTCTCACCAGCCGGCCCTAGTGCCCAGGCCTTCTTCTCCATGTCGCGGCCGTGCCTTCGCCACCTCGCCTACGCGCGCCATGGCCTCGTCGTCGCCGTGCGTCATCTTCAGCGGTTTCGCCCCCGGTCTTGGACCAGCGCCCATGGGTCTTGACCGTGCGCCCCGGATTCCTCGCCCTCGCCCGTGGTTTTGCCCACGCGGCTGCGTTGCCTAGCTTTTCCCTTCCACGCGGTCGCGATGTTCCGAGCACCATGGCGTGCTGGCGATCGCGGCGCCAGCGTCTCCGTCCTCCCCAGTCTTCCCCTGCCAGCGCTGGACGCGTGCCTCACAACCTCTGTGCTGCACCCATGCAGCTCGCCACGCTACCTTATCTCCCTCTCCCGAACTCCACTCAGGCAAAGCCTTATTGCCTTTCGGCCATGACCGCCGCACCGCCTCCACGCTGCTCCGGCAACTCCGGCGACCCCCTCTCCCCGCCGACCGTGTCGTGCGGCGCCCCATCACCCCACCATCAAAAACACCCACTCAATTTGGAGATTCCTTCACCAAGGAGCTGCGCGTGGGTCATCTTCCCCGCGACCGGCAAAACCCACTGCCTCCACCACTGCGTCTCCTCCAGCGAGCCCAAGCCAGATTCCTTCCGCCATGAGCTTCCTTATGCATTCCTCTACCAGCCCTAACCACTCATTGATGCTCTTTTCCTCCCCAGGTCGCCGCCACCATGGGCCTCCCATGCACCTTGACCTCCGCCACCCGGCTAGCCTTGACCACCCGGCTTGCCCTTGTCAAGTTAGTAAGTTCCTTGCAACCTTCTCATGCCCATGCTCCCCTTGATTTGCCCCCTAGTCCACCCTACGCTGCCGTCGCCAATTCTCCTCCACCACGGCCGTCAGCCTTAAGCATGGCATGGCCATGGTGCCTCTTGAGCCACGCTGTCGCTACCCCTACCTCTAGTAGACCTCGGGGAACCCATTTTTGTGGGTCGCCATCGCTACACTGCCGCCTAATCGCCGGCGATGAACGCCACCCACAACCCCCTGTCTGTTCCTGTAGCTCGTTTTCTGAAGAACTAATTCTCTGTCTCTGAAAATGCAATCACTTATTTTGAGTTGAGAGCAACCATTTTTTTCTAACAATGGTATCACTTCCAAATATGACTAACAAATTCAAAGTATGAATTGTAGAGGAAGTTAGCAGCAACTCATTTCAGAAAATTCTTGTGTAAGATTTTGATCAGAGAAGGTGTTGTTGAAAAGTTGTATTGTCAGTGGCTAATAGCTTGACTACCTCATGTAGTAAAGTTTGTCTTAATATTAATAGCCAGTTGGCAATTAGCTTTCAGCAGCTTTTAAAACTGAACAACCAATGCTGGGTGAATGTTCTGAAGTTAATTGAGAAACACTAATTCCTTTTGCTGAAGTATTAGACAATGAAGTGAAGAAGAAAAAGATTAGAATGACAGTAGCACCCATCTGCTAAATTATAACTCTTATGCTCACAGTTTTGGTTTTTCTCAATGAGATTACCCTAGTTAGATAATTTATAGTTGAGTTTAAAGAAAGTCTGGCTGTAGCTTTTCTGTCTAGAGAGAGAGCTTCTTGTTGTAGGATATGTGAACAGTAAGGATAATCTGTTAATGATCAGATTTGTCAATGCACTAATAACCTTGCTAATCCTAGTAGTTAGAAATGTCCTTGACTCGTTAAGCCATTGAACCTTATCTAACTAGTAGTACAAATAGTACAGTCATAGGAAGAAATTTTGAACAGGAAAGGTGATCTAAGATGACAGTTGGAATTCTAACACAAGTAGTTAGAAATTGTATCAATTCATTTAGTCATTCAGCGATCATTTAACAACAGCAACAAGTATTTAAGTTTGGTCTTTCAAAATAAAGCAGTGAACCTCCTTCTTACATCTAAACAATTAACAAAATAGTTATTAAACTAACTAGTCAAGTGAGCACTATTGCTAGCAAATAGAAATCTTAGGTTGGTAAGAAGATTTAGTTATCAAACTCTCTTTCTTAGCAATTTTTCTTTAATAGGATGAATGTTAGAAAGATAAATAGATGAAAAACTGCAGTAACAATGAACTTATGGCAGTAAGTTTTTTTACTAGTGGTAGAAGATTTGTTAAAAAAGGAACAGTAGGCCCTAGTGGTCAATAGTATCACTAGGGAAATGAAATAAATAGTGTAATTTGGTAAAGTGATTAAAGATTAAAAATCATTAGTTGTGCTTAGCATAAAGTCTTAAGATCTTAGCCTAAAAGTCATAAGATGATACTCCCAGTTGAAAATCCTAAATTGTTTACCATAAGAAATTGGTTAAACTTTGAAAATTCGTAAATAATTCATTTGAACTCCAAATGGGATGAATCCAATTGGGTTGTTCATATAATTTTATCCTATATCCATTTTTGTAATCCTTATATCCACCACTATCCTACAAAATTTCACTAAATAATTAAAATCGGATGAACAGTAACAGATGAGAATTAATTTGATTTTCCTGAAATCTGAGATTCAAACTACTATAACTCTTGCATACTAAATCCAAACGGAATAATTCTATCATCTAAATTCATATAAAATCATGATCTTCCTTTTGTGAATTTTTCATGATTTTGGATGACTTTGAATTTTTGAGTATTCTCGGTGTTATTCGTTCTTATTTGTGCTTCTCGATTCTTTCGATAGGTTCCGACAATTATATTGAATACGAGAGTGATCCTCTGTAGTAAGAAAGTTATCTCTAGCAAGGCAAGCAGTTTGATCATAAATGTCCCCTTACTTTCAAGTCTAATATTTTGTTTACAAATTGTATGTATGCATGCTTTTGGGTCAAAGTTTATTTTCTCGATTAGAGGTAGCTATTCCTATTGCATGGCTTCCCTTAAATTGTTATCCCCTGCCACAAAATATAAGTTATTAATATCGCTGGTGAATTAGAGCCTGGTGATTTAATTATGCTCTTTTATTATCTTTGTGGTGTCATGCTTAGAAATGCTTAGCTACCGGTAGAATTGGGCGGTTATTGACCTAGTCGATAACCTTGGTCACACAAAATTATTATTATCATTATGCTCAGCACCTTGTGCTTTGTTACTTCGTAAAGTCAAAAACCTGGCTGAAAATAAAATTGTTTCATGACTTGGGCACAATGGATGTTGGTGTGATCTGTTGGGTGTGAATGGAATGATGCCTAAATCCCCAAGGACCGAGTTACTTGTGTCACTAAGCCAAGCGCTTTTGCGTGCTAACCACACGAGGGGGATATGGGACCTCTCTTGACTTAGTACTTTGGCGTGTGTTAGCTCCGAGTCGCAGGTGGTTGTGTGCGTTGTGTGGAAAAAGAAATGGCTTGTGTTGTGTTATTGGGTGTGTGGTGGTGGAGTTCTGGGGAGGTTCTCCACCTCGAGGGGCATCCGTAGTTGCTTCGGCTGGGCCGATGTCCTGACACAACATGTGGGTCCTACGTGGGAGCCCCGTCTGCACACACAAGGGCGATTCACAGAGGGTTTCACCCATGTGGGCGACTCGTAGTTAATGCACAATATTGGAAATGTCTCGTAGGACTTAGCCGTGCCGGCATACCAAAGGAAGTGTGCTTATTCCGGAGGCAAAAAGGCGATCGGCGTGTGGGTACATTGGTACACCTGTGAGGGTTCAAACTATTGAATAGCCTTGTCCTAGGTTATGGACATGCTTGGTAAGGTCGTGCAAGAACTAGACTATAACATTTAATTAAAACTTGATGTGGGTGGTATGAATGGGGAATTCATGCTATTGTTGTGGTGGCTATCGGGTTAGCCACTTCCAGGATGTCTCTTATTATTGTTACTTGTATCTCACTATTTTTGTCAAATAAAATCAGATTGTAAAACTGCTTTCAATCTATTACATTATTGCAAATGAAAACTTACTTTATCTTTGAAAATGAGTCTAGAGCCTCCTCCACTTAAATAAGCTTGCATGTAGCTATGTATAGGCTGTTACACTACGTCGATCTTGCGAGTACATTTTGTACTCATTTGCTTTGCTTAATAAATTGTTGCAGAGGAGGAAGTTGAACCCCAAGGGTTCCACTTTTGCGAGATGTCTTGATGGTTTCAACGACTAGGTTGGTGGCGGTTGGTTGCCTTGTGGGTTGAAGGCACACTAATTGGCTTTTGTTTATCGCCATCTTATGGCACCTTGCTTCCGCTGTTATTTAAGACTCTTTAGTTGCTATTTGGCCAGTCGGCCTCTTTTGTAATAACTCTTTATTGTATGTCCTTTTAATTGCGTAGTTGTACTTTGGTTCTATGTGTTGAATGGAATTGATGTATAATTTTTGTATGGGGTATGTGTCTGCAATTACAGGAAGTACATATCTGTGAGAGTCGAGATATTTGATTTGTAATGCTAGAATCATCTTGATGGTTGAGTATTACAAGTTAAATACCCCGGGTTCTCACAGTGGCGAGTCGGCAACGGAAGAGGATGACGACGACATTGCGTCATGTTCCATGGCGCAGATGTATGCGTCCATGTCGAGGTTGGAGTAGTCCGCAAAGTCGAACCAGTTTTCCTCATCCCAAGTCCCTACCATGATCGCATGAGCAAAGGAAAGTGAGTAAGGATTGCTTGAGCGAAAAAAGCTTCAAGAACTCAACGCCTTCTTCCCCACGGACGGCGCCAGCTATCAACGATCGAGTCACCGATCTTACGAAATAAATAAAGAAAAATGGCAAAGAGTTTTTGGGAGAGAATAGGACTGCTCTTTATTGCTCTGAACTGGATCTTTACAAGGGGTGCCTTGAATAAGGATACGGACTGGCTCTAATTATACTATACGTGTTGCTTTAATCTAACTGTCTTGATGCAGATGCCTTGGGCATGATCAAATTAGTTGTGTCCTCTCCATCCTCCGGTTGTCTTCTCCCTTAAATAACTGACGAAGTGGTGGCAGTTACTCCCGGAAGAGGCACCCTCTAGAAGTGTTGCATTTGGTCGGAGAAAAGGTGGCAGTTGACAAACAGCGAACTGCCCAGCAGTTGATGCCAGTGGGAGATAATAATAATATAGTGGTTATTGTCAGTGACTTAGGACTGTCAAGCATCGCGTGGTTTAGAGCAAATATGACATATGCTCTATTCATCACATAGGAGGAATATACTTGGAATCAAGTCCAAGTGTCAGTTCATTGCTTTCACGAGCAATCATCTAGTTAGGGATAAGGTACAAGACCTCGTCCGACCAGGGTATCCACGTTGTAACCTTTGGAATCCTTACGACCACGGGGGTCGTTAGCTTTAGGGGCTATGACCACGAAGGACGTGCAGTCTTTAATTAAATAAAGTAATATTTAGAGATTTTAATCCTTGTCAGCTAGTCCCCGAACTTTAAATGAATGTGTAGTGTGAACCCTTCCCTGATGAAATTCGTATGAGACAGACCTTCATTTAATGACGTGAGAAACGAGGCGGTCTGTATTCACTATAAAGTTGAGGAACCGTCTGGGAAACTGAAGAGATTTCTGTCCGTTGGACTTTGTAACGAGGATCTAATAATCCTCATTTATTTACTTATCTATAATTCTTATTATAGATATTAACATCTCCATATTAGTATTAAATATACCCCTTAATATTTATAAGGGGAGGTCAAAGCTTGCAGTGCGTAAACCATCCCATGGTCATGGTATAGTCGTAAGCTTTTCTATGACTATCGAGCAGTCGTAAGATCTTCTACGACTCGGTTGGCTTCGACTAGCCTGGCTTCGACAACCCTGTAATTGATAAAGCTTGCTGGCTTGTGGGCCTAATCAGTTAGAGAATATTATGCGCCATGTTTAACACATGGGGGTACTTAATAAATGTTGTTACACTCTGTAAGTAACCACGTGAATTACTTCTGTCTCTGAGAACAACTGCCTAACAACGTGGGGGGTGCCAATAACCATCAGTCCGGCCTCTTGGTCATCCTAACGGTCTTCCATCCCTACTTTCTACAATGGTCAGAGAGAGAAATATTATTTAATGGTCGTTTCCTACAACTACGAGGGTACAAAGAAGGGATCGATCCTAGGTTACCTTTAGGTGTTCCTTCTTCTCCTTTGCGAATACCACCGCCAGGATTCAAGGAGCCACCACATTAGGTGGTGGAATTTTCTCGCAAACGAGTTTGACTCGGGTGTCAATCTCTGTTTGAGGGAGATCTGCACAAGTGGATAAAACATTTAGCTGTTAGGCTTGAGATTAACCCAAAGAAAGCAAAGTTGAAAGATTACTTACCTTTCTCGTAATCTCTGGTCGAATCCTTAGCCCCCGAGTATCTCCACATGGGATGTGCTCGTTTCTTCAAAGGGTTGATGCGACGCATGATGAAATCCTTCACCATGTGCCATCCGATGAGCCCCTCTTCCTTCAAGTCTTTTATGGCTTGAATATAGGGGGTGATCTGGCCAAGATCCTTAGGAGTCAAATCCCAGGAAGAAATCTTCTCGGCAGTCTTCTCTACGAAGGAAAGGCTATCTTCACTGGTCGTCTCCCAGTAGAACCACTTCTTCCACCCCGGCTACGACGACCGAGTGAACATATGAATGTACTCCTTGGCCTTCCCGTCGTGGAACTTCAGACCACAGCTCCCGGCGATTCCAGATTTTCTGCTCATTCCATAGTAGTATTGGAGGAGCTCCTGGTCTGGAAGGATCCCAAGGTAAGCTTCGCACAAGTACACAAACACACTTAACATTGTGATAGAATTGGGAACAAGGTTCACCAACTCCACCCCAAAGTGCTCGAGTACGTGTGTAAGAGAGGGATGAGTGGGCAGTCAAAGGCCACACTCGCAGTACGCCTGAAAGATAGGGATCTGACTGATCTCCCCCGACGGCCAATGTTGTCAGGCAGCCTCAATCCACTTCACGAATTCCCTCTTTGGAATCTTCTCGGTAGAGACCAAAGCCTTTATCTTGGATGAATCCATCTCCGATTCCGCCCACTTAGAAGTGGCTCTGGCCATTTTCTCTAAGTACGAGTGATTTGGGTTTGGAATGATTTCAAGAGAGAGAACGATTTGGTTGGCGGTAGAGAGCGCAAGAGCTCGACGAACAGTGTAAGCAAATGGGGAAAGGTAAAAACCGTAAGCTACACCTATGGTGCCTTCTTATAACCGCACGCTTGAGTTAAAAGATCGTGGAAACTCAACAGTTGCCACGTCTTCGGGAACCACTCCAACGGACAGATTTGTAAGAGTCGATTGAGATTCTTTAATTCGCCTGTTTGAGAAAACCGAGTCTATCTTTACACCTCAAGCGAAATTACCTTCTTGACCATGTCTATTTCTGGTCAAATGAAATACCAGCCGGAAAGGTTTTTACTTCTGACCTTCATTCTACAACTACTTTATGGTCGTAAGACCTTCTACGACTCCTTTTCCAAGTAAGTTACTTTCACTTGAATCTGGAGGGCTAGATGATGAGGATCTAATAATCTTCATTTATTTACTTATCTGTAATTCTTATTATAGATATTAACATCTCCATATTAGAATTAAATATACCCCTTAATATTTTTAAGGGAGAGGTCAAGCTGCCTGGTCATAAACCATCCCATGGTCATGAGTCTTCCTACGACCATGGTATAGTCATAGGCCTTTCTACGACTATCGAGCAGTCGTAAGATCTTCTACTACTCGGTTGGCTTTGACCAGCCTGGCTTCGACAACCCTGTAATTGATAAATCTTGCTGACTTGTGGGCCTAATCAGTTAGGGAATATTATGCGCCATGTTTAACACATGGGGTACTTAATAAATGTTGTTACTCTCTGTGAGTAACCGCGTGAATTACTTCTGTCTCTGACAACAACTGCCTAACAACATGGCGGTGCCACGTCTCTGGCGGCAACTTCCATCAAGCGGTTAGTCAATTGGAACGTTGGGTCATCTCTTTATCTAGAGGAACTACCACCTATTCATACGTTATATAAGGTTGAAGTCAGAAGGCAGAAGGGGACAAGCGCAATATGGAGCACTTGCCCTAGTCTTTCTCTTAATTGTAATCAGCATACTCAATATAGCCATAAAGGAGTAGGGTTGTTATTCTCTCCAGAGAAGGCCTGAACCTGTATAAAAATCCCTGTGTTATTCTCTGTGTGATTCTTATCTAGGAGACCCCCCCCCCAAAAAAAAAAATTAAACAATCATACGTAAGATTAGTTCTAGATCACCGACACTTTGGGTAACTCCCGATTGTAGTTAATACTAGTGTGGCTATAAAGTCCCCCATTGCGCACATCTTTAGAGCTTTTATGCACTCAGGTTTTCCTTCATTTCCCTTTCATCTTTTCGCAAGAAATCTCCCCAGACCTCCTCTCATCCTTTCGTAAAACCTCTCCGACCTCCCTTCATCCTCTCGCCCAAAATCCAACCATGTCGGATTCAATCACAAAATGGCTGGTTTCCGACCTAAGCGAGAGGAGCTCAATGCTTTGGAGAAGATTGGGTGACAAAAATATGTTTTCTTGGAGGTCTGCGACCGGAGAGCATTTCTCGAGCAGCGAAGAGGGAGAAATCCCTGTCTTTCTCGCCTACATTGAGTGTGGATTTAGGTTGCTGGCACACAAATTCCTCTCCAAAGTTCTTGAATACTATGGAGTTGAATTGGTGAACTTGGCCCCCCAATTCGACTGTCAACATTAGCATCTTCATTTACCTCTGCGAGGCGTACGTGGGGATCCGGCCGAATTTGAAGGTCTTCAGGTACTTTTACAAGATGGCGAGGTCGAGGAAGTCAACGGCGGGACCCGGGGAGTGCTCACTGCGCCTCCATGATGGGAGGGCTAATGAATACATCTGTGTGTACTCAAAGTCTTCATGGTCATCACAAATGAAGACTGCCTCTGCTTCATTGGCAAAGTGGCGAGCATGAATCCAAACTAGAGATCCAACGCAGAGAAGATAGGAAAGATCGGAAGATGGATTGATGCCATCCAAGATCTAAGTGCCAAGGGCTTGACTTCTTGGCACATGGTGAGGGACTTTTCCATACGCTGGATAAGTCCCTTGAAATTCAGAGCACATTCAATGCTCTGGTACATTGGTCGTGACGATGCGACCAAGGATTCCAGGGAAGGTAAGTCCTGAAAAATCCCGACCAATACAGTTTATTCAGTTGATTATTTTGTAACCTTGAAATTTCTTTATTTTTTTTGAAGCCCTTTCCCCGAAGGAAGTCAGAGAGCAGGAGGTAAAAAGAGCATCGAAAAGGAGTATATATTTTTAGATGGAAATTTCATCGCCTAAATAAACTAAATTTGTAATTCAGATGGGAGAGAAAGTGGATCCGTAGCCCAAAGCTGCGGAGGTCGTAGGCCCCAGAGTGGTCGTTCACGACCTGACAGTTGCTCCCCGCGCAACTGCTCTGGAGGTCAACGAAACCGCAACCTCCGATCAGATGGTCAAGGATCTCATTCTCGATTGGCTAGTCGAGGATATTTCTTCCGACCTCTTGTCGGAGGATGTGAGGGGTCTAACTCACCCTACTAGTTAGGAACCGGTGAAAGCGGTTGAAAAGAAAAGGAAGGCAAGCGCTCTGAATTATGCTCCAGGATGTTTCAAGATCAAGACCAAAAAGACGACCAAGTATCTATACATGAAATAAGCTTATGTAAATTCATACCTTTAATGTTTCTGGTTTTCTAAAATCTTGATTTTCCTTTCTTCTATTTTCGTAGATCCTCTGGTGTCCCGATCATCTCCGATCAGAGCACCCCTCAGGGGAAAACTCATAAGGAAAGGGTGGTCAAGCCAGCCCCCGAGAAGGTGGCTACGCCAGCGCCTGCTTAGGAACCTGTTGCGGCTCCGACCGCGCCTTTGGAGGTAGAGGTCCAAAAAGAGTCCCAGCAAGTTCCTACCACTGCTGAGACCGTTCAGGGGAGGATTTCTTCGTTGTTAAAGAAGTCCGCCAATTGCCCTCGGATCTTTATTGACGAGAAGCTCGACGAGGCTTGGAGTAGGATTTCGAATTGTCAGTTAGAAATGGGTCCGAGTGCTATCTACTCCGAATATGCGGACATGACAATCCAGGTAAGCACCTATGACCACTCTTATAGTCCTTTCTTTAATGTTTATTAAAAAAACTTAAACAAGTTTGCTATTTTTGTAGTATATGGTGGAGAATTTTGCTGTGGTCGGAGGACTAACCTAGCGAATCACCAGTTTGGAAAAAGAAAACTCCGAGGTAAAAAGTAAGCAAATCTTCTCGACTTTGTTTCCTTTATTTTGTTTCTCGTTATTTCTTAACTCTCCTCCTACCATAATTGATAGAATTAGAGGTAAATAAGAAAGAGATTATGGCCAAAGAAGCCACAATAACTCTGCTCGAGAAAAAGTGCGAGGCCAAGGACCGGTCGATCGAAGACTGGTCGACTAGGTTCAACGAGGCCTTTTCTAAGCACAAGGAAGCTATCAAAGCCCTCGAGAAGAAATCTCAAGGTAACCGATAGTAAAACTTGACCAGTTAAATATGTATTATTATATTTCATTAACTTTTGATTTATTCGTGTAGAGCAAGTTCAAAAATTAGAAAAAGCTCTTGAGTTCGAGCGTGATAAAGAGGCAGAACTTGGGCAGAGTCTTGAAGAGAAGGTCAAGGTTTTCAATAAAATGCTCTTCGACATGGTATCTGGATCAAGTCTGCCCATTTTAAAAGATCCAGTGGAGAAGGTAAATTACCTTGACCTTCAACTTGAAGATCTCAAAAGCCTGCTTGAAACAACTCAGAAGAACCACGTATAGACCATGAAGGATGCTATGGCTATCGAAGTCAGCCTTGCTTTGGCAAAGCTGAAAGCTTCTGACCCCTCCATTCAATTCCAGGCTATTGTAGCGGACTTCAACTGCTCGGACGATGAAGCAGCCAAGTTATTCGAGGAAGTAATGTCTCTTGGAAACAAGGTTGCAAAAGAAATAGAGGTCGGATCTCCGGATCGCAGTGACTAGTCTGGTGGTCCCGAGAAGTAGATTAATGTAATATGGAAATTGTTAATGTAAAAAACTTTACCTTCTGTCATCAGTAAAGTCTTTTATTTATCTGTTCAACTTTGCTGAATTTTCGTATATTTTCTAGCCCCCGACTGCTTGCGTTAGTAGAAGAACTTACTAAACAAACAATAGACCAAGAAAAAGAGCTAAAGCTACGACCATAGTACAAAGTATGTACTGATCATGTTAAAAAATGATCTAATTGACACTAGGAAATCAATTTGGTTAGAACTAGTGTATGACTTCGACTAGCTTTAGATCCATTTCCATAATAAAAAATACTGTATAGTACATTGTGTGGTCGTAAGATGCTATAAGACTTGTATGGATGAAAAGAAATAATGCAAAGATGTATGCAAAAGCAACAAGTGGCCTTATTTATACATATTATCCAAACTGGTCGTAAAGGTTGCCAAGAACTGAAGATATGATAGACACTTCGCGAAACGTGTTCGTTCTCAAGTTTTAACTAGCAACAAATATCGTAAGAAAAGAACCGTCAATTGGAAACTCCTTTCAGTGGGCTGGACCACATGCAGAGAGGAGATATTTTGACTAGCAGGCTTTTCGTGTCTCGACCTGTAGCCAAACAAGAGTAGAACAAAATATTGAAATGAAGAAAATTAGTCTTCAAATTCTTAGGCATGTAAATAACTATATTAAGTTGTTTGTGTTATGCTCCTTTACTTGTTTGCTTCTTTAAGAAAAGAGTGTATGGTCGCGCATGAGAACCATCACTGTGATGTTCACGACTAGGACCCTTATGGCTTGTAACGACTATGTCAAGGCCAAAAAAAAAGTAAAAGAGACCCTTTTAGTAGGATATCAGAGAGAAATGGTTCTTCTCTGACCAGTCAAACAACAATAGTATATGACTAGATAATGGATAACTAACATTAAACAATATCACTCATCGAAAAGTAAAGAAAAAATGAATCTTTATTGAAATTGAATAGATGATAAAACTATACAAAGAACTTATGCAATTGATCAATGCTCCAAGAATTCGACAAAACACGCCCGTCTGACATGGCGAGTCGTATTGAATCAGGTCTGGTGACTTCGACCATAGTGTATAGACCTTCCCATTTTGGAGAAAGTTTGTTGCGATTTTCTTGGCTCTGAGTTATTTTGAGAACCAAATCACCTACAGCTAGGCTGCGAGGTTGCACCTTACGACTGTGGTACCTTTTCATGGCTTGTTGGTAAACTGTCGATCATATACGGGCTTGGTTTCGTCTTTCTTCAAGAAAATTGATGTCATCGAGTCTTCGTTCTGTCTGATCATTCTCATTGAAACAATTAGTTCGAGCAGAGCCAATTTTCAATTCCGGAGGAAGCATGGCTTCAGCATCGTAAACTTGAAAAAATAGCATTTCACCAGTCGCACGACTGGTCGTGGTTCAAACGGCCCATAACACAGAGGGAAGTTCTTGAACCCAAGCTCCTGACTGCTTTGCTAACTGGTCAAACACTCGGCGTTTTACTCCTTGTGTTATTATACCATTAGCTCGCTCGACTACTCCATTACTCTACGGATCAGCCACGGAAGAGAAATGTATCTTGATACCTATATCTTCGCATAATTCTTGAAAATTACCACTCGAGAACTGGTTACCGTTATCTGTGATTATACGACTAGGTATGCCAAATCATGTGATCACATTTTTTGTGAGGAACGTCTTGGCAGCTTCAATTGTAGTTTTAACAACTGGCTCGACTTCTATCCGTTTTGTGAATGTAATAATCATTACAAAGAGGAATTTAAATCCCTCGGGTGCTTTTGGGAAATGTCCCAGAATATCTAATCCCCAGGTTGCAAAAGGCTAAGAAAGAGGTATCGTTTGCCAAGCTTGTGCCGGCTGATGTACTAGTCGACTATGAAATTGATATTGTACGCACTTCGTCACAAGTTCTTTTGCGTCATGAAGGGCAGTTGGCCAGTAGTATCCTTGCCGAAAGGCTTTATCGACCAGTGCTTTATCAGAATGATGCGCTCCACAGACTTCTCCATGTATATTGGATAACAACTTAATACCATCCGTTTGAGATATGCATCTCATCAACAGTCCGTGAGATCCCCATTTGTAAAGGGTACTTTTGATCAGAGTGTATGATTTGGTTTTTGAGCTGTACGATCAGCATCTACATCGTATTCAGGAATTAAGCCATGCTAAAGATAATTGTAGATCGATGTCATCCAATCACTACTGGGATCGAGCTGTACGACCTCTAGTGGATCATCTAAGTCCTCAGAATTCTTGACACCCTAGGGTGAATCGAGTTGCTCGAGGAAAACTCCGAGCGGAACAGGTGACCTTGTTGAGGCCATTCATGCTAACTAATCTGCCAGAAAGTTTTTCTTTCTAGGAATGTGTTGGATCTGGAACCCTAAGAAGTGATTTTCAAGTTTTCGTACTTCCACCAAATAAGTTGACATCTTGGGACTGGAACATGCATATTCCTTCCCGACTTGATTCGCTACCAGTTGATAATCACCTTTCACTAGTAATCTGCGAATCCTGAGCGCTCTAGCTGCTTAGAGTCTTGCTAGTAAACCTTCGTATTCTGTCACATTGTTTGTAGCAGGAAAGTTTAGCTGAATGATGTATTTGATGTGTTCTCTAGTAGGGGATATCAAGACAACTCCAGCCCCTGAGGCTTTGAGCATCAAGGAGCCGTCAAAATACATTGTCCACTCTTCGTGGTGCTGGTGCTTGGGCCTTGGGTGGGTTTAGGGCTCGTCCATTCGACAATGAATTCTGCTAAAGCCTGGGACTTGATTGCTATTCGTGAGATGAAATGGAGGTTGAAGGCCCCAAGCTCGACTGCCCATTTTGCTATCTGTCCTGATGATTTCCTATTTCCAAGAACTTGACCAAGGGGATATCCAGTAGGTACGACCACTCTGTGGGCCTGAAAGTAATTCCTTAGTTTCCTCAAAGCCATAAGGAGACCGTATAGCAACTTTTGTACCTGTGGGTATCTTTCCTTTGGTCCATGTAAGACTTAGCTTACGTAATATAATGGTCATTGGATGTTATCATGCTCGACGACCAGTACATCACTGATTGCTTGTGGCGTTGCGGCCACGTATATCAGCAATGTTTCTTCCGATTCTGGAGATACTAAGATTGGGGCACTCATAGGGTACTTCTTAAGCTCTTCAAAGGCATCATTTGCCTCTTTAGTCGATTCAAAACTTTCATGTTTCCAAAGAAACTTAAAGAAAGGTAGTTCTTTTTCCCCTAACCGTGCTATGAAATGACTTAGCGCTGCCATACAGCTAGTTAGTTTTTGGACTTTGTTCTTTGTGGTCGGAAGGCGCATCTGGTCGACAGCCGATATTTTAGCTGGGTTTGCTTCAATTCCTCTAGCCGAAACTAGGAACCCAAGAGGCTTTCCAGAGGAAACTCCGAACACACACTTTTCTAGATTTAACTTAAGGTTATGCCTTCTTTAGTTATTGAAAGTTTCGTGTAGGTCAGAAATATGGTCGCCAGCGTTGATGCTTTTCACAACCAAGTCATCAACGTAGACTTCTAGATTTCGACCTATCTGAGGATTAAATGTTTTTTGCATTAACCTTTGAAAAGTTGCATCAGCATTTTTGAGTCCAAATAGCATCTTAACATAGAAGTAAGTGCCATATGGTATGATGAAGAAAGTTTTCTCTTCATCATCTTTACTCATATTGATCTGGTGGTACCCTGAATACACATCTAAAAAAACCTAACAACTCACACCCGGAAGTAGAGTCTACAAGTTGATCAATGCGTGGAAGGAGAAAGTCACCCTTTCGATAAGCTTTATTAAGATATGTGAAATCAATACACGTTCGCCATTTCCCATTACTCTTCCTAACCATTACAGGATTGGCAAGCCACTCTGGGTGGTTGACTTCACGAATAAATCCAACCTTAAGAAGCTTGTCGATCTCCAACTGGATTGCCTCCTTCCGATCTGGTGTGAAGCGCCTTAGCTTCTGCTTGAAGGTTTCTTGTCAGGATGGAGAGCTAGCCTGTGCTCGATCACCTCCCTAGGGACTCTGGGCATGTCAGATGTCTACCGGGTGAATACATCCAAGTTTGCTTGGAGGAAGGAGACAAGTGACTCTTCCTATTTATGGTCGAGTCCTTCCCCCACCAGTACCTTTTGGGTAGTTGCGTTAGCATTTCCTGACCCAGACGATATTTTGACGCTTTCTAGAGAAGCGCCTTTGTCGAGCAGGACCTCCTTGGTCTGGTCGGAAGGTTTTTGGGCCATCTTCGGTCTCGAGTGCTTGGCCTTCATGGGAGATGGATTAGTTTCTCTGGTCGGAAGTTCATTGTCCAGTTCTAGGGATTTCAGATCGTATGAGTATGTCATCTTTCTATCCCCTCGAACCGTGATTACCCCTTTTGGTCTTGGCATCTTTAGACTCTGATAGCCGTAATGCGTAGCTATCAAGGATTTTGCCAATGCCAGACAACCAAGAATTCTATTGTATGCAGTTTCGAAATCCACGACATGAAATAGAATCTTTTCTCTTCGGAAGTTGTCAGGTTTTCCGAACGTAACCAGTAGGAACAGTTGCCCTATCGGTTTTACAGTAGATCTTGGAACTATGCCATAGAAGGCATATTTCATAGGCTTTACTTTTGACCTCGAAATTTGTATTTCTTCTAATGCTCCCATCAATCAAGACTTGATTAACTTTGCAATTATTAATAGTAGGTTCAACAATAATAGGGAACCTACCTGGTCGAGTCGACGGGATGGGGTAGTCTTATTTGCTGAAGGAGATAACTATCTCCGACCACCTAGATGGCTTGATGGTGATCGGAGATTCAATGAGGTTCACTTCCCGCTCCACGGCTTTCAGACCCGAGTAGTAATTTTTCAGCATCTTTTGCCAGGCTCGGCAGGTGTGTAGATCATGCCCTGCTGCCTGGTGTAGTGGACACCACCTCTTATTCTTTTTGTATTCGTCGGTTGGGGCTTTGGCCTTGTTCCGTCCGGTATAGTCTTTTTTTGCCTTTGGTAAACTTTTCTTGAATTGCAAGAACTTCTTTGTTGCCGGGCTTGCGGTTCTTCCTACCCTTGAGAGTTTTCTTATGCTTCTTCTCTGGTTTCTCTAGGCTAGGTTGAGGGATCTTCTGTTTTCGATCGATGGCTTTACTCCATTCAACTGCCTCACTGGTAGCTGCATATTTATCAGCCATGTCGAACAGTTCAACGGTTGTTCATGGAGGATTCATTGCAATGTCCTCTGTAAACCTTCGATTTCTCAATCCCGCTTTGAAAGCCCGAATGACAGATGAGTCTACAACCTCTGGAATAGAATTATGGACCTGGCTAAACCTCTTTATATATTGACAAAGTGTCTCGTTAGGTTCCTACCTCATCTGATGATGATCGTCCTCCTTTCCGGGGCGGTCGTACATCCCTTGAAAGTTGGCGATCAGTAAGTCACAGAACTGCTCCCAAGTGTATATTGATCTGACCGGTAGGTTAAGCAACCAAAACCGAGCAGACCCTTCATGGATCGTGGGCAAGTAATTTGCCATCACGTAGTCATTACCACCAGCAGCTTTGATGGCGGTAGTATAGATCTGTAGAAATTCTAATGAGTTCTGAGTCCTGTTGAACTTCTCTATGTTGGCTGGTCAGAACCTGTCCGGCCAACGAACAATTTGGAGCCATGTTGAGAATGCTCGACAGCCTGTAATAGAATCGTGGCGCCTTCTTTGAAAAGGAGCCGAATTATAATCGATTAGGGACCGGTTCCTCGGGTTAATATACTGAGTTTTCGGTGTACCAATCCGGTCGTGGACATTTGTATAATACCTCTAGCCACCTGCTCGGTTTAGATGATGCCGAAGGTCATCCGAACCAAGCGGTCATTCCTCTAGATGAGGGGGAGTGGCCGCTTGAAGGAGCCGTCTTCCCTCGTGACTCCCTAGTCGGAATCTTCGAGGAGGCCTTGGTATCGATTGGTCCGCCGTCCCACCATATCGTCCTCTACTGTGGGAACAACGCTGGGAAGAAGTCATGGTGTGACTTTGCGAGTTCCTTTACTCCTGGTACATTTTTGTATGCTGCATGGTCTGTAGGAGGATCTCCGATACACTACTACAAAAATGCTAATACTGGACTCCTCATCACAGACGGCTGACCAAAACTGTCTATATTACATGCAATCACAAACAGTTTTGGTTTAGAGACCGTCTGTGTCACTAGCTGCGCTAAAAACCGTCTTTGAAGAGGTAATATCACAGACGGTTCATAATGAAAACCGTCTGTGAAGTATCACAGATAATTTTTAATAATAACCGTTTGTGATAATTCTATATATCATAGACGGTTTTCAACAAATAACCGTCTGTGATACCTCACAGACGGTTCTTAACAATAACCGTCTGTGATATTACTATATATCACGAGCGGTTTTAATTATAACCGCCTCGTGATAATATCGCTCTGACTTCCGTTGAAGCTGATGAGTTTCTTAAATGCGCGTCGTCTCTTCGTTGCATCAATGCCGCTTCGGCTCCCCGATGTGTCTCTTCGTCTCCACTGTTTTAACAGTATCTTCACTCCTCTGTCCGAGGATTTGTCGGAGCAGGTGACAGCCACCTTCCGCCATCTTGACATTCTCCTCCGCCGTGTCTTTCGGGTGATCTCCCACTTTCGGCGAGTTTACCGCGTCATTGATGTGGTCCTCCACAACGACGTTGCATGTCTCGAGAAGCTTGCGTCACTTGGGCGCTTAATCGGCGTGGCGGGCGGCCAAGTCGATCAGTGAGACCCTCAAGCAAGGGAGGAGAGCCTCTGAGCTCAATTCTTCTTGATTCAACGGTCAGGGTCTTGAGAGACACTCAAGCAGCGTTAGCGGTGGGCGATTTCAGCTTGTTCGATCACGAACCATCCGACGTCGGCCACGCCTCTGAAGTTTTGAAGACGGAGATAGCGACCTACCTCCGCCACTAGAAAAACTTTGTTTATTTATAGGTTTCTACTTTTTTAACCTTTGTAAGAAGCGATCGCCACATTGTTTGGCCATATGAAAATTCAAAATAAAAAAATCTAGTTTGGAGGTGAAATTACTATATTAATTATATGTTGAATTATATATATATATATATATGAAAAATACTATCTACTCTCAGGTGTAGTTACTCCCTCTCTATCCACCCTTTAATACTCAACGAGATCCGTGCGTCTTTCCAAGCCTAACCGGTCTGAAAATCACTGGTAGCGTAGAGACCCGTTCCAATACCTAGCTGCCGTTTAAAGGGTGGCGAGATATTTCCGAGACGATCCAATACATATCTGGTTTTTATTCCTATCGAGATTTTTTCCAGGATTAGGGTAAATGTTTCTTTCCTATTCGGCGCCCCCGGATCCGGGCTCCGGTCCCCCGGTCCTGGTATGTGCTTTAGGCCATACCACCTGCATCCAAGAAGAATATTTGCTACTCCCAGGTGAGAGTAGATAGTATGTACAAACAAAAAAGGAATATGTAACCATTAGTCTTTGCTCAGGTGAGAGTAGATAGATAGTAGGGACATTCAAAAAAGGAGTATATAACCATTAGTCTTTGCTCAGGTGGTATGTATATACAAACAAAAAAGACAACTGCATTAGTCTTTGATCGGGTGGTATGTAAAAAAAGGACTCGACTGCATTAGTGACGATGGTGGTATGTATATACAAACAAAAAAGACAACTGCATTAGTCTTTGATCGGGTGGTATGTAAAAAAAGGACTCGACTGCATTAGTGACGATGAGGCGTCCTAAGCATGCAGTCGACGAGGTCTATGGCCACACGTGGCTACGATGAGCTGCTATAGTTTTGACATCATCATGATTAGGTTGTCTAATTTTTAAGGACGGAGAATTAATAAAAAAAAATTATGCATATGGATGAGAGCGTCACATGTACCAATCAACATATTCCATAAAAGTACATTCGTACGGGAAATACTCCCTTCCCAAATCCAGGTATAGATGTATTAATATACTATCATAGGTGTATATACTCCCCAATTACATGTACTAACATACTCCCTAGGTATACATGCTACCTAAGTACATGTACTAAAATACCCCTTAGGTATACATACTACATAATTAAGTATATGTACTAAAATACTCCCTTAGGTATATACATACTACCTAAGTACATGTACTAAAATACTCCCATAGATATACATACTACCTAAGTACATGTACTAAAATACCCCCTTAGGTATACATACTACCTAATTAAGTACATGTACTAAAATACTCCCTTAGGTATATACATACTACCTAAGTACATGTACTAAAATACTCCGTTAGGTATATACATACTACCTAAGTACATGATTAAAATTTCACCTCTCCAGGGTATGGAATATACTACATTTTTTGGGTATGGAATATACTACACTTTTTAGGTATGAATGCCTAAAAAACGACAAGACTGCATTAGTCTTTGAACAGGTGGTATGTAAAAATAAAACAAGCAGCAAAACTCAATGGAAAAAAAACAAGCAGCAAATCAATTAACGCCGGATGGGCAAAATGTCAAAGACTAATCAACGCCGACGAATTACGGTAGTGGTTGCCCGGGTCAAACGCAATTATGTAGTACACGGGGATTGCATGCTAATTCTGCTTATCTTTGGCGGGTATGTTACGTAGTATTTTAGCGGGTTGTTAGCGACTGTTATGGAGTGATATTCGACCCAATAATCCAATCAAGCATGTGGTATCCAAGATAGATGGACGATAGATACAATGGGAGTAATTACACCTGAGAGTAGCAAATAGGCTTCCTCTCTCTCTCTCTCTCTATCTCTATCTCTATCTATATATATATATATATATATATATATATATATATATATATATATATATATATAACGACGAGTGTAAATGGGTATTTGAGTGGTAAAGTGCAAATGCGAGCAACAACCATCGGATCTCACGCGGACGCTGCAGGTGGGTGGGATTCCCCTCATCACTTATGCCATTTTTCGGAAAACCCCCTGCGGTCTCGCAAAAACACCCGCGCCTCGAACACCCTGCCGTACCCCTTCGTCTTCGCGAGATCGCACGCATGCCTAGCCTCACGCGCCTCCTTCCCTTGCGTCGCCGCCCTCACTCGCCCGCACCTCCTTCCCTTGCGCCGCCAGTCGACTCTGCTGGCCGTGGGTTGCTCTCTTGCGCCACCGCCGCCGCCCAGGCCACGGTCTCTTCTCCCTCTCCGGCCCGCGCGTGGCTAGGGCTAGGAGTTCCCCATCTCTGGTCCTCCCTGGCTGCGGCGCTGCCTCTCGGTTCCCCGGCTGGTGGTCGCCACCTGCGCCGCCTCTCCACCGGGCCCTCGATAAATTGTTCACTTGCAGGATGTGGGGTTATGGTTGGAAGAGATAAATCTTGGTGGCTATCGCCAAGCATTTGAAGAAAATGGTGTCAATGGAGAGTATCTAGAAAGCCCGTCCATGTTTACTACAGTCAGGTCTGCGATTTATCGGCGGTGCCATATGAAATGGGGAGATTTTATCACACTTTGTAAAGAGTTGAGGCGCATTAAAGGTTCGAATTTCTGCTGCCTACTCTAGTCATTAGCTTTCAAGAAAGAGTTTACCTATGCATAATCTTGTCACAGTTCGAACTTTTTCAGTTAATTTTTGGGTTAGCAAAGCATGTGCCGGTACCTTGGCAGCTGCATTTCAAAGGAGGAGCTCGAGCAAGCCCTCAGGGAGAAAGGACTTCTCGACGGCAGAGATATCAAGGACATCATATCAGAAGTCGACGCCGACAATGATGGGAGGATCGACTATAGTGGATCGGAAGGAATAGATAGATCCAGAGCGTAATTGGGTTGAATAGTAACGCCGGAGTAGACGGCGATGCATTGGAGGGGCCTTGACAGTTACAGGGACTCGTAGCTTCCTCGAATCTTCTGCCAAGAGAAAAGGGTGAGGGCTTCCCCGGCGATGGTGGACACGGTGGCCCATGGCCGGGGCCTGCCATCGGCCCATGATCGTGGCCTGCGTGAGGTTTTGGACGCGAGCGAAGAGGCTTCTCGAAACCTTAGCGCTGGCGTTTCGATCGCCCATCCGATTGCGAGAGGAGGAGAGGAGACGTGGCAAGGAGTGAGGGCATCAATCCGGAAGCTTCGAGAGTTGTCTCGGCAGAGGTGAGCCCGAGACCTCATCGGATCACCGACGCGTGTCCGGTTCAGGCTAGAACGGGGCCGATCCATCACTACGGGACCTCACTGGAAGATATTTTCGATCACTCCTGGAGACGCATTCCGCATTCGGCGTGGCTTTGGATTCCACGATTCGCGTGCGTGGGATAGTTAGGTTTTCCTGCGACTAGCGGCGAAGTGCGGCGATTGGGAGCAAAAGCGAAGATCGTCCGCTGGGTTAGCGATCCTCCACCGCTATCACGTTCCTTTGCGGAAGTGGTGCCGGGGGGGGGGATATGGATCGGGGTCACGAAGACATCTGTGCCATGCGAGGGGTGGTGACCATACCTGGGTTGGGGGCAAGAGAGATGCTCCCGAAAATTGGATGGATGAAGATGACATTCTGGGGGAAGAGGATCTGCGAGGTAAACTTCAACGGGATCTGGAGCAGAAGCGTCGGATCCAGGATCATCAGACCGGTGTGCCTCAGAAGTCAGGTACTCATTTTGGATCTCAGTTCTCTGAGCGTTCTCGCTTAGAATCTAGATCTTATGGGGGTGCTGGTAGAGATGATGTTCCTTTTTCTAAGGGGTGGCAAGTTGAATCTCGCTCATATTTCCATTCTAGAGATGGGGTGATGAATCGTGTTGATCCTCCGAGGGGAGATTCCAGGGGTGGTTATGGGGGGAGAGGAGGTTCGTCTCGTTTTGATAAATCTCGATTATCTGATCCCTGGGTTCAAGGGGGTTCTGGTAAAGGGGGTGATTCGAAGAAAACCTAGGGTGACATTGGTCAGAACACAGGGGTGCTCCGTGCGGAGGATCGTGGCATCTGCTTCCGATGCCAACAATCTGGTCATCATCAGGCCAGATGCACAAATCCTCCCGCTTGTTACAAGTGTAAAAAAATTGGACATTGGACTTCTAGTTGTCCTGAGGAAAAGAAAATTCAGGGGTTGAAGCTTTGTGGTTTTGGTATACTTGGGCAGGGTTTCTATAGAATTCAAGTCCCTGATTTACCTCCTGCAGAGCAACAAGCAGCCACAGGGGTCTTGCACATCAAGTAAGGAGTGGCTACAGTTCAGAAGATTGAAGATGAAATGAAACATTTAATCCAAGCTAATTGGGATTGGAGAGTGAGAAAACTTTCAGAATCTGAATATGCTGTGGTCTTCCCTTCCAAGGAGATGCTTGAGACTTGGTCTAAAGTTGGGGGTGTCGAATTGGCTCTTCACTCTATTAAAGCTAAAATTGACAAATCTTTTTAGATCCTGAAGCTTCCTCAGTTCTATCTGCTGCCTGGATCAAAATATCTGGGATTCCACTTCATGCTAGGAGAGCTGAAGTTGTGAAAGAGATAGGCGGCACAAGGGTGATCGATCGAGGTAGATGAACTCACCAGTTGGAGCCGATCTGCCAGAGTTAAGGTGCTTAGTAGAGATCCGACTAGCATCAACTGCTTTGTGGAAATCTTCATCAACTCAATGGGGTATGAAATGAAATTCGAAGCCGAAGGGGGTGGAGCTAGCAAAAGGAAAGGTCCAATTTATGACCATTTCCATAAGATTCATTCTCATAAAAGGAAAGATGATGATGATGAAGACGAAGAAGATGATTTTGCTGGTTGTGATCACAGAACTGAATGGGAGAAACTAGTGGAAAAATTTGGTGGAGAGACCAATCAGTCTTCTGAACAAAACAAAGTGGATGAATCTAATAGATACAAAGGTAAACAACAACAAAGCTTTGATGATAAGAGGGGTTTATTGCTATCTGAGGAAGAAGTCAATGATTCTGATAAGAAAATTTTACAGATAACTGTTCCTGACGATAAGAGCTCTGAGATTGGTAATTCAGATCAGAAGGATGATGGTAATCTCTCACAGGAAGGGACAGGTGAGTCTGACTTATCGAGAGGACATCTTACCACAACCCCTGGGTTACAGCAAGAGTTTGATAGCCCTGAAGGAAACCATACTATTCAAGATAGGGTTGGGATGATGAATAGGTCTGATTATAATGAACATGAAGACTTGCTTGATCATTCTGAATTGGGACTGCAGATTATCCCTTTTAGACCTGATAAGAATATTCAGGCAATTACCAATCTGACTCATCAAAACACTGCAGTAATTGAAAGCAATCCCCATGAAGGCCGTGAGCTTTCTAAAGTTCATAGATCTAGTTCTGCAGTTTTGGATAAGGACATCGAGATCGCAAATGCTTTGCAGATAGTTCCTTTAGCTTACAACTTTCCTTCTTTGTCTAAAGACCATACAGATAAATCTGAGGAAGATGTGTCTGAAGATGTCCTTTCTGGTTCTATTAATGATTCAAATTCCAAAGAAAGGAAGGTGGTTATTCATACTGAGAAGGGCCCATCTGTGATAGCGGCTTCCTTATGGCCTTGCCTAACCACTCCAAAGAAAAGAGTTATGTCTCATCAGAAGACAAATCCTCCTGAGGCAGTACAACTTCAAGTTGGTGCTTCTATCAAGAAGGTAGCTAGTCAAGCTGAGATGGTTGACATTGATCTTACAGGGGTGGACAAGGGGAAGTCTGGTGTTGATTTTTGTCTGATAGAAAGTGACATAGAAACAGGGGTTAGCAATGTTGAAGGATGGTGTTCTCCTAAGAAGAAGGGGAAGAGGAATAAATTTCTGGAACCTCCTGTAGCAACAAGGAAGAGCTCAAGGATACAAAACCAAGGTATTCCTATGGAAGAAAAAGCTTCAAGACTCAAATCCATCCAGAATCTGGAGCATCAAGGTATTAACATCAACTCCTTTAATGTTTTAAATACTTCTTCTGTAGAATATTTAGAAGATGTTGCTGTTTCTTGCGGTATTATCCTTGGCAATCAGTCTATACCGGCTTGTAAGGTGATCTCAGCTATGCAAGCTTAAGAGTTAGTTAGAGCTGCATTGTTTAGAGCTGAAAAGGAGAAAGCTTCTCAAGCAAGTAAGGAAACACATGACGCTTGTAAAACAGTGGATCCAGATATTGGGGTGATAACAGATAAGGGTGATATTGATTTAAGGGGTGGTTCAGGGGTCAGACTGAACAAAAGAATGAGAAGTAGGTTGAAGAAGGAAAGGGTGGGGGTAATATATCAACAGCATGAAAATCCTCTTCTGGAATGTTAGAGGATTGGGAAGAGCTGCCAGAAGAAGACAATTGAGAGATATTGTTTTTTATGAAAAGGTGGATGTGGTTGGGATTCAAGAAACTATTAAAAAAGACTTTTCTGAGAAAGAACTCAGAAGTCTTGTGGGGGATTCTCATTTCAAATGGAACTAGTTGCCTGCTGTAGGGCATTCTGGGGTTATTCTTATGGGTGTGAAGCAAGATTTCTTGGAAGTTGAAGACTGTGACACAGGAAAGCATTTTTTGAGTATGGTTATCAGAGATAAACATTCCAATTTCAGATGGGAATTGATTGTTGTCTATGGTCCTGCTCATCATGGTTTGGCTTCCAGTTTTCTGGAAGAACTTAATCAGAAGTGCAAACAGACTAATTTGCCCAAGGTTTTAGGGGGTGACTTTAACTTAATCAGGAAAGCAGAGGATAAGAATTCTAGCAATTTGAATTTTCCCCTTATTTATCTTTTCAATGACTTCATTACTGAAAACAAGCTGATTGAAATCAAAGGGGGGGGGACCAGGTATACGTGGACAAACAAGCAGAGTTGTCCAATTTTGGTCAACCTGGACAGGGTGCTGGTTTCAACGGATTGGGAATCTAAGTTCCCTTTGTGTAGTGTGAATAGCCTGATCAGGGTGGGTTCTGACCATACTCCCATTGTCCTTAATTCTGGGGAAGGAAAAAGCCTTACGAAAGGCAGATTTTTCTTTGAAAAGAAATGGTTCTGCCAGGTTAATTTCAGAGAAGTGATTAAGAAGAAGTGGGATGAGATAAACTCCAAAGCTCCTGAAAGCATTTACTCTTTGGACAGATGGAATAGTTGTATTGCGTCTCTGCGCAGCTTTTTAAGAGGTTGGGGTTCGAATGTGAATGGAGATTACAAGAGGTTGAAGAAAAATGTGGTAACCCAAATTAAAAGGTTAGATAGTTTGGGTGAGATGAGAGACCTTAGTGCTGAAGAATGGAATCTTAGATACAAACTGGAGGGTGAGTTAGAACAGGTTTATGAGGTTGAAGAGAAACATTGGAACCAAAGAGGGGGTATGAAGTGGTTATTGCAAGGAGATGCTAACACTTCTTTTTTTTCATAACTGTGCTAATGGGAGGAGAAGGAAAAATTTCATTTTTAGTTTGGATAACGATGGGGTCGTTTTACAAGACTCAGATAGCATCAGAGAGCACATCTATGATTTCTATAAGTAGTTGTTTGGTTCTGAAGACGTTCAGGGGGTTTCTTTATCTCATGAAATCTGGAGCAGGACTCACAGAATTGCAGCAACAGAGAATGAATTTTTGATCCGAGATTGCAATGAAGAGGAAGTTTGGAAAGCTATCAAAGATTTGCCTTCCAATTCTGCTCCTGGCCCTGACGGTTTCCCTAATGAATTCTATAAAGAATGCTGGGACTTTGTTAAAACTCAGTTTCTACACTTGATTAATGATTTCTTTCAAGGAAACCTTGATCTGAAGAGACTCAATTATGGGGTTATTACTCTTATTCCCAAGTTACAGAGGCTAATACCATTAAGCAGCCTCGAGCCAATTTGTGCATTGAACGTAAGTTTTAAAATTGTGACAAAGATTATGGCTAATAGATTGGGTAGGATTGTGGATGGCCTCGTTAATGACAGCCAATCTGCTTTTATCAAGAATAGAAATATTTTAGATGGGGTGGTTGCTCTACATGAGATTTTACACGAGGTCAGACTTTCCAAAACTAAAGGGGTGATTTTGAAAATTGACTTCGAAAAGGCTTATGATAAAATCCACTGGGGATTTCTGGAAGATGTTATGGTAAGGAAAGGGTTCTCTGATACTTGGATTAAAAGGGTTATGAGTTCTGTCAGAGGCGGGAAAGTTAGCATCAACATTAACGGGGAGATGGGGCCTTTTTTCAAAACCTATAGAGGTCTTAGACAAGGTGATCCCCTGTCCCCCCTACTCTTTAATTTGGCTGCTGATGCCCTTGTAGTGACCATTGAGAATGCGCAGGAAAAAGGTTTGATCAAAGGGGTGGTTTCCCATCTTATCCCTGGGGGTGTCCCTATTCTTCAATACGCGGATGATACTATAATTATGATTGAGTGTGAGAAGGAATATTTGACTAACCTGAAATTTCTCCTCTATTGTTTTGAATGAATGTCTGGTCTCAAGATTAATTATTACACGAGCGAAGTCTTTGTTATGGGGTGTGATGATGAGGAAGCCTCTTTTGTGGCTGGGGTGTTTGATTGCAACTTGGCTAATCTCCCCCTCAAGTATTTGGGCATCTTGATTGGTGATCGTCACGTGGGGGACAGAGCGGCTGAAAGTGTGATTTGCAAAATGGAGAAAAGGTTAGACAATTGGAAGAACAATCTTCTTTCTTCAGGGGGAAGGTTTGTGATGGTTAACAGCTGTCTGAGTAGCTTACCGATCTACACAATGGGCTTTTATCGGTTTAGTGAGATGAGTCACAACAAGATGGATGCTATAAGATCTAGGTTTTATTGGAGAGGTCCTACTGATAAATTCAAGTATCACATGGTTAAATGGGAAGCAATCTGTAGACCAAAGGATTATGGAGGTTTAGGGGTGATCAATACTAGAATTATGAATATTTGCCTTCTGGTTAAGTGGATTTGGAGAATTTACAGGGGTGAAAAGGAGTTGTGGTTCAGAATCATTAAAGCTAAATATTTCCCAGGAGGCTGTTTCAAAGATGCAAATCCTGTTAATAGCTCACAGTTCTGGAAAAGCTTACAGAAGGTAAAGCATGTTTTTAACAGGGGAGTTTCTTTTGAGGTTGGTAATGGTTGTAACACCTCTTTTTGGACAGATATTTGGATAGGGGATTGTCCTTTGAAAATTCAGTTTGATAAGTTGTTTAATATTTGTCAGTCCCCTGATGTCAGAGTGGCTGACTTGTGGCAATGCTATTTGAACAGAGCACCTTCTGCGGATCAACTCAAGAAAAGAGGGTGGAAAGGAAAGGGGACTTGTGTGTTGTGCGGTGAAAAAGAAACTATTGATCATATTTTGTTTTCTTGCATACTTGCTAACTTTGTTTGGACTTGTGTGAAGGAAGCATGTAACTGGAATAGAACCCCTACTTCTCTCGATGACTTTCAGCTCAACTGGCTTGAAGGGGGGATAGCTAATCACTACAATGCTATGTTGTTTAGTTTTGCAGCTTTCGCCTGGACTATTTGGAAATATAGGAACAATATGGCAATTGAGGGGGGTTTTCCTAGAAACCCTATGGATGTGATTTTCAAAATTATATGTTGTTTGCAGCATTGGAGGATATTAACCAAAAGGGTGGATAGAGACATTTTGGACTGCTTTTTGAAAAAGTTTGAAGACTGGAGAACTTCGGACTGGACTACTTCAGCTGGTTGATGATTTTGTTGTTAGCTGTTGGGACTTTGGCTTCTTAAGGCAAGAAGATGGACAGTCTAATGGCGTCTACCATAGCATGGATGATAATCTTTTGTAATAGGCATGTTCGCATTGCTGTTTAGTATACGCTTTTTCTGAACTTGCTGCTAATGCTGTCGGTGTAATAGCCGTTTTTTAGACTTCTGGTAGTGATGCTCTCAGCTGTGCTTGTTCTTGCTAACTGGGGCTCCCAATTTTTGTTGGAGTGCTGATGGAGCAGCCGGTTCTGTCTGTTTTAGCAGTTTAGTTGTTTCTGCTGTGCTGATCTTTCTAAACTGGAGTTCCCAGTTTGGCTCTTTGTATCCTTTTGTAAGACCAGTTTATATGCTTTCAATCAAAAGCAGGGTTTCCCCCTTATCAAAAAAAATGTGGCAAGCAGCTAGTGAAAAATAAAATTTCTTTTCCTAACATTACTTATCTATTTTCAGTGAATGAAATACTGAAATAATCAAAATAGCAAAGTAAAGCTCTAAGCAGCTCATTTATCAAGGTTACAGATGTTGATGCAAAGTCATTATTCTCCATGTTGGCAACTTGGCATCAATAAATTCTTGTTGTGTCCCCATCAAAAAAAGAAATTTCTTGCTATTGTTTCGGTGACTTGTCATAAATGATTAGTATATAAATATGGCTGGCATAGAAATGCCAGGCAGACAGTTTTCTGTAGTGTGTGACAACTGACAAGCTTTATGGTGCTATTGTCTCACATTTAGCATTGTCATTAATCCTTATTATGTTAACAACAACGTGATTCCTTCTCCAGAAAATTAGACAATTTGATTTGATTAAGCATGATCCATTTCAAAGTTTAGCTACAGATTAAGCATCGTAACTACATTATCACATGCCTGTTTTAGTTTTTTGGATCCCTAATCTTCAAAATGTGGTTTGAGCTCGGTACATTTAGCACAGTAACAGAACACAGAATATTATGTCAAGTACCATTTGTTTTCCGAACCTTTGAGAAATGCAATTACATGTGGTGCAATGCAAAAGGCAAAAATGAAGTACAATGAAAGTTACTAATATGTTTCAATCCTTAGAAGTATGATAAGTGCTACCATTCTGCTTCTATCCTTACTTCCCTTTTGTAAAATATTTTATCATCATGGAATCTGGAACATGACAATTCCTATATGCCATATTGCCATGCATGTGTACATCTCAAAATGCTTAACTGATTGTTTGCCCTTACTCCTGCTTAAATTATTCCCAGTTGCCTGCCTGAAAGGGGAGCAGGAAATCCGCAGGCCGTGGTGGGCACCGTCATGCCTATCAGTAGTGTTCGTGAGGGTGGCCAAGCGGAACCGGCAGTCCCGAGTCGTCTCCCTGAAGCTCGAACCTTAACAGCTTCGCGTCAGCTGCTGCTCAGCCATCGCGTTGCGCTATTACCTTACACGCCGACTTTGTCAGAAGACGCAGCACACTGTACCTTAGTAGTCCTCAGTGGTCTAGGGAGCTGTTTTAGCTGTAGAAGCAACAGTGTGCTACGTGTACTGTGTAAGTGTAACCTGTGTGTATTTGTTGATTTGTTTTTCATATATAGGGTTGAGAATTCGAGATTGTAACCTGGTGTGGACAAGAAGAAGTCAAGAACATACATATATTGTGCAGATGGTTGTTCTCAGTTTACCATCGCTGCTTGCCCTCAAGCCTGAACCCCAGAAGAATTTATCCTTTTTGTGTTATTGTTCTGTCGGTTGAAGTTGTCGTTCTATATCTTTAGCTGCAGTGTTTCTCCTGGTTGGTTCTACTTCTATTTGTATCTGCCTTGGAAATTACTGACCATACAAGCACTTGGTTGGTGTTTGTGATCATATCAGAGCAACAAAATGGATCAGACTCTGAAAAGTCTTTAGATGCGCAGCTGGACCTAACTACAAATTCCATGACTTGCACGATCTTCTCGCACTCGTATCAACTTCTTGTAAGTGTATGTTCTGCCGTTGTGTTAGGTTTTCGAGAGATGAAAAACATTGTGTGATGCAGGGCCCCCTCTGCATGGATCCTGCTGCAGCTAAAAGGGAAGCCAATGGGCAGACAACCCAAATGGGTAAGGGTTACATACAAACTGGATTGTACATTAGATGTTGAATGCAGCTCTAAAAATCAGCAGGAGGATGATATTTGTTAGGAGATCTGCCACGCGCTTTGCACTGAACAAAAGAGAGGGAGGTCACACGATCGTGGTTGCGCGCTCTATCTTACGGAAAAGGCGTTATTACCCTGCATCATTTTGTAACGTTCTTTGTGGCTTATCTTGTGAATAAGCTATGCAAAAGGAGAACATTATTAAAGCGAAGGAACAAAATCTACTCTACAAGACAGGTTGAGAGGTAGGCAGGTACATTCCACTGACAGTGCCTTTTAGGTCCCCTTGGAACATAAGAATTCAACGTGAAACAATTCAATTCTCACATAAAAACAGAAAAAATTCCCGCATTCCAAATTAGTACCGATGCAAGAACTTATGTTTTCACTTATGCAGGATAAAGCAACGATAGGGATGCAAGAACTATCCACGTTTCGAGTAAGTTTGGACATGGCCGAGGTACTTGAACACCACAGCATCACTGGCCAGCGGTCTTTCAGAGCCCATAGCACCCAGCTTCCTTTGGTTGAAGTTCTCTACCTCCTGCACCAACTCATCCTTGGTTCTGCTACATGATGTGATAACCTAAACATATGCGGAAGTGACATCAGAGGCTGATCCATTTGCTTTTGCTTAGCCATCTTTCTCATATAGGGATATGCTAATCACCAAAGGATTAAGAAATAGTTGCTGTAAGCCGTAACAAGTGAAAGTACATAGATAAAGGGGGTATTACAGTTAAACGGGACATCAAATTCAAATGTGGACAGCAATTTCGATGCAGTTCAAAATTTTACCATCAATATAAAACAGACAGTTTATATTTTGCTATAAATGTACTGCCAACCAATGCAGAGTTTTTTAGTTGAATTTAGCTGCTAACCAGTATGCCACCAGGCGAAACCAAGCCAGCAAATGACTGCCAATACATCATTCTAAAATGCAGCAAAAGAAAACAGATCAACACATGGAAACTGAAGCACAACAAGGGCATGCAAATGTGGACATCCAATGCTCCACTGATAAACTCGCCAAGAAATTAATGTGCTCAAACCCATCACGAAATGCAAGATTTCGAGCAAGCTCAATTGCGCCTTCATGTAGTCGATCCCAGTCTGTAGGATCGTTAACAACAATTAGAGGGGGGTGAATGATTGTAATCCGCAGTATCAGCTTTTTCCTTCAATCTACTATCTTCTTCATGAGTACTGTAGCAACTTGGCCGTGTACTGTAGCAGTGTCGGGTACTGTAGAGAACCGAACAAAGACCACCTCACCTCCGAACAAAACCACGTAGCTATGCTGGATTTTCTCAATGCCAAAAGCCTCACGAAGCACCTTGTCTCCTCAAAAACAAAAGCCCTAACACCTAGATCGGTTTTCCAGAGGGCACGCAAACAGCCGCCGACGCCTTCTATTTTGATTGTGTCGACTGCTGGCCTGAGTCCAATGCAAGCTGCCCGACGGATCCTAGATGCAGCCGGCCGGCCTCCGCTTCCCACCAACAAATGCTTTTGGCAAATCAACAACAGAAGCCACGGCTGCACATGCTCAGTACTCAGCAGCATGCACTTCACCTCCACCCAACAAGTCAAGCCACAAGCACATCAATCACATCCAAGATTCTGTTCTCATGCGTGAAAAACCATAGCCACCAAAAGCCCTCATATCAACTCAATGCAAAAAAGCTTTTCTCATGTGCACTCTTGATTGACACCAACAGGAGCTATCAACTTCTCATATCACGCACAAGCACATACGCGATCGATGAACAAAGCCTTGGCCCTCTTTTTTCTGTCTACCGTACACGCTACAGGCGTCGGCCCTATTTTTTCCTCACCTTTTATCCTGCCACAGCCAGCCCTAGTCTTATATCATGTATAGACCTAGGACTCAAAACCGTTTCGGACTCCAATCCTAATTCCATCCAAGTACTAGACCCAATACGTAACCTTAGATGTATGGTTACCTAATACAACTCTCAGCTTTCCAATTTTGGACACCCCAAAATTATCACATGTCGTAGCCTCTGGACTGCATCTCCATAGCTCCAACACGCATCATCCATCTTTGATCTCCACGCGCCCTAACTCGAGCCCGACCGTCTCCTTTAGCATCCTCGACCCTCTGGACCATGACTTCGCACCAAGCCATCTCCTGGTCACACCGTAGACCACGATCGCCTCCGAGTTACCCTGCGCATGCAAAGACTAAAACACTATATTTTCCCGGCACAAGTTCTTTCCAACTTGACCGACATAAGTCCACACACCACACGCTTCAAATAATATCAGTACCCAACATTGTCAATTATTCATCAACTAAAATATACTAGACCTAGCCACATGGTTTAACAATCTCCCCCTTGATGAATACATTGACAATACTTCAAAATTATGAATTTGAAAGAAAAGAAATTTGCAAAAAGAAAGTTTCAAAGTTGCAAAGCAAACACTTCAAAACCACAGTGAAAAACTCCCCCTTAACACAAGGAGCTGAAAAACTCCCCCTCAACACAAGGGAGCAAATTTCTCCAATTTTTTTTTAACAAAATTCTCCCATTTTCTCCCCCTTTGGCAATGGAATCATCAAGAACTTCAGAGAAAGAATAATTCTAAAACAAGGGACCAAGGAGAGTAAAAATCAAGAAGCTTTATAGATTATCCAAGTCACTTCGCATTGATTTAGTAAATTAACCAAGCCATTTTTTGGAGTAGAGCTATCTAGATCATATAAAGTCATATACCATATAGCAATGTCAAAAACAAGTCTTTTAGAATGATTATGCAATTTAAATTCATGACAGGCATCTCAAACAATGACTAAACCGATCATAAGCACCACAAAAACATATCACCAAGAAAAGTGAGAGCCTAACAGTGAGACACAAGTTAAATCTAGATGAGCTAGCAGTCTCATATAACACCCTATTGCTTCACTTTCAATTCTTATTTGCATGTGGCATGCTTGGAGTATACTTCTTTTCAAGGGTGGCATGCTTGAAGCATACTTCTTTCCTTTTAGCACTTTCGTGTGCATATTTTTCCTTTTGAATATACATAGTTATGTATGGCATGCTTGAAGCATACTTCTTTTCATTTTAGCACGTTTGTGTGCATATTTTTGTTCTTTTGAATACACACTATGTATGGCATGCTTGAAGCATACATCTTTTCATTTTTCTTTATATATATATATATATATATATATATATATATATATATATATATATATATATATATATATATATAAACATGCCAAATTGAGTGAGCATATCAGGATTGCAATGAGAGACATACTTGTTGCAAATCCAAGATTTAAAAAGACTCACAAACAAGCTCATCCTTTTCCATGGACATCTCCAAGTGATAATAATAATCAATCTAGTCAAAGTGTTCAGCCATGCCATGCTTTAGTTCTAATGTAGCAAGTTTATTAAAACCAGTCAAGATTAAGGCTACACAGCACATGAATAAATATGATAAAGAAAGCTTTACAACTCATTCGATTTCAATGGCTTGGACTTGATGGTTTTTTTTTTGACAAGAATAATAATCAAAGCTTCTGAAATTTTAAACAACAAGCTCCCCCTCAAAATAATCCCATAGGATGCAACACACGCAACTCATTTTGCAAATATGATCTAGGAATCCAGTACTGAGATACACGATATGGAGGAACAGTAGCAAAACTAGAACCAGAACCACGTGTGCGTGCGTGATCTAAACGTGAATTATGTGAATTAAATCGCAAACCAGTACGTGAAGCAGATTTAAAGCCATCATAAAAGTCCTCTAAAAACCTAGCTTTCACATTAGTTCTAGGGACAATAAAAGAGGTTGCACGTTTTTGTCTTAAGGCATTAAATCTTTCCTTTTTCTCTTTCTTAACACGCCTAAAGCAAAATTCATGCAAGTGCCCATCTCTACCATAATAGGTGCAATGAAATTTAACATAAGTAGATTTCTTTTGAGATGATGAGCTAGCACCTACAACATTAGTAGAAGAGCTTTGCATAAAACCAGCAGATTTAAACACAGTTTGTTTTGGTTCAGATTTTACTTCAAATTTTCCAGATTCAAGAGGCTTAACAACCTTAGGAGGATGGTTCTTGGCATGCTCAATAAAATTAAATCCTAGACCTTAACTTTTAACACTCACTTTTGACTTGTCTAGGATCATGTTCAAATTTTTCTTGCCAAAGGAAAATCTCTCTAAAGTGTCCTTAAGATACTCATTTTCTTTAGCTAGAGTGGGACATGTTGTGCACTTAACAGATTCATTCACAGTTTTCTTAGAAGCACTAGATCGAGCCAATTTTTCTTTTTCAAAGAAACTCATTTAGTTGTGCGGTCAAAGCTTCTATCTCTATTGTAAATTTAGGACAGTTAGAACAAGAAGCTATCTCATGATAAAGCATCTATTGAATTGTTTCCTGAGAAGTATTGAGTCTAGCTTCTAACAATTCACAATTAGAGCAAGTTTTAGTTTGAGCATTTGACATACTTGACTCTAAACAAGTAGGACTAGACTTGAGCTTTTCAATTTCATCATAAGCAAGTTTTAACTTTTCATCACAAGAGTCATATGCTAGTCTTAACTCATCAAATTTAGTATGTATTGACCTAGCGCTCCAATTCAAAAATAAAACTTGGCACGACTCACAAGATTCATCATCGTGAATAGAAGCTTTAAGTCTATCGATTTGAAATTTAAGCTCTCAACAACAAGATCATGTTTCTTTATTTTCTTTTTATACTTTTTGAGCTCATCTCACAACCTAAGCACAAAGACGAGATAAATCAGATAAGAGGGTTTTACCTCATCAGGATCACTATAGAGATCATCATAGTTAAGCTCCTCACTGCTCGCCATAAAACACATCCCTGTGAAATCCACCTCCTTTGCCTTCTTGCCATTGTCCTCATCGTCGCTTCCAGAATCAACATCACTTAATTCAATCTCATCAAGTGCTGAGAGTATCTTTTTGACTGCCTTACGATAATTGTGCTTCTTGCTTGAGTCAATCTTGGATTTAGAGCGACGAGTTGGTACTTTGTCATCTTTGACCTCCTTACTCCTCAGTTTGGGACAATTCATCTTCATGTGGTTTAGCTCACCACATTCATAGCATCTGATTGGACCACCTCTCCGCCTTGATCTGATGTTGTTAATTGCCTTGGTCACCCTGTTGGAGAAGAGTACAAGCTGCTCTTCTGGAATCTCCTCTAACTGTTCATCTGTGGAAGAAGACAAAACAGACACAAGACAAGAGCTCGAAGAAGCAGCCTGCATGGGGTTAGTCATAAGAGCTAAAGATGAAGATTTATCACTTTTTGATGGCACAGCTTCCATCTCATAGGTTTTCAATCTAGAGTAAAGATCATCCATGGTTAAAGTATCTAGATCGATGGTTTGACTGATAGTTGTGACAACCATCAACCACTCAGAACCTAAAGATCTCAATATCTTAGTTGAATTATCTTCATCAGTTGGAATAACCCCAACACCACGCAAACTACTCAGTATCTTTTCAAAACGAGCAAAAAAATCACCAATAGATTCACCAGATTTCATAGCAAAATCAGAATACTCTTTTTGATAAAGATTTTTACGTACTTTCTTATTTTTAGTAGTTCCCTCATGATAATCACAAAGAGTCTTCCATATTAAGTGAGTAGAAGTAATATGAGCTACACGATCAAATTCTTTGCGAGAGATTCCTTGAAATAACAAGTTACGAGCTTGAGCATTCAGATCAACATCTGCTTTATTTAAATTAGTAACAGTAGCAGAAACCACATAAGGACTAGAAACCTTATTCCATACATCACTACCTTGAGCCTCAATATATGCTTGCATACGACACTTCTAAAAAGCAAAATCAGTATCATCTAGCATGGGGGGACGATTCACATACATCTCTGACGCCATAGCAACTTGGCTCTGATACCACTTGTAGGATCGTTAACAGCAATCAGAGGGGGGGTGAATGATTGTTATCCGTAGTATCAGCTTTTTCCTTCAATCTACTATCTTCTTCACGAGTACTGTAGCAACTTGGCCGTGTACTGTAGCAGTGTCGGGTACTGTAGAGAACCGAACAAAGACCACCTCACCTTCGAACAAAACCATGTAGCTATGCTGGATTTTCTCAATGCCAAAAGCCTCACGAAGCACCTTGTCTCCTCAAAAACAAAAGCCCTAACACCTAGATCGGTTTTCCAGAGGGCACGCAAACAGCCGCCGCCGCCTTCTATTTTGATTGTGTCGACTGCTGGCCTGAGTCCAATGCAAGCTGCCCGACGGATCCTAGATGCAGCCGGCCGGCCTCCACTTCCCACCAACAAATGCTTTTGGCGAATCAACAACAGAAGCCACGGCTGCACACGCTCAGTACTCAGCAGCATGCACTTCACCTCCACCCAAAAAGTCAAGCCACAAGCACATCAATCACATCCAAGATTCTGTTCTCATGCGTGAAAAACCATAGCCACCAAAAGCCCTCATATCAACTCAATGCAAAAAGCTATTCTCATGTGAACTCTTGATTGACACCAACAGGAGCTATCAACTTCTCATATCACGCACAATCACAGATGCGATCGATGAACAAAGCCTTGGCCCTCTTTTTTCTGTCTACTGTACACGCTACAGGCGCCGGCCCTATTTTTTCCTCACCTTTTATCCTGCCGCATCCAGCCCTAGTCTTATATCATGTATAGACCTAGGACTCAAAACCGTTTCAGACTCCAATCCTAATTCCATCCAAGTACTAGACCCAATACGTAACCTTATATGTATGGTTACTTAATACAACTCTCAGCTTTCTAATTTTGGACACCCCAAAATTATCACATGTCGTAGCCTCCGGACCGCATCTCTATAGCTCCAACACGTATCATTCATCTTTGATCTCCACGCGCCCTAACTCGAGCCCGACCGTCTCCTTCAGCATACTCGACCCTTTGGACTATGACTTCGCACCAAGCCATCTCCCGGTCACGCCGTAGATCACGATCGCCTCCGAGTTACCCTGCGCATGCAAAGACCAAAACACCATATTTTCCCGGCACAAGTTCTTTCCAACTTGACCGACATAAGTCCACACACCACGCGCCTCAAATAATATCAGTACCCAACATTGTCAATTATTCATCAACTAAAATATACTAGACCTAGCTACATGGTCTAACACAGTCAGATCAGAAAACCTATATATTTTCACATCAGTACATCTCACATTAATTTGAGACATGTCATAGACAGACAGTAGATAAATCACTAGGGACTGCCTATCATCAAATTGACTCTATTTTCCATAATTATGTAGGCATCAAATCTCGCAACTCCTAAAATCATATGGTCCACTTAAGTAGGGAATACAAATCCAAGACCAAAAAGATAGTCAATCAGTAAATCTCAAGCCTGTTAGAAAACAAAGACAACTCTACCAGTTTTAAATTTCATTCGGCCAATGGGCGGTGGACATCAGCTTATACTAGCCAAACCTCCAATACAAGATAGATAATACCCACCCATATTGGCTGATCTCAAAACTTGAAAGTAAACATGCTACGGTTTAAAACATATCTAGCTATAGCATTGCATTCTTATGGAAAAAAGACAGTTTGTTACTTCCATCCTCGAGTGTTTTCCCATGATCATGTGCGCGGAATCTTACCAGTCGTCAGCGTGGCTGCGTTCATGGAAATTAGCAAGGTCTTCCGCGTAAGCGCCATCTTGATAATTCTGCAAGCCCAGCATCGGTGCCGCGCCGAGTTTACAGAGATGTTAAAGTGAGTAGGCTTCTTACCTTATCCACAGCCAGGGTAAAGATCTCAAGGTCTCTATTTTTCTTGATGTGGAACCGCGTAAATCACCGGCGCATGGCGTTGGCCGAGCCGGGCCAGGAACCGAGTCGGGGCAGGCGGTGGCGGCGCAAAGGGAGCAGTCGGCGCCGTCGCAGCCGGGAGGGCGAATGAGGGTGGCGCCAGGGGCCAGCGAGGGGTGGAGAGGTGGGCGCGTCGGGGTGGAGAGGCAAGCACAGTGGTGGCGGCGCCGAGAACCGAGAGGCGGCAGAAGAAACAGCCTGAGGAGGGCGGAGATGGGGAACTCCTAACCCTAGCCGCGCGCAGGCCGGAGAGGGAGAAGAGACCGTGGCTTCGGGGGCGGCGTCGGCGGCGGCGCAAGGGGAGCAATCGGCACTGGCGCAGGAGCTGAGTCGGCGGCGGCGCAAGGGAAGGAGGCGCGGGCGAGTGAGGGCGGCGGTGCAAGGGAAGGAGGCGCATGAGGCCAGGCGTGCGTGCGATCTCACGAAGACGAAGGGGTATGGGAGGGTGTTGGAGGCGCGGGTGTTTTTGCGAGACCGCAGGGGGTTTTTCCGAAAAATGGCATAAGTGATGAGGGACATCCCACCCACCTACATCCAGGGCGTCCGCGTGAGATCCGATGGCTGTCGCTCGCATTTGCACTTTACCACTCAAATACCCATTTGCACTAGATACGTTCCCCTCTCTCTCAACCATATCACATATATATATATATATATATATATATATATATATATATATATATATATATATATATATAGTATGTATGTATGTATGTATCATATATAGTTAAAGCAAATTTTCAGATATTTAAATGACATGATATAAACATCTTCATGTCATGTAAATAGCAATATGCTCAAAACATAGAACTTGAGAACAACCATATCACAGACGCCTTAATAGAACTGCTATGGTTTTGCCCGCCCTAATTAGGGTTTTGCCCGCCCTCCACTCCCAGCGCACTTACTCTCGTCCATTCCCCTCCCCACCTCGACGCTGCCGCCGCCCTTCTTCCCGTCGTCGCCGGTTGTGACACCACTTTGTACTACACAAGACACTTGTACGATAGGAGTGTCTTGTGCAGTGTCAGGGTCGTGCCACAACTACGTTGACGCCGCCACCCAAGCCACTGGGCTTGGCACTGCGTGTCGCCTCGCGCCTTCTGCACCCTCACGCCTACCGCGTCCATAGCTTGGTTCTCCAAAGACCCTTTGCTTTCGACCTCCAAAGACTTAGACCTCCTGTTAGCTTAATGTATTTTGTTGAGTTTGATTTTTATGCTTGAGCCTTAAGTTGTGTCCTGATGTTTGTGTGATTTATGTAAGGTGAAGGAGATGGATGAGGGTTGTGCTGGTGGTAGGGTCGCCGCCGTGGTTGCGTTGTACTGAGGTATCACCCTCCCTTACTCCCTCTCTGTCTCTACCCCTTCTTTGTGATGAAAATGGCTAGTGCTCATGCGATGGATGCCGAGGGCTACTACTGATGTGGTGGGTTTGGACACCCTTGGTCTTGTTTGTTGAACTACTCAATGATGTTAATAGTCTTATCTTTGAAATTGAATTGATAACTAGTTCATATTAATAGTCCCTTGTTGTGATGTAATGATGTTAATAGTCTTATGCTGAAATTGAATTGATAATTAGTTCATATTAATAGTCCCTTGCTCGTGATGTAAACCGAGGGCTATTAGTGTATGTACATTTTGTGCATCTTGCTTAGTTCATCTTTGTGGGTTGATTGACAAAAATGAATGGGGCAAAATGGTGGGTTTGGTTAATGCTCTCTGATGGATACTGAGGGTTATTGATGCCGGTTCTTTGTGCTTGGTTGGCTTACATGGGATGTGGTTCGGATGGGCCTTGGTTGCAATTAAGTTTTCATATTTGTAAAGGTTAGGCTAATTTGTAAAGCTGCAATTAACATACAAATTATTTTTTAATTGGTGTGTATTCTATTCGAAAACAAGACCAAATGAGTCAAAAACTACTACAACACCTCTTCACTTGTCTCTCGCCATTCATTTCACCTTTATCTCGTATAAGTGTTCATGCCGATCAAGTTCTCCTCCTTGCGTCCCTGTGCACGATATGTCCTACCATTCTATTCCCGATCTCTTCTTTATAAAGTCTCCAAGTAGTGGTACGCGCCTTTTAAAATATATATATATATATATATATATATATATATATATATATATATATATATATATATATATATATATATATATATATATATATATATATATATATATATATATATATATATATATATATATATATATATATATATATATATATATATATATATATATATATATATATATATATATATATATATATACATATATACATATATATATATATATATATATATATATATATATATATATATATATATATATATATATATATATATATATACATATATATATATATATATATATATATATATATATATATATATACATATATATATATATATATATATATACATATACATATATATACATATATAGGAAGCCTTTTTCCTACTCTCGAGAGTAGTTACTCCCTATTCTGTATCTCACAACGTAGGGAGTATCTTACGCAACCAAGAGTATGTATGTGTAGTATACGAGTATATAAGACCACCTAGGTGGTATTCACACCTTTTCAGGGGTGGTATGTCCAATTTTTTAGACATACTCCTTTTTATGTGCTAATATGAAGGTATTTACAAAATATGCTAAAACTATGGACTCTCTTACAAATTTTTCGTGTGATTAGCATTGGAGTATCTTAGAATTAGTATATGAGTATACCCAAAGTGATAATGGAGTATGTCAAGTTCTTTTAGGTGGTATATCAAAGGTGGGAGTAACTACACAGGGAGTAGAAAGTATATAATATATATATATATATATATATATATATATATATATATATATATATAGTCCCCAGCCACTTTCGAGGAGGATGAGACAGCTGCCACGGGCAACCTCTCGTCGAGCCTGCAAGTTCAAGAACTATGGCTGCAAGGAGAGCGCGTGGACATACAATTACTTGGATGTCGTTGATAGGTAATTGGACTTGACATCAAGGAATGGTTGGTTGCTTGTCGGGACCCAAAATTACAATTCTGGACCCTTTGTGTATACTGCACTAGTCCAGGATCACGCTAGTGCACACAGTGACAACATCAGTGAAATATCAATTCCATATACGAAGATAACTAATAAATAGATAAATAACAATAAACATCAGAGTAAAGACCTTAAGGTCAAAGCTTACAATTAATGCCTTAGAAGGCAAAAAGCTCAATGAAGCTGCAGCGGAACGAAACGAGATAACTCCAGTGAAGCCCATCCATATGCCCACAGGCAATCGGCTGGGGTGCGCGACCTAGTTCTCCACGATCCTTGAAGTAGACCTTGTTGACTGGCGTTTCCTTCACTTCTGCTTGATTCGTCAAAGCAAGCGTGAGTACACACCGTACTCGCAAGTCATACCACAGAAATGCAATTATAGATGCAGGCTTATTCCAAGGGAATGGCATTCTGTGGTTATTTTGCAGAAATGCAACATTTGCAATTGAATACAATTAATAGATTGAAAACCAAGTAAAACAAATAGATAATCATAATTTAACAATTTGATTTCACAAAGACACACACAGCCTAAACAGATTATTCACATAGCCATATGATTTAGATCACACGCTCCCTTCCCACACAGGTTTTATGAAGATCTACCCCTAGTGTGAAATCCCCGAGCACGTCCATAACCGCGGACACGGCTATTCGAATAGTTTTACACTCTGCAGAGGTTGTACAGCTTTACCCACAAGACACGAATTCTCTAGTTTGTTTGGCATCCGTCGATACCACTGCTCACTACCTTAGGTAAGCGATCTAGAGCACGTGACAAGGCCTTTACAAAGTCTGCTTTGACCGATTACGCTCGCTAAGGTTTCGCCTGGCCCCTCTTGCGCCAATTGTCAACCAAAATGAATCAATCAAAACATCGCTAATTAATTAGCGGTCCGTCCCATACCGGACATGTGGTTGTGCGGTTAAGGCCCGATTCAATGGCGCACATGGTGAGGTCCTTAATTGACCAAGGCAAGACTTCCACATGCCAACTAAACCACACACCACCACGATTATTATTCACACAGATCACACAGATTATTGTCCACACAGATCACACAGATTATTGTCCACACACATCCACCATTTCACACAGTATCCACCACTTGCCTCAGTCCAAATCCTTTTTACCACCCAGTTGATTTACGTGCAACACATGCCACAAAGACACATAGTACACACAGATTATTATAAGATTGCATATTCACTTAGTCAGATTAATAATTGCAGTCTCACATGAATAAGTGATTCGTGGCATGGCTAAGCAATCTACTCGTACTAACCAACCCACATTGGTGCTACAATATTACCAACTAAATATCAACTAGGGTGACAAAAGATTATGACATATCAAATAGGCAAGGAGGTTATAACAAATTGGATAATAGCTACACCCAAAAGCATTTAAATAAATACTTAAAGTAAATGCAATAATTTGAATCAAAGTAACCTTTGAAAACTGGGATTTAATATGATCAAAGGTACAACTTGCCTTGCTAGAGCAATGACGATCTTGAATTAACTTCCATCTTCAACTTCCTTGAACTTCAGCTCCTTCGGACGACTCCGGGACTTCGACGTCTAACGAGAGAGCACACGCAAAACAAACCAAAGACAAAAGACAAATCAAATAAACTCCAAACTGAAATTGAATGGTACTGAAAGGTAGATAATGAATTTAGGAATTTGAATGGACTCAAATGGAATTCGGATGAAGAAGATTTGGCTCTCGGAAGATTGAATTTCATATGAAATGATGAAAAAGAATATTCAGAGAATATTCCTTCGGATTAAATAATTAAAAAGAATTAGATACTTACAAGTGGGGTCCACTGGTAAGTGAGAGGGATGAACTCAATGGATGACATGTGGGCCAAGGTGTTGGAGAGAGAACAAGATAAAGATAGAGAGTGACCATTGGGACCCACAGAATATTCCTCAATTAAATTATTTCGGAAATTCTGGAAAAAGGATGAGTGGATGACAGGTGGGACCGACTGGTATTTATGAATTTCTAGAATTAAAATAATTCCAGAAATAAGGTAGAGAGAGCGGCAAGTGGAACCAACTGAATAAAAGGGCTTTCAAGACTTAAATTAATTCCCGAAAATAGGATTTGAGGTTGACGTGTGGGCCACTGGTCCATGGACCAAGTCCACAGAGATATGCTAGTCCACGGTGGACCAAGCTCATGGCTAGGGTTTGATCAAAGGTTGACTGTCATGCGGGACCCATATGTAAGAGAGAGAAATAATTAGGGCTTCTAATTGAGTGGATGACATGTGGGGTCAACATGTAAGAGAGAAGGAATTTATTAATTGTATGGATGGCAAAAGGGTCCACATGGAAGGGAAAGTATCTGATTTATTGTACTGACATATGGGTCTATACTCATCGAAAAGAAAGAAAGACAGAGAAACATGCTGTTGCTGCATTGGTCGAAGAGAAACAAAGAACAAGGCCTTCACTACCGAATATGGCGATGGAGGCTTGGAGCCATGGAGTGGGCAAAGCAAGGAGAAGAATCAACAGAGAGAAACAACAGAAGCTTGCAATCGGTTCTGTGCATGCAATTGGCAAACAAAGATTAGAAAAGGAGATAGTTATCCTTGGACCCACATGGAAGTGAGGAAGGCAGGAAGCCAACAGATAACATAGAAAATCAACCGAGAGAAATCTAAGCGAAACCACCGAACCGAACACACGTACACGACCATGAATAGTGACCGCATGCATGGCGGTTGTGGCGCTTTGTTGGTGCGGCTTGGTACTGAGATTGGAAAACAATGACTCATGAAAGAATCAGGCAGGATGCATGGCCTTCACGGCTGGACCATGCATGAGCAGTGCACAGCATATCGGTCTAGTTAAATACGGCCAACAGCAGTTGATCAAGCATTGAAGTTCCATACATGCAAGAAGCTAAAGAGGATGAAGGGCTGCTGCTGCCTGCACAGAAGCTAAGAACGAAGCATCAGATGGCATGAACCGCAACAGTGCACACGGCTGTTTCTGGCGCAGAGAGTGGCCGGCGGCCAGAGGCGATGCGGCAGCGGCGAAGGGGCAAAACGGAAAGGAAACGACGAGCCGGAGATGATGACGCGGTCCAGACATCAAGATTCGGCTCCATGCGACGGCAGCGACGTGAAGAACGGCGACCACGGCGGCCTCACGGACGCGTAACTCTTCCGGCGATACTCTGCGAAAAGGGAGGTGAGCACGGCGTAGAACGCGGCGATGTGAACCCAACGGTGGTGGAGTTGAAGGCAGGGGATCAATGGTTGCGGAGTAATTGGCCGGAGAAGGACGGCGTACAAGAGGAGAGAGAACGCTCGATTCTCAGCGCACGGTTGATGAAACTTGAATCTAAAAGAGGGGAAAGATAGGTATGAACGAGGGGCACGAGATGACGCGATCGGATTTTGGAGAGACTCACCGAGAAAGCGAGGAGCTCGATGAACGTCATGGCTCGACATGGCCGACGATGCTCCGGCGATCTTCGGGAGAAGTGGATGGTACCATGACGTAGAGGACGACGACGCGAAGCCAACGCCGCAGACGATTCGGCCGGAGGACGTCGGACGAAGGCGCAGTTCGCCGGAGAAGAACTTCGGTTGAGGCTCGGTTTTCTGCAGATTGCGACGAAACGAGGATGATTCGGGGGAAACCAATTTAGGGGATTGGAAGAGGAGATCAACACGGACGCGTGAGCGCAAACGGCTCGCTTTTATATGCACCGTAGAGAAAGATATGATTTTTGAAAGATTTTCAGTTGGAACGGAATCGTGCTGGACATGAACTGGTCTGCTCGGTTCGTCCAAGGGAACACGATGAACAGTGATTCGCGCGGTACTGTAGCAGATGGGCAGGAGAGAGAAAACAGGGTTTTCGGAATTAAATAAAATCCTAAAAATCAAGGAGATCCAAATAAATAGCAAACAAATCCAGAAAAATCTCAGAAAATACCAGAAAATTCCTTGGAACACAAGGAAGCCAAATAACACAGGTTTTTACTTAATTGATGTTTAGATTAGTCAAATTAAATATTTTTAATTTAGGAAATTCCCAATTAAGCTTTATTAATTCCAATAAAATCAACTGGTGAATTTTCTCCCTACTAACTAATCAAAAGATTTCTGAAAAGCTAAATTTTGGGATGTTACATTGCTGATACATGAAGCCACTTCGATCGGATACACGCCGATCGGAGGTCAGTATCCGACCGAAGTGGCTTCATGTATCAAGAACCAACCATTCCTTGATGTCAAGTCAATTACCTATCAACGACATCCAAGTAATTGTATGTCCACGCTCTCCTTGCAGCCATACTTCTTGAACTTGCAGGCTCGACGAGGTTGCCCGTGGTAGTCTGCTCTCTCCTCCTCACGACCCCTAAAAGTGGTAGGGACTACTGAGCGATATGTATGTATATATATATATATATATATATATATATATATATATATATATATATATATATATATGTATATATATATATATATATATATCTATATATATAAAGCCGCTTTTAAAAACAAGCGACCACTACTTGGAGGTTTTATAGAGAATAGTTATCACAGACGGTTCTAAACATGAGTCGTCTGTGATAGTCAGTTATCACAGACGACGGTTCTGAGTTAATAACCGTTTGTGATAGCATGCATCACAGCCGGTTCAAAAACCGTCTATGATGACCTCATGTCATCACTGACCCATAAACTCAGACGGCTCTGGAAACTATCTGTGAAGACCTTTTCTGTAGTAGTGATATCTGCCCTGCGAGTTGGACATAACCTGGAGTTTCTGCTAGAGCAGGATCAGGGTTATGCAGAATGTCGTGAACATGTTGCAGGTTTTGAATTGTTATCGAAGGTCTTGGTGGATTGCTACTAGCAGTGGGTGTTCGATTGGTCGAATTCCCTCCGACCTTCCAGTTTGTCCTGCCTGACCCCTCAGGTGTTGTGGGGGTGGAAACATGCGAATTAATTGATCGATGTCCATCAGTTCGGTTACCTCCGACATTTGGTGCTTAAGCACTCGCACCATTTCCATCAGTAGGTGGTGGCGGGTTAAGCCGTGGAGGATCGTGCACGGCATCTGAAGGGATACAGGTAGGCTACGCTACCTGGCAATTCAAAAATTCTACCATTGAAACCAGGAAGCCATCAAAGTAGAAGATCACAGATCATTACCACTAGACGCGCAGCGCAGCGGAAGATGAGTTGAATTAGCCTGATCCAACATAGAGCGCGTCGATAAAGTAGTCATAGTCGATCGTCCAGCGTCCTCGCGAGTCAATCGTCTCCTCCAGCAGCCTCAACAGTTCATTGTGAAGAGCGCGAATCGTCCTCAAGCACAACAACAACTGCAGTAACGCCTCTACAGTGTCCACATGTCTAAGGAAGGAACACTGAATGCCGGTGTGCTAGCACCAAGTCACACGACGGGTCTCTCTCGAGAAGATGGCAGCTAGGGTTTCGGTGTAGCAACTCTTGTCAACTCGTATATTTTCCAATAGCCTTACGCATCTCCTTATATAGGGCCCATGACGGATCCTATCTGAACACATTTGTTCCAACCCGTTAAGTGTGTGACCCTGTAGGCTCATGCGTAATCAGCTGTGACTTGGAAACCCTTTCCGACCACGAGTCGTTAGCGGTTCCTAGTAGGACATAACAATTCCCGAATACACACAAATTATATCGGATGAACCTTAATGCAATATGATCTACGACCAGATCCTTATCACTAATGACCAGCTCATATCTATATACGACGAGCTCATATTTTGTCTCGGCCAGTTTGTGACTCCTTACAACCAGGTTTCGACCACTTAGTGCTGATGTTTGACCAGCCTACGACCAACTCGTATCTCCATACGACTAGTCCATATCTGATCGAACTGAACAACCTACTTGTGTATTCTCCCTTTGCCTCACGATATCTGGTTGAAATCTAGGTGAGATATTATGCCATCCATGGACTGTTCAATACTTTCTCAATCGAGTGTCGGATAACTTCATGTGGTCGAACTCTTCGACCACCAGTGGCATGGCCATGCACTTTCTTTATCTGACCACATCGAGTGGCCCAAAGATATCTTTCCTGTTATGTTAGGAGAGACAAATCCCATATCTGACCAGTCACATTCCTCCGCATGTTTCATAGCATATCCGAAAGCTACCTTTATAACTACCCAGTTACGAGTAGCGTTTGGCAACCCCTAAAAGTGTTATTACACATGTAGGAAACCATGCTAATCTCAGGTCTAAGGATTATACATCATTATTGATTGAGACCAACTAATGACACATAGAATCATAACAATCTCAATAGTGTCTCAAGGTGAGTCTATCCAACACCATGTTCTCTAACATGTGTTCACATTGTTGATTCGATATCCCTATATCCATGATCGGTGAAACATGGTCATCAATCAATACATGTGCTGGTCGATAAATCACTAGTGTTCCGACCAGTGACATCCGACCAAGGATACATTTAGAGCGACATCATATAAGTTAAGAGCTTCACCAATAGGTCACATACTTGTTAATCTTTATAACCAATGATTCATTCAAGGAACATAATAACATTTATTCCATAACTCATAAACATAGATGTGATACAATCATCTCTATGATTGCCTCTAGGGCATATCACCAACAGTCTCCCACTTGCACTAGAGTCAATCATATAGGTATCGAATACCCATAGCTCTTGTGTGCACCTCATGCTTAGGTTGCAAGAGAGGCTTTGTTAACTGTCTGGGAAACTGAAGAGATTTCTATCCGTTGGACTTTGGGTAACTCCCGATTGCAGTTAATACTGGTGTGGCTATAAAATCTCCGTTGCACACAGATTTAGGGCTTTTATGCTCTCAGGTTTTCCTTCATTTCCCTTTCATCTTTTCGCAAGAAATCTCCTCCGACCTCCTCTCATCCTTTCGCCAAAAACCTCTCCGACCCATAGTTATCAATTCCATTCCGGAGGCCATTCCGGTTTGCCTCTTGGTATGGAATACGTCGGTACCGATCCATTCCGGCGTACCGTTTCGGATTTTATTATAAAAACATATATATTTATAAATATATATGTAATTATATGCACACATAATTTCACTTGGAATCTCACTTCAAATACATAACCATAGAATAAAAATAACACATTGTTCAATTACTTCATAAATATAAAGGTCGTACATAGTTAAATAATACAACATGAGTTCATAATTTCATACATTATACCATAGTCTAGCATACTAGTCTAGCATAATTTCATTTACCAAAGGAGTAGTATTGGACTCGGCCTTCCAAACTGATTCAAACAAGTGGCCACTTCATTTTTGAATTTTTTTTGACCGGTACCAGAATGATCGGAATGGATGGAATGGCCAGTATTGACCGGTATTGAGGCCGGTACGGGATTGAGGCTATGATGTACCAGTTTGGGTGCCGGTATAGCATGTTCCGGCCATTTCGACCGGTACCGAAATGGAATTGATAAGTATGCTTCGACCTCCCTTCATCCTCTCACCCAAAATCCAACCATGCTGGATTCAATCACAAAATGGCTGGTTTTCAACCTAGGCGAGAGGAAGCTCAATGCTTTGGATAAGATTTGGATGCTCCCGGATAAAAATATGATTTCTTGGAGGTCTGCGACCGGAGAACATTTTCCAAGCAGCGAAGAAGGAGAAATCCCTATCTTTGTCGCCTACATTGAGTGTTGATTCAGGTTCCCCGCACACAAATTCCTCTCCAAAGTTCGTGAATACTATGGAGTTGAATTGGTGAACTTGGCCCGCAATTCGACCACCAACATCAGCATCTTCATTTACCTCTGTGAGGCGTAGCTAGGGATCCGGCCAAATTTGAAGGTCTTCAGGTATTTTGTAGCCATTAGGTTATGTAACTCCTTGAAATATTGATGCCCTTACTGTTGTAGCCATTAGGTTATGGATTAGATAATATATAATGTCAATTTGAGAGTTTTGAGTGCGAATATCGCACAAATGCTTAATAGAGTAGTAGTTTTCCTAAAAAGTTATAAAAGGACAATATGGTAAACATGAATTTGGGAGATTTATGAAAAATGATCAGAGGGGTGTACCTCTTTTATTTTGTATAAAAATAAAAATGCAAAACCTAGTTTTAGACGTGGGTGAGTTATATTATATTCTAGTAAGAGTGCGGGATGTACCTCAGTAGTAGATAGGGGAGATCATCGCTCGGGTCAATTAAGGGCCGAACGCCGGTGCCATCAATCTAGGCCTAAGCGTACAACCACATGTGCTGGTATGGGATAATATTAGCTAATTAAGTCATTGAAAACTAGCCTTGAACGTTGGTAGGCCGTAGTAGTGCGGGCATGACCAGATGTATGCATGTCCGAAGGGGCTCCCTTCACTGAGGCGTTGGGCACAAAGCTTGATGACACAACTATGAATGCCTCACTAAGACGGGGATGTACCCAGGTGAAGTGAGGGTATTCATTCATTGGGCTAGTGCAAGGGTAGGACTGGATGATGTAAAGGCTTCGACACGTGCTCTAGACTGCTTACCTATGGTAGTGAGCGGTGGTATCGACGAATGCCGAACAAACTAGAGAATTCGTGTGCTGTGGGTAAAGTTGTACACCTCTGCAGAGTGTAAATCTATTTAAATAGCCGTGCTCGCGGTTATGAGTGTGCATTGTGCGGTCATGTCGGGTATAGTCTTGATTTTTCTCAAAAATGATTTCGTTGGAAAACATGGGAAATGATTTGTTGTTTTATTATTGAGTTGAGTGCCATGTCTATGAATGAAAGTTAAATGTTGCTCACAGCCGAGGAGGGTTGCGAGTCGTTCATTTTATTCATTTGATTATTTACTTATTGTCCTGTATTTAACCGCTCTTTCAAATTCCGTTGCAAAATACTATGTATGGAAGTTGCAAATAAAACTGGCTTTAAGCAAAACAACTTGTAGCATAGAGCACCTCTTGTTAGCCTTGTATTTATATAAATTTTGTGATACACTACAAATCGTGCCGAGTATGCATTGTACTCAATCTTGCTTACATTGTTGTTCAGATTTTGAGGATAAGCCAACGCCCAACGATACGTTCTTCGCACCTGGAATCGGTGGGTTCAGTGACCGGTCTATCTAGGCTTTGTCTCTTGTCGGTTGCCTGAGGGTTTGGATGGGCATGCCGCTGGTGTTTGTTTACTTTCATCACTTTTATTTCCGCTGCTACTTCTACTCTGTTGATACTTGTTTTTATTTGGCTGGTCGGTGAGTGATGTAATAACTTTAATGGCTTAAGTTAAGTACCATTTTACTTTACTTTGTACATGTGAATGTATGGATGTGAGTGCCAATGTTGTGATTGTGTGTACTAACCACTGATCATGGGATTAGTACGGTATACACGTAAGGTCTTCGGGTATTCAACGCCCTGAGGTGTGATAGGTCCCCCTATCACCGCGATCATTGAGGAGACATTGACTCACACTATCGGTTAATTCGTCAATAGAGCCACCGCAGCGAGGCGATAGCTGGAAGAAGGAAAGGAGCAGTCTGAGAACATGCAGAGGTATATGGACCAGAAGATGCAGAAGGCCCGAATGCATGACATCTGGGTGATCGATGGCCTCAGGAGGAAGTACGAGATCAGGCTGAGGCAAAAATATGTCAACAGTCATGCCAGGGGGAAAGGAAACATGTATGCAACATGGGTGATGTGGTTACATGCACCTGCAATAAGCTGAAGCTCCTGCACAAGCCATGCTCGTATGTGTATAAGGTGTGTGAGCAACTCAGGCCGTTGTTTACATCGTATATCTCTGAGTACTACGATATGCAACATCTTTTTGGTACATGGAGTGCAGAATTTCACTCATATGGCGTGGACATAAACTATATGGATCTTTGGCCAAATAGGGTGAAATGAGGCCCGAACAAGGCCTTGAAGTCAACTGGGAAGGGACGATGGTAGACGCGGCGCTTCCGGAATGACATGAATAATATCTAATGTGTGGGCCTGAGCCACACGACGAAGTGCAAGATATGCAAGACCCTTGACCACTCCATGAAGGATTGCACCAATAGATCGAGATTGTCTAGTCGTTATTCTGTGTCGTAATTTATTGTACTATTTGTATGTATGGGGACCGTCATTTCATGTAAATGGGTAATATGCTCATATTTGTGCATTTTTGTATGTCATTCTTTCCGAACTGACTCGCCCTTGTTCTGTGCGCAACAGCAACACATTAGGTCATCCTTGAATATGTCGAATTCGTCGTTGAACTTTTATGCAAAGATACTGGAGAAGCACAAGTGGCTTGCCAAGAGGGCTAAACCCTACCCAGATTTTTCTATGAAGGGTGTACCAGTGCCACTAGAGTTTTCACGCCTGCAATGTGTGTGCAAAGAACTGGCAAAGATCATTCAGTCCACGCACCTGGCCAACACCGCCTAGGCGTGCTACACGTGCGGGAACGTCCTCGTAAGAGAAACTTACCCACACATCGATTTTTCACACCTTACATTGCATTCCAGAAATTTCTAACTTCATCCACACGCAATGGCAGCCCGAGATGTGTTGCAACTTCTTCCAATGGATCCACGACCCGAAGATGTACAATAGGGCGTTCATCTAGCAGAAGTACATGTTGAACTACACGATGTGAGCCGAGACCTTCCAGCGATGGAAACCTTACGTACTGAACCCTATTGAAAAGGCATCGTAAGAGCCCAGGACAGTAGGGTGGTGGTGGAGGACCCCCCGAATAGGAAGCTGAGCACGACCGGGCACAACGCACGACAGACAAAGGGATGGCTCCCGTTGCTGAGACCGGCAGCCGTCATAGCATTTCCCATCGCCCGGGCGCAGTCCATATTGAAGAGGTGAGTTATGTACAATTTGTATCCTGATTATGTATTTGGCATTTTGTTCTGCTATATAACATCATGCAATCGTCCAGCCCGTCTCACAGAACATGAATGACTTCGACACTCGCCGCTGACGTGGGCAGCCCCGAGATAAGGGGAAGGCTCCTGCTATTGAGATCGGCGGTCGTTGTAGCATTTCTAGTCACCTGGGTGCACTCCATCTCGAAGAGATAAGTTATGTACAATTTACATCCTGATTATTTATTTGGCCTTACGTTCTGCTAACATCATGCAATCATCTAGCCCGTCCTGTAGAACATGGATGACTTCGACACTCGCCACCGCCGTGGGTAGTCCAGAGACAATGGGCAGGGGTTGATGCGCTGTGAAGACTAATTTTGATCCTCCTTTTTTCGATTCCAAAAAAGATGCACGTGCATATTTGCTGTTTTTTCGATTTGTTTAGTCGTTCTTGCTGTCATTTGTAATGTACATAACCAAACCACACGTGACATTTAATTCGCAAATTACAATGTGTATTTTGAAATTTCGCCAAATTTATTTTTCAAATTTTAGATTGCAACTCCACATGAAATGTCGATACTCACGTGACCCCCCGGTATGGGGTTTCATGATTTCATGTCAACCTCGGTGTTTTCTTATTTCATGTTAATTCGGAACCGATCTACTCTGACAATACTCATATAACATACAAAACATGCTTACAAATATATCAAGTCCCTTGGTGCGGAGGAGCTTTGGCCTTGACCGTGCGATGTGCTAGCGACCCCAGAGGAGCTTTGGCCTTGGTACGGTACTCCATACTAGTCGTATGACAGAGGTGTGCTCCTTGGGTGCCACGGTCCAATCCCTGGCACCGTGTACTTCTCCCTGACAGTACCTGGGATGGTCGTATCTGTTGGAAATATGCCCTAGAGGCAATCATAGAGATGATTCTATTTCATTATGTTCATAATATTGGATAATGTGTTATCATGTTCCTTGAATGAATCATTGGTTATGAAGATTAACAAGTATGTGACTTGTTGGTGAAACTCTTAACTTATATGATGTCATTCCAAATGTATCCCTGGTCGGATGTCAATGGTCGAAACACTATTGACTCTATCGACCTACATTGTATTGATTGATGACCATGTTTCACCGGTCATGGATATAGGGATATCGAATCAATAATATGAACACATGGTAGAAGTAAAATTCCCTCACGTAATATTAAGTTAAATTGATGCCCTCCCAATTGGATGCACCATCCAAAGTTATGTATTTTAATGGTAGGTCTTGCTAAAGTAGAGTGCCATTAATATTACTTGACTAGATGGGTTTGTGTTGGACACTTACACGCAGAGTGCCATTGGTTTAACTTGATAAGGTCATCATAACGGTTATAGACCTTGGGGCATAGGGTTGGGTGTCGGAGCATAGAGATACTGCCCAACAAGAAGAGTCATATAGAGATATGATTAGCAAATGGTTGCTTACCATTTTCACTAGTCTTCTAGCAATGATGCCAAAGCTCACTAGTAGATTAAATGATTATGGATCTTGAATCACTAAATGTCAAAAGAGGGATATGGTGTTTAGTGGGAGTATCTTTATTAAATTGTTTAATAGAAGTTACTTGAACATATGTCTTAGCTTTGCATATTCTCTGTTGTAGATCATGGCACCAACTGCTGTACCTACATCCCGTTTTGCATTATGTTTGATACTTGATAAGGAAAAAATAAATGAAACAAATTTTGCGGATTGGTCCCGCAACCTTAGAATTGTTCTTAGGCAAGATAAAAAGGAACATATTCTAGAGGAACCAATTCCAGATGTGCCTGTTGAAAATGCTGTTGCTGCTCTTAAAACTGCCTATAAAAGGGCATGTGATGAATCCCTTGATGTTAGCTGTCTCATGCTTGTTGTGATGAACTCAGACCTTCAGAAGTAGTTTGAGAACATTGAGGCTTACGATATGATCATGGCGCTCAAAGACATGTTTGAGACTCAAGCAAGAACTGAGAGATATGAGATCTCAAAGAAATTATTTGGGAGTAAGCTAGCTGAGGGTAGTCCGGTGAGCCCTCATGTGATCAAAATGGTTGGTTACACGCAGAGCTTAGAAAAACATGGTTTTCCACTTAGCCAAGAGTTGGCTACAGATTTGATTCTTGCTTTGCTACCTTCGAGCTTTGGGCAGTTCATTCTGAACTTCCATATGAATGGCTTAGACAAGAATCTCACCGAACAGCATATGATGCTTAAGATTGCAGAGGACAACATTAAGAAAAGCAACTGTCATGTGATGATAGTGCAAAAGAGTACAAGCTTCAAGAAGAAGGCTAAGACTAGGGTCAAAGGTAAAGGAAAGAAAGTTTTGGATGAGATCCAAACTAACAAGCCTAAACCCAAGACTAAGTCTGGCCCGACTCAAGAGAATGAATGCTTTTACTGCAAAGAACCAGGCCATTGGAAAAGGAACTGCAAGAAATACATGGCTAATCTGAAAAAGAATGGTGGAACTAAACCCTCCACTTCAGGTATTAATGTTATAGATGTTTTTCTCGCTGACTCTTCTGTTAACTCATGGGTATTTGATACCGGATCGATTGCTCATATTTGCAATTCGACGCAGAGTCTAACAAAGAGTAGGAGAATTACAAGGGGTGAGATGGATCTTCGCGTTGGGAATAAAGCAAGAGTTGCTGCATTAGCCGTCGGGACTTTGCCATTACTTTTGCCTTCGAGATTTGTTATGGGACTAAATAGTTGTTATTATGTTCCAGCCATAAGTAGAAACATCATCTCCACATCATGTTTGATGGCAGAGGGCTATAAATTCATAATAGAGAACAATGGTTGTTCTATATTTTTGAATAAAATGTTTTATGGCTATGCTCCTGTTTTGAACGGGTTGTATATTTTAAATCTTAATGATGCACCTGTCTATAACATTAATGCAAAGAGGCTTCGGCCTAATAATTTGAATTCCACTTTCATTTGGCATTGCCGCTTGGGTCACATAAGTGAGAAACGCATGAAAAGCTCCATGATGATGGAACTCTAAACTCATTTGATACATGCGAATCTTGCCTGGTCGGTAAGATGACCAAGACACCTTTCACTGGTCGGAGTGAGAGGGCGTCCGACCTGTTGGCACTCATACATACTGATGTTTGTGGACCAATGAGTACGACTGCTAGAGGTGGTTTTCAGTACTTCATTACTTTCACCGATGACTATAGTAGATATGGATATATCTATTTAATGAGGCACAAGTCGGAATCCTTTGAAAAGTTCAAGGAGTTCCAGAATGAGGTACAGAATCAACTTGGCAAGACAATTAAATCTTTACGATCTGATCGTGGAGGTGAATTTTTGAGCCATGAGTTTGGTGATCATTTGAAACAATGTGGAATTGTTCCTGACTTACACCACCGGCACTCCACAATGGAATGGGGTGTCTGAGCGTAATAGGACCTTGTTGGACATGGTTCGATCAATGATGAGCCAATCAGATCTTCCATTGTACTTTTGGGGTTACGCTCTAGAAACTGCTACTTTCACTTTAAATAGGGTTCCATCTAAATCAGTAGATAAGACACCATATGAGATATGGACTGGGAAGAGTCCTAGTTTGTCTTTTCTAAATATTTGGGGATGTGATGTCTATGTTAAACGTTTGACGTCTGATAAACTCACACCCAAGTTCGATAAGTGCTTCTTTGTGGGGTATCCTAAGGAAACTAAAGGATATTATTTTTATAATCGGGTGGATAACAAAGTGTTTGTTGCCCGTAATGGTGTCTTCTTGGAGAGAGAGTTTCTTTCCAAAGGAGTCAGTGGGAGTAAGGTGCAACTTGAAGAAATTCGAGAAGCATCTGAAAGTGTTTCAACTCCCACTGAACCTCTACAGGATGAACAATATGTTGTTGAACTTGTAGATGAGGCATCAGCCCCACGTAGATCAAAAAGGCCAAGTCTATTGCCTATAAGGTATGGGCATGACGTATTATTGGTGGATAATGATGAGCCTAAAACTTATGTGGAAGCGATGATGGACCCAAACTCCGATTCATGGCATGAGACCATGAGATCTGAAATAAAGTCCATGCATGATAATCATGTTTGGAACTTGGTTGATGCACCTGATGGTATTAAGACCATTGAGTGCAAGTGGATCTTTAAGAAAAAGATAGATATGGATGGAAATATTCACATTCATAAGGCACGACTAGTTGCGAAGGGTTTCAGACAAATTCAAGGTGTTGATTATGATGAAACCTTCTCTCCTGTCGCGATGCTTAAGTCTATTAGGATCATTCTAGCTATTGCTGCATATTTCGACTATGAGATATGGCAGATGGATATCAAAACGGCTTTCCTTAATGGAAACCTAAGTGAGGATGTGTTTATGACACAGCCTGAAAGTTTTGTCGATCCAAAGAAAGCTAGAAAGGTATGCAAGCTTAATAAATCCACCTATGGACTGAAGCAAGCATCTCGGAGTTGGAACATTCGTTTTGATGAAGTGGTCAAAGGGTTTCACTTCATCAAGAACAAAAAAGAACCTTGTGTTTACAAAAAGGTTAGTCGGAGCAAGCTTGTATTTTTGATCTTGCATGTCTATGACATAAATTTGTACAGAACTTACCTCCCTGCCGATCTACAGCGCGGATGACCGACGGGGAGTGCTATGACACTCGTCGGTCTACCTAGGTCGTGCCGACCTAGCAGGTGAGCACGATTGTCCCACTCGGTACACAGCTTGTAGGATGTTGTTTATCGACCGACCACAGCTCATGTTCTTTATAATATTCTTCGAATCTGCGAAAATGTACTTCATAGTGCTTAGAAGCCCCGGTACAGTGTGCTCTAGGTTGCGAATGGCAGTCTCGGGTATGCTTGCGATCCATTGCAGCCGCTCAAACTGAAGTGATAGCAAACACTTGTTCAATAACAAACAATACAAATATCATCAATGAAATGAGCAAAGGTTGTCAATGTTTTACGATGTCATCATGCCGTGAAGTGCTATGTCGATTAAATGAGTGACAGAGCCTCTCCTGGTGCGTGACCTACTCCAGATGCTCTGGTAGAGGACGGGTGAGTCTGGTGCGCGATCGTGGTACGTATCCCTCGATGTACCGACGGTATGTCCGTACGTCGTACGATCGCTGTTCCTATGGGATCTCGATGTGCACTGTCTCTATCCAAATCGTAACCCACTCATGCTGAACTGCTTGCCAGTCCTCACCATGCTGGCCCGACCTCAATTGCCTGCATTAGAGAAGGATTGATGTTAGAACAACGGATGTAGGCATGAAGTGTAAATATTACTCGGATGGAGTTGGAGTTAGAAGTGGATGGCTCACTGTAGGATCCTACCGTCGGGAGGGGCAGAAGCTGGTACAGATCGAACTATTGCATTACACGCTGTGGCGTGTAAGGCTCCACTATATGGGTAATGTAACATCCCAAGTGCTGTTACCAAAATAAAATAATTAAAGTTATTACTTTGTTGGATTTTCTAAAATTTGAAAGTGATTTATTGTTTTATTTGAATTTCTAAAGTTTTAAAAGTCAAAAAGAAAATTTATTAAAGTTTTTGAAGTTTTATTTGAGTTAAAGTTGAAACAGGAATAAATAAATAAATTTCTAGAATTTTTGGAATTTTAAAAGCTTTTCCCTAATTATTTTAAAGCCAAAATAATTGATTTGCAAAATTAAAAGTCAACTTTAAGTTGGAATTATTTTATTAGAATTATTTTATTTAAGTCCAAAATAACCCTATGAATTTTTCTAGAATTGTTGGATTTTATTTGCTATTTTCTAAAGCCTAAGCGAATTAATCGATTATTTTAATTATCAAATCATTTAAAAGGCCAGAACAACCTTGGGCCAAAACCTCTCCGGTGCGGCCCATTCCTTTCTCCTTTCCATTAAGCCACCCCACCGCATCCCTCTCCCCTCATCAAATCGCGTCAGTCGGATTGAAATCAGATGGCCTGTGACCGCCTCGCCCTTTCCCTGCTTTAACAAAGACTACCGACACGTGGGGCCCGCATGTCAAAAATTAGTTTATTTCTTTTAAATCCTGAAAATCTGAGGGCTGACGTCAGCCATGCGCAATAAATGGATTTTTCTTTAGAAAAATAATTCGGAAAATTCATTCAATTTCATATTTAGGTTTAAAACTTCTAAAATTCATATCTTTTGCATCCAAACTCCAAATTGGGTGTTTCAAATTTCTAAATTTGTATAAAATCATTATCTCGAAAAATAAACTAAAATTATCTAATTTGGAGTTAATTTTATTTGTCCTTTTGAATTTATTTGAATTTCAATTGAATTTGTCGTATTTTCGCGTATAGACTTCGACGACTTCGGAGAGTCAGATTTCGACGCCGTTTGAGCGCAACTAATTGAGTAAGGCAAGTTACATCTTTGACCATATTTGCATACATTATTTAACATTATTTAAATTCTATTTTAAATTATTACTTCATGCTATTTCTATTTAGTAATTTAAATTCCTGTTTTAAAATTTATAGATATGCCCAAATCCTTTGTTTGGCCAATGTTGATATTTGAATCGAATATATTGTCACCCTAGATAAAACATATTTGATACGATAGTATGAACTATGATCATTTGAAAATATGATGCAAAGACATGCTTAGACCAAAAATATTTAATTTGGGGAATTTCAGCCAAAAATCAAATGTTGTTTAAATTGTATCCATGGCTTTGGTGTGTTGTGGAAGTTTATAAATGACTTTGAAAAATAAAATAAAATGATGGTTTGTACTTGGGCGAAATGGTTGTTTGGATGGTGTATGTTGATGCACGGGATCGAGTCATTTCTATGATCGAGGCCCAGGGGTTGTTTGGAAAGTCGTCCAAGTCAGTTAAGGACCGGCCTCTGAGCATTCCTTTGCTAAGCCACATCGTACCACCACATGTCCTGAGTATGGGGAGGGGACCTGACCAATTAATTTGCAAAGTTCCACCGTGGTCGTTCCCTTTAGATGCGGTGGGTAGTCATGTTATGACCTACATTAGTCCTACCTGGCGCAAGAGGGGGCCCATACCCTACGGGTTTATATCCAAAGGGGGCAAAACCTTAGCGAGGGGGACTATGGTGGAATGGCGCTTTGTAAAGGCCTTGACACGTGCTCTAGACCGCTTACCTAAGGTAGTGAGCGGTGGCATAGATATGTGCCGGACAAACTAGAGAATCCGTGTCATGTGGGTAAAGTTGTACAACCTCTGCAGAGTGTAAAACTATTCGAATAGCCGCGTCCACGGTCATGGACATGCTAGCAAAGCCACTCAAAGTTATACTTTGATTTTGTTTTGAAAAGACTTTATTAAATCGTTTATGTAAATGAGAAATTTGGGCAGGAAGCCATGTGATAGGAGGGTAGCCTTCACCATTCTTGTGTGAATGTTATCTGACTATAAAATTGATTTAGAAAATGAATTTTAGTTATTGTATAACTGCTTTAGAACTTAGTATATGTATTTAATGAAAACATTGCTTTATGCAAATTCAACCAATAAGCCTTCCTTTGAGATACCCTTGTATGCATGCATTCAATTTGTTACTTGACGGGTGTAATTTACGAGCACGGTAGTTGTGCTCATACTTGCTTTATGCAAACAAATTTCAGAGGAGAAGGACTTTGCTACCGGTGTGGATCTCGATGACTAGGCCGCTACCCTAGTCGATTGCCTGTGGCAGATTAACTGGACTCTACTACTTCTTCGCCTTCCTCTGTGTTCTTTACTGTTGGCTTGTAAGCCTGTTTTGTAATAAACTCTGTTGATTATTAATAAAGTTATGCGATTTATGGATGTTACCATATCTGTTTAACTGTGTGAACTAGCTACTGATCATGAGACTAGTTTAGAAATGCACAGAGGATTTGGGACGTTAATTCCGGGTCCGACAGGTAAACACCAGGTGGCGGGTCATCGCCCATAATCCGACGTCCTGCGTGCATTGCACAGACAGTCCGTGTGGCGCTACCATGTTCATGAAATCTAGGCTCCATGGAGCCTATATAATGTTGTTGTCGTGCAACGACTCGAACTCGTTGCGGAACAACGAGTAGCACCTCGCCGGTATGTCCTTGGCCCAACGTAACTGGGCAGCAAACGACCATTTGTAATCCACAAATTCAGATTTAATCCGCCGAATTATTTTATCACCATCTATCCAGCAAATATTTAGACCAACTCCAATATCAGTAAGATATCCATCAATATTATAAACATACTTTCCAATAACTATCCGATATATCTATTGTTCCATCTCATTATTCAATAAATTAACCCCCTATTGACAGTAGATCCACCTAATTACAATAATTCCACCAAGTTCGCTCCTTCTGCAAGATTCAACCACTTTACCAAAAATTAGCATCCTGAATTGATATGAGAACTCCAATTCTTTCCGTCTTTTATTCTCCGCCTTTACTGCATACATTTCTCGCTTCAAATTCTCCGACAAATCCAATCATCATCTTTATTCAACTTAAGATTTGTTTTCAATCCAATTTCTCCTTTCGATACCAGATAATCAAATCAGTGCTTCAAGTTTAGATGCCCTTCAAGGTCAATTCAATTTTTTTCTATGATCATTTTCTTACTTCATATTCTATATAACTCACCGATCTGCTATTCTTTAAACCATTCATAATCAAGGCTTATCCCTCATCATACCCTTGTATTCACAAGAACTTTTAACATCAGCCAATCTTAGAATTTCCTCATCCCCAAATTTAGTCTAGCACTGATTATCTAAAATTACCTAGCTTGGCACCCATTGACATTGGTTATTCCCTACAAGAGTAGCTTCCAAGCGACTTGCGTGTTTGAACCATCTCCAACAAGTCCTCACAGATTTAATAGATGAGAGGGAGAAAACACGATAGAAGAGAGAGGGAAAAGCGCATAGACGGGAGAGAACAAGGGAGAAAGACAGTAACAAGCTAACTGGGGAAATCAGTTAAACCCAAAGAACAAATAGCTGGAAAGCTATTAAGAAGCAATGAAATGCGACATTCAAGCAAAAATATTCTATTACACCGACTAAGCGGTACTAAAACTGAGAAGGGAAACTCTGCTAAAGCACTTCTAACCTAACTTATGTGGATGGTCAACTTGACACAAACGACAGCTCTCGAAACTTCTAGGGCATCCATCGCTTCGATCACGGGAAGCTCGATCCTATAGAGATTCCTAATGTATGGAGGTCAATTTAAATTCGAAAATAAAGTTTCAGAAATGGTAAGATGTAAAAACCTGAGAATGATATGAGAGGAGATTAGAGTAAGATGAGAAAAGAATAGAATAAGACGAGAGAAGAATAATTATCCATGTTAATTGGTTGGTTTGATTTATAAAATAATTTTTGAAATCTTTGACTAAAACGACCATACTAACTATGGTTGCGTCCTATAGTCGTTATGGCTTTGATACCATCTCTGTCGGAACCCTAGATCTCCATATTCGAGCCCTGTGTGTATTATGAACTAGTGCCAGATCAGTAGCTAGCTCACACATTTGCAACATCAATGTAATCATATCCATACAACAAACTAGCTAAGAAGCACACAAATTAATATTACTTAGCAACAAAAGGACCTTATGGTCAAGGTTTTTTTACATAGTTTGCCACACAGGGTTTAAGAGAAAAGAGTAAACTTGCAGCGGACTAAAGTAAATTATGGAAGCCATCCGACATGCCCACAAGCAATCGAGTGGAGAACGCATCCTAGCTCGCATGGTTTTCAAGGTACTCCTTCTCGAAGGACTCAGCATTCTCTGGGTCTTCTTTAGTGACTGATCAACAAATGGTGTAAAACCGTGAGTACTTTAAAGTATTCAGCAAATCGTAGAGAAATGTATGCAAATAGTACTCATGCAAGTCTTGAACAAGGATAGCTTTATGATTATTTTGCAGAAAGCAGTATTGACAGTAAATATATTGAAAAACACAATATAAAAAAATAAATACATAAGTAAATAAGTTCTTTGAAACAACTAGTGAACACCTATTCACTTCCCAACCATTAACCAACATCTAGATCGCTTCCCAACCAAACCACCAGTCCAACATTTTTGAGAAATCACCAGGCATTGTTCATAATCGGGGACACGGCTATTCGAATAGTTTTACACTCTGCAGAGGTTGTACAACTTGACCCACAAGAGATAATCATCTTATAATATCCGTTTAACACTCCCGGGGTGTGCGACTAAGAGATTATCACAAGGCTTTTACAAAGTTCTATTTTAACCTAGTTCTGTCCGCTAAGATTTCGCCATTCTGGACCCCCTCTTGCGCCGTGCAGATCCATCCGTAAACCCGAAAACCACACTACCATGACATAACCAAATCGAAATATTACTAATTAGTTGGCCAGGTCTACCAACATAAATAGACTTGTGGTTGCACGGTAAGGCCTAGATCAAAGGCGCACAAAGTTAAGTCCTTAGGAATTACTCAGGCGAGTCTACCACAAACCCACAACGTGCTTTAACCGCACCCCCTTTACCGCATGATCATTCACTTGAGTGTGAAATTATTTTTGTTCAACCCAGCCAAATGACAACCCTTGCCACAGCACAACCAATTTTATTAGTAGTGGCTCCGCCATAATTCCATGTATCATTAAGTCAAATTTATCATTTAAGAGTATGTGATCATGAATCCCATCGTACAACTAAAGCATGGCTAAGCATATAACACACCCATGTTGGTAATAAAATATGCCCAACTAAAATTAACCCAACTTATGGTGTCCAAGGATACATGTGATTCACAAACAATTATCCAAGGAGGCATATTGACAATTAGGTAATTAACTGTTCCCGAAACCATTATTATACAACTAGCAATGCATATTGATATAAAATAATATAATTGTATAAAATGGTTACAACATGATCAAAGGTCTACGACTTGCCTTCGTTGAAGGTTTGAGATGCTTCGGTCAATGGGTCCAAAAATTCTTCGGAAACACCGGAACCTATACGCGTGAAAAGAGCCAAATAAATACAAAAAATCCAAATAAAATCCAAAAGTTATCAAATTAGAACCAAAAGAAAGGTGCTGAATTTAGATTAATTTAGAAATAAGAATTGTCGAGATCAAAGTTTGTATGAGGGAGAACGAACATTTGGAAGAATGCGATCAGATGAAATGATGGAAATTCCCCGGAGAGAGAAAATCCAAAGAGCCCACTGTGCTAATTTTCTAACACAGAGCAAAGACGATGGCGCCGGTGAGGAAAAGGGAGGGGCGGCTGGCAAACTAGCAAAATGGAACCCCACAGACGTGGCAGACCCAACGGTGGTGGTGGCATCGCCGGTGGAGGTCCGGCTCGGCGGTGGTGCGCAAAACGGTGGCGAGGCGCAAGGAGGTGACGGTGCTCCAGCGACAGGTGCCAATGAAATGAGGGGAGCATTACATAGAATGTGAAGCGGTGAACTCAACGGAGTGGATGATGGTGGCGGGCAGCGATCGACGGCGCCAGGAACAACAGAGAAAGGGGTTTCGGCCAATGAGGGTAAAACGCAAAATGTGGCGAGATTGATGGGAGAGGAGAGGGCGAACTCGGAGGACGGAAGGAGGTGACCGAGAGGCACCTCGTGATGTGGGTGACGGCGCAAAATGATGGCCGAAGTGGGCGGAACGGGGAAGGCGACGCAAGATGGGGGTGAGGAGATGGTGGCGCCGACGAGCCGGGGGTGCTCTAGGGAAAAGGAAGGGAGCACGGTGTAGAATGCGAAGCGGTGAGTGTACAGGTGTTGTCGATGTTGCCGGGGAGGGCTTGACGGCGTCGGGAATAGGGAGGGCTTGATTGCGGAGAGGATAATAGGAGAGGGGAGGAGAAACTTGGGGAGGTAGAAGAGTTGATCAAGGGGCACGTCGTGACGCAGGTCGCTTGTCGAATGACTGACCAGAGATGGAGAACGGGGAGAAAAACCACATTCTGGAGGTTGAAGAAAGGTAGGAGGAGAGAGCAAAAGAAAAAGAAAGGAAAAGAAAATAAATCCAAAAATTCCTAGAAAATTTAATAAAGTACTTTGGAACATGAAAAGATTAGATAAAATAGTTTTGGATTTAATTGAAGTTTATTTTCATCACTTGAAAATGTTTTCATTCAGAAATTCAATTTAAGCTTTATTTAATCCAATAACATGCAAAAAATCCAAAAGGAATCCCCACTTTAATTTAAATAATTTAAATTAAATTTTACAACAGATAAAATAAATTTTGGGAAAATAGAAAAGAAATAGAATAAATCGGGTTATGGAATCAACAAAGAACTTGGAGAAAATCCAAGAAATCGAGAAAATCAAATAAACTAGATCTTGAATTTAGTTGAAGTTTGATTTAATCATTTAAAATGGTTTTTAATTTATGAAATTTCAATTTAAGCTTTAACATTTCAAGAAAAATCAAATGGTGATTTTTATTTTTGAAAATTTCAAAAATGCTCAAAAATTGGGATGTTACCGGTCAAGAATGAGACATCCTGGAGAGTGATTGTTATCTCTCCCCACCAAAAGTGGAAGGCGTGCGTCTTGGGTTTCCACCTATCGACAAGTGCCGAAAGTGGACTGTCGTCCAGGGTGAAGTAGCGTCCGACCGAGAGCAACCTCGCAAATGGCAACAAGCCCGTGTCCCAAAAGATTTGGACATAGCGAGTGTCGAGCTACCAGTAATGTTTCTCGGACTGAAGCACAAGGGGTGGAGGGCCATCCACGTCCCCAATGATCTACAACTTGAACCGGTGATGCTCGTCGTAGAAGAGTTCTAATAGCTTCGGTAGAGGTAAGGCTTGCAAGAGATGAATTGAAAGACACATAATATTAGTAAATAAATTAATAATGACGAAGAATTACAACAAATTATAAATTATGACTAAATACGCACAACAAATTAACATACACTAATTAACTATGACTAAATTAATTACAACTAATTAAGTACAACTAATTAATTAATACTCAATTAATCACGAAAAAATAATGATGACTAATTAAATACGATTAAATAAATAGTGACTAAATTAACACAAGAAATTAAATACCAATAAATTAATTAGGACTAATTAATTACCACAAAATATTTAGAAATAAGGAATTATGAATTAATAATGGCATCTAGATTATTTAGGACTAAAATAATTACGATGAATTAAATACCACTAAATTAATTACGACTAATTAATTACAAATAATAAGTATGACTTAATAAGGCCACCTGAATTAATTATGACGTAATAAGGACAATGAAATTAATTACAAGCGATTAACTATGATAAATTAATTACTTTTAATAATGACGACTAATTAATTAAGACTTAATTAACTACGATTAAATAATTCCAACTAATTAATTATGAATAATTAACTAACTAACACTAGATAATTATGACTAATTAACTATGCCATGGATATTTACGTAGGATTAATTTAACTACGACTAATTAATTATGACCTAATTAATTTCAACAAATTAACTAACATAAATTTAATTACGACTAAATTAATTATGCCTAAATAATTATGACTAATTAAGTAACTACCCAGTTAATAAAGAAAATACGTACGAGAAAAAAATTACCTGCTAATGTGACCGCTAATGACGGCTCTAAACAATCCTTAATCGTCAGCCAAAACGAAATTGATCGAGGCTGCGAATGAGTGAGAATGAGAGGGTGAGCAAGGATGAGAGCTCGCGACTTGCATGCATGCACAGATAAGACGGTGATGGACGGTCGATAGGGAATAAAGTCCGTCCAGGCTAGGGAGGTGCAGGCTTGGCGACGTGGAGATGCATCCGAGTGCGGGACGAGCGGAAATGCCGACGTGGAGGCGAGTTTGGGCTATGGAGGAACAAAAGTCGCCCACTTGGCTCGTCTAGGCGAGGGAGGCCCGGCAGAACCGGTTGTTCGCGCGACACGCGTGCAACCGAGAGGCATTCGAGCTAGGGACGACCAGACAATGGTGCGTCCAAGCCAGGGGCGGACAAGCCGCGTCCAGGCTAGGGGTGAGCAGACAGGGTTGGTTCGGGCTAGGGAGGTGCGGATGCGGCCACATGTCAGGAGGAGGGAAGTCCAGGTTAGGGATATGCGTCGAAGATGAAATCCGAGCGCGGGAGGCACGGTATTGGACAAGTGTCGACCGTCGGCATGTCTGTGGTATCATTTTTGGCAATACGGCGCTGCAACAGCTACTTTTGTAAAAAGTGGTGCCAACAGTGCCACTTAGGCAAAAACTCTGTAGACTTGTTGTCGTACAGAATCCGTTTGATTTTTGATCTCTTCGGATTGTGCATAGGCCTTCTTTGCTTAATTCAAGGCCCAAATCGTGTCTCCATGAATTGGGTTCTTCCTTGATTGAGGTGCTTTTTTAGAGTACACGCAAGACGCACTCACGCACACACACCACACCACACACACGCCCACACACACACGTGGGTGCGTCCTTAACACACGCCTAATCTAGAGCAGGGGCTGAACCCCACGGAGCACGGGCACACGCTTTTACCACTAAATGCACCCACGTGTGAGTGTACTAGACCGAAATTCCAAAAAAACCCCGGTGAGAACATGTGCGCCGAGCCAACGGCTCGAATGCGTGCGGGCTGGGCGAAACTTCCTCGTGCCAACCAACCAAGCGTAGCTCGGTTCTCCTTGATTGAGATGCTTAGTAATAACAAGTACAACCTCATTGGTAGGCCAAGATTGATGAGGACATCCCTTCCACTGATACAACCATCGCTACTGCTTCTGACGTGTAAGGACCAATTACTAGAGCACGTGCTCGCCAACTAAATTGTCAGGTAACTTCGTTTCTCGAAGTGCATCCATATTCGATGAACTCTATGCTACTGCCTAAAGCAAGTGATCATATTTTACTTACGAATCAAGGATCGGGTGGCAAGCTAAAGGGTCCACGACCACTTCAACAAGGTCTACGACCACTTCCAGGAAGTCCCCGAGGAGGTCTTCGATCAGGACCACCTCGGAGGTCCTCTAGGACCTCCTCCTCCAGACCTCCACGCACCTCAGCTCGGGACCTCCTCCAGACCTCGCAGACGCGACACGTGGCGCTCCAGGACCTCCCTCCAGGACCTCCTCCAGGACCTCCAGGTACGTGACACGTGGCAGGTCCATGCCACGCTCCAGGACCTCCCGGTACGTGACATGTGGTAGGTCTGCATGCAAGCTCTAAGACCTCTGGGACATGACACGTGGCGCCCAGACCTCTGATGCAGCGACACGTGGCAGGTCCATGTCGCGCTCCAGGACCTCCCTCTAGGACCTCCTCGCCAGGACCTCCTCGGGGCCTCCTCAAGACCTCCCTAGGACTAGTCCTGCAACCAAGTCTTCAACCAGTCCTACGACACTCGATACTCAACAGGAATAGTACTGGTCGTAGATAAGTTATAGTATATATCTTTTAGATGGAGTCGGTTGTAATCTTTCCATAACTGTTTTAGGAAAGAATCTTTGTGTGCTACGGGAGTTAGAGATAGTTTCGACTTTAGGTCGTGCGTGAGGCGGCCGCCAACCCGCTCTTCCTCCTTTATATAGTGGCCACCAACCTTAGGGTTTGGTGGGTTTTGTTAGATTAAAGTTTAGCTTTGCTACTTTATACATTGTTTGCTTGTGCAGCTAGTACAACCAGACTTTGTCTTCGGAACCCCACTTTTCAATACAATTTCAATTCCTATTCAGCAAGTTCGTTGCTTTATCTATTTTTCTTGCTTGATTCTTGCTTGCATGCAGGAAAAGACCTTCGTGGTCAGGTCGATCTCGCTACCGGCAAGGTGGATAACGAACGTGAAGTTGGTTCAGCGATTGTGGGTGCAACAGTCGTCGCACGGTTGTAGCCTGGATCATGAGAGTTAGCTTCCACAAATCAAGTTGTGTCATCCTCATCGAAAGATCGGGACAAAGCGCCCATTATTTGGTATCAGAGCTTCGGGTTGATCAGTAAGGAATTTCCAGTTTACCATAGATTAGATTGTTTTTCTTTACCTACAGCACACAAAAGCCAAAAAAAAAATAGATCACCCTGTCCAAACTAGTCTTAGCCTCGCAATTTTTTTTTCAGTGCATTGCCTTGTTGAACTTTCGGTTGCATCGTCATGTCGTTTGCTGGTCTTAGTGTCTATTTTCCTTTAGACTTTCAAGTTCTGCTCATGTTTGGTTTCACTGTTGTGGTTGGGTTTGATCTGCCACGACAAGGGGAGATAAGGAGGAGGACGCCGACTCCAGCAAGGAATCAGCCTCACCATCTAGGAAGGCTTTGCCCTAGTTGGTCTCGGACACGACCACCCAAGAAGTCTTCCACGATCTCTCCCATGACCACCCAGGAGGTCGTAGACCGCCAAAGCAGCGTGTGCTCGGAAAAGAAAAGGAGAGCTCCCTGAGCAATTCAGAGTCAAAAAAAAAAAAAAAAAAAAAAAAAAGAAGAAGAGTAGTCTGGGTGATCGTTTAGGGCCTCAAAACGGGCCCGCAAACCGAGTGAAAAAAAGAGGTCTTCTAGGACCACCCCTGGTGAGTGTGCGACGTTCTCTAGTTCTGCCGTGTCGTGCTTTCGTTTGTGTTCTAGGCTCACGTCTCTAGTACGGTCTAGCCTAGGACCAGCACTAATTTGCGTTGAACGATTTTTCAGCTTGCATTCTCTGATTTGATAATTGCTACTCCTTGCTACCATACTTAAGCCTACCTAGCTCCATAGCATTACTACACCCATGCAGATTACTTTCACTTGCAATCGCTCCATTCAATCTTCGACGACTAGTTTGATGCCGACATCGCTGTGCTGATCACCACCTGCTACTTGGTAAGGATTGGGTAAGAGATTTAGTGAAGTTTGAGTGGCCGAGTGATTTTCATCCCCACATATTAGTTGTATTAGGGACTTATTACTTTCACCTTCGTTTTCTGTTTGCTATTGCCATGTCAGGTGTACAAGAAATTGAAGAAGAGGGGATCCTTACCCCACGTACAATAGGGCTGCAACAACACTTTGCAAAGATGGTCAACGAATGCTGTGAGCACCTGGAGAACGCTCACGATGAGACCATTACAAGACTCGATGGAGTAGAAGCTGGCCAAGCTGAATTGAACGGGAAACTTGACGCCATCTTGGCACGTTTGGAGGGACCCCTTCGTGCTGCTCCCGCTACCACCGGCGCTTCCGCCCATCACGAAGAAGAAGACGAGAACAATTTTGCTGATATTGAGGACGGGGACCTCAACCCCAACGACGATCGTGATCACCGTCAACATCGTTTCAATAGACAAGGTATGGGACATGATCCACCACCACGGGAGGTACGTGACCGTGATGATGCTTTTTCTAAAATTAAATTTACTATGCCTCTATTTGCTGGTAAATATGATCGTGATGTTTATCTCACTTGGGAGTAACTAGACTACAACCTTTAATTAAAACTTGACATGGGTGGTATGAATGGGTAATTCATGCTATTGTTGTGGTGGCTATTGGGTTAGTCACTTCCAGGTTGTTCATGTTGTTGTTATTATGTATTATCTCGTTGTTATTTCAACAATTAAAAATGCTTTGTCAAATTGCTTTCAATCTATTACATTGTTGCAAATGAAAACTTGCTTTTACGCTAAAAATGAGTCCAAAGCCTAATCCACTTAAATAAAGCTTGCATGTAGTTAAACTATAGTTCTGTTATCCTACACGTCAGTCTTGCGAGTACATTTTTGTACTCATTTGCTTTGCTTAATAAATTTGTTGCAGAGGAGGTAGAGCCCAAAGGGCTTTACTTTTAATGTTTGTCTTGATGGTTGGGAAAGCGACTAGCTTGGCGGTCCTGGCGATTGCCTTGTGGGCTAAGGCACCTTTGGTTGGCTCTTATTTTGGGCTATCTCTATGGCACTTTTGCTTCCGCTGTTATCTTAGTAGACTTGTTGTTATTTGGCCGGTCGGCCTCTCTTTTGTAATAACTATCCTTTATTTATATTAACTTCTGGTTTGTTGCTTGTTCTGTTCTATGTGTTTGAATGGAATTGATGCAACCTTTTGTAATGAGTTGTGTGTACTGCATTCTGGGAAGTACATATATCTCGAGGCACGGTTTATTTAGTTGATAATACTAGGGTCAATTGGATGACTAAGTATTATGAGCCAAATAAATCGGGGTCTCACAAAGGTTGGTATCGAGCCATTCTCGACCGTAGTAACCAAGCTTGGTCGCTTTTAGGATATTTTGGAAAACTTATTTTCAAAGTATCAAAGAGTTTATGAAAGCTTAAGTAGTTCTCAGATTTTACTCCTTACCTATCTTAGCTTTCTATCTCATCTTGCTCTAGTTTGAGTTTTAAAAGATGTTTTCCTCTTCTCCCCTCAAAATTAGTTGTTATCGATTAAATTGGGTTTTGGGGAAACTTATGAGAGTTCTAAATTTGAAATCTTGGCTGTCTTTTGGTGAAGAATGGAAGTATTTGGAGATGGAAATCAAATCTGGAAATTAGGACAGCAAGCGTCAATTTCTGGACAGCAAGCTCAAAGGTTCTAAATAGGGTAGAAAATGAGAGGTTAATTCAACTAAAATTTGTGGAAATAAAAGGGTAAGATGTGATACTAGTTAGCTAAGTATCTAACACTTATCTCGCTGATTTAGCCTTGCTCTTTAGTAGCATTAGATCTTACCTTACAATCTGATTTTATCTTCTCGATCAATTACTCGTTCATTCAATACGGGTTAGTTGCGTTGAGAAGTTGAGCCTTGTTTTGGTGATCCTTTGCTGTTTTTAGAGTCTTTTAGAAGCTTTTTAAAGTTTAAGTACTCGCTATTTTTGGCTTTCGATTTGGGCGATATTCCCTTCCCCTAGTCGTTAGCTTTTGCTTTCTTTAAGGTTTTGTTTTTCGGGTTTAGTTGCTAACCAAATTTCCTTGTAACAGGATGGCCGGACGCACTCATAGCGGCCAAGGCCAGGCAGCTGGTCCGGACGAGGAGCTTCCTCCTCCTCCGACCATGGCCGAGGTTCTTCTTCAGATAGAGCGCAACCGTGCGGATGACAGGAGAGTTCTACTGGACGTCATCGCGCGCAACACCACTGCCCTTACCGGAGCTTCAGGATCTGGGCAAGGGAATGCCCATCAGCCGCGTGGAGGACTCGCGGAGTTTCTTCGTACCCAGCCTCCCACCTTTTCCCGGTCTGAGGACCCATTGGATGCAGACGATTGGCTTCGTTTGGTGGAGCGGAAGCTTCGCATTGCGCAGTGCCAGGAGCACGAGAAGGCGCTGTTTGCATCGCACCAGCTTGAGGGTGCAGCTTTGTCATGGTGGGAGAATTTTCTCGCCATGCAGCCCGCAGACCACACCGTCTCTTGGGAGGAGTTTCGTACTGCCTTCCGTCGATCTCATATCCTGCCCGGCTTGATGGAGATCAAGAAGCAGGAGTTTCTTGCGCTCAAGCAAGGCGTAGCTCAATTATGGAGTATGTCTACGAGTTCAACCATCTAGCTCGTTATGCTCCCGAGGATGTGGTCACCGATATGGCTAAGGTGCCAAGTTCAGCGTGGCTTGTCCGAGGAGTCGAAGGACAAGCTATCCATTGTCGACTTCCACGATTTTCAGACCTTGGTCGACAAGGCCATCGTCGGCGAAAGCATGCGGCTCGAGAGCTTATGGACTCCATAAGCGCAAGTGGAGGCCCACAAGTCATCGAGGCCGTTCCTTCCGTCCCCGCTTGAGCGAGCCTCGAGTACCACCCCATTCTTCGGCGCCCGAGGTCACCGCCTGTCCTCGTTCATCGCAGATCGTGTCGATCCGTGCACTGCGAAGTCGAGAGAGCGGCCCCGCAACCCGGCCGCCGGGTCACATGCTTCTCTTGCAACCGAAGGGGCATTAGTGGGTAGTGGTCGCGTCAACGTCATCACCGCAGAGGAGGCTCAGGAGGCACCCGACGTCGTGCTAGGTACGCTTTCTGTTAACTTTCATCCTGCTACTGTCTTGTTTGATTCAGGAGCATCTCATTCCTTTGTTTCTGAGTCTTTTGCAGTGTTGGTGAGCTTCTTTTCTCTCCATTGTCGGTCCCGCTACTCATTCGCTCTCTGGTTCGGAGTTGAGAGCTGAATCAATGTAGGATGTTCTATCGAGATCGAAGGAGTAGGGTTCTTAGCAAACCTTATCCTTCTCCATTCAATGAGTCTAGATGTGATTCTTGGCATGGATTGGTTGTCTCAAAGACATGGGACAAATCGATTGCGCCAGAAGCTCATCTCTATCTAGTCCCTCGGTGGCGGGTTAAGCTTCTCCGAAGTCGCTAGGTCCGCATCTCTTCGCGCTTGAAGCGAAGCCCGCTCTAGATATTAGCGAAGTCCCAACAGTTTGTGACTTCGTTGATGTCTTTCCCGCAGATCTTCCGGAATGCCACCCGTTCGAGACCTCGAGTTTGTCATTGAGTTGGCTCCTGCGCCGCCTATCTCAAAGAGGCCTTATCGGATGCCACCGAACGAGTTGGTGGAGTTGAAGAAGCGATTAAGTGAGCTGCAAGAGAAGGGTTTCATCCGCCTCTAGCTCACCCCCTTGGGGTTGTCCAAAGAATCTTCGTGAAAGAAGGGACGATACTTTACGCATGTCGTTGATTACCGCCCACTTAATGAAGTGACGGTAAAGAACAAGTATCCATTGCCCGCATTGACGATCTCTTCGATCAATTAACCGGAGCTCGAGTTTTCTCCAAGATTGATTTGAGAGTGGGGTATCATCGAGTTCGGATTCGACTGAGGATATTCCAAAGACAAAGATCTCTCTACTCGCTAAGGCTTGCGAGTACACCATCATGTCATTCGGCTTAACCAATGCTCCTGCCTTGTTCATGTACCTCATGAATTCGGTATTCATGGAGTATTTGGATAAGTTTGTCGTGGTCTTCATCGATGATATTCTTATCTATTCCAAGAACGATGAGGAACATGCCGAGCATCTGAAGCTTGTGTTAGGCAAGCCTGCGTGGAGCACCAGGTACTGTGAAGTTCAGCAAGTGTGCATTCTGGTTGAAGGAAGTGGCTTTCTTGGGCCATGTGCTTTCAGCAGGAGGTGTAGCCGTTGATCCTAGCAAGGTCAGCGATGTGCTATCCTGGAGTCAGCCCCGTTCGGTCACCGAAGTGCGGAGTTTTCTTGGTTTAGCGGGATACTATCGTCGCTTTATCGAGAACTTCTCCAAGATCGCGAAGCCGATGACGGAGTTGCTCAAGAAGGACAAGAAGTTCTTGTGGTCCGACGCTTGTGAGGAAAGCTTTCAAGTACTCAAGAAGCGCTTGACCACCGCTCCCGTTCTCGTTCTTCCCGATATCCATCGAAGCTTCGATATCTATTGCGATGCTTCTCGTCGAGGCCTCGGTTGTGTCCTTATGCAAGAAGGCAAGGTAGTGGCCTATGCATCAAGGCAATTGAGACCTCATGAACTCAACTACCCTACTCATGACTTGGACTTAGCCGCTGTGATTCATGCACTTAAGATTTGGCGACATTACCTAATCGGTGTCGTAGAAGTGTATTCGGATCACAAAAGCTTAAAGTATTTGTTCACCCAACCCGACTGAACCTCGGGCAAAGGAGATGGTTGGAGTTGATCAAGGATTATGATATGGGTATTCACTACCATCCGGGCAAGGCTAATGTCGCTTCTTGATGCGCTTTAGTCGCAGCGTATTGCAATGCCTTGTTGTCGAGGAGCTTCACCGCTCTTCGGGAAGAATTTCAGCGTCTCAACTTGAGTTTAGTTGAGCATGGTTCTCTCGCTGCCTTGGTTGTGCAACCAACCTTGGTGGATCGGATCAAGTCCGCTCAGCAGTCGGATGTTGGAGTGAGCCACATCAAGGAAAATGTCAAGAACGGAACAACCAAGTGCTTTTCTGAGGATGAGCATGGTGTCGTGAGGTTCGGGCAACACCTTGTGGTTCCAAAGGACATGGAGTTGCGGAATTTGATCCTCCGCGAAGCCCATGATTCGCCTTTATCCATTCATCCCGGGGCTACAAAGATGTATCAAGATCTCCGTCAGAGATTTTGGTGGACCCGAATGAAGAGGGAGATTGCGAAGTTCGTTGCCGAGTGCGACATGTGTCGTCGTGTCAAGGCCGAGCATCAGCGTCCTGCAGGACTACTTCAGCCTTTGCCTGTGCCGGAATGGAAGTGGGATTCCGTCGGCATGGACTTTATCACCGGTGCCGCCTTAACACAAAAGGGAAAGATTCCATTTGGGTTGTCATTGATCGGTTGACTAAAGTAGCACATTTCTTTCCAAAGGTCGGGCTAAGATTTCGTTGGTCAATTGGCGACCTCTATGTTTCCCGTGATCGTGTGCTTGCATGGTGTGCCCAAGACGATTGTCTCGGACCGTGGTTCTCTTTTCACCTCTCGCTTTTGGCATAGTTTGCAAGAGGCTATGGGAACCCGTCTTACCTTTAGCACGGCATATCACCCACAAACTGATGGTCAGACCGAGAGGGTCAACCAAGTTTTGGAAGACATGCTTCGTGCTTGTGTCCTTTCCTATGGGGAGCATTGGGAGAAATGCTTGCCATTCGCCGAGTTTTCTTACAACAACAGCTTTCAGGCCAGTCTCGGCATGGCACCTTTCGAGGCCTTATACGGAGAAAGTGTAGAACCTGTTGAACTGGTCGAGACCGTGAGAGACCTCTTTTGGCCCGACTCAATCAATGAGGCCGAGCGCCAAGTCCAAATTTTATTCGTGGCGTCTTCGCGCTCAATCCGTGCAAAAGAGCTATGCGGATCGCCATCAACGTGAGTTGCGTTTTGAGCCTAATGACTTTGTTTATCTCAAAGTCTCTCCTTTGAAGGGCCATCAACGTTTGGCGTCAAGGGCAGTTAGCTCCTCGATATGTCGGTCCTTACTGCGTTATCGAGAAGAAGGAGTATTGCCTATAAGTTGGAGTTGCCAGCTGCACTTGAGGGGGTACATGATGTGTTCCATGTGTCCCAGCTAAAGAAGTGCCTCCGTGTTCCAACTGAGGAAGCTCCGTTGGAAACTCTCGATGTCCAACCCGATTTGACCTATCGCGAGCACCCTGTTCGCATACTCGAAGAGGCTGAACGAAGAACTAGGAATCGTTCCATTAAGTTCCTTAAAGTTCAGTGGTCGAACCATTCCGAGGATGAGGCTACTTGGGAAAGGGAAGATCGTCTGCGTGCGGACTATCCCTCTTTCTTTACCGAGTGAGCCAAAATCTCGGGACGAGATTTCTGTAAGGGGGGGAGATTTTGTAACATCCCAAATGTATAATCAGGGTTTGTTTCAAATGTAATTAAATGTGTAGAAATTAAAACTTTTTCTCACATCTTGAAAACCCCTAAACTCTCATGTAATTCTTGTCCAAGAGTTGTGTAATCCAAAAACACAAAGCTCTTGTTGACCTAAAGTCAAACTCATTTCCCATTCGTCACAAATCTTGTGCCAAACCCTTGGAAATATTTTTCCTTGGTCCTAGAAATGTTGTGGGACCCCTCTGAAAAATATCATGAGTTATAAAACTTGTTTGATAATTTTTGGAGGTAAAACAAATCCTTGAACAGTCTTCATGAATTTCCTGAGAAAAATGCATTGCATAATAACCTCTGGAAATTTTATGTAAGGTTAATCTTAATGTCAGCAAGCTCTGTTAAAATTTCAGGAAATTTGGAGTTCATTTGCTATCTCAAATAATTCTGCTAAGTCTCAATTTGTTAAAAACTAAATTTAAAAGCTTACACTTTGTTCCTCGGCCGAGCCTCTGTCATTTCGGGTTGAACCCAACCCCATCGACCTCCTTCCGCTTGTTGAGGTCGCAGGTAGTTGGATTACATCCAACCGCCACGACCTCCTCCGCGGTCCACACCGCAAAGACCTCCCCACCTCATCTGGTCATTGCCGTTGGATCAAGGATCCATGGCCATGACCTCCTCTGTGTTTTAAAACCTCAAAGACCTCCCCTCACTGTCAAAACCTTCAAACATCCCACAGGTTGAGGTCGCAGTTGGATTCGGATCTAAAGGCCACGACCTCCGCAAAAATCATCGCAGCCCAAGACCTTCCCGCTTTAATCGTTGTGCACCGTTGGATTAAAAATCCACGGTCACGACCTCCTCATTGCCTCGTGCGCATTAGACCTCCCCGCGCATGTGAGGTCGTAGCCCTTAGATCTAAATCTAAAGGCCATGACCTCCCCTGTGCGTTACGCAAGCTCAGGACCTCCCCCTCTTTTGATCAGAACCGTTGGATCAAAAATCCAAAGGTCCTGACCTCCCTTGCCTTTTTGCATAGCGTCTCGCACCTCCTTGCCCTCTCATCACCATTAGATCTTAATCGATGGCCACGACCTCCCAACCTAGATCGTATGGTGGGACCTCCTCCCGATCACTTAAAACGAACGGTTCAAAAATAACATCCGAGGGCCAGACCTCCCGTAGTCTTATCCAATGGTCAAAATGATCTCCCCTGTTCTTCTCCTTCCTCGGTCACGCATGCGTGTTCCTGGGCAGAGAGAAAAGGGGTGTGCCTGTCAATTGTGTACCTTCAACGACTCTTTCTTGACCAGTATTAAATCTTTGGTCGACCTTCCGCTCTCCATGCTGCAGCACACACGCCACCATGTCAACCTCGCGTCTTGTCCAAGCCACTCGATCGAGCCATGGGCTAAGCTCACCATGAGCTTAACCCCACTCGTGTGCCCCGCTTCTCCCAATTATAAAACCCCATTGGGTTCCTCCGTAGCTTCTTTGGCACACTTTCAAGTTCTAGCTTGCACTGTGTCTTCTAAGCTTTCTTTTCCACGACCTCCCTCTTGGCGCCATTGTTGAAGTGACTTGGGCTCGTGGTGAAGGCTTGCTCCAAAGTGGCTTCCTCTCCTCTCCTTGCTTCCATTTTGAGCACATCATCACCCATAGTGCTCCCCTTTAACTTGATTTTATCTTGCCTCCACAGGCGGTTTAACCGAGTTTGGATCTTGGCCGTGGAGCTCATCGTCTTCACGGCGCGGTCCTCCTCTTCTCCAACCTCCCGGCACCTTGGGACCTCCGTACTTCTGATAGTCCTTTAGCGCTGGGCACCAGCGTGTATGTTGTTGCGGAGCTTTTCTTGGGCACTCGCTTGAATGTCGCCGCAGAGCTCAAATCTTCTTTGCTTATCATGTTGGCCGTGCTTGTCTTCGTGCTCTCTCGGCTCGCCGGCGTTTAAAACGTCGCCGCCGCTTGAGAGGAGGTCCACTGAGTGCGCAAGGCTATTGCACACTCAGTGGTACCATTGGATGTCGCCACGAGGCCTACATCGCCGCGAGAACCACATCTTTGAGCTCGGGATTTTTGTCGGACGAACAAAGAAGGTTGTGTCAAGTTCGGACAAAGATCCTCTCTTTAATGCCCTAATCATTGATAAGTCTCTTTAATCATTGGCTCGCCATTAATACCCTTAACCTGCCCCTTTGCGCGCATTAAAGACCTCGCTGACCTCCTTGTGTCCCGTGTGCAATAACTTCGTGTCCGAGTGCGTGCACTTGCGCGAGCGCAAGGGCGCTGGGTCTGGGACGTCCCAGACCTCCTCCGAGGAAATCTGGAACGTCCAAGACCTCCCCTTGCGAAATCGTGGCCGTCCAGACCTCCCCTAGAGGTCTGTAACGTTTGGGCCTCCGCTTAGTACCTCCCCGAGGTCATCTCAGCCGTTCATGACCTCTCCGGGTAGATCTTGACCGTCAAGGTCCTTCCTCGGACGATCTGGACCATTAAGGTCCTCCCTTGGAAAATCTGGACCGTCCAGGACCTCCCCTGTGAGGTCCTAACGATGTAGATCTTCCTTGGGGAGATCTTGATACTTCGATCTTCCTTTGGAAGATCTCAACCGTTGAGGACCTCCCTCGCTTGATCTGAGCCGCTCATGTCCTCCCAATTAGATCTAGTCCTTAGGACCTCCCGTGAGGTCTTGATTGTGAACTGACAAAGGGTATGAACTTTAAAATTTCATATCTTTTTCATTTTAAATCCAAATGAGGTCATTCAAATTTTGTTAGCTCTGGCTTGACCTGGGCTCTAATCTAAAAATGGTTGTGAGCCCAGTTCAGCTCCAGAACATGGTTTTGCAAATAGGTTTCAAAACTAGCTTTAAATGTACACTCAAAATAATGTTTAACTTGTAAAATACATAACTAATGCTCTGTAGATTATTTTTGAGTGAATCCAACTTTGTTGGTTTCCTCTATTAATGAACTTACTGTGAAAATTAGTTTTGATCATGTTGCTGTTGTCAAAAAGAGTTCTTGTGCATTATAATTTTGTTCAAGTTCTTGTTTTTGAAGAATTATAGAAAATGCATAATAGCTCCAAATGAGGTGAACTCAATTGTGTTATTCATCTCATGAGGTGCTTGTTCTACTGTAAAAATCTCAGTATCACCACCCTTCTAGAAAATGTTGCCTAATAATTAAATTAGTGAATAGTGGCAGTTTGGTATTTTAGGGCTGAGCAGATTTGTTTTGTTCATAACTTTTGCATTGAGAATCGAAATCAATTGGTTATTGTTGCTAAATTCCCTAAAAATCATCCTCTTGCTGCTGTAGAAATTTCAGAGTATTTGGAGTTTGTTTGCTGTGCTGTCTTTGTCATTTTCGTCGTTCTTATCGATCCTTTTCGTCTTTTCGACTAGGTGTTGACGAATGTGTTGATCCCGTGAGCGATCCTCAGCAACAATTTGACCAGCAACAGCAAGGCAAGCAGTTTGATCATACCCCCTCTAGCGTCCCATTACTTTAAAGGTTAATATATTGTTTTACTTGTATGTATGCATGCTATCTTGTGTTAAAATATCGCTAGCAGTCCTATAGTTGCATAATCTGTAGGAATTGATTATCCTCTACTACCAATGAGCCTAGGTTATTTGCTGTGGTGGGAGCTCGTTGGATGAGCTCTTATCACTTAGTAGTTTCGATTTAAATTGCTTAGACATGCTTAGTTTTCGGTAGTTATGGGCGATCATCGACTTAGTCGATGGTCTTGATCACACAAATCTAATTATTACTCCTATATGTCCAGCACTTGTGCTTTGTTAATTTGTAAAGTCAAAATCTGAAAATAAAAGTTGGAATTGGACTTGGGCATATTGGATGGATGGTGTGGTTTTGGAATGTGGTGGTATGCCCGAGTCAATAAGGACCGAGTTACTTGCGCCACCGTCTTGAGCAATTTTATGTGCTAACCACACGAGGGGATATGGGACCTCTCTTGACTAAGTACTTTGGAAGGTGTTAATTATGAGCTGGTCGGTGGGTATGTTTAAATAAAATGTGTGTGTGTGGTGTTGGGAGGGAGCATTAGCAGACCGGCTAGGCTGCCTAATGTGTCCTTATCCCCGTGGGTTGCGGCTCTTAATTAGCATCGTCCATTGGAAATGTCTCGTAGGACTTAGCCGTGCAGCATACCAAAGGAAGTGTGCTAAATCATGTGGCTAAAAGGCGGTCGGCGTGTGGGTACATTGGTACACCCCTGCAGGGTTAAAACTATTCGAATAGCCTCGTCCTAGGTTATGGACACGCTCGGATACGCCCCGTGAGAACTAGACTACAACCTTTAATTAAAACTTGACATGGGTGGTATGAATGGGTAATTCATGCTATTGTTGTGGTGGCTATTGGGTTAGTCACTTCCAGGTTGTTCATGTTGTTGTTATTATGTATTATCTCGTTGTTATTTCAACAATTAAAAATGCTTTGTCAAATTGCTTTCAATCTATTACATTATTGCAAATGAAAACTTGCTTTACGCTAAAAATGAGTCCAAAGCCTCATCCACTTAAATAAAGCTTGCATGTAGTTAAACTATAGTTACTGTTATCCTACACGTCGGTCTTGCGAGTACATTTTGTACTCATTTGCTTTGCTTAATAAATTTGTTGCAGAGGAGGTAGAGCCCAAATGGCTTTACTTTTGTGAGTTTGTCTTGTGGTTGGGAAAGCGACTAGCTTGGCGGTCCTGGTCAGTTGCCTTGTGGGCTAAGGCACACTGGTTGGCTCTTATTTTGGGCCATCTCTATGGCACTTTTGCTTCACTGTTATCTTAGTAGACTTGTTGTTATTTGGCCGGTCGGCCTCTCTTTTGTAATAACTATCCTTTATTTATATTAACTTCTGGTTTGTTGCTTGTTCTGTTCTATGTGTTTGAATGGAATTGATGCAACCTTTTGTAATGAGTTGTGTGTACTGCATTCTGGGAAGTACATATATCTCGAGGCACGGTTTATTTAGTTGATAATACTAGGGTCAATTGGATGACTAAGTATTATGAGCCAAATAAATCGGGGTCTCACACTCTGTGATGATAATAGTCTTGTACTGAAATTGTTTTGATAATCGGGTTTGTACTTGAGCTCTAATTGGAATGCTTACTCTACATCTGATAGCAATATCAAAATGTTAAATCTTAGCTTTATGCTGATTTCATTTGTTAGCATGATGTTCTATTTCTTGTGAAGATGTCTTCCGCTCATTACGAGTAAGCGCCTACTCATGTGTCGATGATGCACCATCCTCGGAACAATATCCAACCGCGAGAAGAAGAGGAATATTGAAAAGGCCCACGGGCGATTTACCATCGCGAGGTCGATCGATGCAGGGACCCCTATCAATCCTCGCCGAAAAGGGCGTCGCATTCCGGAGAATGGTCGGAATAGTTGCACGGAACGGGTCAAGATCACCTACGATTAGTGGAAGGTGGTGCCCGACCACTCGAAAAACCGCTGTCTTTGGCGGAAATTCTCGCATCGTTTGAGATCGGTAGAACTCACGGACTCCGTCTTGACGACAGCGTTGCTACAGCGTGCAAAGCGTGGAAGAACTTCAAGACACGCTTGTCAAGAACTACGTGGAGAAGGATCTGCCGCCCTTCCACAAGTATCTATTCTTGGAAGAGTCTGGGCGAAGTTTGTGGCGAAGAAGACGACAGATGAATTTAAGAGTGAAAGTCGCGGCGCCCACGGCCCTCGGTAAAAAACAAGCACCTCCACGCACTCGGCACGGCTGGGCTTATGGGTAAAGCCCGATATGGAGGATCGAGAACAGCGAAAAGCGGTTTGAATCTCTCCTGCTATTTCGAGATCAGCGATGTGCGCGCCCGACGGGGTTATTTGCGAGGTTATGTATTACGCCCTACGAAGTGTACTTTCCAAACCCGAAGACCGTGAAGTGTCCCAACGCTGGTAAGATATCGAACTACCTAGTTTGTAATTACTCCATAACTTCACGAAGTGAAATGACATGTCGGGCTATATTGCGATAACGCCGAGTGCACAATCTTCCCAAGGCTCATTCGAGCGATAGGGAGAAGATATACTCTCTCGGCCCTAGGAAGCGATGAGCATCCGGTCGCACGAGAGGCGCCGGTGTTTTTGTTACATGGGAACAATGGTTCCAAGCGGACTCCGGATCGTACCGGAGTAGGAAGAGAGCCAAAGACGAGCACGATGCAAAGCTACGAGAGGATCTTCGTGCATCCCTCAGAGATGAGCTCACTGAAAAAATCAGAGCGGAGGTCAGTGAAAAAGTCACACAGGAGGTCACTCAATCCTTTGAGGAAAGGATTAGTATGCGTCGAGCAAAACAAGATAGAGACCTTTGAGGAAAGGATTAGGGATTGCAAATGCCAAGTCGGTTGGAAGCCCCCGCCTTACTATACTGCTAGCCGACCCCCAAACATCCGAGTAGTCACTGCGTCCAACCCTAACCCTACCACAATAGGTGATGACAGATTTTCCGTCGATGACATCCGGTAATAATTATTATCTCCGAATGCTCAATCCATTGATAGGCTGTTGGAGTAGCTAATTTTGTACCGTTATGTATGTAGGTGGCTCACGTCTGAGCTCCAAGTGAGATATGTCTCTGTTGCCCTAGATCTTTGCTTGGGGCAGTGTATCCATCCGTATCGGAGCTTTGGTGCAGTGCAAATCTAGCGCGGGTTTCACAAAAGTGAATGTGGGCGGTGTTTGTGCCAATTTCGAGGCCGTCCGTGAAAATTCCCCCAAGCGATGAGGTCATGACTCTAGGGCAAGCCATTGGAACATTCATCCGAAGGGCCTAAGGAGGACATCCGCACGGAGCTACCCGCTCTGGTGTCAACTTCACGGAATGTCTGCAGCGGCATCAAGTCCACGGACTGGCGCCGCACCGGCTACTGCCTTGACCGACACGGCAGGGCCCGCTGCATCACATGCATCTACACCTCGTGCTCAGTCGTCTCTTGTGAAGTCGACCTATACAAAGCGAGGCAACAAGGGCAAGGGCAAATCGAAGACGATCGAGTCCTCTCCTGATATCCCCTTCTTGCTGTTGGCCCGGAAATACAAGCTAGGCGAGCCGTTGCTCGAGAAGTTAGACAGCCCTACCCTAGGACTGGATTGCACGGAATTGCATACATGGTACATGGAACAGTCCAACAAGCCGGTTGATCAACGACGCTCGGGTGTCACCGTCAAGTTCAAGGAGGATCATTTTAACCACGTGTATCAAGACGCTGTCTTCACGGTGACCTTCGACGACTTGTTACGTCTCTTCAACCTCGGCGAGCTCGGCGTCTCACTCATACGATCTTTGGACATTTGTAAGTGTGTACAATCACGGTCAATGTTCATGTAATATCGATAAATGTTATATATAACTCCTAGCTTTTGTATAATAGATACATGATCCGTGAAGCCGAAAGAAGAAATCACCGGTAGGTTTCCTCGACCCACACATTGTCTCCGAGCAAAGCATCATGGCGAATGCAACATTAAATCGAGAATTACGTTATAGATTTTTTCATGGCTCACCGCAACAAGGAATTCATACTTTTGCCCTACCACCAGAAGTAAGTAGTGTTGCACTACTGGCTATACTTGTTGATTTGTACTTTATAAGCAACACAAACTTAGGTTTAATGACCATGGTGACATACCTGTGTAGGTACCATTGGATTCTAATTGTAATTATACCAAAACGGAAATACGTAATATACCTAGATTCCCGACAGAGGGCCACTCACAACTTCACAACTATCTGGAGTTTAATCATCAGGTAAACACATTTCCTCCATAGAAACTCTATTGTAGTCTTTCCTTCATTTGCAATGGCTAAGGCTAACTTCTTGGAGTCACGTAGGGTGTTCGACGTGTTACATGCTAAAGGATGGAATATGAAGGGAAGGACGCTGGGACATGATCAAAAATTCCCGGTACTTGCTAGCTAGTACACATTAATCCTATATAACACTTCGTAGCAATGCCTCTCGAACTAACCAATTCTATTTTTGAAGTGCCACCAAAGCATACCGTCCGCATAGCGTCTGTGGATACTATGTTTGCCACAACATGCAACTACTCATCGGTTCCGCGATCACCAATGATCCTCCGGTTTGTCAATCTTTCAACAATTATTTCATATATACTTACCAATTTATATAAGCCCGAATTTTAACCTTCTATCGACGGAGTTGCGACCATCGCCGAAATGCGTTGGAGCAGAGCGAGCTCATAAAATTCGATCACACCTTCGTCATTCCCGAGCAGACGGGTCATAAATCCAAATGGGAGTTTCCACAAAGTAGCGATTGAACTTGATTGGGATAGATTGAACATAATGGTACATGTGTGTAAATTAATGTACATTAATGGTTAATTTTAGTTAATTGATTTGTGAATTGGATGTGCTTGTTTACGAAATGAATGCAATTTTGATGTGCTTCAAATGAATGAGAATTGGATGTGCTTGTTTGAGAGGGCATGGCTAGCATTTCTGAGGCTAGCCAATAAACGAAATAGATTTAGCAATGCAAAGACTACCACAGGCGAGTGCAGTAGATCGAAACCGTCAGTGATAGTCGACTACCCTGAGACGATGCAGTAGATGAAACCGTGCGTGATAGTCCACTATCACGCAGCGGTTTCATCTACGCACCGCTTGTAATAGTCGAAATATCACAAATGGTTTCATCTACGCATCGCTCGCGTGGTAGTGCGACTATCACGAGCGGTTTCATCTGAATCGTGCGTGGTGATGATCTATCACGAGCGGTTTCATCTGAGCAAATGCGTGGTAGTCGACTATCACGAGCGGTTTCATCTGAACATGCGTGGTACTCGACTATCACGAGCGGTTGCATCTACAAACCGTGCTGTGATAGTATGTATTACGCATTTGTTCAAAACCGTCTGTGATGACCTAATGCATTCTTGACCCATAAACTCGAGCGGCTCACGGAACCGCCAGTGATGGCGTTACGAACCGTCTGTAAGGCCTTTTCTGTAGTAGTGCATGCCGCCCTCGTGAGCTCATCCATTCCCCGTCGCTCTCCCACCCCCCTCTTCTCCCCGGTGCCCGTTCCTGCTTTGCGTCGCCCCATGCCATTGATCTCCTCGCCCGGCCATCCTCCTCCACTATAAATAGGAGCATGGTGTGGCCCTCTTCCTCCTCTCTCCATCCCCGCATACCCCCTCTTCTCTCTCGCCTTCTTTGCGTCGTATTTCGAGCTTCAACCTCGCCGGCCGAGCTCCTCTCCACCACCGTTTGTGCTGCCTCCAGTGGAGATCCTCCACCTTGGTCCGCACCTTCGGCATCGCATGACTGCGGGCTACCTCGTGCGCGCTCTAACTCCACCGGACCGCCATCGCCACCTTCGCCTCATCTCACCACTGGCCGCTCTTTTTCCCATGCCGGTGTTCCTCCGCCCTAAGCGCGCCAAGGAGAGCCCTGAACTCGCCTCATCCTCCTCCTTCTCCTAGCGCCCTCACTGATGGTTGCCATGGAGTGAAGTGCCGGTGAGCTCCGCGCCCAAGCTGCCGTCGTCTGCTCGCTGATGTGGCTGCCCAGGTGGCGCCACATGGCACCCAGTCAGCACCACCTCCTCCTTTTCATCCTGCGTGGCAGCCCCCTCATGCCCGTGTGTGTGCCTACGTACATGGCAGCCGCACTGTTCCCATGCGCCCGGTCCACCGCGGACTTGGACATTCTTGTGGACCCAGTCCATAAGACTTGAGAATTTATAAAATGAATTTTAGTTATAAAATAACTGCTTTGGAACTTAATACAAGTATTTAAAGAAAACATTGCTTTACGCAAATTCAACCAATAAGCCTTCATTTGAGATACCCTTACATGCATGCATTCAATCTGTTACTTGACGGGTGTAACTTGCGAGCACGGTAGTTGCGCTCATACTTGCTTTATGCAAACAAATTTCAGAGGAGAAGGACTTCACTACTGGTGTGGATCTCGACGACTAGGTCAGCCGCCTGATCGATTACTGTGGCGCATCGGTTGGACTCCACTACTTCTTCGTCTTTCGCTGTGTTCTTTATTGTTGGCTTGTAAGCCTCGTTTGTAATAAACTCCGTTGATTATTAATATAATTATGTGATTTATGGATGTTACCATATCTATTTACTGTGTGAACTAGTTACTGATCATGGGACTAGTTCAAAAATGCACAGAGGATTTGTGAGTGTTAATCCCGGGTTCGACAGAAGTGGTATCAGAGCCATATCGACTGTAGGTCGTGACTTAGTTAGAATGGCTGTTAGTTGAATACTTCAAAACTTATTTTATATAACAAGAAAAATAAATTGTTCTCTCCTCATCTTGGTCATCTATCCATCTTTAGCTTCTTCATAGCAATTCTTCCTTACCTAATTCTCTCTGCACCATTTTATAATGTTAAATGGATCCTCTTTCCCTTGAAAAATTTCTATAGATGGTCAACACGATTATTAACCCTTACGTTCAAGACTACAAGACATGGAGCCATCGAGAAAGTGTCATCGTCGCCACCATCCAACAACAATGGACAAGATATACCGAAGATCGTTTTGTCAACCCAACCATATAGCTTAAGTTTTCCAAGGCTCATTCTGTGTACTGAGTTGTTTCACCAGCTTATGAGTACTGATCGAGTTGAACGTTGTATTGTTCCTTTATTTTGTATGGTGTATTTTTCTTTGGTACGTCGTACGTAGATGTAATATCCTGTTCAAATATAAAACATATAAGTGACTGGTATTATAATTAAATATAATTAGAAAGGGAAAATTCAGAATTTTGGAGGAGTTTTAGAACTCGGGCTTTTGGCCCATAGCTCTTTGGGCCCATGTGGGGGGAACTAAACCCTAGCACCTAAGTACTGTAGCACGGGTACTGTAGTGCCGCCGTCACTGTAGCACGGCACTACAGTAGCACGCCCCTCCCCTCCGGTGCTTCTCCATTGTTGCCGGCCATTAGGAAGAGGAAGGAGAGGGAAGAAGATAGGAGAGGAAGAAGAAGAAGGTGGGGTTGATCTTCGCGAGGGCTTCACGAAGGTTTCAGCGGCATCTCGCGTCGTTCTTGTGGGTAAATTCGTGATCCCAATTAGTTTTGATAGATAATTCGTATGCGATTCGTATTCATTAGCTGTTCTGAGATTTCTGTAGTAGATTGGTTGAATCTGTCTTTTTGTTGACATGTGGTTTTTGGTTAGATCCGTGCAGATTCAGGGATTAGTGTCTTCTGGAGATAGATGGGAATTTTCGTTATCTTTCCATAAAGTGCTAATTCATAATTTTTGGATAAACAGTTAATTAGTTATGAATTTCGCAAGACAGGATGCTAAATCAGCCTCAGGATTTGTGCAGTGAACATAGATCTGTAAATTTGATATGGGATACCGCCGAATTGGGTCAGTTAGTCTCCTTGAGAGTTGTAGGTATTTTCATTGTGATTCCAGAAAGTTAAATTTCATGATCTTTGGATTTCTAGATCAAAAGTTATGAATTTTAGAAGCTCAGGCTGTAATCTGCATCTCTATTGTGGACAGAAGAGTGTTACTTGACTATTTGCAACATTTGTTGCAAATGGAAATGTTTGAAATAATTTTATTGAGATACCTGGTTTCCTGTAGTTTCCAGAAAGTATTAGAACAATGTGTTTGGTTGAGCCAAACGAAAGTTATGAAATTCACAAGTTAGTAGTACCGGAGATGGCAGATCGGTCTTCAGGATTAAAAACAAAGACTTAGATGAACTAGTTTGATCTTTCGGTCAGCTGTGGAGTTATAGATAGGATTGTGTATGTTCTAGGAAAATTGGATTCATAGCTTTTGGAGTTTTGACTCAAAAGTTAAGAATTTTTCCTTAACAGCTGTTCGTTTGGACAGATTTGAGAATTTGAGAGAGTTTTGATTAATTGTTGGGATTGCGATTAGGGACGCTTGTTCTCTTTCTGTTTCATTGCATTGCTGTACACTTTTGGTTGGTGTACTTAGTATATTGTTTCTGGCTGCCGGTGGTGGTGAACCCGGGGCTAGAGCTTTCTATCGTTGACTTCTCAATCACGGTTGAGGCAAGTATAATTGATTTGTCTTGTTTATTGTTTGTTCCACTTGATTGATGAATATGAAATGGGTAATTTCGGTATTCCTTGTTTCCCTTCATAGTTGATATACCATGATTCTTCAATAATAAGATTACGTTCCTTACATTCATTCGTTCCTTCGCTCCTGTTCACCCACGGGAGTGGGTAGTGAAGTCCCATTACTCCAATATGGGCAAGTACATTGTGTAATGTACTGCTGTCGATTGTTCATGATGTTTTAAGTTCATGCCATGACTGAGTACTATGGCATGTGAGTAGGTTTCGTTGACTTCTACTTCGTTTCATGTATGTGAATCATGCTTCTTGAGTTTTCTTCTTACAAATTCATATATATTCATTCATTTATTCATTCATGGTTCATGATTCACCCACGGGAGTAGGATGTAAAGACCCATCAATTCCAGTATGGGCACGTAAGACCCACCATTCCAATGTGGGCAGTTTGGGACGCCCATATGAAACGTTCTTCATACGGGACTTGGATCCCCGCATTTTGTTAAATGCGGGCTTAGGTGAACACCGACGGGTGTGTCACCAGCTATACCGGTATATGCATGTGTGTAGTCCCTTCATTTCATTCAATTCATTCATTCCATTCATTCAAATATTAGATTCATGGGGTTTATTCATATTCTTCAATAATGTTGTCATGATCATGGTTGTTGTATGTCCCATTTATTTTACAGACTTGCCGAGTCTCGGACTCATTCTTGCGTTGTTTGTTTTTTAGGTGATCATTGATGTTGGCTCTATTGGGAGGAGTAGACACGACTACTCATTCACTTCACCTTAATCAAGTCCAAGATTACGATTTAGTTCTATTTTTCATTCATTAATGATGAACTGTAATAATTAAATTTAGATGTGGTTGATAACCCTCTCTATGTTATGGTTGATTAAGTATTGCTTGTGATCTTCGATCACCCTTCGTTATACTTGCTTGAATTCAGAATATTTTCATGCCATGGTTCTATTAAATAGTGATATCTTTATGTCATTAGATGATATTATTCAAATTCTTCCGCATTATGGTTGTATGTTAGATGATTTAGGTGACATCTTGGCTTCCGAATAGCCAGGGTGTTACAGTAGATCTTTTAATCTTATGTACAACGTTTTCTTTAAATGGGTAGACTTCTCTCCTCATAGCTTTTTGTTGTAGGTGTAAAAACCAAACACGAGTGAGGGGGTGGACGTCGGCCGTCTAACGGGCCCTCGTCCACGAGTAAAAATGACACGAGGATTTATACAGGTTCGGGGGTTCGAGAGGACCGCCCTACTCCTGTCGGTGAGCCAACGGGGGGTTACCTCCGGAGAGGGAGCCCCCGAGGGCTCACCAGTTTGAACATGTTTCTTTATTGCTCAAGAGAGCCATCCCCTTGAAAGGAGGGATACATGGGGTATTTATAGGCTCTCAAGCTTGTACAAATGACCAAAATACCCCTTTGGGGATTCCTACCCTATGAGTACAAGCGAGGGGTATTATAGTCTTTCATGAGTACAATAGCATTTCTCGGGTCTGTATGCATGTCTTCTGAGAGGCGGGCCCTGTCAGTATGATAGATGGATTGCCCCTTAGCGTTTTAGGGGAAACGTCGAAGGGGTAGTCTTGAATTGTGCCTTTTATGCAGAGGTTGATACTTCAGAAGAATTCCAGTAGAATTAAATAGTGATTGTGTCCGGAAGTATGAGGCGGCACCTTCTCCACTGTAAGTTTCTTGTGAGGCTACACCTTTGTACTTGTATGCGGATATATGCCAATCAAGGCCACAGTAACTAGGGACATAGAGGATCCCATGTTGATAGGCCAGTTCAGGGAATCCAAGGCAGTCTGTCCTCATGTGAAACAGTAGAGATAATTTAATACACTGAGACAGCAGGACCTATGGAGACCGTCGGCCGAATCCAAGGCAGGCAAGGATATTTTTCTTTTCTTCTCCTCAATCCCCATTGCTTCATCGTTTTTCTTGGTGATTTGTTCCGGCCGACAACCCCAAGCTCTCCATCTTCTTTGCTTCTTTTTCTTTCTCTGGCATTCTTCTCCAACCGAAGAAGCTTGGGCTTCATGGGCTCTTGGTTCGGCCAAGCCCGGCCCCTGCGCCGCCTCATTGCCGCTAGCCTGTCGCCGCCGCCATTGGTCTGCCGGCCACGGCTTGGTCCAACGCCTCGGCCGTCGCCATGCACCACCATGCACCTCTGCGGCCGGGCTGCTCGCCGACCCTCGCCATGAGCTCGCGCGGCCGGTGGTGGCTCGCTCCCCATCGCCATCTTGCGCCGCCGCGGCTGCGCGCTTGGCTCGTCACCGGACACCTCCCGACGCCGCCTCTTCCTCGGCAGGTGTGGCGTCAGCGCGCCTCCCACTGCCTCGGCTCGGTCGGTGTGGCCAGGCGCCTCACGGCACTACCTCGGCTTCGGTCGGTGTGGCCGCGGCGCGCTCTTGGCGCCGCTCGGCATGGCTCGGCGTGGCCGCCAGACGCCTCCGACGCCGCCTCTTCCTCGGCCGGTGTGGCGTCGAGCGCCTCCGGCACCGCCTCGGCTCGGTCGGTGTGGCGCTAAGGTGCCTCACGCACCTTGCCTCCACTTCGGTCGGTGTGGCGCCAGGCGCCTCGGCACTACCTCCAGCTTCGGTCGGTGTAGCGCGGCGCGCTCTTGGCGCCAGATCCGGCATGGTTCGGCGTGGCGCCCCGGCGCCTCCGCCGCTGCCTCTTCCTCGGGCAAAGTGGCTGTCGGCGCCTCCGGCCGTCTCGGCTTGGCTGGCGGCGAAGGCGCCTCCTGCGCCACCTCGGCTCGATCCGACCGCTAACGCCCTGCGCGCACCCATGTTTGGCTAGGAGCAGATGCCAACAAGGTGCACGACGAAATGCCCAGCGGCGCAAAGCGCGGGCGCTGGGTGCCGGAGGCCAGTGTTAGCGCGTCAGGCGCCGGAGCAGCCGCCGGCGCAGGTGTCGGCGCCCGGTCGCGACGATGGCTCGCGGCTTCTGCGAACGCATGGCGAGGGTCGACGGTGATCGGCGCTCTGGCGCCATCGACGAAGATTTACCGATGCACCGCGCGGGCATGCGGCAAGTCGTTCTTGGACTGCCAAAGACAAAGCATCGAATCTGCGAGATTTTAATAGAGTACTGAAAATTGTATGTTGTGTCAAGTTTGATTTGTGGTACTAACTGTTCATGTCACGAATCTTGTGTTTGCTTGTTGATGGTGAACAATAAGGCTCGTGTGCGAGGGCACAGCGCCGCGAGGGCATCACGAGGACCTCGGTAGCGGGTGCGTCGAGAGTTTTGTGAAGGCCTCGGGCGTGAGGGTTTTGCGAAGGCCTCGATTGCGAGGGTTTTGCAAAGGCCTCGGGCACGAGGGTTTCGCGAAGGCCTCGATCGCGAGGGTTTGGCGAAGGCCTCGATTGCGAGGGTTTTCAAAGGCCTCGGGCACGAGGGTTTCGCGAAGGCCTCGATCGCGAGGGTTTTCTGAAGGCCTCGGGCACGAGGGTTTCGCGAAGGCCTCGATCGCGAGGGTTTTGCAATGGCCTCGGGCAAGAGAGTTTTGCGAAGTCCTCGGGCGCGAGGGTTTTGCGATGGCCTCGGGCGCGAGGGTTTTGCGAAGTCTTCGAGTGTGAGGGCAAACGCGAAGGCATGCAAGGGCACACGAGGGTGCATGAGGGCTTCGAGCATGAGGGCATACGCGATGGCCCGATGTCGACGAAGGCGCGGCGATGGCCCTCGGTGGTTACACAAAGTCATCGCGTAGGTGCCCCGAGGCCGGGGCTCGTGCGGAGACGAGGTGGTAGGATTACTCAACACTAGCACCCCTGCCCCTTGGGCGCCTGCAAGGACGCCCGAGGGCAAAGAAGAGTGCTGAGATCTTGTATCTTGTTGATGAATATGCTTGGCCAAAGACTTGGCCAAATTCCAGCTTGTTAGAATCAGCACTCGAGACTTTGCCAAATTCGACTCGGCAACATGAGGCACGAGAGTCGAGGAATATGCGCAAGGGCACCTGTGACTTAGCCAATTTTGGCTTGGTGGGTACGTGGGTGCCCAAAGACTTAAGCTTATTTTGTACTCCATATCGCGCAAGTGCTCCACGTGAGGGCAGGTGCTAAATTGACGCTTCTCGTTGGCCCTTCGTGTGGGGTGGTTTTTGTTGCTCCATCCCTAAAGATGAAGTACTAAATGCTAAGGCACCCCACTGAGGCACAACCCTCAGGGCAGGGGGGTGCATCCAAACGAAGCCTGTGCGGGCAAAGTCATAGACGCAAAACCGGTCCACCGAAGCACAGCCTTCTAGGCGGGCGGCGCATCGGCGCGAAGCCTGTGTAGACGAAGTCATGGATGCAGACCCGCCCTGTCGAGGGATAGCCTTCGAGGTGGAAGGCATGTTGGAGCGAAGCCTTTGTAGGTGAAGTCTTGGACGCGAGGCCGCCAAGCCGAGACATAGTCTTCGAGGCCGGCGGTGCGTCAAAACGAAGCCTATGTAGGCAAAGTCGTAGAGTCTTAGACGCGAGGCTGCCGAGCCGAGGCATAGCCTTCGAAGCCGGCGGTGCGTCGAAGCGAAGCTTATGTAGACGAAGTCTTGGACGCGAGGTCGCCGAGCCAAGGCATAGCCTTCGAGGCCGGCGGTGCGTTGGAGAGAAGCCTATGTAGGCGAAGTCTTAGACGCGAGGCCGCCGAGCCGAGGCATAGCCTTCGAGGTCGGGCAGCAAGGCCAAACGGTTTATGTAGACGAAGTCTTGGACGCGAGGCCGCCGAGCCGAGGCATAGCCTTCGAGGCCGGCGGTGCGTTGGAGAGAAGCCTATGTAGGTGAAGTCTTAGACGCGAGGCCGCCGAGCCGAGGCGTAGCCTTCGAGGCCGGCGGTGAGTCGAAATGAAGCCTAAGTAGACGAAGTCTTGGACGCGAGGCCGCCGAGCCGAGGCATAGCCTTCGAGGCCGGGCAAGGTGCGTCGCGAGCCTATGTAGGTGAAGTCTTGGACGCGAGGCCGCCAAGCCGAGGCATAGCCTTCGAGGCCGGCGGTGCGTCGAAGCGAAGCCTATGTAGGCGAAGTCTTGGATGCGAGGCCTATGTAGGCGAAGTCTTGGATGCGAGGCCGCCGAGCCGAGGCATAGCCTTCGAGGCCGGCAGTGCGTTGAAGTGAAGCCTAAGTAGGCGAAGTCTTGGATGCGAGGCCGCCGAGCTGAGGCATAGCCTTCGAGGCCGGCGGTGCGTTGGAGAGAAGTCTATGTAGGCGAAGTCTTAGACGCGAGGCCGCCGAGCCGAGGCATAGCCTTCGAGGCCGGCGGTGCGTCGAAACGAAGCCTAAGTAGACGAAGTCTTGGACGTGAGGCCGCCGAGCCGAGACATAGCCTTCGAGGCCGGTGGTGCGTCGAAGCAGAGCCTATGTAGGCGAAGTCTTGGACGCGAGGCCGCCGAGCCGAGGCATAGCCTTCGAGGCCGGCGGTGCGTCGAAGTGAAGCCTAAGTAGGCGAAGTCTTGACGCTGGCCGAGCCGAGGCATAGCCTTCGAGGTCGGCGCTGCGTTGGAGAGAAGCTCGTGTAGGTGAAGTTGTCCTCCTCTTGCTCTGCGGCTTGATGATAGTTATCGAAGTAGAACTCCTCAGGATCACCGCAGTTCGAGCTAGAAACGTTGCAGTGACAGGTAGATAACACGAGCGTCTCTACGGGAAAGAGAGAATGATCATCACTTATTTCTTGTAGCAAGATAACATTTATTTGACATGAGTATTGATCGAAGTGTTGCTGAGGGACTAGTAGAGTCCCATCACTCTCGATACTAAGATCTCCGAGGTGATAGCCTTATGCGAGCATGATGGTCCTTGTTCAATATTCGAGCTCAGTCGACGGTACATGATTCGAGCTGCCAATGAGACTGTGTCATGGACATATCAGAGGGGTGGCCACAAAGCTAAGTCATGGGGCACCGAATGACCCACAGGGGTGGTAGCCCCCCAGTGGACTTGGAGGCACCCATGAGGCTAACTCAAGTGTATCTTGAAGGTGTGTCCACAACACTAAGTCACAGGCACACCAGAGGGGCGCCCACGAGGCTAAGTCGTGGGGCACCGAACTATGAGGGCAATGAAGCCCTTTTACCCCGTATGTGGGTTTTTTTTGTTATGATCGGGAATGCATGAGAGTGGTTAACCCTTGCGAAGCAATGAAGCTAGGTGTGCGGGGACCCAGAGGTCGCTCGTGGCGTGGCACTGAGTCGAAGGGGGACGAGTCCTCAACACATCCATCAACTTGGTACTGGGCCAAAGTTGTCGCTCATGCCCTAGGTCTAGTAAGACACGAGCCGCCATGGTGGAGGTGATGGACGCCCAAGCCACCATGGACTTTTGTTAGGGGAGACCGCGGAGGTCGTACACCCTACGCACCACGAGGGTGGTCGCTCATGCCCTAGGGCCAGTAGGACACGAGCCGCCATGGTGCAGGCGATGGATGCCCAGGTCACCATGGACTTTTGCTAGGGGAGACCGCGGGGGTCGTACGCCCTATGCACCACGGAGGTGGTCGCTCATGCCCTAGATCCAGTAGGACTTGAGCCGCCATAGTGGAGGCGATGGACACCCAGGCCACCATGGACTTTTGTTAGGGGAGACCGCGGAGGTCGTACGCCCTACGCACCACGAGGGTGGTTGCTCATGCCCTAGGGCCAGTAGGACACAAGCCGCCATGGTGGAGGCGATGGACGCCCAGGCCACCATGGACTTTTGCTAGGGGAGACCGCAGAGGTCATACACCCTATGCACCACGGGGGTGAAATCCCTTGGAGGGAAAGTGTCTTGAGAGCCCATACAAGATTTATATGTCGGGACTGTCCCCTAACAGTAGCGTGTTACGGGGCAGGCCTCGTAGCGAGCCTTCATCGCTCGTGCCGTATGAATGTCATGCGTCTTGGGGGTGATGGTTGGCCTCAGAATCCTTAGCCTTCTGGCTGCGAGGGTGCCTTGAACTGCTCGCCCATGGATGGGCCTCGCATCGACTCGCACAAGGGAGGAGGATGCGCATGGGAACCCCAGGGCATGTAGGACGTTGCCATCCCGAGGTGGATGGCCCTGATCTCTGACAAGAGTGCTCAGCTGGGGCTCCTTCAAAGAGCGGACGGGTCGTCCACGAGATCATTGCCCTCCGGAGCCGGAGGAGGTTTCGTGGACTTAGAGTATTTTTTGGTAGGAGACATAGCCTTTCATCGATTAGCTACGTCCCCACGGACGGCGCCAATGTTGTAGGTGTAAAAACCAAACACGAGTGAGGGGGTGGACGTCGGCCGTCTAACGGGCCCTCGTCCACGAGAGTAAAAAATGACACGAGGATTTATACAGGTTCGGGGGTCCGAGAGGACCGCCCTACTCCTATCGGTGAGCCAACGGGGGGTTACCTCCGGAGAGGGAGCCCCCGAGGGCTCACTAGTTTAAACATGTTTCTTTATTGCTCAAGAGAGCCATCCCCTTGAAAGGGGGGATACATGGGGTATTTATAGGCTCCCAAGCCTGTACAAATGACCAAAATACCCCTTTGGGGATTCCTACCCTATGAGTACAAGCGAGGGGTATTATAGTCTTTCATGAGTACAATAGCATTTCTCGGGTCTGTATGCATGTCTTCTGAGAGGCGGGCCCTGTTAGTATGATAGATGAATTATTCTTACAACACTTTCTCTCTCACCCTTTGCTATTTTCCTCTTCTCTAACAATCCATTGGACTTCTAACCTATCGATGCACCTGGGACTTGAAGGATGGATTGATACCTCAAAACTTCGAACAACTCAAGACCCTTGGACGTGAAGCCAGCTTGAAGATAGACTCTCTCTATCTCTCAATTAATTTATCCTTTGTCCGTCTTCTTTCGTTCTAGCCTCTCCGAATCTTGGGGACGAGATTCCTTTTTAGGGGGGGGTAGTTTGTAACATCCCAAAGTTTTGTTACCAAAATTAAAATAAATAAAGTTATTATTTTATTGGATTTTTGAAATTTGAAAGAGTTTGATTGCTTTATTTGAATTTCTCAAGTTTTAAAAGTCAAAAATAAAAATTTATTAAAGTTTTTGAAGTTTAATTTGAGTTAAAGTTGAAAAATAAAAATTAAATTAATTTCTAGAATTTTAAAAGCTTTTCCTTAATTATTTTAAAGTCAAAATAAATTTATGTGCAAAAACTATTACGAAAGTTAAGTTGGAAATAATTTTATTAAGTCCAAAATAACTCTAGGAATTTCTGTGAATTGTTCTAAAATTTTTGGATTTTATTTGCTATTTTCTAAAGCCTTTTTGAATTAATCAAATTATTTTAATTGGAAAACCAATTAAAAACTCCGGGAATAGTTCTTGGGCCGAATTCTAAACTCGGCCCATCCCTGTTCATCCACGCCCGGCCCAAGCCGGCTCAAACCGCATCGGCCTCGTCCGGCCCAAGCCGGCCCGAACCGCATCGGCCTCGCCTGGCCAAACCCTCATTCCCTCTCGGCTGTTGGATTTCCATCCAACGACCCACACGCACAGCCTCACCCTCCCTCCTCTCTCTCTCTCTCTCTCTCTCTCTCTCTCTCTCTCTCTCTCGCTGCAAGTGGACCTGCCACCGACCCATCTTCCTCCTCCCCTTTCTTCTCCGCGCAACCAAGCCCGATGCCGCCATGGCCGCTTTGCGAAGCTCCCTTCGCCGCCGCTTTCTCGTCGCCGCCGGCCGCCTCCGCCCTCCTCCGACCACCAGGGTGAGCACATCGTACTCCCCTCGTCCTCCTCGCTCTACTCATGGCCTCGCCGGTCGCCACCATGCCCCGCATCGCTGGCGACCATTGGTCACCGTGCGCCGGCGCCGTTGCTATGATGGTGTGGCGCCACCTCACCGCCATGTCACGGCCAGGTCATCGTTTTTGCCTACGTGGCCGCCCTGTCATCGCCCACGTGTCGCTGACGTGGCACACGAGAAGAAATCAGGTCGCTGATGTCATGCCAACGCAATAAAGTCATTTTCTTTCAAAAAAATAATTCTGAAACTCCAAGAAAACCCTAATTCATCATTTTATGTGATTTTGAAACTTCCTGGGGTTCGTTCTCCTTCATACGAACTCCGATTTCATCGATTCAAAATTTTAAATTCATATAAATTCAAGATCTAGCTAACTAAACTAAAATCATTTAATTTGGAATTCATTTGAATCTTTATTTGAATTTTGTTTGAATTTGGCTTAATTTTCACGTATAGATTTTGATGACATCGGAGAGTCAGTTTTCGACACCGTTTGAGAGCAACCAATTGAGCAAGGTAAGTTATATCTTTGATCATATTTGAGCCTATTATTTAAAATTATTTAAATTCTGTTTTAAATTATTACTGCATGCTTATTTCAATTCGATGTAATTTAAATACTTGTTTTAAATTGTAGTTATGTCTAAATCCTTTGTACTACCAATCTTGACATTGAATTAAACCTACCTTGACACCTTAGATGAAAATCTAGTTTATGCAATAGTATGAACTAGAACTTTTTGAGAAAAATTATGCTTAACCATGCTTAGATCCAAAATTATTTGATTTGGGAACTTTCAGCCAAAAATCCAATGTTGTTTAAAAATCTATGGCATTGGTTTGTCATGGAAGATTTTTGCAAATGATTTTAAAATGCAAAAGGAAAAGTTGGTTTGTACTTGGGCGAAATGGATGGTTGGTGGGTGCAGGTTTATGCACGGGTTCAACCTGGTCAGGGTTGAGGTCCAGGGTTTTTATTGGAAGTCGCCCAAGTCAGTTAAGGACCGGCCTGAGAGCCGCTTTTGCTAACCCACAATCGTACTACCACATGTCCTGACTATGGGGAGGGAACCTGGTTGACTAATTTGCAATGTTCCACCATGGTCATTCCCTTCAGATGCGGTGGGTAGTCATGTTATGACCTACGTTAGTCCCACCTGGCACAAGAGGGGGCCTGAACCTGGTGGATGGTCAGTCCAAAGGGGGTAAAACCTTAGCGAGGGGGGGACTATGGTGGAATGGCGCATTGTAAAGGCCTTGGCATGTGCTCTAGACCGCTTACCTAAGGTAGTGAGCGGTGGCATAGATATATGCCGGACAAACTAGAGAAGTCGTGTCATGTGGGTAAAGCTGTACAACCTCTGCAGAGTGTTATGAACTATTTGAATAGCCGTGTCCACGGTCATGGACATGCTTGGCAAAGCCACTCAAAGTTAGACTTTCGTTTTGATTTCAAAATGATTTGTCAAATGATTTCTATCCAAATGGGAATTGAGCGGGAAGCCATGTGATAGGAGGGTATCCTTCACCATTCTTGTGTGAATGTTATCCGACTATAAAACTTGAGAATTTATAAAACAAATTTTAGTTATAAAATAACTGCTTTGGAACTTAATACAAGTTTTTAAAGAAAACATTGCTTTACGAAAATTCAACCAATAAGCCTTCATTTGAGATACCCTTATATGCATGCATTCAATCTGTTACTTGATGGGTGATAACTTGCGAGCACAGTAGTTGTGCTCATACTTGCTTTATGCAAACAAATTTCAGAGGAGAAGGACTTCGCTACTAGTGTGGCAATCGTCGACTAGGCCGCTACCCCAGTCGATTGCCTGTGGCAGATCAGCTGGACTCCACTACTTCTTCGTTTTCCGCTGTGTTCTTTATTGTTGGCTTGTAAGCCTCTTTTGTAATAAACTCTGTTGATTATTAATATAATTGTGCGATTTATGGATGTTACCATATCATTTCTTCGTGTGAACTAGCTCTTGATCATGGGACTAGTTCGAAATGCATGAGGATTTGGGAGTGTTAATCCCGGGTCCGACAAATTATTTAATTTGGAGTTTATTTTAATTTTAATTGGATTTTATTTGAATTTGACTTATTTTCGCGTGTAGATTTCGACGATTCTTCGCATTTCGACGACGTTCAAGAACAACAACTAAATAAGCAAGGCAAGTTACATCTTTGATCATATTTAGATCCCAGTACTTTAAATTATTTAAATTCGATTTTAAATTATTATTGCATTCCCAATTCCATTGTATAGCCAATTATTCAAATAATTTAAATCCCAGTTTTAAGCTTCATAGTTATTCCCAATTTCATTGTATAGCCAATTATTGTCAATATAGACAGTGTGGAGAATCTTTCCGAATGTATGGATATTGGATTGTAGGAATACATTATTCTTGGATATTGATTATAGAATTATACAACTGTTGATTGTTGGATTATAGGATTGAATCTTGGTGGGATTTTAGAAGTAAATCTTGATTGAATTATAGAAATACATCTCGATTGGATTATACATGTATATGTTACTGGAATATGAGAATATGTCATTGTTGATATCGGATGGTTGACACCGGATTATAGAAATGGATTATGGTTGGAGGTTGGATTATTAAAGATATACGATCGTCGGATATTGGATTGTAGAAATACATTAAGGTTAGATTATAAAAATGAATCTTGGTTGAATTATGGAGGTCTATCTTTAATGGGTTATAGAAATAGATTATTGATGAATATCAGATTGATGGATGATGGATTATAGAAATAAATAATTATTAGATATCGGATTCTAGAAGTATCTTAATGTTGGATATCAAATTGTTGGATATCGGATTCTAGAAGTAGATAATTGTTGATATCAGATTATTGAAGATTGAATTATAGAAATAGGTAATTATTGGATATCGGATTATCGGAAATTGGATTATAGGATTACATAATCATTGGATTGGCGGATGTTGAATTATTAGAAATAATTTATTAAGGAATAATGGATTGATGGATATCAGATTATAGAATTAGAGTATTATTGAATATTTGATCGATGGAAGTCGGATCATAGTAATGGACTGATATGGTGGATATTGGACTAATTAATATTGGAGTATATGATTATATAATTGCTGCAGATTGGATTATGATTACGATACTAATGGTTGACTTACTGATCTTGTTATTGACAATTCTTAGACATTTAATCCCTCACACCTTGTCGTCCTAGATGAAACTCTAGTTAATACATTAGTATGACTAGAACTCGTTGGAAAATTATGCCTTAGTCAAAGCTTAGAGCAAAAATCTTGTTTTGGGGAATTTACAGCCAAAAGATCAAATGTTGTCTAAAATGATATCCAAGACATTGGTTTTTCATGGAAGTCTATGAATGCTTTGAAAATTGAAATAAAATGACAATTGGTTTGGACTTGGACCATCTGTGCCAATTGGTCTGTTAGAAAGTTTTCCTTTTTAGGAATATGTTGGATTTGGAAACCGAAGAAGTGCTTTTCGAGTTTCTGTACTTCCGCCAGATAAGATGACATCTTGGTACTCGAGCATTGATACTCTTTCCCTACTTGATTCGCTACTAGTTGAGAATCGCCTTTCATTAGTAATCTGCGAATCCCAAGCGAACAAGCTGCTTGGAGTCCTGCCAGTAAACCTTCGTATTCTGCCACATTATTTGTAGCAGAAAAATTTAACTGGATAGCACACTTGATGTGTTCGCTAGTACGGGATATCAAGACGACTCCAGCCCCCGAGCCTTTGAGCATCAAGGAACCGTCAAAGTACATTGTCCGCTCGTCGTGGTGTTAGTACTCGGGCCCTTGGGTGGGTTCAGGGTTTGTCCATTCGGCAATGAATTCTGCTATTGCTTGGGACTTGATTGTTGTTCGTGAGATGAAATGGAGGTCGAACGCCTCTAGCTCAACCGCCCATTTTGCTATTCGTCTTGATGATTCCCTGTTTCCAAGGACTTGACCAAGGGGATACCCAGTTGGTACGACCACTTTGTGGGCCTAAAAGTAATACCTTAGTTTCTTTGAAGCCATAAAGAGACCATAGAGCAGCTTTTGTACCTGTGGGTACCTTTCCTTTGGTCCATGTAAGACTTCGCTTATGTAATACACTGGTCGTTGGGCGTTGTCATGCTCTACGACCAGTACACCGCTAACTGTCTGTGGCGTTGCAGTCACGTAAATTAACAATGTTTCTCCTGGTCTTGGAGAGATTAAGGCTGGGGTACTTTTAAAGTACTTTTTAAGACCTTCAAAGGCATCGTTTGCCTCTTTAGTCCACTCAAAACTTCCATGTTTCCGAAAAAGCTTAAAGAAAGGTAATCCTTTTTCCTCGACTTAGTGCTGCCATACAGCCGGTTAGTTTTTGGATCTCTTTCTTTATGGTCGGAGGGCGCATCCGGTCGATGGCCGATATTTTTACTGGATTTGCTTCAATACCTCTAGCCGAGACTAGGAAACCGAGCAGTTTACCAGCGGAAACTCCGAACACACATTTTTCCGGATTTAACTTGAGGTTATGCCTTCTCAAGTTATTGAAAGTCTCTTGTAAGTGCAGGCGTGATCGCCAAATAAGTTGATGCTCTTCTGACTAGATCATCAACGTAAAAGGTTCTAGATTCTGACCTATCTGTGGATTAAAGGTTTTCTGCATCAACCTTTGAAAAGTTGCATCAGCAGTTTTGAGACCAAATGGCATCTTAACATAGCAGTAAGTGCCATATGGGGTGATGAAGAAAGTTTTCTCTTCATCTTCTTTACACATATTAATCTGGTGGTACCCTGAATACGCATATAAAAAACTTAGTAACTCACACCCGGAAGTAGAGTCTACAAGTTGGTCAATACGTGCAAGGGGAAAATTATCCTTCGGACAAGCTTTATTAAGATCTGTAAAGTCAATACACATTCGCCACTTTCCATTATTTTTCCTAACCATTACAGGATTGGCGAGCCACTGAGGGTGGTCGACTTCACGAATGAATCCAGCCTTGAGGAGCTTGTCAATCTCTGATTGGATTGCCTCCTTCCGATCAGATGCAAAACGCCTGAGCTTCTGCTTGATCAGTTTTTTGTCAGGCTGGAGAGCTAGCCACGCCACCGTGCCATCTCGGCCTCACCTCCGGCTGTGCTACCTCCACCGCGCCACATGCCTCCTCCTCTCCACCCCGCTGCCTCAACGCCGCCACGCTATCGCGTCGTCTCAGCCTCAGCTCCGGCCACGCCACCTCTGCCGCGCCCCATGCCTCCTCCTCTCCACCCCGCCGCCACTCCTCTCGGTGCACCCCTCCTTCCGCTGTGTTTTTATTTGTTGGCTCGAAAGCCTTTCTGGTAATCAACTCTGATATTTACTAATAAAGCTTTGCGATTATGGATGTTACTATATTTGTTTACTATGTGAGCTAGCTACTGATCATGGGACTAGTTTAGAAATACACAGAGGATTTAGGGTGTTAATCCCGGGTCCTTACACCACCAGTCCCTCCAAATATCACAATTAATGTTTTTCCTCTAAAATGCGAACGTCTGAAGCTCCGGACCTCTGGACTATGCTACCACACCATGCTTGATTCATCAATCAACTCATCCAAAAGCTTAAACTATTGACTTTCAACTGATCAAAAGATAAGTTATTCTACTTATAATAAATTATAAAACAAGGTGTTTCAACATCATAGAATAATCCCATGCTAAAAATTTTCTACCTTTAACTAACTTTAACTGACGGTAGCAAAAAAACGAAATGGACGCAAAATTTAAGTGGCAAAAATGACATAATCCAATTTATGAGGACAAAACCGATATTGCACACCTTTCCGATGATACGAACAAAATTTCCCTTTTTTTGGCGAGGGAAAACGTGGAGCAACTTGTAACAAAAAAAAAATCCAATCTACATAATTGTCAAAAGGGCAGCAAATTCTTGTACATTACCGTGATTGATGATTTAGACAGTTGGGCTAAAGCTGTGACGAAACCCTCTGCTGTGATAACGAGGTCCTCGTATGGTATCTATCGCCAATCAGCAGGCGGTCGACTGGCTGTCGCATATCCTGCCCAAACGACACATTTGCGTCTTAGTTAACTTCGTGCCTACTACGTGCGTCCAAGGCTTGGTAAATTGCACGAGACAAAAAAACAAAGGCTTGCTCGATCCCATATCCACTGCTAGTGCTCGATCGATCCATCACTAAGCCGCATACGGCTCTTCGCAGCCTAATTTCGCCACTCATCTCTCGAGACAAAGAACCCTCTCCACGCACGAAAGGCAGCCAAATTATCTCTGTTAAAGATAGAATTGTGAATCAGTTTGGTAGCAGATAATTTCTATCTTGTACATGATTCTATTCTGATCCTATCTCCCGTATGCAAGGTAGTATATGAGATTCCGATAGTGGTAGAGTCCAGGATGTATACAACAGAGATTGTAATCTGTAATCGGTTCGTAACCGACTCTGTAGCCGATACGGCACTTCCCTTGCATATATATATATATACAGAACTCCCTCGGCACTTTTAGTGCGTTGCGAGTATTGAGAAAACCAATCTTCTCTTCCTTAGTTTTCTTTATGGTATCAGAGCCACTTCTTCCAGCTACGTCGTGATGTCTACATCAAGCTCTTCATCAGCAACCAGCAGCGCGGTAAATCTGGTGGCCAACGGCGCACAGAGCATCTTCGCTGGCCTCCTCCCGACGCCAAGTTTTGGGCAACTGATCAATGTCAAGTTGTCGCAAGAACAAGGAAACTACCTCCTCTGGAAGGCCCAGATTGTCCCGTATCTTCGTGGACAACGTCTTCTCGGTTTCGTCAACGGAACAAGACCTGCACCAGCTGCAACTGTAGCTCAGACAGTTGATGGCGAGACAATGCAAGTCGAGAATCCGAATTATGAAGCATGGATCCAACAGGACCAGATTGTACTCAGTACTTTACTCTCGTCTCTATCCCCTGAAATTCTTTCACAGGTCATGTTGCTAGAGACTGCAGCTGAAGTGTGGGGAGCATTGGAACGCATGTTCTCGTCTCAATCTAGGGCACGCCTCATGCAGCTCCGCATGCAACTCTCCAACACACGCAAGAACGATCTCACAGCAGCAGTGTACTATGCCAAGATGAAGAAACTAGCAGATACGATGGCGTCTGCAGGCAAGCCACTCGAAGATGAGGAGTTCGTGTCCTATCTCCTTGCTGGGCTAGATGCCGATTACAACCCCTTGGTGACGTCCATCACCACCAAATCTGATGTGTTGAATCTCAATGATGTATATGCACATCTGTTGAGCTTCGAGATGCGTCTTGATCAGCAGAACAGCGTGTCCCAGTTCTCTGGTTCCTCTGCGAATTTCTCTTCTCGAGGAGGTGGTCAGGGAAGACGGGGCGCGGCCAAGGTGGACGTGGTGGTGGCGGTCGAGACAATGGACAGCGACAAGGTGAAGGCTACCGGCGCACAGGAGGTCCCGGTGGTGTGTCTGGAGGTGCACGTCCCACTTGTCAGATCTGTAGCAAGGTGGGGCATGTTGCACAAAAGTGCTGGCATCGTTTTGACCACGCTTTCCAGAATGAAGAATCATCCAAAGTTGCTGCAGCTGCAAATACTTCCTCATATGGAATTGACACAAACTGGTATACAGACACCGGTGCGACAGATCACATTACTAGTGATCTAGATAGGCTGACAATGAAGGATAAGTACAATGGGCGAGATCAAGTTCAGTACTGCAAACGGAACAGGTATGCTCATTAGTTATGTTGGTCAATCTACTATACAAAATCCTAATAGAGATCTTCACCTAAACAATGTTACGTGTGTTCCTCGATCGCCAAAAATCTTATCTCTGTCCATCGCCTAACTTCAGATAATAATGTTTTTCTTGAATTTCATCTGATTATTTCCTTATTAAGGATCGGGACACGAAGAAGGTTCTTTTTCGAGGCGATGTGAGAGGTCTCTACCCCGCAGCCCCAACCCAAGCATGCCTTAGCAATATCAACACCAACTCAAGAGCAATGGCACGATCGCTTTGGTCATCCATCTTTTTCGATCGTTCGACCAAGTCATTAGGCGTCATAATCTCTCTTGTTTAGATATGTCCAATAAACCTTTAGTTTGTGATGCTTGTCAACAAGCTAAGAGTCATCAGCTCCCTTATTCTTTATCATCTCGTGTTCCTGTAGCTCCCTTAGATCTTGTTTTCTCTGATGTTTGGGGTCCTGCTCCTACATCAGTCGAAGGATATAAATACTATGTGAGCTTTATTGATGACTATAGTAAATTCTCTTGGTTATATCTGTTGAAAAAGCAGTCTGATGTGTTCAATGCCTTCCTAGAGTTTCAAAAACATCTTTGAGCGACTATTAGGCGAAAAAATTATTCATGTGCAAACCGATTGGGGTGGGGAGTACAGAAGCTTAATTCCTTCTTTAAAAAACTGGCATTGCTCATCAAGTTTCTGTCCTCACACTCATCGTGAGCGGCTCAAATGAGCATAAACATCGTCATATTGTTGAAGTTGGCCTAGCTCTTCTAGCTCATGCGTCTATACCCCTAAAATTACAGGATTACGCCTATTTAAGCGCCACCTTTCTCATAAGCAGGATGCCTAGTCGAGTACTCAATTTTGCTTCTCCTATTGAACGTCTATTCGGCCAAGCCCCAGACTACTCTTTTCTTCGCACTTTTGGGTGTGCATGTTGGCCTCACCTTCGACCATATAATTCCGCAAACTTCAATTCCGCTCTAAGCAATGTGTGTTCTTAGGGTATAGCGGCCTTCACAAAGGATATAAGTGTCTTGACATGTCTTACGGACGTGTTTATATCTCTAGGGATGTCATCTTCGAGGAACAAATTTTCCCTTTTGCCAATACACCACCCACAGTCGCCGACCAACTAACTTCTGAGCATATTTCTGTTTTCTCTGGTGAGCAACCTGACTTGTCTGTGCAGCGTGTTCAGGAAGTTGGCACACACACAGGTATTCAGGAGGATCCGGGTGCTGCCCGTCAACCAGATATTGTTGACGATGTTGCCGTGACAAGTGTGGCCGGTCTACCGCATGCGCGGCAGGAAGCGATCTCCTTCAATCCTACTGAACTGCGCTCGTCGTCTCTCCAGCGAGACAGGAGGCTTCTTCGACAGATTCCGCATCTTTGAACCTATGACGCCGCCCTCGTCTCCTGACACGACTGTTTCTCCGATGGTCTCTGTATCCTCATCGCCCTCGCCTTCTTTGTCACCATCATCTGCCGAGGAGGCTCCTCCACGTCCTCAGCATGGCATGGTTACACGGGCACAGAATAACATTCGGATTCCAAAAACATATCTTGACGGCACAGGTCGTTATGCATTCACATGTTCCAATCAAGAACCGCGTCTTTGGATGATGCTCTTGCTGATCTGAATTGGAAGCGTGCTATGGATGAAGAGTACCGTGCCACGGTTCACAATCGCACTGCACTGTACCTTCTCGTGAGGCGAATATCATTGATTGTAAATGGGTGTACAAGGTGAAGCGTAGAGTGGATGGGAGCATTGACGGTATAAGGCCGGGCTTGTTGCAAAGGGTTCAAGCAACGGTATGGTGTTGATTATGAGGATACATTTAGCCCGATGGTTAAGGCAACAACGATTAGTCTTGTTCTTTCCATAGCGTCTCTCATGGATGGTCACTTGACAACTCGGCGTCTGAATCGTTTCTTCATGGCATTACGGAAGAAGATGTGTTCATGAGGCAACCTCCGTGATATGAAGAGAAAGATAAGTCCAGGTATGTCGCAAGTTGGATAAAGCACTATATGGATGAAACAAGCTCGCGTGCATGGTATTCTCGGTGAGCTCGAAGTTGCAAGAAATGGGGTTCAGATCATCCAAAGTGACACATCATTATTTGTGTATAGGGCTGGAAATATTATTGTGTATCTTCTCATATATGTGGATGATATCATTATTACAGGATCTTCTCATAGTGTCATGATGACATTACTTGATCGACTAAAAGTGAGTTTGCATAAGGATCTTGGCAACTCGCATTATTTTCTAGGGATTGAAGTAGCCAAAATCGAAGATGGATTACTTCTCACACAATCCAAGTGCGTGTCGATCTGTTGGATCGAGTTGGCATGAAGAACGCAAGCTGTGACCACTCCTTTATCATCAATGAAAAGCTTTGACATGAGGAGATGCTCTTGATCGGGAGATATAACCAGTATCAAGTATAGTTGGTGCTTTACGATTACCTTACAGCGACTCGACACGATATTGCATATTCGAGTGAATAAGGTGTGCAGTTCTTACGCACCAACAACACAACATTGGACTGCAGTGAAAAGAATATTGAGATATTTGCGGTTTACACCGAGTATTGGCTTGTCTATCACAAATCTGGTTCAATGTTGCTCGCATGCATTCTCGATCTTGTTGGGCGAGTTGCCCAGATGATAGGAGGTCATTGGAGGCTTTGCAATATTTTTTGGCCCTAACTTGATTTCATGGAGTGCTAGAAAGCAAGCAACCGTGTCAAGATCAAGTACTTGAGGCTGAGTATAAGTCCTTGGCCAATGCAACTGCTGAATTGATATGGGTTCGATCTTTGCTAGGTGAGCTTGGAGTATATCAGTCCAGACCACCCATACTTTGGTGTGATAATTTGGGTGCAACATACCTATCAGCTAATCCGGTGTTTCATGCACGGACAAAGCATATTGAGGTAGATTTTCATTTTGTCGAGAACGTGTTGCACGCAAAGCCCTTGAGGTTCGGTTCATACCCTCCAAAGATCAAGTTGCAGATGGTTTCACGAAACCACTTCCAGTTCATCGATTAACACAGTTTCGACACAATCTCAATTTAAGATCTCGCATAAGTTGAGATTGAGGAGAGGTGTTAAAGATAGAATTGTGAATCAGTTTGGTAGCAGATAATTTCTATCTTGTACATGATTCTATTCTGATCCTATCTCCCGTATGCAAGGTAGTATATGAGATTCCGATAGTGGTAGAGTCCAGGATGTATACAACAGAGATTGTAATCTGTAATCGGTTCGTAACCGACTCTGTAGCCGATACGGCACTTCCCTTGCATATATATATATATACAGAACTCCCTCGGCACTTTTAGTGCGTTGCGAGTATTGAGAAAACCAATCTTCTCTTCCTTAGTTTTCTTTAATCTCCACCCTTTAAATGCCACCTAGTGCACATGTGGAATATGCTGCCAACCAACACGAGACAAAGCCTCCCTCGTCGCAGACGCCCTCTCGTTCATCGACCTTGTGATAAGCTCCCTCCAAAACACCAGCTATAAGAACCAACGCGAGCAAGCAGCCAAGCACCAAGCACGGAGGTGAGACAGTCTCGCAGTTGCACTCGCACGCACGCATACTTGTGCCCGCCCGTCCCTCGGCGCGTGGGTATCGATCGTGCAGCGGAGATGGCGGGGTCACCAAACCTGGCGGTGCTGGACGCGCTGGACTCGGCGCGCACCCAGATGTACCACATGAAGGCGATCGTGATCGCTGGCAGTGGCTTCTTCACGGACGCCTACGACCTGTTCTGCATCTCCACCGTGTCCAAGCTGCTCGGTCGCATCTACTACCCAAAAGAGCAACTGAACCTGGGTAATCACAAGCCCGGCACGCTGCCCGTAGGCATCAACAGCATGGTCACCGGCGTCGCGCTCGTCGGCACGCTCTTGGGCCAGCTCTTCTTCGGTTACTGCGGGGACAAGCTCGGCCGGAAGCGCGTGTACGGCATCACGCTCGTCCTCATGGCCGCGTGCGCTATCGGCTCGGGCTTATCGTTCGGGACGTCCGCTAGAGGCGTCATCGGAACGCTCTGCTTCTTCCGATTCTGGCTTGGCTTCGGCATCGGCGGGGACTACCCGCTGTCGGCCACCATCATGTCCGAGTACGCCAACAAGAAGACGCGTGGCGCGTTTGTCGCCGCCGTGTTCGCGATGCAGGGCGTCGGCCTCATCTTCGCGGGGCTTGTGTCTATGATCGTCTCAGGCATTCTCCTCCACTACAACCCTGCGCCGGCGTGGATCGACAGCCCTCACAGCCCTGAGGACCAGTCGACACAGCTACAGCTTCCGGCGGCGGACTACATGTGGCGCATCGTGCTGATGATCGGCGCGTTCCCGGCGCTGGCGACCTTCTACTGGCGGATGAAGATGCCGGAGACGGCGAGGTACACGGCGCTGATCGAGGGCAACGCGAAGCAGGCGGCGAACGACATGCAGAAGGTGCTGGAGATTCAGATCGAGGCCGAGCAGGAGAAGCTCGCCAAGTTCAAGGCGGCCAACAACTACCCGCTGCTATCGAGGGAGTTCGCCCGGCGTCACGGCATGCACCTCATCGGCACGACGACCACGTGGTTCCTCCTGGACATCGCCTTCTACAGCCAGAACCTGACCCAGAAGGACATCTTCCCGGCCATCCACCTCACCAGCAGCCCCGAGTATGTGAACGCCCTGAAAGAGGTGTTCCAGATATCGCGGGCCATGTTCCTCGTCGCCCTCTTCGGCACCTTCCCCGGCTACTGGGTCACCGTCGCCCTCATAGACAAGATGGGCAGGTACATGCATATAGATACGCGCATGCTCGATCGATCGTGAGAATTGAATCACCCCAGTAGATTCTTGATTGGTTACATATATGGGCATGCAATTGCAGGTACCTAATCCAGCTCATTGGTTTCTTCATGATGTCCGTGTTCATGATGGTGATGGGCATCTACTACGAATACCTCAAGAACCGCAACCACCTCCTCTTCGTCTTCTTGTACGGGCTCACCTTCTTCTTCGCCAACTTCGGGCCCAACAGCACCACCTTCGTGCTGCCGGCCGAGCTGTTCCCGACGCGAGTGCGCTCCACATGCCACGCCATCAGCGCCGCGTCGGGCAAGGCCGGCGCCATCGTCGCGGCCTTCGGGGTGCAGAGCCTCACGGTGAAGGGCGACGTGCACAGCATCCGGAAGGCGCTCATCATTCTCGCCATCACCAACATGCTAGGCTTCTTCTTCTCGTTCCTCGTCACGGAGACCAAGGGCCGATCGCTCGAGGAGATCTCCGGTGAGGACGGCAATCCCGGCGATGATGCCGGTACCGGTGCCGGTGCCAGCGTTAGCATGAGCGCAGCGGATGTGAGCAGGGGTGACAAGCTGCCTGTTTCAAGCACCGAATGGCAGACATCCACGCATGCATGATATGTGATGCATCGACGATACATGTGCTACTATACTAGTACGCGCGTACGTAATAATATTGTTGTTGTTTGTATGAACACAGTGCAAAGGGACAAGAATAACGGCAACCAGCTACTCCAGTTGCCGGCTTCTTAGCTTGGGAGTTTGATCTACGCGTATCTCGCACTATTGTGTATTTGTGTTACGGTTATAGCGAAGTTTGGGTATGCATGCATGAATATATAGTATGTCATTACTCACCATATATATATATATATTTCTCAATTATCAAGATGTAATGCTACTTATAATTATGCCAAGTATTCCTTTTTGTATGTGTGCCAAACAGCCTATCGTTATCTTAGCTTTCTTCATGCATATTACTAGCTAAATGCCCGCGTTGCTACTGATTAAAAAATAGAATCATATTACATTTGCTACGGATTAAAAAATAGAATCATATTACATGTCCTAAAAAACCACTTAAATAGACTAAAATCATCGTCGCTTTCATGTTGTGAAACCGCCCCGCTATCAATTTCCAGTCATTTGTCGAGCTAGCCACTTGATGGCACTGCTAGCACATGTTCTTCGGAGTTTGCATGCACTTGCACGGGGCAAGCAAATTTAAAATGATATATCTTTTCATTTTCCTACTAGTTTGGAATTATACATATTTTAGATTTAATTTTAAATATTATACCTATCCATCTTCCATTCAAACCTGCATTGCCGTATTTGCATTTTGAATTTATAATTACGAATTACAAATACCTCAAGTTTCAAATTTGAAAATTTAATTCCTTTAGCTAATTAGAAGTCATATATGTATATATTTCAGCATCACGATTTTTCATTCTAAGTTTCTTTACACACATTGTAGAGTTATTTGTATTCCTAATTTAATTTTAGTTACGACTTAATCTTATTTCCAAAATATCGAAAACCCTAAATTTAATTTTGTGTACAAAATAATTTCATGAATTTATTTTATTTTACTTCCAAATTTCAAACATATTCATGTTTATTAAAAATTAATTTAATTTTGAATCTGACCTTATATATTGTGAATTTAATTTGAGTTGGAAAGAAGTTATATTATTCCCAAGCTGATTTAAATGTGGAATCTATAATTAACTACAAATTCCATACTAATTCGAATTTAATTCAAACTTGTATAATAACAATTGTATCAAACTCACAGGTTGGATGTAATCCAAGTAATTAATATTGGAGGCAGTATTCAATTGATGTATTAGCTTGCGCTTCTTTTTGGTTGATTAATGAGATAATGTTAGCAGACTCGTGCCGCTATAACAATTGGCATGCATAATGCACTGCTTCTATCTCATGTACAAACTCTTGGGAGTAAATTTCACAAAACCCCAGGTTTTTAGGCAAAGGTAACGCCAAGCCCTAGGTTTTACAATTTTTTCAAGGAACCCCGGGTTTCGGGGCAAAAGTTAAAAAAAATGAGTGCACCACTTGACCGTCCATTTTTCTCCAAGATTTGTGCAGGATACCGGTATGTAATAAAAAAAACATGGTATTTTAGAGAATATACACACATAGGTGGGCCCCACAATACAACCTTATACGCCTATATCTCATTTCTCATTCTCACCTTCACTCGGCGTGTGGCCTGACGGCTGTGACACCGGTTATCGAGGAGGTGGTGGTGCGGCGACCAGTTACACAGCAGCACGGGCGGGAGTACAGTGGAGCCCGCCAACGTGTGTATATACTCGAAAATACCAAGTATTGGATGGCCCAGGTGGTGTACATGGTGTTTTTTTTGAAACATTTTGCACCGAAAACCTAGGATTTCTTGAAAATATCTATAACCTGGGATTTTGTGTTACCTTTGCCCTAAAACCCGAGCTTTCCCGAAATTTACTCAACTCTTAGTTATATACAACATTCCTATTTGATTAGTGAGGTATGTACTATGTAGGGAAAGTCAGAGTCGAACAAAAGCTTTTGGAACTTCCTAGTACACACACACAGGTGTGTGTGTGTGTGCTGTGTGTGTGTATATATATATATTTGAGTATACTCCAATAATGAGTATAAGATACCCCGAAGTGAGTTCCATGAAAAATTTCATCAAAGTTCACTTTTTATAGCAAAACTTGTGTATATACTTCTTTTATATATGAAAAAGGGTATATAGCAAACAATAAAGGGCTCAAATGAAAAAATTTCAATCAAGTCGTATTGGAGTATCTTATAATTGGTATTTAAGTATACTAAAAGTGATAAAAGAAATATAATATGAGTGTCTAAGTGGTATATTGGAAGTGGGAGTACACACTCTCAGGAGTACGAAATGGACGTCCTACACACACACACATACATACATACATGCATATACATTCGAGTTTGGATTCCTCGAATCCCAGCACGCCACGTCATGATCAATTTATTGATTGTCGGATCTCTTAGTTATGCAGTCTTCACCGTTCACGTTCGATTGGCACTGTCCATGTCTATCGATACTTCCCGAAGAACATCCTGTGTTCCAGCCGCCTCTGCTCCCAGCCCTGGTCACCTCCGCGGCGCATGATGAGGACATGACCCCTATGGATACAACCATATTTTCTATGCTTACTGTTCCAATTACAAGAGCTCGTACGCTTCACTTAAATTATCAGGTGAGGTCGTTTTTAGGACTGCCTTTATATTACATGAACTATATGATATTGGCTAATAAATGTGTTGTTATTTTTAGGAATTGATCTTCGTGATCAGTTTATCTGGGTATTCGTGCACGGTTGATAACGACTTGTCAAGCAGTTCAGCGATTGCGTGGTTTCGGGACTTACGAGTTCGTAGCCAAGATCATGAGAGTTGAGCGACTACTACCGAATTTATCTTTTCATCGAAAGATCAGACCAAATCAGGACCTCCGTGGTTCATCAAGTGGTATCAGAGCTACAGTTCATCGGTGAGAGTTTCTAGTTTTCTAGTAGGAGAATCGTTTTTCATACCTAAAGTCCAGAAAATTGCCCAAAAAAATTCGTATCTATCATCCATACCGAGCCCTTTGAATCTTTGCAGTTTTCTTGTCAGTATTTTGCTTGTTGAATCATTGGTTGCATCATCGTGTCTAGTTGTTGATTTCTAGTTTAGTTAGAGTCTAGTTCGTCATTGTCTAGTTTGCTCCGTGTTCCTTTGCGTAGCTTCATCATTGTGTCCGACTTCACGCCAAACAATCTCCTGCCGCTCGCTGCCGCGGCAACCAAAACCGCGTGCCATCGCTGCCGCAGCAACCAAAACCCCCTACCATCACTACCGCGACAAACCACAATCTCTGATGTCATTGCCACTCCCTGCCGCGGCAACCACCACCTACTGCCGCTCGCTGCCGCGGCAAACAAAACCTCCTGCCATTGCTGCTGCAGCAACTAAGTGATGAGGACATCAAACCTAAGGATCCAACCACTGCTTCGATCTGCTGCACTGCATCCTCTACTTCAACAATATCTTCTCCAACAGGACTTTCGGCTATTGCAATGCCATATTACCCAATTGGATCGAGCTACGTCTACATGCCATGGTGCTATGTCTAAGTGCCATGGTACTATGTCTACATGCCATGGTGCTACTCCACATGCCAAGAAAGAGTTCATGCTGGATACGTTTTGAAATCCAGTTCGGCCTCCGGAGACAACACCGACTTCAAACGTGCATAACTTTCACATATGGAGTCCGTTGGAGGTCCACGAGTACTTGACGGAAAGTTTATTTCGTCCTCTTTCCAACGAATCCAGCCTCACTACTAAATTTCTTTTGTGCACATCGGACTCACCAAAAGAAGATGTCGTATCACCTATTTGGGCCAATTTGGGCCTTGTAATCATACTCAGCTTGGCCCATGTGCCAGCGGGCCACCTAGGGGGTGTTTACTGTTCACATGAACAGTTAACGTGATTAGTCCCACCCCTTTAGTTCCTTTAGATTTGTGGCTCCTCATCCTCTATTTAAGGAGGCTGCACCCCTCTAGTTTCCTTGAATTTTGTTTATGTTTAGTTTGCCTTCGTTGCAACTTGTATCTTTTGCGGGTGTCGACTAGACCACCCAAATATCCTTATTCAGAATCCCAACTCAATTCAAATATTTCAATTCCTATTTGCAATTTCATATTACTTTATCTTGTTCTTGCGTGCTTCTTCGGTGTATGCAGGAATCGACCTTCGTGGTCAGGTCATCCGGGTATTTGTGCACGGTTGATAACGACTTGTCAATCAATTCAGCGATTGTGTGATTTCGAGCCTTGCGAGTTCGTAGCTAGGATCGTGAGAGTTGAGCGACGACTGCCGGACTTATCGTCTCATCGAAAGATCGGGCCAAAACAAGGACCTTCGTGGTTCATCAAGTGGTATTAGAGCTACAGTTCATCGGTAAGAATTTTTTTTACCTATAGTTCAAATAGCCAAAAAAAAAAGGGTTTAGTTCATCGTCCAAACCAATCTGTGCCTTTGAAATTTTTTTCTTTTTAGTTTGCGTTGTTGAATTTTCGTTGCATCGTTGAGTCATTGTGCTGGTTTCCTGTCTAGATTGGCCTAGTTTAGGGTCTCTTGCAAATCGTCTAGTTCTATTCTTTGGGAAAAAGGCGCGCTGCCGAGATATTAGGGCTTGATTTCATACAAAAAAAATTAGCAGATCAATCCATTGCTCGTTGATTACATCGCGAAAGCAAATCAATCCGGTCAGCAGCGCAGCAGCATATCCAATCTGCCGCCGTCGTCTTGCGCAGCACCCACGTGGTCGCATCGGCTTCGGCGCCTCCAAGCAGCGGCCGCGTCCTTCGTCGATCAAGCGGGCAGCGGCGCCTCCAACCAGCGGCTACATCCGCTCGCTTCGGTCCTTCCGCGCGTCCCGTCATCTCCAACGCTGAGCGACAGCATCGTAGCAGCGCCGCCGCTACTATTATCCGAAAGCTGCCGGACTCTTCTCGCCACTGCTGCCGGGGCGACATCGCCTCTCGGGAGCCGCCGCCACCGACGCCATCCGGAGCCGCTTCGGAGAGCCGCCGCCACCACTTGCTCGACGGATCCGGCCAAGATCGCCGACCACCGCCGCCATTGTCGTCCCGCCGGATCAACCAAGATCGCCTCCGCCACGGGGCCATCACGGACAGCCGCCACACCGCATCGGGAGCCGAGCCACTGCTGCTCCTCGCTCTGCCCCACCCGGTCCACTCGGCTCCTCCGGTGCCGCCGAGCCAAGACCGCCTCAAGATCCGCCTCCTCCGTGCCGCCAGCCGCCAAGACAAAGCCGCACCACCGCCGCGTCGCCAGAATCTCGAGCCACATTGCTTGCGGTCGGTCTTTGCGCCACCGCATAGGGAGCCAAGTGTGAGGATCAAGTTCTTTTGTTTTTTTTTGTTTCCGGTAGCTTCTGCGTTATAAAAAAAAGAATACAAAGAGAAGAAAAAAAAGGAAAGAAGAAGAAAAAAGACAGAGAAGAAAAAAAAGAAAGGCAGAGTAGAAAAAAAGAAGAAAGAAAGAGAAGGAAAGAAATTCAGAGCTACCTCTTTTCTTGACTTATTTCCTTGTGTAGTTTGGCATAGTCATCCATTGCTTGTTTGCCTTGATAGTTCTGGTACTAGCCTTCCGTTGTTACTACTAGTCGTTCTTGCGAGTTGCTCTAGATAGGCTTGGTTTAGACTAGGACCAGCACTTGTGACTAGTACTTTGAACTGTTTTTCAACTTTGCATACTGAATTGAACAATTGCTACTCCTTTGCTACATACTAGCCTTTTGAGCTCCACTTCCTACTAACTCAACAGGTGCCGCTCCTCGCAATCGTTGGGCTGATCGCAAGTGAGAGTATCACGAACCCACCACCGGTTGTACCACTTCCTTGCTGCATTGGTAAGAACTTGTAAGAACTGCGTATAAGCTTGAGTGTGAGTGACTTGTGAAATTCCAGAACCTAGTAGATCATAGGGACATATACACTGTGATTTGTTCTTCGCTTTGATACTAACAATGACAGGTTCATGGTCACAAGGGGAGAATAGCAGGCCCAACATTGAGGAAGATGCACCTCTCACGCCTCGCACGAAGGACATCATGCCGCGCTTTTCACGCTTGCTGAATCAACATTCGGAGCATATTGAGGGGGGTTCTAGATCGCACCAATAACGATCTTGCTGCGATGGTTACACGTGTGGAGCAGCTAAAGAGAGCTCTACCTCCTGTTGCCACCCCCGTTGCTGTCGGCGTTGCACAACCGCGCCGTAACCCATCCGTTGCTAGCTCGTGGGTCGATGAGGTAGAAGATGAAGCGAACCCATATGTTGCTGATACGAAAACCGATGGATTCAATGTTCATACTGATCGCAACAATTGTCAGTTTCATCACAATCATCAAGGTATGGGAAGCAATCAACGTGAGGTACGTGACCGTAATGATTCACTTGGTAAAATTAAATTCACTATGCCTCCTTTTGCTGGTAAATATGATCCTAAGGCTTATCTCACATGGGCGTTAGTTGTAGACCAAAAATTTGCATGCTATGAATTTCCTGACAATAAAAGGGTTAGGGCTGCTACTAGTGAGTTCACAGATTTTGCTTCTATTTGGTGGGATGAATTGTGCCGTAATGAACGAAACATACCTAGAACTTGGGATGCTATGAAGAGAGCTATGCGAGCTAGATTTGTGCCTTCATATTATTCTCGTGATTTGCTTAATAAATTGCAACGCTTAAGATAAGGTACTAATTCTGTAGAGGATTATTATCAAGAATTGCAAACTGAATTGTTGCGTTGTGGTTTAGAAGAAACTGAAAATGCTAAGATGGCTAGATTTTTTGGAGGATTAAACCGTAAAATTCAGGACATACTTGATTATAAGGAATACATTTGTATCACTCGTTTGTTTCATCTTGCTTGCAAAGCTGAAAGAGAAGTGCAGGGTCGATAATCTCGCTCTAGGGGCAATATTGGAGGAACTTTTGCAGGTCGGCCAATGCAGCAACAACACATAGCATCCTCCTCCACTTCTGGCCGTGCACCCCCTACTGCTCCTTCAACTCCTATACATGTCCTTGATGCAAGCAAATCAGCAAAGGTACAAGTCCCCACAACAAGTGCTTCTTCCGTTGCTTCTACAAGGCGATCCAAAGATGTACAATGTCACCGTTACAAAGGATTTGGGCACTTCATGCGCGATTGCCCAAGTCAGCGAGCTTTGCTTATCAAGAACAATGGTGAGTACACTTCAGCTAGCAATATTGAGGAAGAACATGTGTTGGTTGCAACTAACAATGCAGGTGATGAAACTGAGGAAGAACAATTAGGCCATGAGACATCTGACAAGTATCAAAGCCTAGTTGTTCAGCGTGTGCTAAGTGCTCAAATGGAACTTGCTAAACAAAATCAACGCCACACTTTGTTTCAATCCAAGTTCGTCATCAAGGAACGTTCATGTAGAGTCATCATTGATGGCGGAAGTTGCAACAACCATGCTAGCATAGACATGGTCGAGAAGCTTGGCTTGACCACAACTCAACACCCTCATCCTTACTACATTCAATGGCTAAATTCTTGTGGTAAGTTGAAGGTGACTAAACTTGTGCGCGTACATTTTTCAATTGGTTCATATCATGATTATGTTGATTGTGATGTCGTACCTATGCAAGCATGCTCATTATTATTAGGTAGACCTTAGCAATATGATAGATATACTGAACATCATGGTAGATCTAATCATTATACTTTCACATATAAAGAAAAGAAAATCACTTTACTTCCAATGTCTCCTGCTGCCATATTAAAGGATGAATTAAAAAGAACTGAGAGAACAAGTAAGGAGAACACAAAAGATGATTATAAGATTATAGCTCCAAGCGAAATTAAATTGAAAGCTCCTGTTATGTTAGATACAAAATCTAATTGCATTGACTTGGAACAACATCAATCTAAATGCTCTGCTTTGGTTTGCAAAGAATCTTTATGTCCTTTAGAAGATATGTATGTTTCTTTATCTCCTATTGCTACTAACCTTTTGCAAGAAAGTGATGATTTCGAGACAACGATTGAGTCGAGGACGACTCAAATTCAAGAAAGGGAGGATGATGAGGACATCAAACCTAAGGATGTAACCACTGCTTCGATCTGCTGCACTGCATCCTCTACTTCAACAATATTTTCTCCAATAGGACTTTCGGCTAATGCAATGTGTGAGGAGAAGATGGAGGTATGAGGTGTGAGGAGGAGAGATGGCAGAGGAGGAAATGGAGGTTATATAAAGCGAGTTTCGGCAGCCTGCCCATTATGTTCAAATTTTCGTTTCCCGCCCAACAATCAGAGATAGTTCTTGTTAAGAACCGTCTGTGATAGTCACCTATCACAGACGGTTTATTAATAGAGCCGTCAGGATTATCACGCACGGTTCTAATTACAAACCGCTCAGTGATTGGGATTATCATGACGGTTTGTGAATAGAACCGCTCAGGATAATTCACTGACGGCTCTATTAATAAACCGCTCAGGATAGGTGACTATCACGCATTCTAAAAATACCGTCGTGATAGGTCGCCTGCGCCACCAGTCCGGACAGACCCATACGACGGTTCCAAAGGAACCGTCTGTGATGGGGCGCCTATTATAGCCTGTTTTGTAGTAGTGTTCAAATGTGCATAACTTTCACATACAGAGTCCGTTGGAGGTCCACGAGCAATTGACGGAAAGCTTATTTAGTCGTCTTTCCAACGGATCTGGCCTCACTGCTAAATTCCTTCTGTGCACATCGGAATCGCCAAAATAAGATGTCATATCACCTGTTTGGGCCAATTTGGGCCTTGTAATCGTACTCAACTTGGCCCATATGCCGGCGGGCCACCTAGGGGGTGTTTACTGTTCATGTGAACAGTAAACATGATTAGTCCCACCCCTTTAGTTCCTTTATATTTGTGGCTCCTCATCCTCTATTTAAGGAGGCCGCACCCCCTCTAGTTCCGTTGGATTTTGTTTATGTTTAGTTTGCCTTCGTTGCAACTTGTATCTTTTGCGGGTGTCGACTAGACCACCCAATCAAGATCTTTATTCAAAATCCCAACTCAATTCAAATATTTCAATTCCTATTTGCAATTTTAGATTACTTTATCCTGTTCTTGCGTGCTTCTTCGGTGTATGCAGGAATCGACCTTCGTGGTCAGGTCATCCGGGTATTCGTGCACGGTTGATAATGACTTGTCAATCAGTTCAGCGATTGCGTGGTTTCGAGCCTTGTGAGTTCGTAGCCAGGATCGTGAGAATTGAGCGACGTCTACCGAACTTATTGTCTCATTGAAAGATAGGGCCAAAACAAGGACCTTCGTGGTTCATCACTAAGACCTCTTACCATCGCTGCCATGGTAAACACAATCTAACCGAATTCTCTGTCGTGGCAACCAAATTCTCTGTCGCGGCACGCTACAACATCTGCCGCCGTTTTGAAGTTTTGGAAAGGAGCAAGAATCAAAAGGGGAAACCCTAATCAGTTGGTTTCGGTTGTTCAAGAGTGGAAAACCAGAAGAAGAAAAAAGAGAGAGGAAAAAAAGGCAGAGGAAAAAAAAAGAGAAGGTAGAAAAAAAAGAACAAAAGGAAAGAAAAGAAAAGTGCATCCAACTTTTGCCAAAAACCAGTGAAAATTGGTGGAGCACTTCTATATATAGCCACAAGCATTCATAAAATTTTTTTAGCAAGTTTGGCCCACGGAATCAAAAGATATAGCAGTTTCAAGATTGAAACCGAGTCAGTTTTGAGTTCGAGTAGGATTCCGTTTTCGAGATACCTTCAGTAAAACGGACATAACTTTTGCGTACGGTGTCCACTTTGGGTGTTCTTATGCTCGTTGGAAAGCTAACAACGAGGCACATCCTTTCCACCTTAAGCAACTAGTCGCCCTCCAGGGTCCTCAAAATCGGCCATCTTCAGCTCTGAATTCGCGTCGTAAGTTTTCGGTTTCTGTTTTTGGTGATTCTTTTAGTCTTCCCTTCGGAATTTGGGGTTTTTCTCAATTGCAAAGTTGTAGATCTCGTCGAAACCTTTCAAAAGAGCATATATAAGCCATATAAAACTTTGCTTGTTCATCTCTCGTGACTAACTATTGTTTTTTGCTTAAATTAGATGGTTGTTTATGCTGGACGTTATTACGTTTTTGTGCTCTACATTGCGTGAACAATCATGTGCCCCTACAAAGAAGTTTAAGTAGTTGGTTAGCGTCTCCTAGCACTTGTTGTGAGGTTTTTCATTGCTTACATCAAGTCACATTTATCTTTGCGTGTGCGTACATACACATCTCTTTATAGGGCTTTGATTAGCTAGCTTTGATTAGGCTAGGATCAGCAACATTGACTAGTACTTTGAACAATTTTCAACTTGCATTAACTGATTTGATTATTGCTGACTTACTACCATATTGAAGCCTTCCGAGCTCCACTTCCTACTAACTCAGCAGGTTCCATTCCTTGCAATTGTTGGGCTAATCACAAGTAAGAGTATCACGAACCAGCCACCGGTTGTACCACTTCCTTGCTGCATTGGTAAGAACTTGGTAAGGCGCTGTGAGAGAGCGATTGTTGAAACTCCAAATCCTAGTAGTTGATAGGAACATATACTTGTGATTTGTTTTCTTGTTTTCTACTAACTATGACAGGTTCACGGGATAATTTCTAGCTAGATCCACGTCTTCTTCGAGCCATTAAACAGGAGCGCAAGAAAGTCCACGAGGAAGATGCACTCTTGAGACAAGATCATCCACCACGAGAGGTATATGATCGTGACAGTACTTCTGGTAAAACTAAACTTAGTGTGCCATCCTTTGCTTTTAAATTTGATTCAGTTGCCTATGTTGACTGGGAGATAGATTTAGACAAAGAAATTGAATATTATGAATGGTCTGATAGGCAAAAGATTAGAGCTGCCACTAGTGTTTTTGTTGAGGATGCCATACTTTGGTGGAAGTACTTACGTAGACACGGAAGAGTGCCTCAAACGCGGCATGCTTTAAAGAAACTTTTGAGAGATGAATTTGTTCCTAAATATCATGCTGATTATTTGTTAGCTAGATTACAACGTTTCAAACAAGGTAGTAGAACTGTAAGGAAATACTATCATGAGTTGAAAAATTGTTTGTTGCGTTGCGGCTTAGAGGAACATGCTGAAGCTACAGAGAATAGATTCTTAAGTAGGCTTAATCAACCAATTCAGGACCTTCTTATTCACAAAGAATATGGTTCTCTCCCTCATTTTTGAGAATGCTAGATGATAGAAAACATGAGAACAAACATGTGTTTGTCTTTTTCTTTGACTAACAACTTGCAGGAAGTTGAGAACCATACCGAAGAGGAGAATGAGCTAATTGAGTCACCGACTCCACTGGTTGAGAAGGAAGACGAGGAGATGGATGCACCTACATCATCTAAAGAGAGCCAAAAAGGTAAAGATCATGGTGCTATCATCAATCAAGGTGAGTATGCTTGTGAAGAACAACAATTGTCCATTGTTCATGCTATTTTAGAGCAAAAATTAGTGGAAAACAATTCTAATATGCACATGTTTCAAGTAGAGAATTCAGACTGCATTGACTTGAGTGCACCATGTGATAAAATAATTAAATTGCCTGCTGTTTTGAGTGTTTCTTGTGATGAGTTAATCACATCTAATGATCATGTGGAATTGGTTGGACATAACGAAGTTTTGACTAGAATTTCTCTTGCTGATTCTTTATGTTACATTATGTTTCATTCACCTATGAAATTGTCACATGCTATGGAGAAAGTTTCTGAAATTGCATGTTCAAAATCCTTATCTAGTGCCTACACCCCTGAGTATAAGTTTAATTTGATTGGAGATTATGGTGTAGACAATCAATTTCTTATTTATCGAATATGCATAACTTGTGATCACATGGATGAATTGAAGCTTGATGTTTTAAACAATAATTCTTGTGTGCTGAATCTTGTTTATTATGAGAAAAAAATAAAATTTAGTGATCATCCAATGCGTATGTGTTCATCTCTTATTGCATCATCTAGTATTGATAATCTGCATCATGATGTTAAAGCATGGAATAACTTACAAATCTTTTCAATATTGCTAGATGAATTTGCTATTGCTCAATTAAAATCTAATTATATAGATGAACTTTGTTTGATTCCAAAAGTTGTAGATTTGCCCATATGTGCTACCATTGCAAGTTTACAACTTCAGATATTTGAATTGCATAATCGCTTCACTTACATTTGCAAAACTAGTTGCAATAATTGCTGTGTGAGAAATTTTGTTTTGATTATTAACATATATGATTATTCTTGGGGTAATAATACAATGAGCTTTTATGATCGTTGTTGTTTTATAACATTAATTGTGCAACAACGAAGAACTGTTAAAACAGATGACATATACATATACCATGCATACACCTTGGCTTCTTGTTATCCTATTTTCAGCTTATCAAAAGCCGAGGACGGCTTTGTTTTCAAGAAGGGGAGGATGATGAGGACATGACCCCTATGGATACAACCATATTTGCTATGCTTACTGTTCCAATTACAAGAGCTCGTACGCTTCACTTAAATTATCAGGTGAGCTTGTTTTTAGGACTGCCTTTATATTACATGAACTATATGATATTGCCTGATAAATGTGTTGTTATTTTCAGGAATTGATCTTCGTGATCAAGTCATCCAGGTATCCATGCACGGTTGATAATGACTTGTCGAGCAGTTCAGCGATTGCGTGGTTTCGGGACTTGCGAGTTCGTAGCCAGGATCGTGAGAGTTGAGCGACTACTACCGAATTTATCTTCTCATCGAAAGATCGGGCTAAATCAGGATCTCCGTGGTTCATCAGCGCGCCAACCACCTTTGCCCCGGGCCTTGGCCGCCTGTATGACGCGCTGATCGCCTCTACCCCCACGTCGCCCTCATCGTTCTAGTGTCGCTGCCACCGCCGAATGCATCCTGGATTGCACCCACGAGTGTGTCGTGTCCTCTACATATGCACCTTCCGCGTGCTCGACTTGCTCCATCGCCTCCATCGATGGCTCCTCATGCCCCACGTTTTCACCTCGACCGTCGTTGCCTCCCTCTCTAGCCCTATATATTGGAGTATCGAGTGAAGGGATACGGGTAGGCTACACTAGCTAGCAATTAAAAAAATTATCACATAGACCAGGAAGTCATACAAGCAAGAGATCATAGATCATTACCACTAGACGCGCAGTGCAACGGAAGAAGAGTTGGAGCGGCCTGATCCAACGTCAAGCACGTCGATGTAGTGGTCGTAGTCAATTGTCCAACATCCTCAGCATTGATCTTCTCCTCTAACAACCTACCATGTTCCTTGCGTAGGTCGTGGATTATCCTCAATCAGCGCAGCAGCAACCACAGCAGCGCATCTACGGTATCTACATGTCCAGGATGGAACGTCGTACGTCGGTGTGTTAGCACCAACTCGCAAGGTAGGGCCTTCGGGGAGATGGCGGCTAGGGTTTTAGTGGCGCAACTCTAATACGTACTAATAGCACCATGCATCCTATCCGAACTTTTTTATTCCAACTTATTAAGTCTGTGACCCAGTAGGTTCATGTATAATCGGTTGTGACTCGGAAACTCCTTTCCGACCAAAGTCGTTAGCGGTTCCTAGCAGGACATAATGATTCCTAAATACACATAAATATTATATCGGATGAATCTTATGCAATATGATCTACGACCAGGTCTTCATCACTTACAACCAGCTCGTATCTCTACATAACCAATTCGTAACACCATACGACCAGTTCGCTGACCACTTAGTGATCATGTACGACCAGCTTTTGATCAGTCCGTATCTCCATACGACTAGTTCATATCTGGTCAGACTAAACGACCTATTTGTGTATTCTCCTTTTGCCTTACGATATCTGGTTGAACTCCAGATGAGATATTTGTCATCCATGGTCTATTCAATACTTTCTCAAGCTCGTGACGGATAACTTCATGTGGTCGACTCTTCAACCACTAGTGGCACGGCCATGCACTTTCTTTATCCGACCACATTGAGGGGCCTAGAGATATCTATCATGTTATGTTAGGAGAGGCAAATCACATATTCGACCAGTCACATCCCTCTACATGTTTCATAGCATACCCCAAAAGCTACCTTTATAACTACCCAGTTACGAAGTAGCATTTGGCAACCCCTGAGTGTACTATTACACATGTAGAAAACCATACTGATCTCAGGTGTAAGGATTATACATCATCATTGCTTGAGACCAACTAATGACACATAAAATCACAATAATCTCAATAGTGTCTCAATGTGGGTCAATCCAACACCATGTTCTCTAACATGTGTACACATTATTGATTCGGTATCCTCGTATCCATGACCGGTGAAACATGGTCTTCAATCAATACATATCCTGGTCGATAAGTCACTAGTGTCTCGACCAGTGATATCCGATCTGTGATACATTTAGAATGACAAACTACTACAGAAAAGGTCTTCACAGACGGTTTCGTGAGCCGTCTGAGTTTATGGGTCAGTGATGACATGAGGTCATCACAGACGGTTTTTGAACCATCTGTGATGCATACTACCACAGACGGTTATTAACTCAGAACCATCTGTGATAGTTGACTACCACAGACGGTTTATAGATAAAACCGTGCTGTGATAGCTACGATCACGCATAATTTATAGATGGAACCATCTGTTATAGCCTCTTCTCTATAAAATCTCCAAAGCGCTTTTGCCTTTTAAAACGCTTTTGCCTTTAAAACCATATATATATATATATATATATATATATATATATATATATATATATATATATATATATATATATATATATATATATATATATATATATGTATACACTACTACAAAATAGGTTATAGTAGACGCCCCATCACAGCGGTTCCTTTGGAACCGCTCGTGTTGGGCATTGCTTGGGCTTAACGTCCTGTGTTGGGCATTGCCGACTGCGGGTGGCGCGATGCCTATCACAGACGGTATTTTTAGAACCGCTCGATAGTCATCTATCACAGCGATTTGTGAATAGAACCGTTTATGAATTATCACAGACGGTTCTATTCACAAACCGCTTGTGATAATCTCAATCACGCATTTCGGTTCTATTTAATAACCGTCAGAGAATATCACGCACGGTTCTAAATAAGGACCGCTCGGATTGGGGATTATCACGCACGGTTTGTGAATAGAACCATTCGGATAATTCATGACGGTTCTATTCACAAACCGCTCGGTGATAGACGACTATCACGCGGTTTTTATTAAGAACCGCTCGTGATATGCCCATCACAGATAAATTGAGTGCGACACATCCTCTCGCCGATCGCCAGGTGTTCATCCCAGACCGCCTTGCCTTTGTTCCTCTGCCACTCCCTCTGCTGCTTGCAAGCGGTTTGGATAATAATCAACCGGCCCCTTGCTGCTGGGCTCCACTTAGATCTGCTAGCTAGCTTCTCCTCCCCCAGGTGCCAGGCCACTTCCCTCCCCTAGCTCCTCCAACCTATGGCTCCTCCCCTAATTAAACAGATGAAGTAATACTGATTATCCTTTTTCCACTCTATTGATTAGTGAATTTCCCTGATTTTGCTACTCTGTACATAGACCCTAATGTTTTGTTTTCTTTGTTGTATTCCTTAATCGGAAGCATAGGGTTTAGGTTTCAATTAATACTACTTGATGGGAAATGGCAAAACGTACGTACATCTAGCTCTCAATTTAATGGACCCTAATTCTAGAAAATGAAAAGCAGAACATGTAATTAATTTATTCCATAACATCATGTGTTATGGACTTGGAATCTCTCATATATTTTGATGTCAACGTGAAATTGTCATGTGTTGATGTGTTATGGACTTGTCATAGTTGATATTGATGTCAATGTGGACGTACATTGTAATGTGGAGTATCAAAATTGTCATCATACTTGATTTGGAGTTGAGTTGAATTAGATATGAAATTTTGAAGTCAAATGTGTTATGAACTTGTTATGGACTTGTCATATTTGATATTAATGTCAATGTTTGGACGTACATTGTAATGTGGAGTATCAAAATTGGTTTCACTTGATTTGGAGTTGAGTTGAATTAGATATGAAATTTTGAAGTCAAATGTGTTATGAACTTGTCATCATACTTGTCACCGTGTTAGAATTCATATGGACTTGTCATAATTGTCATCATACTTGTCTCAAAGAAGTTCACTATGTTTTCTCGTGATATTTATGTCTCACCACGCTCAAGATGTTTTGTCGATATCATAAATTGGCCTCGTGTTTGGGCTATCACGACGGTTTTATTATACAACCGCTCGTGGTAATAATATCACGAGCGGTTCATAATGAGAACCGCTCAGGATATTAATATCACGACGGTTCCATAATAGAACGATGCAGATATATTTATATCACGCACGGTTCTATTATGGAACCGTCAGGATATTATTATCACTGCACGGTTCTCATTACGAACCGTATGTGATATACTTTTTATAAGGCGAGAAACGCTAGGGTTTTCCTCTCACTTCTCACTTCCTCTCCGCGCCCTTACGCTCTCGCGCTCGTTACGCCTCTCTAGGGTTTAGGGCTCGCCTTCACCGCCGACCACGACCTCGGTGCCGCCCCCGACATTGGTGCCCCGACCTCTGCGCCCCCGACCGACCTCGGCGCCCAGACCTCGGCGCCCGACCTCGGCGCCGACCTCGGTGCCCGCCCCTTCCTCGGCGCCCGTTCACCTCCCAGTCAGAAGCCCGACGTCGCCGCCCGACCTCGTGCCGCCGCCCAGACATTGGCGCCCCGACCTCGACGCCGCCGTCCTCCTCCCGTGTCGGCCTCCTCCCTCTGCACCGCCTTCTCCCTCTGCAGACCGCCTTCTCCCCACGCCGCCCTCTCCCGTGTCGGCCTCCTCCCCAGCTCCCTCCTCCCGCATCGGCCTCCTCCCTGACCGGCCTCCTCCTTGCACCGTGAGTTCTTGTGCGGCATCCTCTCTGTGAGTATTGCTCCTCTGTGGCGATTCGGTTGATCAAGGGCTTTGTTGACATGCTCTGTGATGAACTCAGTCTTATACTGAGATTGAATGTGATAGTTAGTTCATACTTGAGCTCTATTGTATTACTTGCTCTTGCCAATATGTTGTATCGTTAATTGGTTACTTTCGGTTGAGCTCATAGTTCTATTGCAAATTGATCGCTTGTATTGACTAGTTTGTGAATCTTCTAGTAGTCTCAGATGAGCTCATTCAACTTTTCATTTGCCATCTTGATCTCTGTAGTCAACCTCTGCTTGATCGAAGTTTAATCTGTTTTAATTAGCTTGAGATCATTTGACAGTTAAGCAAAGTATTGTTTAGAGCTCATAGTTTGAATTTATATTATCATATTCATTTAATGAAGAGTATAGACAATAGGATTGAGATGGCAAAGACTTGTTCTTTAGCTACTCTCCTTCCGAGAGCACATAATATCATCAATTAATATGTTGGAATAGTGTCTGCAGTAACCGTGAGTTCTTGTGCGGCATCCTCTTTGTGAGTATTGCTCCTCTGTGGCGATTCTATTGATCTTTGCATATATATATATATATATATATATATATATATATATATATATATATATATATATATATATATTTGCAAGTGCTAGTTGATACCTTGATCTATATTAGTTCGATTTACGAGTCTAGTATCAAGATATTGCAAATTGATCGATGGGCTTTGTTGACATGCTCGTGATGAACTCATCTTATACCGAGATTGAATGTGATAGTTAGTTCATACTTGAGCTCTATTGTATTACTTACTCTTGTCAATATGTTGTATTTGTTAATTGGTTACTTTCGGTTGAGCTCATAGTTCTATTGCAAATTGATCGCTTGTATTGACTAGTTTGTGATTCTTCTAGTAGTCAGATGAGCTCATTCAACTTTTCATTTGCCATCTTGATCTCTATAGTCAACCTCTGCTTGATCGAAGTTTAATCTGTTTTAGATTAGCTTGAGATCATTTGACAGCTTAAGCAAAGTATTGTTTAGAGCTCATAGTTTGAATTTATATTATCATATTCATTTCATGAAGAGTATAGACAATAGGATTGAGATGGCAAAGACTTGTTCTTTAGCTACTCTCCTTCCGAGAGCACATAATATCATCAATCAATATGTTGGAATAGTGTCGTGCCTTCGTTAATCTCTAGACCTTTTATTGGTGAGAGTTTAATCCGAGCATTCTTATTAAGAACCGTTTGTGACTCTTCGCATTTCCTTAGAGAAGTTGGTGGATTAAGGAGTGTTAAATTCTTTAGGAATTATGCTTTAATGCTAATTAATTTTGTTGGGATTAATTCTGAAATTTTTCTAAAACTCGCATTTTTTACAACAATCCAAAAAGAAAGTTTTACTTGATTCTATTTTGTTTCTATCTTGGGATTAAACCTTTGCTTAGCATTTCCTTCGCGATCATTTTACTTGATTCTAGTTCTATGTCTTCATTAAAGGCTAGTCTTCTCGTACATGAAGCATTAAACCTTTGCTTAGCATTTTCTTCGTCGATCCCGACACACTTGAGTGTACCTCGCTTCATGCCAATCCTCCACGGCACGAAGCGTATGGTACACTCCAAAGGTGTCGGGCTCGATGAAGTAGGCTCGAGCAAAGATAGGCTCGGCAAAAGATTTGTATCACTAGTTTCTATCTATACAAAGATCACAAGAGAAGTCGGTGGATTAAGGAGTGTTAGGAGTGTTAGAATAGAAGCTCGTGGATTAAGGAGTGTTAGGAATGTTAGTAGTCCTCAGATGAGCTCATTCAACTTTTCATTTGCCATCTTGATCTCTATAGTCAACCTCTGTACTTCTTCCTGAGATTAATTGTTTCATATTTATGCTGGAATGTTAGTAGTCAGTATGAGCTCATTCAACTTTTCATTTGCCATCTTGATCTCTATAGTCAACCTTTGTACTTCTTCCTGAGAGCAAGTAAGCGAGATGGCAGAGGCACCGTCTTCGCTGCCGTCACCGACGCCGCAGATGGAAGAGGCGCCGACGAGGCCGCCAACACCGACCCCGCAGATGGAAGAGGCGCCGACGAGGCCGCCAACACCGACCCCGCAGATGGAAGAGGTGCCGACGAGGCCGCCGTCACCGTCGACGATAATGACACGGAAGCGAGATGGCAGAGGACAATCGAAAATGCCTACAGGCCGGCTGGTCATCACGGAGGTCAGTGACTTTGGGGTCCCTGACCTCCGTGATAATACCGATAAATATCACAACTCATTGCTAATGTATAGATACATGCTGCAAAATGTCCGGGAATGGAAAGAACCGGTGGGTTTCTTCGACCCACACGTGGTATCGTTGCAAACCATCGAAGAAGACTCGTCCTTCGTCGAGAAATACATAACGAGGTCATTGCTTCTACAGAGGAACATGAAGTACATAGTGGTGCCCTACAACCAGGGGTAAGTATCACTACTTGCTATACAAATTTCATTTGTACTTTATACGCAGCACGAACTTAGGTTTAATGACTATAGCGACATACATGAGTAGGTACCATTGGATCCTTTTAGTTATTATACCCAAGAGGAACCATGTGATATACCTTGATTCCCTAAACCGCAACAAGCACGACTTCAAAGACTCTAAGAGGAATACTCAAGAGGTATGCTCATTTCCTCCTTACATAACTCTATTGTAGTCTTCATTCGCTTGAAATGGCCGAGGATAACTTTTTGAATCATGTAGGTCATTCATCAATTATGTTGCCAACAAAAGAATATACGATGGAAAGAGCGCCTAACTAACACACACAGGATGGATTTTCCAAAGACGCTACAACACAATAATCCTATATCATACTTCATAATAACGCGCCTCGAACCGACTATACCTATATATGTAATTCTATTTTTGCAAAGGTCGCCAAAGAAAAAGATGATGAGTTATGTGCAATCTACGCTCGCTATCATATGCGACTAATCCTTAGAGCTAGGAAGAAGGATCCCGAGGTTTGTCAATCTCGAAATAATTATTTCCTAATTATAAATTTAAATATATATATCTTACCACTTTACTCTTGCTAGCTTATGTGCCTTGAATTTATAATGTGATGGACTCGTTATGAAGAGATCGAGGACATTCGAGGAAGCTCTGCGCCTTTATCAACTCGAAATCATTAACGACAACGAGAGTTTCACTCCGCCGCCAACCCGAGCATCACCCCACTAAAACCTCTCAACGCAAACAATTGTAATCTAGTTGTAACTATAGCGACAATACTTGAACAAATGCGATCTTTTGTAATTTATTTTGAGTAATGATCACTTTGAGTTGTCATGGCTGCTTGAATCTGTTTTTGTGAATGCTTGAATCTGTTTCTGTGAATGCTTGTTTTCAGAGGGCATGGCTAGCAATTCCTGAGGCTAGCCAGAAAACAAACAACCGTAAGGGGGGTAATGAGCTATCACAGACGGTTTTTTGTTAAAACCGTCTGTGAAGGCAAGTATCACAGACGGTTTCCACTGCAAACCGTCTGTGATAGGAGAATATCACAGACGGTTCTACACAAAAGCCGTCTGTGATATTCACAAATCACAGACGGTTTTTATTTAGAACCGTCTGTGATATTCTCCTATCACAGACGGTTTTTGTTTAGAACCGTCTGTGATATTCTCAGATCACAGACGGTTTTCAGTTGAAACCGTCTGTGATACTTGACTTCACAGACGGTTTTTTAATAAAACCGTCTGTGATATTTCGTATCACAGACGGTTTTGTACCGTCTGTGATAATGTCCTGTTATCACAGACCAACAAACATAGATTTGTTGGAAACCGTCTATGATAACGATTCGAACCGCTCATGATGTCGATTGCCCAACCGCCTGTGATGTCGGTTCTGTAGTAGTGATATATATATATATATATATATATATATATATATATATATATATATATATATATATATATATATATATATATATATATATATATATATATGTATGTATAGATATATATATATATATGTATATATATATATATATATATATGTATATATATGTATATATATATATATATATATATATATATATGTGTGTGTGTGTGTGTGTATATATATATATATATATATATATATATATATATATAGGAAAATGGTATGGTATTCACGAGTACGATGCGTTCCCACTTCTCATATACTACTTAAATCGTATGATGATACCTCTTTTAACAATTTCAGTATACTCCAATAATGATTATAAGATACTCCAAAGTGAGTTCCATGAAAAATTTCATGAAAATCCACTTTTATACCAAAATCAGTGTATATACTTCTTTTATATATGAAAAAGGGTATATAGCAAAATTAAAGGGCTCCAATGAAATTTTTTCAATCAAGTCACGTTGAAGTATGTTATAATCGGTATCTAAGTATACTGAAAGTGATAAAGAAGTATAATTTCTTCGTTTAAGTGGTATATTGGGAGTGGGAGTACGTACTCCGAGAGTACTATCGGTGTTTTAGAACCGATCTTACGTAAAGATTGTTTGATTCGGGGGTCTCCAAGACTGAAATCATGCAGAGAGATTGACATGGGGATTTTTTATACAGGTTCGGGCCTTCTCCGGAGAGAATAACAACCCTACTCCTGTGTGTATGTATTGAGTATACTGGATACAATCAGTAGAAAATGCTACGATTTTCCCTGCTACTCAGTATGTATGTCCGATTGTATGTCTCTAATCCGCCTCTTCATTATCTCTGGCCATAGCCCTTTATAGTGTTCGTAGAGGTAGCCGTTTCTCCAGGCCAAGAGGCACCGCATCATTCCGAGTAATGGGCGCATTGTTGGTAGTAATCGCCGGGGTATTAACTCCTCCACGTCGCCTGACAGTTTCTAGTCAGAGATAATGGTGTGTAATGTGCGCTTATTCCGAGAATAACAACGATATTGTGCCGCTAGATTCCCTAATCAATTGGGCCTACTTGTCCGCAGTTTTATTGATCATAGGGTGGTCGAGGTGACTTAGTCGTAAAAGGGCTTACGACCATGAAGTAGTCGTGGAATAACTTACGACTTGGGGCTGGTCGAGAAGAACTTATGACTAGATGGTGATCGTGGCAGACTTACGATCATGAAACAATCATAGAAAGATTTACGACTATGAGGATGGTCGAGAAGAGCTTACGACCAAACCGGTTGGCTTCTCCTTTATGATTATAAGGGTATACTCAAGAATCAGATGACGCCATATTCACCCATAATAAGAATTATAGATAAATAATAAAATGAGGTTTATTAGATCCTCGCCATCTAGCCCCCAAGCTTCAAGTGAAAGTACTTACTTGGGAAAAGAGTCATAGATGATCTTACGACCACAAAAAGTAGTCGTAAAAAGATGGTAGAAGGAAAAGCTCTTCGAGTTTGTATATCATTTAACCAGAAATATACTTAGTCAAGAAGACTGTTAAAAAACTTTTACGACTATTAAATAGTCGTAGAAAAAAATTACGACCATAAAGTGGTCGTAGTATGGTAATCGGAAGAAAAACCTTTCCGACTGGCATTTTATTTGACCAAAAAAGACTTGGCCAAGGAAGTAATTTCGCTTGAGGTGTGAAGACAGCCTCGGTTTTCTTGAACAGGCAAGTTCAAGAATCTCAATCGATTCTCCTAAATCTTGTTTGTTGGAGCAATTCCCGAAGCGGCGGGAACCGTTGGGTTTCCACGGTGTTTCCTTTCGAGCGTGCGGTTATAAAAAATTATCTGTTTGTTTAGACCTTTCACAAAATGAGATTGACGTCCGAGCCAAGCTTATCTGCGAGAAAGCTCCACCACCCAATGTGGTAGTTCCCCAAATTCTAGCGGTCGTATCTGCAGAGGAGAAGATAGAACGTTTAAAGGTAATCAAGGGTTGATTTCATCTTTAGGATTTCTTAGTCGTAGAAAAGACTTACGACCATAGAGTAGTCGTGGAATAACTTACGACTTATGGCTTGTCATAGGAGAACTTACGACCAGATGGTGATCGTGGCGGACTTATTTATCATGAACCGATCAGAGAAAGACTTACGACTGCTTGGTTGTTGTAGGAAAACTTAGGATTAGGTACCGGTCGTAGAAAAAACTTACGACCGGATAGTGATCGTAGAAGAACATATGATCAGAAAAATGTCGTAGTAAAACTTACGACTGGATACTAGTCATAGAAAATCTTATGACAAATTAGTAATTCTTCTTTTTCTGTCTGCTGCAGAAAGTAGGCATGGAGAGTCATCAGGATGACGAAGAGGTTGTCTTGTTTACCGTTGGGAAACAGACGGTGGTGGAGGCAATCCAGCTCCTCCACTAAACGGCGGTGTTCTCGAGAGAGTCGCCGATAAGGAGGCGCAGCTCAAGCTCTTCCGCCTCGACTAAGCTCCTCACAAAACTACCGTGGATATGGCTATGATTGAAGCGGAAGAAGTCATGAAGTCAAGAGATTGAAGCAATTGAACCTCTGAGCGCAAATCCCGCAAGACCAAGGTACCCTTTATTACGACAAGAAAGCTTTTGTTGTTTCGCTTTTCTGGCTTTGTCAAGCAACTAGAAAAGGAGAACTGGAAGGATTTTATGTCTTTTGCGAAGGACAATGCTGCTCCAGTAGAGCCTACGATCGAGGGAAGCGCTGTTCTTGAAGTGGTCGAGACTGGTCTCGGCCCTCCAGAAAATCAGGAGACCCACCAGGTGGTTCCTGCTCGAGACCCACGACCAGACGTTGTCATGGGTAACCTTATCCTTCAACTTGAATCTCGACCAGACGTGGTCGTAGAGAAAAAAATCAAAGAAATCTTCCGTTGGGAAGTTGACTTCCAAGTTCCTGGTTAGGTCTAGTGTGCAGAGGTATGTAAGAAAGACAAAAGTGCAAGAAGCATTTACCTTTTGCTTTCCAAAACTTAATGTGCTTTTAATTTTGCGATCTTAGCCCAACTCCTTCAGCCCCCGAGGACACTTCCGTCGAGAGGCCACTTGTCACTTCTCCAGCAGATGAAGAGAGAAATGGAGAAATGTTGCGACAGTAGAAGGATCGTCCATCGCCCAGATGGTGGAGGAAGTTGCGGCTGCTGATGTGGTTGCTACGACCACGGTGGCAGTCGTGGAGACAGAAGCGATAGAGGTGGTGGTAGAAGCCTCCAGTTATGGTGATGGAACATCCGATCATCGTTCCGGGAAGGAAGTCGCTGAAGACGTTCCTCCTAGTTTCCGAAGAGAGGCCGCTGTCACCGAATCAGAAGAAGAGGAGTACTTCAACTGCGCTCGATTTCTTTAGACCGGTTCTCCTATGGGATCTTCGCCATTCGACCTGATCGAGTCCCCCACCCCAGGGATATTCCTACTAGTGGGGATATTTTTGATGATGCGCGTCTCGAAAAAGTTTGGTGGGACCAAATCGACAAGTTGGATGAGCTAAAGGATCCAACAAATGTAGTGTCCATGTTTGCTCGGAGGAGTATGGATGTAAGTTTTTGACAGCATTCATATACTCTGGTATTCCTCGCGTCTTACTGTTTACTCTTTTTGTAGAGAGCTTTGCAACAAATTGCCACTATTTGTGAATACAACCGGCAGTTTGTCAAGCTACGACAAGAGAAAGCGGAACTCTGCGAGCAGGCAGAGAGATGGTAAGTCACTGATACTAGTAGTCAATTATATTTTGACCACTTATATAGTGTTTATGGTAGCAGTCGTAGAAAAAACTTACGACTAAGTCTCGGTCGTGCATGTACTTACGAATCGTAAGGTTGTTGTAGAAAGGCTTACGACTACCTAACTGTTGTAGAAAAGCTTACAACCATGGGAGTGGTCGTAGAAGAACTTACGACCATTTGGTTAGTGCTCATGTCCAATTTTAACCTTTGTAGGTTTAAAAGCGACGAAAAGGCCTTGGCCAATTCACTCGACTATGAGAAAGTCAAGACGAAAAAGCTAAGGGATCAGAAAGAAGACCTTCTGAAGTAGCTTCGGGAGGTCAACTCTGTAGCACAACAGTTACAAGGAAAAATAAACAGTAAGTGCCGAACTTAAGACTGCTTATGTTGTAGATCTTTACCTTTGTAACTTCTGCCTCTTTTCAAAAAAAAGATGATGAAATGAGATCTCTTCAAAACGAGGTTAGTGAAAAGACCTTGGTTGCTCGCGAGATTTCTCGCATCGCCAAGGACAAGGATCAACAAATCGAGATGTTGAAATCTCAACTAGCAGGTAAACAACTCTTTTACCTGTATCTAGTTTTGTTTATCAATCCTTCACGAGTTCTTTTCTTTTTTCTTTTTCTTTTTTTTTAATCTCATCTCTTTTCAGAAAAGGAGATCGAAGTGGGTAGGCTCAACACTAAGGATCAAGAAAAGACTTTGATTCTTAATGAGATTACCCATATCGCCAAAGAAAATGCAAAGGATATCAAGCTATGGGAGGATCGGTACACCAAGATCATCGTTTCCCATGAGGTTGAAGTCAAGAAGTTGGATTCTCGACAAGCAGGTAAGTAAACCTTTGCCTGTAGTGAATTTCATTTTGTAGTCCTCTAGAAGTAACTTTTGCTTGACCAGTGTTACTCTTTTCAGAGCAAATAGCCGAAAACAAACAACTTCATGAGGCTTCGACTTGTTACCAAGAAGAGATGAAGTCGACGAAGAACAATCTTCGAAACAACATCTCACTCCTGAACAATATACTTGGTGAGCTACGTGGTGAGGGAAACACTCCTCAAGAAGACACGATAGCTGCTCACACAAGTACTATTGATGAACAAGTCGGGACTTTACAAGAGTTGGTGTCCACTCTGAAGACCAACCAATCTGACTCGATAAGGGAAGTGGTCAAAGGTGCAGTAAGTTATGCATTGGCAAAACTTAAAGCTCGTGACCCCAGCCTTAACGTGCAACCAATCGAAACTGATTTTGACTGCTCCGGAGTGGAAGCAAATCGGTTGATTGAAGAAATGCAGCCAGTCGGTAGGAAGGTTTCAGAAGAGATGCAACTGGGATCTCCTGCTTCAGAATGACTTGTAAAAGAGACCTGAAAAGACAAGCTTTTGTTGATGTAATATATAATCCATCCTGTTTCCTGCAAATCATCTTGTCGAGTGGTTAGTAACTCAAAAGATAATTAACGAAAGTGAGACTAAGTATTGAAGTAAAGATAATTACTTTATCCTAGCCCCTGACTATTTGCTTAGTTTATTTAGATAAACTTAGTAAATAGTGTTGTTAAGGGTTTTCTGAAAAAAGAGAGAGGTTTAGCTAACTTGTAGTTTTTCAATCACGACTATCATGCACTGGTCGAAAGAGTAGAAATCAGTCAACACTAGGAGGTTTCTTCTGGTGGGTAGGACCACGTGTAGAGAGGAGAGGCTTCGACTAGGTGATGTTTCCATCTCTGACCAGATTAATCAAATCAAGAAAGATCAACTTTAGTTAGATAAACGTCTGGAGTTCCTTTTTAAAAATTTGTCCAACTTATTGCAATGCACTTAGTATGTCCGTTCTGGTAGCGAGAGTTAGAAATAGAACGACGCTAGGAAGTTCCTTCTAGTGGGCAAGACCACGTGCAGAGAGGAAAGTCTTCGACTAGGTGTTGCAACTTCCTCCGACCAGTTAAAACAAACCGAGTTTATCGAGAATAGTTGAGCAAATTTGAAAAGTGTACTCAGCTTAATTTATTTTTCAAAAGGATGAATGAAGAAATAAACTAAGGTACTAAGAGTTGGCTTGATATTATTTCGACCATGCTTAAAACCCAAGTTCTTTGTGCTGGCAGCAAAAAGGGAGGAACGAATAGACCCTAGGAAGTTCCTTCTAGTGGGCAAGATCACGTGCAGATAGGAAAGTCTTCGTCTAGGTGATGTTACTTTCCTTTCGACCAGTATAAAGATGAACCTGGTACTGGTCGTAAATTGTGTTACGATCGATTTTGTCGCAGAAAAAATTTACGACTAGGAACTGGTCGTAGGTGGGCCTACGATCATGGCATGGTTGAAAGAAATATCAAAGCGCTACTCAAAGTAAGACAATAAAGATAGAAAGAACCTGATGCTTTATTGTTCGGCTGGTCAAATTACACATAGAACTTGCGTAACTAGTCAATATTCCAAGAATTTGAGAGAATTCGCCCGTCTTCCATTGCAGTCGTACCGAACCTGGTCGCATAACTTCGACCACTGTGTAAGGACCTTCCCACTTGGGGGAAAGTTTGTTTCGATTAGACTGGGATTGAATTTTTCTCAATACCAAGTCACCTACAGCAAGGCTGCGAGGTTGGACCTTACGATCGTAGTATTTGCGCAAGGCTTGCTTTGGTAGACCACGAACGGATTAAGGCCGATTTTCCTCTCTTGAGCGGAGTTAATGTCATCTGCCGGGTTATTCTTGGCCGAAGTCATTGAAATTCTCGACCCTTGTAGACCTGATCTTTAGTTCTAGTGGAAGCATGGCTTTACACCAAAACTAGAAAAATGGTGCTTACTTTGTTGTTCGACTAGCGCTCATGCGAGCTGCCCATAATACCGAGGGTAATTCTTGTACCCAAGCCCCCGAGCGCTAACAAGTCGGGTCAAGACTCAATTTTAATTCCCAAAGATGATTTGGTTGTTCGCTCGTTTGACTGCCCTATTGCTTTGGGGGTGGGCAACAGAGGTATAACAGAGCTTGGTACCCAACTCGTCGCAAAATTCTTGAAATTTTGTGCTCGAAAATTTACCATTATTGTTCAGATTATTCGATTTGGGACTCCAAATCGAGTAATCACACTTCTCATCATGAATCGTTTTGCGGCTTCCGTTGTTATCCCAGTCACAGGTTCAGCTTCGATCCATTTTGTGAATGTATCGATAGCCACAAAAAGGAATTCGAAACCTCCTAGAGCCCTTGGGAACGGTCCTAGGATATCAAGACCCCAGATCGCAAAAGGCCAAGACAGAGGGATTATTTGTAGCACCTGGGCTGGTTGGTGTATTTGCCTGCTGTGAAACTGACATTGTACACATTTCTTAACTAGCTCTTTAGCGTCGTACAGGGTTGTTGGCCAGTAAAAACCTTGTCGGAAGGCCTTACCGACCAGTGTTTGTAGGAAGCATGAGTTTCACAGATGCCTCCATGTATGTCATGAAGGAGTGTTAATCCCTCACCCTGCAGAATGCATCGCATGAGCACCCCTTGAGTACCTCGATTATAGATGACTCCTTCGACCAAAGTATACATTTTGGCCTTTTGGGATAAGCGATCTGCCTCGAGATCATTATCGGGTACAGAACCCTTCTGAAGATACTCGTAGATGGGAGCCATCTAGGTATCTTCGTATTCTAGAGAGGCTATCTCAATAGGAGGTGTCTCTGGTTCTTCGACCAGGGACGGCTGCTGGAGTTCTTCTAGGAAGACTCCTTTTGGTACTATAGATCGGGAAAAAGCTATTCGAGCAAGTCGGTTCATGAAAAATTATCCTTTCGAGGGATGAATTGTGCCTCAAACTGAAAAACATGCTTTTCAAGCTTACGGACTTCGATAAGTATCGAGACATTGTCGGATTAGAGCACGGTATTTTTTTCCGACTTGATTCACGACAGCTTGAGAGTCTCTCTCACGAGTAGTCGGCGAATCAAGAGCGCTTCATGCTCGTATGCTAGCTAGCAAACCTTCATACTCTGCCACGTTGTTAGTGGCCTGAAAGTTTAATAGTATGGCATACTTTAAGGTTTCTCCGATAGGAGATACCAAGACCACCCCTGCCCCCGAGCCACTTAAAGTAAGTGACCCGTCAAAGTACATCGCCCACCGGTCGTGGGTATCAGATCGGGATCCCAACAGTTCAGATTTGTCCATTCGGCGACAAAGTCTGCCAAGATCTGGGATTTAATGGCCGTTCGAGACATGGAATGGAGGTCGAACTCCCCAAGTTCGACTGACCATTTTGCCATGCGTCCCTCTATTTCCCTATTCTGGAGGATCGCTCACAAAGGAAACTCAGACGGTAGAGCTAGTTTGTGCACCTGAAAATAATGCCGTAGTTTCCTCAAAGACATGAGGAGGGCATATAGAAGTTTTTGGACCTGTGGGTAACGCTCCTTAGGCCCGTGTAAAACTTCACTTACGTAGTAAACTGGTCATTGTACGTTCTCACGTTCTACTTACAAGATCAAGGCCATCGCTTGGCGTGGCAGCTAGATAAACTAAAAGCGTCTCTTCTGGCTTTGGAGAAACTAGAATAGGAGCACTCGTAAGATATCTCTTGACATCCTCAAAGGCTGCATTAGCCTTTTTCGACCACTCGAAACCCTCGTGTTTCCTTAGAAGTTTGAAAAAAGGTAGTCCTTTTTCTCTCAGCCGTGCGATGAAACGACTTAGAGCCGCCATGCACCTTGTGAGTTTCTGGACTTCTTTCTTCGTGGTCGGAGGGCGCATTTGTACAATGGCCTTTATCTTTTCAGGATTTGCTTCGATTCCTTGTATAGAGACCAAGAATCCAAGCAATTTTCCTGAAGAGACCCCGAACACACACTTCTCAGGATTGAGTTTTAAGCGGTGCTTTCTGAGGTTGTCGAATGTTTCTTGTAAGTCTGAAATGTGATTAAGTTTCTTGATGCTTTTTACGACTAGATCATCAATATAGGCTTCAAGATTTCAGCCTAGTTGAGGTAAAAAAGTCGATTGCATCAAGCGTTGAAAAGAAGCACTAGCATTTTTTAGACCAAATGGCATTTTGACATAGCAAAAGATACCAAATGGTGTAATGAATGCGGTCTTTTCTTCATCGTCTAGGCACATATTGATCTGATGATAACCAAAATATGCATCTAGAAAACTTAATATTTCACAACCAGCAGTAGAATAAACCAACTGATCGATGCGAGGTAAATGAAAATCATCGTTTGGACAAGCTTTATTTAGATCAGTAAAGTCGACACACATACGCCACTTGCCATTCGACTTCCTAACCATTACAGGGTTAGCCAACCACTCTGGGTGATCGACTTCTCTTATAAAGCCTGCTTTAAGTAGCTTGTCCAATTCTGATTTGATAGTATCTCATCGATCAGGGGCAAATCTCCGTAATTTTTTATTTTACGGGTACTTTGTCAGGCCATAAAGCTAGCTTGTGCTCGATCACCTCCCTGGGGACTCCGGGCATGTCGGATGCTTGCCACGCGAAGACATCTGTGTTAGCTCGGAGGAAGGTGATGAGGGCGTCTTCCTACTTGGGGTCAGAAGTATCCCCGATGCGAACAGTCTTTGAAGGTTCCTCTACGTCCAGAGGAACCTCTTTGACTAGGTCGTTCGGCTTTGGTGTAGACTTTTAGGCTTCACTTGGTAGTCGAAGGTCGGCTTTTCTCGAGTTGGTATCTCATCCGGCCATCTCGAGGATCGACGATCGCAGTAGGCGCCATCTTCTTATCACAATGGATTGTGATCACTCCTTTGGGACCTGGCATCTTAAGACATTGATACCCATAATGAGTTGCCATCAAGAATTTTGCCAATGTTAGTCGTCTGAGTATGGCGTTATATGCCGTATCGAAATCGACCACATCAAAGGAGATCTTCTCTGTCCTGAAATTACTTGGTGAACCAAATGTTAAAGGAAGAGAAACTTGACTAATAGGTTTGGCCGAAGACCCTGGTACAATACCATGAAAAGAGTGTCTTACCTTAGTCCTGGGTACCTGCATCTCGTCCAGGGCACTCGTAAACAGGATGTTTAACGAGCTACCACCATCAACTAACACTCGATTGACCCGACAGTTGTTGATGGTGGGTTCGACCACGATTGGATATCGACCAAGTCGAGTCGAAGGAATCGGGCAGTCACCTTTCTCGAAGGAGATGGTGACTTCCGACCACTTCGGTAATTTATTGACGATAAGAGAGTCAATGGAGTTTACCTCGCGTTCGACAGCTTTAAGCTGTTGCTTTGACTCGTATGCCGATGATCCTCCATAGATGTGCTCCATAGTATGCTGCAGATCTTGAAATGGCATCTCCTCGTCGTCATCTGACGTCTTACGACCACTCGTTTGCCCTACCTGCTCGAGAGTGGGAAGTGGTCCTTTGCCGTTGTAGTAGTCCTCGAGTTTCCGTTGGAAAACTCGGCAATTGCAAAGATCATGTCCTTCCTTTTTGTGGAAAGGACACCACCTAGGCTTGTCATTCTTCCGATCAGGGCGCTTACCTTTGCGTCGGTCAGAGTATGGTTTGGAACCATGTGGCTCCTCATCGCTTGTGACCAAGACCTCCTTGGAACTATCAGCTTAACGTTTTTGACCCTTTGCCTTGTTCTTGAACTTCTTCGCCTTCTTCTCTTTCTTCTTGCTACCTTCGCCTGGCTCTCGAGGAATATTGTCTTCTCGATCGATGGTGTTGTTCCATTCGACTGCCTCAGAAGCAGTCGCATATCAATCGACCATCTCAAAGAGTTCAACAACGGTGGCAGGAGGGTTCAAAGCGATGTCCTCTGTTATCCTTCTACTGCAGACTCCCTGTTTGAAGGCTCTGATAACAGATGAGTCAGAAACCTATGGAATCGAATTACGAACCTGACTGAAACACCTGATGAATTGACGCAAGGTCTCATGGTCGTTCTGTCTCATTCGGTGCAGATCGTCCTCCTTTCCAGGGCAGTCATAAGTGCCTTGGAAATTCGCCAGCAGAAGATCGCAGAGGTGTTGCCACGAGTAGATCGACTCAAGTGGTTGATTTAATAGCCACGACCGAGCATATCCTTCGAGCACAGTTGGAAGGTAATTTGCCATTACATGCTCTCCTCCACCTGCTGCTCGGATAGCTGTTGTGTAGATCTGAAGGAATTCGATAGGATTTTGAGACCCATCGAATTTCTCCATGTTTACTAGTCGAAAACGAGGCGGCCAGTGAACTGCCCGGAGGTCAGGTGAGAACGCCCTACATCCGGTAATAACTTCCTGACGCCTTCTTTGTAGGAAAGAAGGGTTGATGTCACCAGGCGATCGTACTCGACGATACCCAGTGGCAGGTGGACCTGACCTATAGTAGGCCTCGGTCTTACGAGGGAAATACTCCTCGTATTCCATCTGCTGCTGCAGATTTTTGTATCGGAGTGGTGATCGATCACCACTCCTGGAGGCTTGTTGATTGTCAGTCAGAACGATGCGACTTGTTGTTGCGCCGATTTCTACGCAGTGAATTGTTCAAACGACTGGTAGCTGAGGAAGTTGTATTGCTACGACTTCCTGAATGATGTTTGCTAGGGGACTCTAGTCTTGCCATCATACTCCAAAGCCTTTGTGTGATCTCTCCAGCGAATAGATCGTAGCCTGGTGCTCGAGCAAGCTCCTGAGTTGGACTCTCAAGCAGGTCGTTGATGTGTTGCAGTTCTTGAGCTTCCTTTGACTGGTATTGAGCGCGCCCAGGCAGGTTTTTCTGGGCGGCAATCTTCCTCCGTCGAGCTGTCTCAAAATCAAATTCTTGAGACTGTCTCAATGAAGCAGGATTATGTCGAGAATCTCCCTCACGCTTTATGAGAGTGTTAGTCCTGTCCATCACCGGCGGTGCTCTTGCCATTGCCACGAGTGGGCGCAGTGTGTGATTTTTAAGGAGCGTCTCTAACTTGGTCTCTAGGAGAGTGACCTTTATCTGAGGGAAGGATGAAGATCTCCCGTTGACGATCCCCACATTCACTAGAGGCCTCCCCGGTTGAGGAGTAGTTGAGAGACACCATCTGGCGACTTGGAGTAAACCCTTCCAAGAAGGGGAATTCTGGGTCATAACCTTCTCCATCCGTAGGTGGGTCCTGCGGAGGGATGGTCGAATTTACAGGAAAAGCGTGCTTGATCCCATTCTCTGCGGGGTTAACCAGAGGGATAGGATCACTAGATGCTGATGAAGCTCCGGAATAATGGCTTCCAGAACTTGCCTTGCCAGATCGGACTGTCTTGGAGGGACTCGAACACTTGGAGGAAAAACTCTCGTCGTGTTGTGAGTCTACCTGGGTGCAGTCCTGTTTGTGGTCGAATTGACCCTTGTCCTCGGAGAAAACTGGTTCCTCGGTCGGACATGTTGCTGTTGTGGGGGATAAGGATCCCTCCTCAACTCCATCAGTGGGATGATCTCCTGGAGAATGATCTCCGGAGACGGCATCACCATCGGATGATGCATCACTCGGCTCGTAGTTGAAACCAAAGATCCATGTCGATGTCTGCACAGACCGCCAAGTCGAACCGGTTCTCCTCGTTCCATTCTCCTGCCATGAGTGCATGAGAATTGGAAAAAGAGAATGTGTTGACAAGAGATTACCGGAGAGTTCCCCACGGACGGCGCCAACTATCGGTGTTTTAGAACCAATCTTACGTAAAGATTGTTTGATTCGGGGGTCTCCAAGACTGAAATCACGCAGAGAGATTGACACGGGGATTTTTATACAGGTTCGGGCCTTCTCTGGAGAGAATAACAACCCTACTCCTGTGTGTATGTGTGAGACCCCGACATTTATTAGGCTCATAATACTTAGTCATCCAATTGACCCTAGTATTATCAACCTAATAAACTTCGGTCTCGAGAGATGTATACTCCCGAATGCAAGATACATACCTCACAACAAAAGAATATATCAATTCCATACAACACATAGAACATAAGCAACAAACCGAAAGTTAATATTAATATGGAATAGCTACTACAAAAGAGGGCCCTTAAGCCAAATAGCAATAAGTTACAAGAATACACAATGAAGCAAAAGTGCCATAAAGATGGCTATAACACAAAGCCAATCAAGTGTGCCTTAACCCTAGGCATCTGGACCGACCGCCAAGCTAGTCGTCAAGAAAGCGCAACACGTGGCACGTAGTAAGGCTCTTGGAGCTCACCTCCGTCCTCTGCAACAAGGTTGTTAAGCAAAGCAAATGAGTACAATAACTTGTTTATTGTACTCGCAAGACTGACGTGTAAGATAATGTAACTATAATTTAGCTACATGCAAGCTTTAATTAAGTGGATGGAGCTTTGGACTTACATTTAGCATAAAGCAAGTTCCATTTGCAATAACATAATAGATTTAAGGCAATTTGACAAAGCATTTTTACTTGTTGAAATAACAACGCAATAATAACATAATAACAACAACAAGAACAATCACGAAGTGACTAACCCAATAGCCACCACAACAATAGTATGAATTACCCACTCATACCAACCATGTCAAGTTTTAATTAAAAGTTGTAGTCTAGTTCTTACGGGCGTTTCCGGCGTGTCCATAACCTAGGGCGAGGCTATTCAATAGTTTTATCCTGCAGGGTGTACCAATGTACCCACACGCCGACCACCTTTCCTTTAGGCACACTACCTTTGGTATGCCGCACGGCTAAGTCCTACGAGACATTTCCAATGGACGATGCTAATTACGAGTCAAGAACCCACGGGGACAAGGACACATTAGACAGACCTAACCGCCCGCCAATGCTCCTCCCAACACTACACATACACATTTTATTAAAACATACCCACCAACCAGCTCATAATTAACACCCCCAAAGTACTTAGTCAAGAGAGGTCCCATATCCCCTCGTGTGGTTAGCACGCAATATTGCTCGTAACGGTGGCGCAAGTAACTCGGTCATAACGACTCGTGCATACTACCACATTCCAAAACCACACCATCCATCCAATATGCCCAAGTCCAAATCAACATTTTATTTTCAGTTTTTGATTTTACAATTAATCAAAGCACAAGTGCTGGACATATAGGAGGAATAATTATACTTGTGTGATCAAGACCATCGACTAAGTCGATGATCGCCCATTACTACCGATAGCTAAGCATGTCTAAGCAGTTTAAGTCGAAACTACTAAGTGATAAGAGCTCATCCAACGAGCTCCAACCACAGCGAATAACCTAGGCTCATTGGTAGTAGAGGATAAACAACTCCTACAGATTATGCAACTATAGGATTACTAGCGACAATTAACACAAAGTAGCATGCATACATAGAAGTAAAACAAAGTATTAAGCTTTAAAATAATGGGACAATGATGGAAATGGTCAAACTGCTTGCCTTGCTGCTGGTCACTTTGTTGTGGAGGGTCGTTTATGGATCACCACAAATGTCGAAACCTAACGGAAAAACGATAAAGAACCGATAAGAATGACGAAAAACAACAAGACAGCACAGCAAACGAACTCCAAATTCTCTGAAATTTCTACAGCAGTAAGAGGGTGATTTTAGGAATTTAGCAACAAGAACCAATGGATTTGGATTCTTAATGCAAAAGTTATGAGCAAAACAATTCTGCTCAGCCCCTGAAAATACCAAACTGCACTATTCACTAATTTAATTATGAGGCAACATTTTCTAGAAAAGTGGTGAGGCTGAGATTTTTACTGTGAAACCAGCACCTCATGAGATGAATAACACAATTGAGTTCATCCCATTTGGAGCTATATTGCACTTTCTATAATTTTTCAAAAACAAGAACTTGAACAAAATTATAATGCACAAGTCCTTATTTCTATAACAGCAATATGCTCAAATCTAATTTTTACAGTGAGTTCATTAATAGAGGAAGCTAACAAAGTTGGTCTCATTCAAAAATAACCTACAGAACATTAGTTATGGGTTTTACAAGTTAAACCTAAATTTTGAGTGTATTATCCAAAAGGGAGTACTAAAACCTATGGCAAAACTGTGCTCTGGAGTTGAACTCAACTTACAACCATTTTTGGATTAAAGTCAAGTTTAAGACAGAGCTAACACAATTTGAATGACCTCAAAAGGATTTAAAATGAAAAAGATATGAAATTCTAAAGTCTACCTCATTTCAGTTCATACTTAAGAATTTACTGACCTTCCTAACATTCACAAAGACATGGGAGGTCGTGAGCCACAGATCTCGAGATCTAACGGCTCGAGACCTCCCAGAGAACAACACACATGCACATGGGAGGTCCAGAGGTCTGGACCTCCTAACCACGCACATGCTTGCGAGGTGAGGAGGTCATGGCCGTAGATGGAAGATCTAACGGACCACAACATGGAAGGAGGTCCTAACGGACCAGATTAAAGGAGGTCCTCAACGGTGAGATGACCTCGAGGAGGTCCCAGAGGAGGTCTCAACGTCCTGCACCTCCAGGGAGGTCCGGACGGCTAAGATTGCGCCAAGGAGGTCTTGGATGCTCCAGATCTCCTTGGAGGAGGTCCGATGTCCAGACATGGCGCTAGAATTAGCGCACGACACGCACGCCGCTTATGGACAAGAGATTAAATGCGCGGACCACGAGGAGGTCCGCCAGGAGGACTTAATGGCGCGCAGAAATGGTGGATTTAAGACAGTTAAGACACACCAAATGAATTCAATGATGGGAGCAATGATAAGCGCATTAACTCGGTGGATCTTTTGTCCTAAAACGACAACGACGCTGTCGTTAAGTCCGACAAAAACCCGTGTTCAAATATTTGGTTCTCGCCGGCGATGTAGACCTCGCCGGCGAGATCCAATGGTACCGCGGTTCGCAATAACCACGCCGCACTCCAACGGACCTTCTCAACGGCAATGACGGCCTTGAACGCCATGGCCGAGAGGACGAAGGTGACCCGCGGGCAAAACCGAAAAGCAAAAAATGAGCTCAGCGACAAACAAGCTTATGCCAAACTAAAGCTCCGCGAAAACATTCATAAGGTGCGGCAAAGACTAAGGGATTACCAGGATGTACCGGAGGTCCTAAGGTGCCGAGGAGGTCGAGGAAGGAGGACCGGTGTTGGGAGGAAGGGTGCTCCACGGCCAAAGCTTGCCTCAAGCTCCACTTTGTCCACCTCTCAGAATCGCCCAAACCAATTCAAGTTAGGACTTGGTCCCAGAGGAATGGCACAAAAGAAGCTTAGAGAAAAGGAGAAAAACTCCAAGTGACCCTTGTCCACCGAGGAGCTTCAAGCTCCAACAATGGCGCCAAGGAAGCTTTGGTGGTTTAGAGCTCACAAGACAGGGGTGTAAGCCAAGGAACAAAGGTGTGCAAAGGAAGCCAACGCACAAAGGGGGAGGCTTTATACTAAGGGCACAGGAGGTTGTGGACCATCGCCAAGCTCATGGTGAGCTTGGCCCATGGGAGGTCCATGGCTTGGACAAGACACAAGGTTGACAAGGTGCAGTGTGTGGACAGAGGGGCGGAAGGTCGACCAGCATTAAATGCGGTCGGCAAGAGTCATGAAGTGTACCTCATGTGCGGACATGCAATAAATGCATCGCCGAGCTTGCCCGCGCCAGAGGAAGGAGAAGAACAGGAGGTCTTAGTGGCGTTGGATAAGACACAGGAGAGGTCCCGCCATCGGATGAGAGTTTTGAACCGTTCGCTTTAAGTGGTGGGTGGAGGTCCCAGCCACACGATCAAGGATGGGGAGGTCGTGGCCTCCGATTTCATTAATCGCTAAACGCACGTGGGAAATGGGACAGAGGTCCAAGGCGTTGATCTCCCTCAACGGTCGCGGACCTCCAAGTGAGGACTTAACTGCACGCGATCGAAAAGACATGAGGGGAGGTCTGGCCTTTGGATTAAAATCCAAGGGCACCGACTGATGGGGAGGTCCGACACGCACTGCGAAGGAGGTCTTAGCCTCCGATTTGGATCCAAGGGCTATGACCTCAACAAGGCGGGAGGACCTTGTTGTGATGTTTTTCGAGAGGAGGTCGTGGCCTTTGGATGTAAATCCAACGGCTCGACCTCAAGTGAGTGCAAAGGAGGTCTGACAGTTAGATTGGGAGGAGGAGGTCGTGACCATGGATTTTTAATCCAATGGTCAGACCTCACGTGAGGTGGGATGTGGACTTGCTTAGTTTAACAGTGAGGGAGGTCGAGGTCATGATCTTGAATCCAAGGGCCAAGACCTCACATAGGTGGGATGACCTCACTGCGATGGCTTACAAAGACGAGGAGGTCCTTTGAGGTTTAACACACAGGGGAGGTCGTGGTCAGTGATCTTTGATCCAGCCGGCTATGACCTCGATGAGGTGGGGAGGTCTGACGCCCACGCTGACCCGAGGAGGTCCACGAGGTCAAGAGGACCTCGAATGGGAGGTCTGGGGGCCTTGGTTGAGGGGAGGTCGTGGCGGTTGGATTGGATCCAACGGCTCGACCTCATCAAGGTGGGAAAGGAGGTCGATGGGGTTAATGGACCAGTTTGAGTACTGGCCAGCCCAAGGAACAAAGGTTCTGCTTTTAAATTTAATTTTCTAACACTAAGACTTTGCAAAATTGTTTGAGATAGCAAATGAACTCCAAAATTCATAAGATTTTAACTGGAGCTAGCTAACAACATGATTAACCTTACATAAATTTTCCAGAGGTTATTATGCAATGCATTTTTCTCAGGAATTTCATTAAGGTTGTTCAATGATTCATTTTACCTCCAAAAATTATCAAACTAGTTTTACAACTTGTGATATTTTTCAGAGGGTCCCACCTCAGTTTTAGGACCAAGGAAGATACTTTCCAATTGTTTGGCACAAGATTTGAGAGAATTGGAAAATGAATTTGACTTTTGGTCAACAAGAGCTTTGTGTTCTTGGTTTACACAACTCTTGGACAAGAATTACATGAGATTGTAAGGGTTTTCAAGTTGTGAGAAAAAGTTTTAATTTCTACACATATAATTATACTTGAATAACCCTGATTATACATTTGGGATGTTACAGTATGTATTGAGTATAATGGTTACAATCAGTAGAAAATGCTACGATTTTCCCTGCTACTCAGTATGTATGTCCGATTGTATGTCTCTAATCCGCCTCTTCATTATCTCTGGCCATAGCCCTTTATAGTGTTCGTAGAGGTAGCCGTTTCTCCAGGCCAAGTGGCGCCTCATCATTCCGAGTAATGGGCGCATTGTTGGTAGTAATCGCTGGGGTATTAACTCCTCCACGTCGCCTGGCAGTTTCTAGTCAGAGATAATGGTGTATAACGTGCAGTTATTTCAGAGAATAACAACAGATATTGTCTCGCTTAGATTCCCTAATCAATTGGGCCTACTTGTCCATGTGCTTTATTGATCATAGGGTGGTCGTGGTGACTTAGTCGTAAAAAGGCTTACGACCATGAAGTAGTCGTGGAATAACTTACGACTTGGGGCTGGTCGAGAAGAACTTACTACTAGATGGTGATTGTAGCAAAGACTTACGATCATGAAACAACGAGAAAGACTTACGACTATGAGGATGGTCGAGAAGAGCTTACGACCAGGTGGTTGGCTTCTCCTTATGATTATAAGGAGTATACTCAAGAATCAGATGACGCCATATTCACCCATAATAAGAATTATAGATAAATAATAAAATGAGGTTTATTAGATCCTCGTCAGTAATTTAAAGCAGGCCCTATATATATATATATCTATATATATGTATATATATATGTATATGTATATATATGTATATATATATGTATATATGTATATATGTATATATGCCTGAATTCAGCTAGCTAGCTCGCTCCTTGGCCGTTCATCCTAAACGTGCAGGTGAACCACGACCTACTTCATCATCGAACTCGACACATTTGGAGTGTATGATTTGCTTCATGCCAACCTCCATGGCATGTAGCAAATCACACACTCTAGTGTGTCAAGTTCGGCGAAGTAGGCTGTGGTTGATCTGAACGCTTAGGATGAACATCCAAGAAGTGAGCTAGCTAGTCTAATTCGTGCCTCGAAAGTTAGCTACAAACTATATATATATATATATATATATATATATATATATATATATATATATATATATATATATATATATATATATATATATATATATAGGAAAATGGTATGGTACTCCCTTCTCATATACCACTTAAATCATATGATGATACCTCTTTATCAATACTGCATACTCCAATAATGATTATAAGATACCCCAAAGTGAGCTCTATGAAAAAATTCATTGAAGTCCACCTTTTATAGCTAAAGTTGTGTATATACTTCTTTTATATATGAAAAAGGGTATATAGCAAAAATAAAGGGCTCCAATAAAAAATTTTCAATCAAGTCGCATTGGAGTATCTTATAATTGGTATTTAAGTATACTGAAAATGATAAAGAAGTATAATATATTTATTTAAGTGGTATATTCAAAGTGGGAGTATGTACTCAAGCGGTTTTAAAGGCAAAAGCGACCATTGCTTGGAGATTTTATAGAAAGAGATCAAGAATAGAGAAGAGGGAGGCGGGCTCGGGAGGAGGCGGCGCGCTCGGGAGGAGGAGGCGGGCTCGGGAGGAGGGCGCGGGTTGGAAAATAATTAATTGACCAAGATAATAGCATATTACTCAGTTTTGAATGTTTATGATTTTTTTCATATGTAGAGTTACACAAGATGTAATCTTGGCCTTCTCGATACTTGCCAATATTCTTTATCAATTAAATGTGATAACAATAAATCAGACTTTTGAGCTCAAATAATGCTTCACTAGAATGTCAAGAAAAAACTTCTAAAACAACAGTTTTATACTTTCAATCATCATAAGGTCATTCAACTAATAGTGTGCAGAAATGCTCTATTATCTTATTAGCTAATTAGTAACCAGTTAAATGAAAACTGACTAGAATCACTAATCTCAAATACTGGACAGAATCACTAATCTCAATAAAATAGCCAATCTGCTATCAGTAAAACAGCAAAAGTACAGAACACAAATTATCCTCATCAAGCTGACAATGACAATTATATATCCTCATCAAGCAATTACTAGAGCCCAACACAATACCAAGTCTCCCGGTGCTAGTCAAGATAGATTGAAATACAACTAGCACAACAAAATTAGTAAAGTAAATCAATTTTGAAAAACACAAACAACTCATGAAGGGATGGCAAGAGACGGCAGCTCAGGCTCGGGGAGGAGGAGACGGGCTCGGTGGAGGAGGCACTCCGGGCTGGAGGAGTATGCGGCAGCTCATGCTCGGGGAGGAGGAGGCGCACCGGGCTCGAGTGAGGAGGGGCGCCGGGTTCGAGGAGGCGGCGTCTCGGGCTCGGGGAGGAGGCGGCGGGCTCGAGGGAGGAGGCGGCGGGCTCAGGGGAGGAAGCACCTAAGTAGCTTGAGGAGGAGTGTCGAACCCGGGAGCGAAGGATCCCGAATTCTCTGTGTTCATACATTAGTCCGGGATAGCTAATGTACACAAGTCAAACAAAAGTGATAATCAAAACATATCACGGAGTTTATTACAAAGGGCCCGAGGCCAAATAAAGTAAAACACAATGCGTAATAGTAGTAGACTCCAACGATTCGCCACGAGCAATCGCCTGCGGCGCATGGCGTCAAGATCCTCACCGTCTTGATAGATATCTTCTCACGAATAAAGATTATTCAGCAAGAGTGAGCACTACTACTGAGTTACACCAATATGGAATTGATATGCATGCATAAGGTAGACAAAGGATCTTGGCAAGGTTATTTTATGTAATAAAGCGGCGGTTTTAATTTTAAATAATCATATTAGATTACAAAGCCATTTTATACAATAATCTAAATCACCATTTTAAATAACAATAGTTTATTGTGGATAACCTCCATAAAAGATGATGGATATCCTCCAATCACAATGGCTACCCGCCCAATTTTCCCACAGACTATCCATCCACGAAATTATCTCTGAAATCATTTTAAAACCAAAAACAAAACTAACTCTGAGTGGCTTTGCTAGCATGTCCATGACCGTGGACGCGGCTATTCGAATAGTTTTACACTCTGCAGAGTTTGTACAACTTTACCCACACGAGATATTATACTCTTTGTGTCGGCCAATCCACGCTTCCTAAGGCGTGTGACAGAGCAAACATCACAAGGCCGTTACAATGTTCTACCTTAAAGTACTTGTGCCCGCTAAGGTTTCGCTTCCATTGGACTGACCGTCCTCCGAAAACCCCCTCTTGCGCCAGATGGGAAAACTGTCTACCCGACACCCATACATACAACATAGCACAAATAACTAAAAGGTATTACAAATTATTAAGCCAGGTCCTGCCCATACAGGACATGTGGTTGTACGATAAGGCATAACAAAATGCGCTCAAAGACCGGTCCTCAATTGACTTGGGCGTCATTCAATTTAAACCCTGGGTCTTAATCTTAACCAGACTAAGCCCGTGCATAAACCTGCACCCACCATTCATCCTTTTCGCCCAAGTCCAAACCCTTTTGATTTTATTTCTATAAAACCATCTTTACAAATTCTCTATGGTAAAACAATACCATAGTTTTAATTTTCAGCAAATTTTATTGAGTTGGCTAAAATTCTCCCAAAAACATAAATCATGGTCTAAGTATTTATGAAGCATTTGATTATTAAACATAATAATTTATCTAAGGTGACAAAGGAATGTCAAGGCAACATCCAAAATTTGGCATACAAGGATAATAGGAATAACTAATTATTTAAACAGGAATTTGAAATACTTGAATAAAATTATGCATGCATTTAATAATTTAAAAACTGAATTTAATTAACTTTAAAATAATAGGGCAAAATGGTCAAAGTATAACTTGCCTTCGTTGCAGTATCTGGAAAATCTACGCCTTGAGAAGTATCTAATTCCCTAATCGTCAAAGTCTAAACGTGAAAATAAGGCAAATCAAATAAAATTCAAACAAAATTCAGAAATACAAAATAAACCAAGTCTAAATATAATAATTTTATTTTATTGAGCTAAATAATCAAATTATAAAATTTTAGAAATTTGTTTCACTAAATTTGGAGTTAGGATTCAATTATTATGAATTTTACAAATTTTAACCTAAATTTGAGATTTAAATGAATTCTAAATTCTAAAACAAAACAAAACTGAACTCCAAGTTGAATAATTATATTTTATTTAGTTAGACAATAATTTTCTAAAATTTTAGCAACTTGAATCATCTAATTTGGAGTTATAATGCAAAAGTTATGAATTTTACAAATTTTAAACCAAATCATTATTTAAACAATTTTCTCGAATTATTCTCCTAAAGGAAATTCTAATTATTAGCATGATGACGTCGGCGATGATTTTCCGGGATTTAAATGAATTTGAATTAATTTTCCGGTGGGGCCTACATGTCATTGACATGGCTCATATGGACCAAGTCCACGGAGCCTTAGGGCTCGGAGGTGGCGCGAGTTGGCGTGGGAGGTGGCGTGGCCATCACGCCGGCTGCCACGCGGACTCGAGGTGACGTGGCGCCGTGTTGGCGCCGAGGTGGCCGAACCCGCGTGGCCGAGTCCCATGAGGTCGGCGACCATTCTCGCCGCCGCTTACGCCGCCATGGCGAGTCGCGGGGCGCTATCGAGAGGGGAGACGCTGAACACGATGCTTACCAATTTAGCGGCGTGTGGACCGGAGGCTCGTCGGAGTTGAGGTTTAGCGGCGACGGCGTCTGAGTGTCGACGGAGAAGGTGATCTGGAGGGTCTTGGGCAATGGGTGAGCGCACCGTGATCGCAATGACGCCGCGAGGTTGGTGGCGGAGATGAGGATGCGCGACGACGTAGACGCCGGAATTGAAGAAGATGTAAAACTTGGCGCCGGTGAAATCTCCAAATTCCACAAGGTGAGAGCGCGCGGGAGGAGGAGTGGCGGCGTTGTCTTCGAGAGGGGCGCTCAGGAGCTCCTTTATAGGGGCAGGCGGCGAAGAGGCGGAGAGATCGTGCGGCTTCAATGGCGGCGAAGTGGGAGGTTAAGAGGTTAAAGAGAGGGAAAACAGGCGAGGAGGAGAAACGTGGGTTTGAATCGCCGGGGAGGAAGCACCGTAAATGGCGCGTTTAAGAGGAAGAGGTGGCAATGGCGGCGGTCTCGGCTAGAGAAGAAAGGGAGGAAAGCAGCGAGTGCGGGTGGTTGGATTTCGATCCAAGGTGCGGACAGCAACCGTAAGGCGTGTTCAGCGTGAGGGCCGTCGATGCATATCGGACGCTTGAGGATAAGGAGGTCTCGAAGATGTGGGAGCAAAAACTAATCATTTGAGTGGGGGGCGCAGACAAACCCTAGAGTCCAAATATAAATAGGGTTGGACATCACAGACGGTTCTAATATAGATTCGTCTCTAATAAATATTTGTCACAGACGATTCCAATATAGAACCGTCTGTGATAAATACACATCACAAACGGCTCCAATATAGAACCGTCTGTGATACGGTTCCAATATAGAACCATTTTTACTGGCTAATTAAAACAAGTCATGGGTACATAACCACATGAGGTACCTACTTCACAATAAATAAGTAAATTCTAGGGTATTAAACAGTAAAATTGAAGACAAAGGGATACCCTTGTTTTTCATCGGTCAATAATTAATGCCGTCATGTAATTGTATTTAATTTTACGGTGAGTAGTTTAACACTTGTGCAAAGAACTTAGCATACAATTATCATAGATGGTTCGTGTTTAGAACCGTCTGTGATACTTCACAGACGGTTTTCAATATGAACCATCTGTGATATTACCTCTCCATAGATGGTTTTTAGCGCAACTAGTAACACAGACAGTCTCTAAACCAAAACCGTATGTGGTTGCTTGTAATACAAACGGTTTTGTTCAACCGTTTGTAATGAGGCATCCAGTATTAGCCTTTTTATAGTAGTGACATCATATAACTTAAAGGGCTTCACCAACAAGTCATATACTTGTTAATATTTATAAATGATAATTCATTCAAGGAACATAATAACATTTATTCTATAACTCATAAACATAGACATGATACAATCATCTCTATGATTGGCTCTAGGGCATATCACCAACACCAAGAACCTCTCCAACCTATTCGCACACCACGCAAATCCCACCTCCTCTTATGCCTCATCACCGCTAGGCGAGGTCTTCTTCTCCAGAGCTGGCCGCCGCTCTACCGTCTCCAGTAAACTTCTTGCAAATCCGCTGGCGTCACTTTGTGTTCCGACATCACATAAATCATTCCCCTCAATCAATATAACTATTTTCCCAACGTACCACCCGAATCGAGCTGTCTTCTTCGTCTTCATTCAAACCGCCACTGCCATTGAATTTTTCATTCTCGGCAAGCACCACACACAAGTCCCATCACCTAGAGCACGGTCTCCACTCCCTATACATTTTCCACGCATTAATTCGGCCATTTTGCCACCGTAGAATCACCGCCACCTCCGCCTTCTTCCTTAAGGCCGGCCACCGACGCCGCATTAACTCCGACCAAGCCCCATGCATCAGAGCGCTCCCCAGAGCCCACTGGTGCTCATGCACACACAAGTTCCCACAGGTCACCACCGAAATAGTCGCCGTTGTTCACCTCCGCCTCTACTCGCCACCAACGTGCTATAGAGCCACCTACCCACGACACCACCACCCATCTCCTCCCGAGCCACTGCTCGACGTCGCTGTCGCCGTCTAGACCCGTCGTCGGGCTTCCCTGTGGCCCCGTTACCTCTCTACCTATGTGTGCGACCTCTATGCGAGGAAAATAAAGGGGGCAGGGTTGCGGCGGTAAGGACATAGGTTCGGCGATGGCATCGTCATGGTTGTGCAGAGGTGAGCCAATGTCGAGGTGGTGCCAAGACGAGGGAGCAGGACAAAGACGTTCTGGGTTTTTCGGGCGTGTGGTTCGGGAGTAGACGAAAGGACGGCGGTCCTAGCTGCGAGGAGGTGGACTGGTGGGAGGCAGACTCACCGCCACTACCAACTCGAATATTTAAGGTAGTAAAAATGAAAACTTTTTTATTAATTAGCCTATTTTTTAATTTATTTTTATTACTATCCCCTCGTCAACTTTATTTTTCAAATCTGACCCTTTTGGCCACGCCACCATCCGTGGCGTGGCAACACAACACTGTCACGCCATAGGGTAAGTCTAGCTAAATATCACTTCTTGTCACACCACTGGTGGTAGCACAACCAAACAACCCTGTCACACCACTAGTGGAGTGACAGGATTTGACCATACCATGGTGCTAACGTGACAATGTTGTTTTGTCACGTTATGAATGGTAGCATGGCCAAAAGGGTCAGAATTAGAAATAAAGCTAGCGAGAGGTTAATAATAAAAATAAATTAAAAAGGGTTAATTAATAAAAAAAAGTTATAAAGATGACTTGGTATTTTTCTCATCCCCAATTCTCTCCAAACTCCTGAAAGGACTAATCCACACACATATATAGGCCGGCGTGGGCTACAGATTTTATCTCTTCAGCCATGGGGGTCACATGGACCATACCACAATGAACGGTAGGGCTGCCCAGGCATATACAACTGGAAGGAGGAAATTACAGAAAGCTATCATTCCATCTTCTCTTGTTTCGGAAGTGAATTGGAACAAACTGGATTGATAAATTGAACACCGTTAATAACAATCTATTGTCAAGTCACAAAGTAAGGGATTCAGAAGAGCTTGTACGCGGAGGACACGTCCAAGGGGTGGATGAGGTAGGTGAGGACTAGTGCCACGAAGATCAACACATAGGCAATCCCTTGGACCACACTTGTTCCTGCCAACATCAACAAAACCAAGGAATCAATCAAGTTCACCGCAATCAACATCACAACATAGTACACACCTTCCAAAACTACATTGGAGCTTCCACAGGAAAGCCATGATTTTTTTTTGCCAAAATGGCACTGTTTGGAATCGTATTAGCAGAAATAGCCCCCTCGCGCCCGCAAATGCAAATTTAGTGCCTAGATCCGAACTAGGGCCACGCCGACGCCCACTGTGCCAACACCTCAGGCTCATCCGCGTGGGCGTTCGGATAGCCCTCGTCCGCACCAGCCTAGTGCGGAAAACACTGTGGACGCCTCATCCGCACCTCCCTAGTGTGGACAGGCATTGTCATGTGTCGTCCGCACCTCCCTGGTGCTGACAAGCACTGTTCCTTCTTGTCCGAACGCCCATGGTTCAGACAGCCAGCACAAGGTGTGCCACGCGAGCAGCACCGCTCCTCCCTGGCCTGGACGCACCGCTTATGGTCGCTTCCGGTTGCTTTCGACGCCGAAAGCAACCTCTGTCACGTCACTTTCTCCCCATCTCGTCCATCACGTCGCTGTGTCGTCCGAATGTTTTGCTAATGACGTTATCCCGCTTGTGCTTAACCCCTTCGCGTGCCTATAAAAACCGTGCTCGTGCTTTCTCTCACTCTCACTCGTGGATTCATTCTTGTTCGCGCGCTCGTCGCTGAGAACAAAGAGAGCTGAACAAAAAAAACTCTATTTGGAATACGCTGTGGAGAACTAAACAAAAACTCTATTTGGAATACGCTAGGGAGAGCTAAATCAAGAGCAGTGGTTAGGACCGTATAAGTCCCGTGTGGTCCACATCAAGGCAAGGTAAAATTATTTTGTATGCTTTAGTTGTAATAATTTCAGTCGTAGTTAGTTAGCGGTAATTGATTAGTCGTAGTTAGTTAGTGGTAATTGAGTCATAGTTTGTAAGTGGTAATTAAGCAGTCGTAATTAAATACTCGTAGTTAATTAGTCATAATTAAAATTCACGTAGTTGAGTAGTTCAGATTGCATTAGTACAAAATAATCGATCAAATCTACGTGACCAAAATTAATTTGTTGGTACGTAATGACCTGTAGTTTGTTAGTGGTAACTAATTAATCATAATTAATTCATTGGGAATTACTTAGATGTATTGTATTACTTGGTCGCAATTTATTGCTAAGTAATCGAAATGTTGGTATTAATTATTCGTATTGACTTACTTGCATTTAATTGATGTGTTGTGTGTTATACATCATAATTATCTGTGTCATGGGTAATTAGCAGCAAATTAAATACTCATAATTAGTTACTATTTTTTGTTTAGTTCTTTTTTATTAGTGGGAATTGTAGAAATAATCACATGCAAATAATCATGTGAAGTGAATTAATTAGTGCTAATTACATACACTATTTGTTATATTGCGTACTGTGAATCTGGTTGTTGTTGCTTTAGGTAATTTCAAACATGCAAGACTTAGTAGTGTTTTATGGCGCTGGTCTTGTATGGACCGGACTCGATGGGTTGGACTTGTCGGGATGCCAATACAAGGTGGTCCAGGCGGAGGGGCTCAAAGCGATGAAAATTTACGAGCTTTGGAGGTACATCCGGAGGGAGTTCGACACTGAGGCTGTTGGGCCACGGGGTAGGCTACGATAGCTACAAATCAAAATTTCTACCACGCAAACCAGGAAGCCAAGCAAGTAGATGATCTCAGATCATTACCACCAAACGCGCAGAGCAGCAGAAGAAGGGTTGGAGCAGTCTGGTCCAACGAAGAGCGCGTCGATGTAGTGGTCGTAGTCGATCGTCCAACGTCTAGCAAGTCAATGCAGTGGTCGTAGTCGATCGTCCAACGTCCTCGCGAGTCAATCGTCTCCTCCAGCAACCTCTGCAGTTCCTTGTGAAGATCGCGGATCGTCCTCAAGCGCAACAATCGTAGTAGCGCCTCTACGGTATCCACGCATCCATGGAAGGAACAACCGTACGCCGGTGTACTAGCACCAAGTCGCACGGCGGAGCTCTCAAGAAGATGGTGGCTAGGGTTTCGGTGGTGATTCACGCGTCTAGTTTCCCAACAGCCCCATGCATCTCCTTATATAATGCTAGTGACATATCCTATCCGAACACGTTTGACGAATCGTATTCATACTAGTTTGTTCCAACCCGTTAAGCGTGTGACCCTATAGGTTCATGCGTAATCGGTTGTGACTCGGAAACCCTTACCGATCACGAGTCGTAGTGGCTCCTAGCAGAACATAATGATTCCCGAATACACACAAATTATATCGGACGAACATTAATGCAATATGATCTACGACCAGGTCCTCATCACTTATGACCAGGTCCTATCTCTATACGACTAGTTCGTATTTGGGCACGACCAGTTCGTAATTCCTTACGACCAGGTTACGACCACCCTGTGACTACGTTCGACCAGTCTACGACCAGCTCGTATCTCCATACGACCAGTCCGTAACTGTTCAAACTAAGCGACCTACTCATGTATACTCCCTTTACCTCACGATGTCTGGTTGAACTCCAGGTGAGATGTTGTGTCATCCATGGACTGTTCAATACTTTCTCGATCGAGTGTCGGATTACTTCACGTGGTCGAACACTTCGACTACTAGTGGCATGGCCATGCACTTTCTTTATCTGACCACAACGAGGGGCCCAGAGACATCTCTCCTGTTATGTTAGGAGGGGCAAATCTCATATCCGACTAGTCACATTCCTCTGCATGTTTCATAGCATACCCGAAAGCTACCTTTATAACTACCTAGTTACGGTGTAGCATTTGGCAACCCCTAAGAGTGCTATTACATATGTAGGAAACCATGCTGATCTCAGGTCTAAGGATTATACATCAACATTGCTTGAGACCAACTAACGACACATAGAATCATAACAATCTCAATAGTGTCTCAAGGTGGGTCTAATCCAACATCATGTTTTCTAACATGTGTCCATATTATTGGTTTGATATCTCCATATCCATAACCCGTGAAACATAGTCATCAACCAATACATATGCTAGTCTATTCATATGTGTCCTCATATGTTTCCGACCAGGGATCGTGTAAGAATAATTATCGTAGAAATATAGAGTTTCACAATCAAGTCACATACTTAATAATCAATATTAACAATATTATTCTTGGAACAAGATAACATTTTATCCAATATTATGAACATAAGGAAATATAATCATCTCTATGATTGCCTCTAGGGCATATTTCCAACAGAGGCAACGATGAAGAGGCTTGCCATCGAGGCGATCACCTACACAAGTAGGGGAGGGCAGGGTGTGTGGGAGCTCCTGAAGGTGAATGGAAACGTAGCATGGAGCCAGTACATGCAGATTGCTTCCCAGCCCAAGGCGGCGATATACGGGAAGCCGATGGTGTATGTGAAATTCATGCCCAGGCCGCCGAGAGACCATGATGATGCCGGTGCCTCCAAAAGTGGGGAATCGTAGGCGGAGCTTGAAGACGGTAGCACAGAATCTGCTTCTTTATAGCAAGTCCAAGAGAGAAGAGTTGTGCATAACTTTGTGCAAAATGATGGTGCGGGACTCTGGTGGTCGGCTCGCGTTGACTACCACGAGTATCTACCTGACTAGCTTCTGGGATTCGAGTCCGACGAAGACAACAACCCAGGCTCAGATGGTAGCGAGAAGGACGCACCCCAGGGTCGCGGTCCTACCGGTAGAATTGTGTCTTCGGAGGTGCCGTACATGGCATATAGACTTGATGATATTGCAGTATGATCACTAGTACTACCGCAAGAAGAAGGGTCCTAAGGGGGTTTGATGTTGACAACCTCTTAGTTAGGCAGCACATCCTTAGACCGAGTGTTCTGGGCTTTCGCCCAGGCTATTGAGGGCTTCAAGTTTTGTTGTCCCGTGCTCACGATGGATGGCACTTGCCTCACGGGGAGGTATAAGGGCACCAGTCTAACCGCGGTAGCGACCAACGCGAATGACCAGCTTCTCCAGGTGGCGTTTTCCATTGTGTAGAGTGAGAACACATCCAGTTGGTTGTGGTTCCTGGCGAATGTGAAGCGGGCGATGGTGGGAGATCAGCGCAACGTATGCCTTATCACAGACTGCAATGTTGGTTTGTTGTCGGCCTTGAATACCATGAAGCATGGGACGGAACTCAGTCAACAGTAGAATGACGTGCAAACCCGGTGGTGCATGAGGCATCTTGCATCTAACTTGTTCACGTGGTTCCACAGTTAGGAAGTTATGAAGACGTTCAAGGAATTATGCCTGCAGAACCAGAGGCGGAAATTTGTGTCGAACACGGGAGTGAAGGATCTCGTGGTCTCTGTGCTTCATACACTAGTCCAAGAATAGCTAGTGTACACAATCCAACAAAAGATGATAACACAACCGTAACACGTGATTCATTCAAAATATTTCAAGTTTGATACAAAAGGGGCATAAAGCCAATAAGCAAAATATAGCAGAAGCAAAAGCAGTAATTTAGACAACACGATTCGCCATAGGCAATCGTCTAAAGGCGCTGCCTAGTCATCCGAGTTCTCAATCTCCTCGTAGCACTCCTCTCCTGCTCAACAATTGTATTAAGAAATAGTGAGTACAAACTACCATGCACGCAAGTTACTCCCAATAACATATTATAATGCATGCAAGGATTCAACAAAGGGAGGCTTACATGGCTCAATTTCTATAAAGCGATATTTTCTATTTAAATATTCATACTAAGTTCTAAAGCAGTTTACTCTATAACCAACATTTATTTTCTAAATCTCAAGTTTTATAGTCAGATAACATTCATCAACGAGTGGTGAAGGATACCCTCCTATCACATGGCTACCCGCCCAAATTCCCATTTGGATAAACCTTTTGATAAAGACTTTTGAAAACAAAAACAAAATCTAACTTTGAGTGGCTTTGCTTAGCATATCCACGACCGTGGACACGGCTGTTTGAATAGTTCTTAACACTCTGCAGAGGTTGTACAGCTTTACCCACAAGAGATAATCACTCATAATGTCTGCTCACACACTTCTGAAGGTGTGCGACTAAGAGATTATCAAAAGGCCTTTACAATGCACCATCCCACCGTAGCTCCGCCTCGCTAAGGTTTCGCTTCCTTTGGATAGAAACCCACCAGATTTAAGCCCCTCTTGCGCCATGTGGCAATACATAAAAGTAGGTCATAAAGACACCCACACAACCGGATAGCACAACAACGGTGGGATGATACAAATTATTTAGCCAAATCCTGCCCACACAGGACATGTGGTAGTACGATGGGGCTTAGCGAGATACGACTCAAAGACTGGTCCTTAACTGACTTGGACGACTTTCCAAAAGAACCCCCTAGGCCTAGATCATAGAAATAACTCGATCCCGTGCACCAACGTGCACCATCCAAACATCCATTTCGCCCAAGTCCAAACCAAATTTTATTTTATTTGCCAAGTTAAATCATTTTATAAACTTCTATGGTAAAGACAATACCATAGTATCATTTTAAATCATAGTTGAACTTTTGGCTAAATTCCCCAAATTAAACACTTTCGGTGTAAGTTTTGTCCAAGCATACTGTTTTTCAACATGTTCTGGCTCACACTAATGTATCAACTAGATTTTAACTAAGGTATGAAGGAATGACTAATTTAATAGTAAGGTTTGGCTATACAAAGGAATTGGAAATAACTATAAAGCTTGAAACAGGAATTTAAATTACTTGAATTTAAATAAGCATGCAATAATAATTTAAAACATAATTTAAAAATTTTAAAATATTAGGATTCAATATGATCAAAGATGTAACTTGCCTTGCTTGTATGCTTGAGGATCTAACTCTTCAAAAAGATCAGTTTCCCTGGAGTCATCAAAATCTACACATGAAAACGAGCCAAATTCAAATAAAATCAAAGGAGTTCCAAATTAAATAATTTTAGTTTAGAAAGCTAGGTCTTGATTTTAGGTGATTTTAGGAATTTGAATCATCTAAAGTGGAGCTCGAATGAAGGAGAACGGGCTCTCGGGAGTTTGAAAACACATGGTCGAAAGGAGTTTGACTGGTCGGAAGGAGTTCGACTGCCTGGTCAAAAGAGGTTCGATTGGTCGGAAGGAGTTCGACTACCTGGTCGGAAGGAGCATGAGGGAGAACAGGGCACGGGGAGCTCACCAAGACCGAGAGAGAGGCCGGAGGAGGTCGGTGGATGGTGAACGACGGTGCAGAAGCTCGCGGTCTAAGACAACGGAGGACGACGATGAAGGGGTCGGTCGGGACTGAAGGAGGAGAGGAAATGTGGCGGCTCCTGTGAAACCAAACTGGAATTGAGTGAGGGGATTGCTCCAAGGAACTCTGGGACACAAATCGACGTGGGTAGAAGAGGAGGGCTGCACTGGTGAGGCGAAGACCGAGAGGAGGCACGCGACAGCTTGAACTCGAAGCTAGGGGGTTCGGGCAAATCACAGCAACAAAAGCGAGCGAGGGGGAAAGCAAAAGGGGAACGAAGGGGTCCTGGGGCGCTATTTAGCGGGAAAGAAGGAGTAGTGGAGAAGCTTTGCGGCATGGGCAGAGCTCCAGATGGCATGGGCTTGGAGTAGGTGAGGGAGGGGGTGGGGGCAGGTGGGGGAGGAGACAAGTGGGGAAACGAGCGCGGCGAAGGTGATGACATTTAATACGCACGTCTCTAAGGGAAAAAAAGGGCGGGATTCACGCCGAGGCGAAAACTTTTCGGCGACCGTGACGTGGCACGGATGTGGCTCGGCATGGGCACGACGGACGAAGAAGATGGTGACCAGGTGAGGAGGCTGACAGGCGAGTCTGGTCAAAACCGAGTGGCACTGGTCAAAATCGAGAGGGTGGTCAAATTTTTTTCAAAAAGCCTTAAAAACTAGGATGTTACAGTTTGAGTCCATTTGGATAGACCTCGAACACCAAACTATGAGGCATACAAGCGAGTCCACTCTAGAGATACTGGAGGGAGAGCAACCCAGGAGTTCCATAAGTTTCTCGCAGTGGGTTCATCGCCACGCTCCTGAATTGGAGAAAGGGTCCCTTCTCTATGAAACAAACGGTGCGAGGTACAAGATTATGATGACCAACATGTCCAAGATGAACAACAATGTCCTCAAAGGTGTGTGGTGCCTCCCTATAACCGCGATCGTCGAGAAGACCTGAACTCGCACTGTTGGTTACTTCATCAATAGAGCCACCGTAGCAAAGTGTCAAATGGAAGAAGGTAAGCAGTGGTCCAAGAACATGTAGAGGTACAAGGATCAGAAGATGTTGAAGTCTCGAATGCACGACATCCAAGTGATCGATGGCCTCAGAAAGGTACGAGATCAGGTTGCGGCAAAAATATGTCAACAGTCATGCAAGGAGAAAGAAAACAGGCATACACCCTGGGTGATATGGCGACATGCACCTTCAACAAGCCGAAGCTCCTGCGCAAGCCATGCTCACATGTGTACAAGGTGTGTGCATAAATGAGGCAGATGTCTATGTCGTACATCTTCGAGTACTACGACATGCAACACCTTTTCGCTACATGGAGTGCACACTCGTAAGGCTTGGACATAAACTACAAGCATCTTTGGTCGGACAGGGTGCAATGGGGCCCGAACAAGGCCTTAAAGGCAATAGGGAAGACCTTTGAGTCCTCAGTTGTACCCACCATCTGCCCAATTCTTGATTCCAGGCCCTCCACCCTCGTAGACGAAGATTTCTATGGATTATTCCCCAAGAACCAGCCAAATTGCTCTGCCCCTGCTCATCTCCCTTACCCGATTCCGCACCCTTGGGCTTAAGTTACCGTAGCCACTTCCAACACTGGCTCCGGGTCTCGGTGTCCTCCTCGTCCTTGTCCTCTTCGTCTTCGTCCATGTCGGTGTCGGTGCACACCGCGGGCCCCTCCACCCGTCTTGCGTCTGCGTCCGCTTCTGCCTCTGCGTTTGCACATCTTCTTGCAACGAACCCCCGAAGCATCCCCACGGCCCCCTCCATCTCCTCCCCCTTGGATGAACTCTCCATGATCAGTAAGACCGGTCGTGGGACCGATCTGACCGCCAACCAACGGCCGGTCTAATCGTCTAAGAGTCTTCAGACTTACACTCTCCCTGGAATTTTCAAAATATATCTATTTTTTTTCTCAAAACTCCTATTTAAATAAGACCAAGTGCAAACACATCTTCTCGCCTTCCTACCCACGTGATTTTTGACCGGTTCCAAAAATTCAAATTTTCAACTTTCGGTCAGTCCGATCACCGTTCCCCGGCCAGTCCGACCGTTGGCAATGGCCGGTCCGACCGTCACCATTGGCCAATTTGACCGTCACCATGGTCGATACATACTCAGCCTGACAATAGCTAAAACTTTCTAAAAACAAGGGTTTCTCCAAACATCTCGATGTTATCATCAATTGTTCATACACTAAGATTATGATCATCTGTCGGACCCGGAAGTAACACCCTCAAATCCTCTGTGTATTCTACACTAGTCCCTGGAACAGTAGCTAGTGTACATAGTAAACAAATATGGTAATATCCATAATGTGCACAATTTTATTAATAAATATCAGAGTTTATTACAAGAAAAGCTTACAAGCCAACAATAAAGAACGCAGCGGAAGACGAAGAACAAGTAGTACAACCCAGCTAATCTGCCACAGGCAATCGATTGGGGTAGCGGCCTAGTCGTCGAGATCTACATCGGTAGCGAAGTCCTCCCTTGAACAATATTTTATTAAGCAAGGGTGAGTACAAAAATGTACTCCGCAAGTTACACCCATAACAGAGTTAATGCATGCATGGATATTATCAAAGGAAGACGGGCATGAACAATGGTATAGACAACTGATGTCTATAGTATCCCTCCATGTCATCTATAGACAGCACTAAAGACAGCTACTACAATAGGTTGCCTTTTTACATATCTCTATATACAACTACTTCACGTATAATGTGTATTGTTTCTCGTGTTACAGTCGACTACTGCATGAGAGACGGATCAATTCTCTATGCTCCCTCTCGCTTATCCACGTCATCTAATGTCCTATATGGCAAGTTTTACAGACAGCTGATGTCACACTATTGTACATGCTCATAGGGATATCTATGCAAAAGCAACGTTTGACATTTTAAATACATTTACTAAGTTCCAAAATAGTTATTCTATAACTAAAATTAGTTTTTCATTTGAAATTGTCAAGTTTTATCGTAGCATAACCTCCATACATTTCTAGTGAATGATACCCTCCTATCACATAGCTAACCGCCCAATTTTTCAATTGGATAAACTATCCAAAATCATTTGATAAAATCTTTTGAAATCAAAACCAAAGTCTAACTTTGAGTGGCTTTGCTTGACATGTCCATGACTGTGGACATGGCTATTCAAATAGTTTTACACTCTGCAGAGATAATCAACTTTTAATGTCCGTTTGACACACTTTCGTAGGTGTGCGACTAAGTGATTATTGCAAGGCCTTTACAATGCACTATTCCAACGTAGTAATGCCCGTTAAGGTTTCACTTCCTTTGGACTAACCATCCACCCGAAGCCCCCTCTTGCGCCAAGTGGGAATACTATCTAACCAACACCCGCACATCAACATGGCACAACTAACAATGGAACGTTGCACATTAATTAGCCCGATCTATCCCATTCCAGACTTGTGGTAGTACGGTGGAGCTTTGCAAGATGCGACTCGAAGACCGATCCTTAACTGTAATACCCTATTTTTCGAGTAGAGAGAATTTTAATCGGGAGAAGGTTGAAAGTGAAAATTCAAAAGTTTCAGGGGGGGCATTAAGGAACTGGGCCATGGCCCAGGCCTCCTCTGCCTTGTGGCCAGCCTCCAGGCCCATTTGAGGGGGGGCTCCCATGGGCCCTCAGCCCAAGCCACCCCACACCCCCTCAGCCCAAGCTGCGCCCCCATCCCCCTTAACCCTAGCCAAGGGGCGCCCCTTTCTCCCCTTTCCCTTGGCCGCCCCAATCTCCCCAACCTGCCGCCCCCCTGTTGTCCCTCCTGGTGTTTGGCGCCTCCCCCTGCTGTCCCTAAGCCGCCCTCCCTCCTGGTGATTGGCGCCTTCCCCTGCTGCTGGCTTTTGGTGAAGGAAGGCGAGGTCCTTTGCGGGGTAGCCGATCAAGAAGGAGAGGAAGGAGAAGGGACTAGGAGAGGATCATCTTTGAGGCTTGATCATCATCTTCCCGTGGGTCTTCAAGGGTAACGAAGTACTTTCCCCGCTGTTTGATGAGGATTAGTTACGAATTCGATTAATTGGGATGGATCATTTTGCTACCGGTAGACATTCAATTCTGTCCAGTAGGTTGTGTGGCCGATTTCAGATTCTTAGATGCCACATTTGAGTTGTCCATCTCTAGAGATATTTAGATAATGTTCTTAGCTTTCTGTGGCCACCAAGAACACGTAATTCCGACGTACGGATCAAAAGTTATGATAGTTTCATTCCGACTGTCCAGAATTCTGACGTGATTGATCTGTCAAGTTGTCTCCTAAATTATGATTATGTTAATGGCAGATTCAGAGATTTCACCCAACTAGATTATTGTATAAATTTTTATAACCTTTCCAGAATGTTAAATAATTCCCTAATCGGAGTTGTAGATCAAAAGTTGTGATATATTCTTTACTACTGTTTTGTTCGTCTAGGCAGAATCTGCCTTGTTCTTTCACCCACCTGTTAGCATTTTAATTTGGCCGAATTGGGAGATCTCATTAACTAGGATTTTGTAGTTATGTTCATTAAGTTTCCTTAGGATCTGGGCTCACCTCGTTCCGAGTCCCAGATCAATAGTTATGAGTTATTCCGTGCTGCTGTCCAGATTCGTTTACGTGGTGAGTTATGCTTTTTAGAATAGGTCCAATATTTAATTCTTGGGTTGTCGGGAAGATGTGATAGAACGTTGTTGGTAGTGTCTTGTGCCATGTTGTTCTTATTTCAAGTAATTACTTGTGTAGGCAAAGAGGCTTCGGGTTTAGAGGCACCTTCGTTGCCTACCAACGCAGCGTAGCGGAAGGCAAATGCCGATATTCTTAAGATTAGTGAATCTTTGAATGCTTGATGTTCGTATTGTGTTTTTCTATGATACATGAGAACATTCAATGTTTATGCTCCTTTCATATGTGTTATTTCCATGATTAGAGATGATGTCTTTCATTGTTCATATTTCATTCCATGCATCCATTATTCATGTTTCATCCACGGGAGTGGATTATAAAGACCCATCAATTCCAGTATGGGCACGTAAGACCCACCATTCCAATGTGGGCAGATTTGGACACCCGTATGAAACGTTCTTCATACGAGATTTGGATCCCCGCATTTTGTTAAATGTGGGCTTAGGTGAACACCGACGGGTGTGTCACTAGCTATACCGGTATAAGCACGTGTGCAGTCCTTTTCATTTCATTCAATCCATTCATTCATATATCCATTCGGTGTTATGTTCATATTCCTTAAAGATGTGGTCTTGTTCATAATTGTCGTATGTTCAATTATTCACTATACTTGCTGAGTCTCGAACTCATTCTTGCTTTGTTTGTTTATTTTAGGTGATCATTGATGATGGCTCTATCAGGAGGGAGTAGACACGCAATAATCATTCACTTCACCATATTCAAGCTCAACATTATGATTTAGTTTCTAACTTTCATTCGTTAATTGATGAACTGTAATAAATAAATTTAGATGGTGAATGATACCTTGTGCTATGTTATGGTACTACTTGTGACCTTTGATCATCCCTGCGATATAATTATTTGGATTCAGATTATATTCATACCATGGTTCTATTAAATATTGATCCCTTTATGTCATTAGATGAGATATTGTCAAATTCTTCCGCATTATGGTTGCATGTTAGATTATTTAGGTGACATCTTGGCTTCTGAATAGCCAGAGTGTTACATTAACCAACTTGGGTGACTTCCAATAAAACCCTGGTCTTGATCATAAAAATGAATCGATCCCGTGCATCAACTTTCACCATCCAAACATCCATTTCGACCAACTTTAAACCAATTTATTTTTCTTTTCAAATAAATGTAAACTTCCATGACACACCAATGCCATGGTTACAATTTAAACCACATTTGATTTTTTGGCTATGAATTTCCAAATCAAATATTTGAGGACTAAGCATGGCTAAGCTTAAGTTTTCCCAAAATGTTCTAGTTTATACTATTGTACCAACTAGATTTTATCTAAGGTGACAATTTATGGATATTTCAATGTCGAAATTTGGCCATACAAATGTATTGGGACTAACTATGAATTTAAAATAGGGATTTAAATTACATTGAATATAAATATGCATACAATAATAATTTAAAACGGAATTTAAATAATTTGAAATAACGGGATCAAACATTATCAAAGTATGTAACTTGCCTTACACAAATAATTGTTGTTCTGAAACGGCGTCGAATTCTAACTCTCCAAAGTCGTCGAAATCTATACGCGAAAACGACCTAAGTTCAAAAGAAATTCAAATAAACTCTAAATTAAATAATTTAGGTTCTGTGAGATTGATATTGAATCTATATGAATTTAGAAATTTGAATCACGTGAATCAGAGCTCGAACGAAGGAGAACAGGCTCTCAAAAGGTTCAATTTCACATGAAACGATAGAATTGGAATTTCTAGAATTATTTTTCTAAAGGAAAAACAATTTCTTACATCATGATGATGTCAACAAGGAATTTTAGATTTCCAGCCGAATTATTTTTCTAAAGAAAAGGCTTGGGCCACTGACATGTGGCCCCCCATGACTGTGGACTAGGTCCACGGGAATGCCTTGGTCCACTGTGGACCAGGCTCGCGAAACAATAGTGGGGTGCTAACACACACGACCACGTGGCGCTGACACGGGCAAGCGAGTAAGGTGGTGTCAGGTGGCGCACTTGTGGCTCAAAAAGCGGAGGTTGCCGTGACAATGACTGTGAGGCGGGAGGCTGGAAAAGAAAGAGGAGATCACGAGGAGTTTGGTGCTCACCACGACGAGGGTAGGGCGCGAAGGAATCGCTGACGGCGAGGGCGCGTGAGGCTCGATGGCGGCGCGGTGGTTTTGGCGATGCTCCGGCGAGGTAGAGGGGCGCACGTGGTAGAACACGACATGGTGAAGACGAAGGTGGGGATGGTGTCAATGATGGCATAAACGGCGGTGGAAGAAGCTTCGGCCGACGAGCTTCAACGACGTTTTGCGGTGAGAGGAAAAGTGGAGAGGAAATAGGGTTTGGGGATGGGATGAGGGAGAGGGAGGGCTCCTGAGGCTCCCTTTTATAGGGACGGAGGAGGGAGATCGGGCACGGCATGGATCACGGCGGTCGTTAGGCAATCTGATGTTTACATGAGTAATGGATGGGGGAAACGGCCAAAATGAAGGCGGCGAGGGAGTGGGGTCTTGATGGCACTGAATGCGCGAGAGGAGGGGGAAGAAAATGGCGGCAATTGAGAGCTTGAGCCGGGCAGTCATGGCGGCAGCGCACGGGGAAGAAGAAAAGGGGGAGTGAGGATGACAGGTGGGGGTCGCCTAGAAGGGAGAGAAGAGAGAGAGAGAGAGAGAGATTGGTGGCGGGTTGAAAGTTAGTTGCATGAGAAGTGGGCCGGGGAAGAAAGAGAAAGGAAACGGGCCAGGGATAACGAATTTGGTCCAATTGGAATTCCTGGATTTTTAATACTTTTTTGAATTTTAGAAATTGGCATAAATCAAATAGACTTTTAGAAAAATACCAAATAGAGTCCAAAAATTCTAGAACAATTCACAGATATTCCTTGAATTATTTTGAACTTAATGAAATTATTTTCAACTTAAATTTGGCTTTTAATTTTGCACATAAATTATTTTTAATTTATGGAAAATAGGAAAAACATTTTTAAAATCTAGAAAATTCAGGAAATTACTTAAATTTTCCTTTTGACTTCAAAAAAAGCATGAAAACTCTTTTAAAAGTCATAAATTCCAATAAAATAATAACTTTATTAATTTTAATTTTGGTAACATAACGTTGGGATGTTACATCATCTACCCGTGATTTCCACAAATATTTCACAAGCCATTAAGTTAGCCCAGAACAAAATGGTAAATCAGGTAGTAACATTTGTGTTGTAAAAGTAGCAGTTTTAGCAAACATTCAAAATTAATTCCAGCATAAATTACAATAATTAAAGCATATTTCCAGCAACATTTAAATGACATAAATGTCATATAAGCTTGAAAAACTTCATGTCATATAAATAGGATAACATGCTCAAAAGATGGAACATGAAAACGTTCAAAATCAGCATGTTGGTCAGATTTAGAATGTTCGTTGCTCTCAAATGTCGGGCTGCTCAACATTAAATCTTGGCCTCCTCACCACTTGGGTCAAAATTATATCACAAATTAAATATGTTAATACTCTTAAATAAATTAGGCCTTGAGATTTAAACAAAATCTTGCTCTTCCAATCAGTCACTTAAAGCAAATCAACAACACAGTTCACTCACAACAGGCAAATGAATCAACTACAGAATATATCACTTGACAAGACTATCTAACAGTGACTGTAAATGAAGAACAAAACAATGTACTACAACCGAATGAATCACATTAAATTAAAAACAATTGATCAAATGAATCACAGCGGACTGCTAGCAGTAACCGAATGAAACAATTTTATAGCAGAGTAGAAAACAACAAGTAATCCACAAGCTCAAGACCAATTTATATCCAATTATTGTATTCAATTCTCACAATGACCCCAACTCCTCATCAAGCATTAAACCGATCCCACAAACATCACTTGACAAAGTCTCCTAGTACTAGGCAGAGTTACAGAATGTAATGCAACTAGCACAACACACAATGTAAAGTAATACAATGTCTCCAACCTTTTAAATCCCTCCTATCTCAGTGACAGGTGGCCCCACCTCCTAATTCCTTTTCTTTATCTATTTCTTCTTTTCTCTAATCGAGAAATTACTAAATAGCCATTAAACTTCAATAGTCCCCACCAATTTATCAATTTAATAAAAGATGCTCAAAGTCTTGTTTAATATACAGCTGTTCAATGATAGGTACCTTGCGGGTTTGAACCCAAAGCCTAGCAACAAGGACTATGACTCTGCACACATAAAGAAGGACTTCGCCTTGATCCAATGTCTTGGTGTGAGAACTTTCGCCCAAAGTTACATTCTGTGCTGGGTGGCTTGCCCTATTCCCTCTCGAGTTGGGACGTTACAGTAATGTCACCGTATCTAGCTCATGAGTACTTAAGAAAGTATACCCTTATCTTCCTTTGATCGCGACCTCACAATCATACTCAAGTAGGTGAATTCTTTAGGGAATCCTGTAGGACGATTCCCGATGCCATATAGGTATCGAATTCATTAAGAGTTATTGATATGGAGGATGCCCGATCTTCACGACGTAGGATCAATGATAAATTTGGATCCGTGCAACCTGACGAACTGATGGCGCCAACCATGGTCAAAACAGTAACCTGCGACAAAAGAATTCGCCCAACCATACACTCGTGATCTCGTCTACCTAACCACAAAAAGTAGACGTGTCGCTACCCCTGCAAAACACAAGGAGTCACAAGAACAACGGGGTTGAGAACGTCCAATTACACTGTATGTCAAACCCTTAGAAGAACAAGCGTACAGCTCTCTCTCAAAATAATAGATTCATATTTGTGGTAACCTCTAAAAGTCACGAATACAAGAAATAGATATAGCCTCTAGGGCCGGCAGAACTACGGAACCGAGTAAGGTTCGGTTCCATCCAAACACGCGTGCACACAGAGTCGATGTTGGTTTGGACTCAACAAATTAAATTCCAAAGACCTTGTTCGGCCCAAAAGAAACATGCAGGCACGGCTTGGTTCCCTTTTGTCTTCACGTGGCTTGACACCGATCGAATCCTTGCTTTCTTTCTTTAGCTTGACCACATTGCATTTCTCACGTAACACACTTGCATGCATTGCATTCATGCACCTTTTCTTTCCTTCCAACATATCTCACGTAACAATGCATGCACATGCATGCATGCATGCACCCTTTTTTTTCTTTCCTTCCAGCATATCTCACGTAACATGCATGTGTGTTTTCGTGCCAAAGCAAGTCACTTGATTTCTCTCTCTGCTAGCAATTGACAGGAGCTGCTCCTTGCTTCTTTTCCTCACGCACAAACCTGAGAACAATTAAAGTACTAGCATTAGGTAGTAACCAGTTCTTATGTAAATAAAAACCAAATTCAACTAGGAGTGATTTTACCTGTTGATTAATCTTTTTAGCTCGTGCTCGTGTAATCGGTCCAATCGGCAGGATGTCCTCATCATCCTCCCTCTCTTGAAAAGGAGTCGTCCTCGACTCTGATTCTTTCGGTCCAAAGAATGGTGACAAATCAGCAACATTGAATATAGAACTCACAGCATAATCATCACCCGAAAGCTCTATCTTATATGCATTGTCATTGATCTTCTCAAGTACTTTGAATGGACCATCTCCTCGGGGCATCAACTTAGACTTACGCTTGTCTAGAAAATGTTCTTTGCGTAGATGCACCCAAACCAAGTCACCCGGTTCAAATAGCATCTTCTTCTTGACTTGTTCGCCTTCTCAGCATAATAACGTGCCTTCTTTTCAATTTCTTCTTTAGTCTTGACATGAATTTGCTTCACATATTCAGCACGCTTTGATGCCTCCATATTAGCATGTTCATGTAGCAACAGTGGTAGCAAATCAAGTGGCGTGATTGGTTTAAAACCATACACCACCTTGAACGGGCACAATTGAGTAGTAGAATATACCGCCCTATTGTATGCAAACTTCACATGCCGCAAACAATCTCCCCACTCTTTTAAATTCTTCTTGATCATCATTCGTAGTAGCATTGAAAGTGTTCTATTCTAGCATTGAAAGTGTTCTATTCACCACCTCCGTTTGTCCATCCGTTAATTTATGGGTGACAAGTTGTTGAGAATAACAATTTTGTCCCAAGCTTGGCCCACAAAGTCTTCCAAAAGTAGCTCATGAACTTGACGTCATGATCTGAAACAATCGTCTTTGGCATGCCGTGTAATCTTACAATTTCTCTGAAAAACAAGTCAGCTACATGCGACGCATCGTCGCTTTTGTGACAGGGAATAAAATATGCCATTTTAGAGAACCTATCCACAACTACAAAAACTGAATCCCTTCCCCTCTTAGTCCTAGGCAATCCTAAAACAAAGTCCATACTAATATTCTCCCAAGGTACACTAGGAATAGGAAGTGGAGTATATAAACCATGTGGATTAAGTTTAGATTTCGCTTTGTAGCATGTCACACATCGCTGTACAAACCTTTCGACATCCCACCTCATTTTAGGCCAATAAAAGTAGTCTCTCAACATCATGAAGGTCTTTTCTCTCTCAAAGTGTCCCATTAATCCACCTGCATGATATTCCTGCAATAAAAGCAAACACACGGACGAATCTGGAACACATAATTTGTTAGCACGAAATAAGAACTCATCATGAACATGAAACTTGTCTCATCCTTTCCCATCTTTGTATTTAGAATATGGTTCTGAAAATTCATGGTTAGAAGCATATAAATCTTTCAAACTCTCTAATCTGGGTACCTTTACTTCCAATTGAGTTAAAAGCACATGTTTTCTAGATAAAGCATCAGCTTCCACATTCTCTTTTCCTTTCTTGCACTTAACAACATCTGGGAAAGTTTCAATGAATTCTACCCAATTAGCATGTCTACAGTTCAATTTAGCTTGACTTTTCAAATATTTCAAAGCTTCATGATCAAAGTGGATGACAAATTCTCTAGGCCAAAGATAATGTTGCCAAGTTTCAAGCACACGTACCAAAGCATACAATTCTTTATCATATACAGGATAGTTCAATTGAGCACCTCCTAGTTTCTCACTAAAGTATGCTACGGGTTTCCCTTCTTGCATCAAAACATCACCAATACCTATTCCACTAGTATCACATTCTGTCGGTGTTTTAGAACCGAACTTACGTAAAGATTGTTTGATTCAGGGGTTCCTCTAGGCTCAAAATCACATAGAGATGGAGACACGGGGATTTTTATACAGGTTTGGGTCTTCTCCTAAGAGAATAATAACCCTACTCCTGTGTGTATGTATTGAGTATGCTAGATTACAAGATCAAGAGAAAGACTATAGTATTGTGCCTCTGATTGCTCCTCGGGTCTCCAATTCCGCCTTTTATACAGTCCTCGAAGCGCACCGTTGTACCCCCGGTCTAAAGGCTGCCTTAACGTTCCAGATCGTGGAGCCGTTACTGGAGGTTATTGTGGGAGTAGTAACGTTCCCACGCTGTCAAGCAGTTATCACCATAACAGGGAGTTTAAATCGTGCTATTATTCCAGAGAATAATAGCGTAATTGATTGCTCATATCCTCGGATATGGTACAGAAGATTCCCTGATCGACTAGGCCCACATGTCTATGAGCCCTATTGATTAGGGACCGGTCGTAGAAGAACTTACGACCAGGAGGCGGTCGTAAAAGAGCTTACGACCACAGGCTGATCGTAGAAGGACTTACAATCATAAGGTAGTCGTAGGACTTACAACTATGGGGTGGTCGTAGAAGAACTTACAACCTCCAGCTTCTCCCTTATGGCTATTAAGGGGTATACTCAAGAATTATATGGCGTCATTATTACCCATAATATGAATTATAGATAAATCGTTAAATGAGGATTATTATATCCTCATCACATTCAATTTCAAAAGTCTTAGTGAAATTAGGCAAAACAAGCAATGGTGCTTCAATTAAATGTTTCTTTAGCTCTTGAAAAGTTTTTTCTTGTGGTGCACCTCATTCAAACACAACACCCTTTTTAGTTAACTCATTTAATGGGGGCAGCAATAGTGCTGAAATCTTTAACAAAACGACGATAAAAACTAGCAAGACCATGAAAGTTTCTGATTTGACTAACATTCACAGGGGTAGGCCAATTCTTAATTGCTTCAATTTTAGATTCATCTACCTCAATGCCTTGACCAGAAACAATATAGCCTAAGAACACAACTTTATCAGTACAAAAAGTGCATTATCAAGATTAGCATACAGTTTCTCATTTCTAAGCACTCTAGTACTTGTCTAGTATGATCAATGTGTTCATCCATCGTTTTGCTATAGATCAACATATCATCAAAGTATACCACAACAAATTTACCAATGAATGCTCTTAAAACATGATTCATCAATCGCATAAATGTACTAGGTACATTAGGTAAACCAAAAGGCATGACTAACCATTCATACAATCCAAATTTAGTCTTAAAAGCAGTCTTCCATTCATCACCAAGTTTCATCCTAATCTGATGGTATCCACTTCTCAAATCAATTTTGGAGAATATAACAGCACCACTAAGTTCATCTAGCATATCATCTAACCTAGGAATAGGATGACGATATCTAATAGTGATATTGTTAATGGCACGACAATCAACACACATTCTCTAAGTACCATCTTTCTTAGGAACAAGAATTACGAAGCAGTATAAGGACTAAGACTTTCGCGTACATACCCTTTCTCAAGTAGCCCTTGCACTTGGCGCTGAATTTCTTTAGTCTCCTCCGGATTGGTACGGTATGGTGGACGGTTTGGAAGTGATGCACCGGGAACTAGATCAATTTGATGCTCTATTCCGCCCAATGGCGGAAGTCCCACTGGGTACTGATCGTAGGAAGGCTTACGATCAGTTTCTAGTCGTGAAAAAGCTTACGATCAGTTTCTAGTCGTGAAAAAGCTTACGACCAGGGGGTTGTCGTAGAAACGCTTAGACATGGTGATGGTCGTAGAAGAACTTACGACTGCATTATAATATCTCTCTTTTTGATTTCTGCAGAAAGTAGGCATGGAGAACCGTCGGGACGACAAAGAAGTCGAACTGATGGTTGTCGGTGTGGCCGTAGAGCAGCTTGTTTCTCCCCCCGGCCAAGAGGCGTCGGCTCGTGAAAGTCACCGACAAGGGAGGCTCAAGCTCGAGCCCTGCTGTTGAGCAAGCAGATGCTCCTCAGACCAGGAGGAGGAGGCTCACGCAAGTTGTTGACAAGGAGGGTGCAGGTTCGAGCTCCACTACTTCGTCTACACCTTTTGCTAATCTTGCGGCGGAAATAGCTGTTGCTGCAGAGGAAGCAATCGCGGTAGGAGTAGCTGAAGTATTCAAACCTAAAGCCCCCAAGACCAAGGTACCCTTCTACTACGACAATAAGACTTTCGCAGTTTCTGCCTCCCGTGGCTTTATCAAACGACTAGAAAAGGAGAGCTGGAAGAGTTTCATATCTTTTCTGAAGGAGATTACTACGCCAGCAGTACCTGTGGTCGAGGGTGAGAAGGAAGATGGCTGACGGGTGGGGGCGGCCTGGCGGTGAGAGGAGGAGAAGGAGTGGGGTTAAATGGGTGGTAGAGCTAGGCAGTGTGAGTGGGCCGAAAGAGAGGAGAAAAGGAGCGGGAAAGGGAGATTTGGCCCAAAACAAGAAAAAGGGATTCTAAACACTTTTTGATTTACAAAAAACACAACAATTCAATTAAGCTTTTAGAGAATAGCAAAAAGAGTTCAAAAATTCTAGAAAAATTCACAGAACTTCCTTGAATCATTTTGAACTTAATAAAATTATTTCAACTTAAAGTTGGCTTTCATTTTTGCACATAAATTAGTTTTAATTTCTAGAAAATAGGAAAAGCCTTTTAAAAAAAATCCCAGAAAATTCAAGAAATTAATTAAAATTTTATTTTTCTAACTTTAAATACAATAAAACCCAAGAAACTCCATAAATTTTATTTTTGATTTTTAAAACTTAGGAAATTCAACAAAAGCAATAAAACTCTTTTAAATTCCTAAAGAAACAAGAAAACTCTTTTACAACTCAGAAAAATCAATAAATTAATAACTTTATTAATTTTAAAATTGGTAATAGAACTTTGGGATGTTACAGATGCCAAGAGGGACCGCGAGAAGAGGGAGGAGAAGCGCCGCAATGAAGAGCACAGCGAGCGTATCCGGTGGGAGATACAAGCTCATCTCGAGGCGTGCAAGCGTAAGGAGCGTGAGGTTGTTTGGAATATCCCACAACCTCCTCTAGACCGCTAATATAGTAATATACCTTGCTATCAAGACTTGTATATCACCAAAATGTAACATAGGATGTTTATATACAAGCACGTCTCCAGAAATCTGTCCATTGTCCCTGTTTAATAGAAGATATAGTAAGTAATAAACAATAAAGCCTCCTTTCAATCATCAGCAAATCTCAAAGAACTAATGATTGCATATTGCATATTGGTGCATGTTTTATAGGAGGCTAAGACATGCTAAAGAACGAAGGTTCTAAATATTTTCTATGAAATTAAAAGTAGTCATCAATTGGTAGCTTTCCTTGCTTGATTCGTTTTCTTTTCTATTGAGCCATGAAAGCAAGCCTATATTGCAAGTATGCCTCTTCTAGTGGAATCTCAGAAAGAATCATTCGTGCCGGCATCGAATCCTCCATGTCAGCATAGCCAAATGCAACTGTAATGACCAGATGAAAAAGAGAGGTGGATCAAACACAAGCAGGTGAATGAAAAAAAAACTAAATCAAAATGACAGACTATTACAACTTGTAACATAAGAGTACAAATTCTAGAGCATAAAGAAGCAAATATATATGCCAAATTGTATTGTGCAGTGCATGAAGAGTATGAAACCACAACATTTGAATCTAATGTTTCAGGGTATCTTCATAATCAGAACGAGCATTCTTAGCCCCTTCAATTGCATTCTGTAGAAGCTCCATAAAGTTCTCTGCTTAAACTCCACCATAGTGAAGTAATGTGCTCAAGAACCTTGATATTAATGTCCTTTTTGATTGATTGCTGAGGAAAAAATGCAATGATTTATTTCTTGTGAACCAAAAGAAAATTAATACGAATTTTGCTAATGAAAATGCTAAAGCTGTTGACAAAAGGTGGCCAACCCTGCACACACATCAATATATCCCACTCACATCTACACTTAACCAGGCCAACTAGTATGAGGACTCAACATGTGACAAGACATGATCCACCCTAAGGATGTTTTAAGTCTCACCACCTGTAACATGCCAAAGTTCTGTTACCAATTTTAAAATTTATAAAATATTGTTTTATTAGATTTCCTAAGTTTTAAAAGTCAAAAATAAAATTTATTTGAGTTTCTGAGTTTTTAGAGGATTTAAACATAAAAAGGAAAACATAATTAATTTCTTGAAGTTTTCTGGAGTTTTATTGGATTGTTAAAGCTTAAAACTTAAAATTTTAGAAAACAAAAACAATTTAAAATGACTTAATCAAACTTAAATTAATTAAAATTTTGGTTTATTTGAATTCCTTGGGTTTTATTGGTTTCAAAAGTCAAGAAGAGTATTCTAATTATTTTCTTTAATTTCTGATTTGGTTAAAGGCCTTTTCTTTGTTCCTAGAGTTTAAAAATAAATTATTTGCAAAATTAAAAGCCAAATTTAAATTATAAATAATTGTACTAAGTTCAAAATAAGATAGGAAATTTTTGTGAATTTTCCTAGAATTTTTTACAATGTTTACTATTTTATAAAAACCTATTTGAATTGTTACACTTTGTGTAATTCAAAAACTAATTAAAATCCCCAAATCATCTCGGGACGAAAGCCTTTTGCTCCCAGCCCGTTTCCTTCTTCCCCGTGGCCCAGCTCGCCCATCCCATTTCCCTTTGCTAGCCCGCACCACCACGGCCTCCTCTCTCTCCCCCTTCCAGGTGGAGCCCACCTATCAGCGCCTGCCCCTCTTTCTCTTCTTCCTCGCCTCCTTCTTCCCGTTGGCAGCCCATGCCGCCCGCGTCAGCGTTCGCCGTCCTATCTCTTCCCCGAGCGACCCTGGCCCTCAAAGTCGTTGATGACGCCAGTGCTCACCACGCCGCACCATGCCGTCCTCGTCAGCTCATCCATTCCCCGTCGCTCTCGCACCTGCCCCCGTCTTCTCCCCCAGCTGCATGTTCCTCACACCGTGCGCCCCATGCCGTTGATCTCCTCACCCGGCCAACCTCCTCCGCTATAAAGAGGAGCATGGTGTGCCCCTCTTCCTCCTCTCTCCATCCCGGCATACCCCCTCTTCTCTCTCGCCTTCTTTGCATCGTATTTCGAGCTTCAACCTCGCCGGCCGAGCTCCTCCCCACCGCCGTTTGTGCTGCCTCCGATGGAGCTCCTCCACCTTGGTCTGCACCTTTGGCATCGCACGACTGTGGGCTACCTCGTGCGCGCTCTAACTCCACCGGACCGTCATTGGACCGTCATCGCCACCTTCACCCGCATCTCACCGCCGCCGCCGCCGCTCTTTCCCCTTGCCGCTGGTGTTCCCTCCACGCCCTAGCGCCGCCAAGGAGATCCCTGAGCTCGCCTCATCCTCCTCCTCCTCCTAGCACCCTCACCGACGGTCACCATGGCGCGAAGCGCCAGCGAGCTCCGCGCCCGAGCTGCCGCCGGCTGCTCGCTGATGTGGCTACCCAGATGGCGCCACATGGCGCCCAGTCAGCGCCACCTGCCCCTTTTCATCCTACGTGGTAGTCCCCTCATGCTGGCGTGTGTGCCTGTGTGGCAGCCGCACTATTCTCGTGCTCCCGGTCCACTGCGAACTTGGACATTCTTATGGACCAAGTCCATAAGACATGGGTCCCACTTGTCAAAGGCACAAAGCCTTTTCCTTTACAAAAATAATTCTAGCCTAAATTCATTAATCCCCTCGCTGACGTCAGCATTACGCAATAATTGATTTTCCTTTAGAAAATTAATTCCGAGAAATCCCATTTTCATCATTTCATGTATTTTCAAACTTCCGAGAGTCCATTCTCCTCCGTCCGAACTCCGATTCGAGCGATTCAAAATTTTAAATTCATCTAAAATCAAGATCTAGCCACCTACACTAAAATTATTTAATTTGGAGTTCATTTGAATTTTAATTGGATTTTATTTGTGTCGATAATCAAGTCGTCGATCTTACGAAATAAAAAGAGAAAAATAACGTGGAGTTTCCTGGACGAGAATGGGGGCTGCTCTTTATTAATATGAACTGGGATTACAAGACCTGACTAGGGACTATCTCTAATTATACCGAATGTATTGAATGCTACTGCTTTGGCTTCTGTGTTGCCTTGCTCTGTGTGTCTTTTGTTGTCCTCTTCGTCTTCTGCGTGCGTTCCACCATTAAATAACTCCCGAAGAGGCGGCAGTTACTCCTAAAGAAGGCGTCCCTGGTGAAACGTTACAACTGGTCAGAGGTTTAAGGCAGTTAACAACGTGTTAACTACCTTACGGTTAAGTGCCTGTGAAAAACTTAACTGTAGGGTGGTTTACTGTCAGTGTCTTGTATATCATCGAACGGTTTGGAACATATAGCACGTGTTCTATTCATCATACGGTAAGAAATGCCAGTTCATAGCTTTTCCGAGCAGTTACCTGGTCGAAGCCTAGTCCGACTAGGGTACCCATCGTGTAACCTCTGGAATCCTCACGACCAGTGAGGTCGTTAGCCTTAGGGGTTACAACCATGAAGACGTATGGTCTTTTATGTATTAAAATAATACAAAGAGGTTTTAATCCTCGTCAGCTAGCCCCCGAACTTTAAATGAACAGGTCGTGTGAACACCTTCTTCCGATGAAGTTGTATCGGGCAGACCCCCATTTAATGCCGTGACATTCGAGGTGGTCTATGTTCATTTTAAAGTTGAGAACTTGCCTTGGGAACCGAAGAGTTCCTTTGTCCGTTGGGCGAAAAAGAAGCTTTTTAAGTTCTTCAAAGGCATCGTTTGCCTCTTTAGTCCACTCAAAACTCCCGTGTTTCCGAAGAAGCTTAAAGAAAGGTAATCATTTTTCACCTAACCTTGCTATGAAACGACTTAGCGCTGCCATACAGCCGGTTAGCTTTTGGACCTCTTTCTTTGTGGTCGGAAGGTGCATCTGGTCGATGGCCGCTATTTTAACTGGGTTTGCCTCAATACCTCTAGCCGAAACTAGGAAACCGAGCAATTTTCCAGCAGAAACTCCGAACACACACTTTTCCGGATTTAACTTGAGGTTATGCCTTCTCAGGTTATTGTAAGTTTCTTGTAAGTCATGAACATGATCACTAGCATTGACGCTCTTTACAACCAGATTGTCAACGTAAGCTTCAAGGTTCCGACCTATTTGTGGATTAAAGGTTTTTTGCATCAACCTTTGAAAAGTTGCACCAGCGTTTTTGAGACCAAATGGCATCTTAACATAACAGTAAGTGCCATATGGGGAGATGAAGGAAGTTTTCTCTTCATCTTCTTTACACATGTTAATCTGGTGGTACCCTGAATATGCATCTAAAAAACTTAGTAATTCGCACCCGGAGGTAGAATCTACCAGTTGATCAATGCGCGGAAGGGGAAAATCATCCTTCGGACAAGCTTTATTAAGATCTGTAAAGTCGATACACATTCGTCATTTCCCATTATTTTTCCCAACCATTACAGGATTGGCGAGCCACTGAGGGTGGTCGACTTCACGGATGAATCCAGCCTTGAGAAGCTTGTCAATCTCCGACTGGATTGCCTCCTTCCGATCAGGTGCAAAACGCCATAGCTTCTGCTTGATCGGTTTCTTATCAGGCTGGAGAGCTAGCCTGTGCTCAATCACCTCCCGGGGGACTCGCATATCGGACGTCCCGCTGCGAATCGTCTGATTTGCTCGGAGGAAGGAACGAGCGACTCTTCCTATTTAGGATCGAGTCTCGCTCAGGCCGTAACCTTCTGGCGGTGGGTCAACATTTTCTGACCCAGGTAATGACTTGGCGCTATCCGGAGATGCGTCTTTGTCGAGCGATACCTCTTTCGACTGGTCGGACGGTCTCAGCGTCATCTTCGGCCTCGAGCGTTTGACATGTACAGTAGATGGGTCAGCCTCTCTGGTCGAAAGTTCATCAACTAGTTCTAGGGATTTCCGATCACATACAAAGGCCATTTTCTGATCTCCTCGAACCGTAATGACTCCTCTTGGTCCCGGCATTTTCAAACTTTGATAACCGTAGTGCGTGGCTATCAAGAATTTTGCTAATGCTGGTCGACCAAGGATTCCATTATATGCAGATTCAAAATCTACAATATCAAATGGAATTTTTTCTGTTCGGAAATTATCAGGCTTTCCGAACGTAACCGGTAGGGAAACTTGTCCTATCGGTTTAGCGGTGGAGCCAGGAACTATGCCATGAAAAGCATATTTCACTGGTTTCACCTTTGACATGGGGACCTGCATCTATTTTAAAGCTCCCACAAATAATATATTCAAAGAACTACCTCCATCTACTAAGACTCGATTAACCCTACAATTATTAATAATTGGTTCAACAACAATAGAGAACCTACCCGGTCGAGTCCAAGGGATGGGACAGTCATCTTTGCTGAAGGAAATTGTCGTGTCCGACCACCTTGACTGCTTGGTGACGGTCGGGGATTTGACGAGGTTGACCTCCCGCTCCATGGCTTTCAGATGACGCCTGGACTTGTATGAAGAAGATCCTCCAAAAATCATGTTGACTATGTGTTGGGGATCCTGGTACTTCATTTCTTCGTCATCATCCTTGTCCTTTTTGGAGCTTGTTTCTCCGGGTTCCTGTATTGCGGAAAATGGTCCTTTACCTGCACAATAATCCTCTAGTTTCTTTTGCCAAACACGACAAGTGCGCAGATCATGCCCTGCCTGCTGGTGAAGTGAACACCACTTCTTATTTTTCTGGAATCCTTCGGTTGAAGTCTTTGCTTTGCTTCGACCGGTGTAGTCCTTCTTACCCTTCGTGAATTTTTCAGGAATCGCTAAGACTTCCTTATCGTCGGGTCTGCGGTTCTTTTTCTTCTTGAGAGACTTTTTATTCTTTTTCTCTGGTTTGTCCAGGCCAGGCTGGGGAATTTTGTCTTTCCGATCGATGGCCTCACACCACTCAATTGCTTCACTAGCGGTGGCATATTTATCGGCCATGTCGAAAAGCTCGATGGTGGTTCGTGGAGGGTTCATTGCCATGTCCTCCGTAGACCTCCGGTTCCTTAAGCCTGCCTTAAAAGCCTAAATAACCGATGACTCTACGATTTCCGGTATGGAATTACGAACCTGGCTGAACCTCTTGATGTATTGACGTAAAGTCTCATCAGAGCCCTGCCGGATTCGGTGGAGATCATCCTCCTTTCCAGGGCGATCGTACGTGCCCTGGAAGTTTACAATTAGAAGATCACAGAGTTGCTCCCAAGTATAAATTGATCCGACCGGTAAGTTCAATAGCCACAACCGGGCAGACCCTTCGAGCACGGTGGGTAAATAGTTAGCCATTACACTTTCGTCACCACTAGCAGCTCTAATGGCGGTGGTGTATATTTGGAGAAATTCTAGCGGGTTTTGAGTCCCGTTGAATTTGTCCAAATTAGCTGGTCGGAACCGGTTTGGCCAACGCACAACTTGGAGCCCTGCAGAGAAGGCTCGACAACCTGTGATGGGTTCATGGTGCCTTCTCTGGGATGGCATCGGATTGTAATCGGTCGGAGACCGGTTCCTATGGTTGGAACGCAGGCACTCCGATGAGCCAATCCGGTCGTGGACATTTGTATAATGTCTCCGACTGCCTACTTGATTCAAACAGTGCCTGAGATCGTCAGGTTCCAGCGTTTGTTCTTCTCGACGTGGTGAGGGAGTTGCCATCTGAAATAGACTTCTCCCCTCGTGACTCCTAGGTCGGAATCGCCGAGAGGGTCTGGGTATCGTTTGTTCCCCAACTTGACCATGTTGCCCTCTACTGAGGGAGGAGCGTTGAGATGAAGTCATGGTTTGACTTCCCAGACTTCTTTATTCTCGATACGCCTCCGTTCGTTGCATAGTCTGTTGTAGAATTTCTGATACTTGGCCTACGAGCTGTACAAAACCTAGTGTTTCTACTAGAACAGGGTCAGAATTATTTAACATATCTTGCACAAGTCGCAAGTTTTGTACAGTTACCGAAGGTCTCAGGGGGTTCAGACTGGTCGTAGGTGTACGCAGACCTGAACCTTCCCCTGACCTTCGGATTTGTTCTGTCCGATCAGTTACTCTTGGCTGGGCAGCGCCAGGTGAGTTAATTGATGGACATCGATCAGCTCCGTTGCCTCCGAAAGTTGGTGCTTGACGGCCCGCATCATCTCCACCAACACGTGGTGGCATGGCAGAGTGCGTAGGACCGCGCAAGGCATCCGGATTTGCATCTCTGACCGCATTGACCTCATGCCTCCAGCAGCGATCTTCCGATGAGCTTCCATCCGTCGATGGAGAGCTTCTCGGTCTTTGCGAAGTTTCCTGACGGAGGCGGTCGGAGATGAGCACCTCCGAAGGTTTTCTTGGCGAACAGCCGATCGTAAGCAGAGTTTGATCATCTCCGTTTGGCCTACAACTAGTGGAGGCTTCATCGACACCGTTACCAGGTGTCGGTTCGCTCCTGGAATTGCCAGAAGCCGTAGGTGAGTATCTTTCAGCCATGATTTCATCGAGAGTATAGAGATTCTCGGTTTGTGATGCTGAAAGTTCTTCACCTGTTTTGCCGGTCGGAGCGACCGGGCTTGAGGAAGTTCCCTGGCCTTCCGAGCTAATCGGAATGGCTGGAACCGCCACCTTTCGTACGGGTGGATCCTCATCCATTGGGTCGACTTCGCCGACGTCGGCGATGTGCGAACCAGCGGAGGAGGAGGAGGAGGATGACATGCCATTCTCCTGCATGGCACGGATGCATCCTTCCATATCGAGGTTGGCGTAGTCCGCCAAATCGAACCAGTTCTCCTCATCGAAAACTCCGGGCATAATCGCATAAGCGATTATAGGAATTTGGGTGAGGATTTTGATTAGCAAGAAGTTTCTTCAGAAAACTCACGTCTTCTTCCCCACGGACGGCGCCAGCTGTCGACGATCGAGTCGCCGATCTTACGAAATAAAAAGAGGAAAATGACGTGGAGTATCCTGGAAGAGAATGGGGGCTACTCTTTATTAATATGAACTGGGATTACAAGACCTGACTAGGGACTATCTCTAATTACACCGAATGTATTGAATGCTACTGCTTTGGCTTCTGTGTTGCCTTGCTCTGTGTGTCTTCTGTTGTCCTCTTCATCTTCTATGTTCCACCATTAAATAACTCCCGAAGAGGCGGCAGTTACTCCTAGAGAAGGCATCCCTGGTGAAACGTTACGACTGGTCGGAGGTTTAAGGCAGTTAACAACGTGTTAACTACCTTACAGTTAAGTGCCTGTGAAAAACTTAACCGTAGGGTGGTTTACTGTCAGTGTCTTGTATATCATCGCACGGTTTGGAACATATAGCACGTGTTCCATTCATCATACGGTAAGAAATGCCAGTTCATAGCTTTTCCGAACAGTTACCTGGTCGAAGCCTAGTCCGACCAGGGTACCCATCGTGTAACCTCAGGAATCCTCACGACCAGTGAGGTCGTTAGCCTTAGGGGTTACGACCATGAAGACATATGGTCTTTTATGTATTAAAATAATACATAGAGGTTTTAATCCTCATCAATTTGAATTTAGCTATTTTTCGCGTGTAGATTTCATCGCTTCTCCGCATTTCGACGCCGTTTAAGAACAACAACTAAATAAGCAAGGCAAGTTACATCTTTGATTATATTTCAATCCCAGTACTTTAAATTATTTAAATTTTATTTTAAATTATTATTGCATGCTTATTTAAATTCAAATAATTTAAATCTCTGTTTTAAGCTTCATAGTTATTCCCAATTTCATTGTATGGCCAATTATTGTCAGTATAGACAGTATAGAGAATCTTTCTGAATGTGATGTATTTAGGAGTTGGAAATTGAAAAGACTGGATTATAAGAGTACATTACTGTTGGAGGCTTGGTTAGGAGAATACCTTATTGTTGGATTGTAGCAATATACGATGTATGGATATTGGATTGTAGAAATACATGATTCTTGGATATTGATTATAGAATTATACAAGTATTGATTGTTGGAATATAGGAATGAATCTTGGTGGGATTTTAGAAATAAATCTTGATTGAATTATAGAAATACATCTTGATTGGATTATATAGGTATATGTTACTGGAATATGAGAATATGTCATTGTTGATATCGGATGGTTGACAACGGATTATAGAAATGGATTATGGTTGGAGGTTGGATTATTAAAGATATACGATCGTCGGATATTGGATTGTAGAAATACATTAAGGTTGGATTATAAAAATGAATCTTGGTTGAATTATGGAGGTCTATCTTTAATGGGTTATAGAAATAGATTATTGATGAATATCGGATTGATGGATGATGGATTATAGAAATAAATAATTATTGGATATCGGATTCTAGAAGTATCTTAATGTTGGATATCAAATTGTTGGGTATCGGATTCTAGAAGTATCTTAATGCTGGATATCAAATTGTTGGATATCAGATTCTAGAAGTAGATAATTGTTGATATCAGATTATTAAAGATTGAATCATAGAAATATGTAATTATTGGATATCGGATTATCGGAAATTGGATTATAGGATTACATAATCATTGGATTGGCGGATGTTGAATTATTAGAAATAATTTATTAAGGAATAATGGATTGATGGATATAGATTATAGAATTAGAGTATTATTGAATGTTGGATCGATGGAAGTTGGATCATAGTAATGGACTGATATGGTGAATATTGCACTAATTGATATTGGAGTATAGGATTATATAATTGCTGGAGATTATATTATGATTACGATACTGATGGTTGACTTACTGATCTTGTTATTGAAAATTCTTAGACATTTAATCCCTCACACCTTGTCGCTCTAGATGAAACTCTGGTTAATACATTAGTATGACTAGAACATGTTGGAAAGTTATGCTTAGTCAAAGCTTAGACCAAAAATCTTGTTTTGGGGAATTTACAGCAAAAAGATCAAATATTGTCTAAAATGGTATCCATGACATTGGTTTGTCATGGAAGTTTATGAATGCTTTGAAAAACTGAAATAAAATGAAAATTGGTTTCAACTTAGGTGAAGTGGATGTTTGGATGGTGCGTGTTAATGCACGGGATCGAGTCATTTTTATGATCGAGGTCTAGGGGTTATTTTAGAAAGTCACCCAAGCCAATTAAGGACCGGTCTTCAAGCCGCATCTTGCTAAGCCACATCGTACTACCACATGTCTTGAATGGGCGGGACCTGGCTAACTAATTTGCAACTTCTCACCGTGGTTGTGCCATCCGGTTGTGTGGGTGTTTTTTATTACCTACTTTTATGTATTCCCACCTAGCGCAAAAGGGGGCCTGAACCCGGCGGGTTTCTATCCAAAGGGGGCGAAACCTTAGTGAGGCGGGACTACGGTGGGATGACGTATTGTAAAGGCCTTGTGATAATCACTTAGTCACATACCTACGGAAGTGTGTGAGCGGATAGTATAATTGATTATCTCTTGTGGGTAAAGTTGTACAACCTCTGCAGAGTGTAAAACTATTCGAATAGCCGTATCCACGGTCATGGACATGCTAGCAAAGCTACTCCAAGTTAGATTTTGGTTTTGTTTTCAAAAGACTTTACAATTGGTTTTGGATGGTTTATCCAATTGGAAAATTGGGCGCGTAGCCATGTGATAGGAGGTATCCTTCACCATTTTATGTGAATGTTATCTGACTATAAAACTTGATACTTTAGAAAATGAATTTTAGTTATAGAATAACTATTTTGGAACTTAGTACAAGTATTTGGAAAGAAACACTGCTTTATGCAAAATCAACTCTATAAGCCTTCCTTTGGTATATCCCTGCATGCATCATAATTCTATTATTGAGTGTAACTTGCGGGACACGGTTGTTTGTGCTCACTCTTGCTTAATACAATGTTGTTCAGAGAAGAAGGACTTCACCAACTACCGAAAATCTCGACGACTATGCCGCTACCTCAGTCGATTGCCTGTGGCAGATTAGCTGGGCTCTACTACTTCTTCTTCGTCTTCCGCTGTGTTCTTATTTGTTGGCTCGAAAGCCTTTCTGGTAATCAACTCTGATATTTACTAATAAAGCTTTGCGATTATGGATGTTACCATATTTGTTTACTGTGTGAGCTAGCTACCGATCATGGGACTAGTTTAGAAATGCACAGAGGATTTAGGGTGTTAATCCCGGGTCCTTACACCACCAGTCCCTCCAAATATCACAATTAATGTCTTTCCTCTAAAATGCGAACGTCTGAAGCTCCGAACCTCTGGACTATGCTACCACACCATGCTTGATTCATCAATCAACTCATCCAAAAGCTTAAACTATTGACTTTCAACTGATCCAAAAGATGAGTTATTCTACTTATAATAAATTATCAAACAAGGTGCTTCAACATCATAGAATAATTCCATGCTAAAAATTTTCTACCTTTAACTAACTTTAACTGACGGCAGCAAAAAAACGAAATGGACGCAAAATTTGAGTGGCAAAATGACATGATCCAATTTATGGGGACAAAACCGATATTGCACACGTTTCCGGTGATACGAACAAAATTTCCCTTTTTTTTGGCGAGGGAAAACATGGAGCAACTTGTAACAAAAAAAAATCCAATCTACAAAATTGTCAAAAGGACAGCAAATTCTTGTACATTACCGTGATTGATGATTTAGACAGTTGGGCTAAAGCTGTGACGAAACCCTCTGCTGTGATAACGAGGTCCTCGTATGGTATCTATCGCCAATCAGCAGGCGGTCGACTGGCTGTCGAATATCCTGCCCAAAACGACACATTTGCGTCTTAGTTAACTTCGTGCCTACTACGTGCGTCCAAGGCTTGGTAAATTGCACGAGACAAAAAAAACAAAGGCTTGCTCGATCCCATATCCACTGCTAGTGCTCGATCGATCCATCACTAAGCCGCATACGGCTCTTCGCAGCCTAATTTCGCCACTCATCTCTCGAGACAAAGAACCCTCTCCACGCACGAAAGGCAGCCAAATTATCTCCACCCTTTAAATGCCACCTAGTGCACATGTGGAATATGCTGCCAACCAACACGAGACAAAGCCCGCGAATGACGACGGGTTTCCCTCGTCGCAGACGCCCTCTCGTTCATCGACCTTGTGATAAGCTCCCTCCAAAACACCAGCTATAAGAACCAACGCGAGCAAGCAGCCAAGCACCAAGCACGGAGGTGAGACAGTCTCGCAGTTGCACTCGCACGCACGCATACTTGTGCCCGCCCGTCCCTCGGCGCGTGGGTATCGATCGTGCAGCGGAGATGGCGGGGTCACCAAACCTGGCGGTGCTGGACGCGCTGGACTCGGCGCGCACCCAGATGTACCACATGAAGGCGATCGTGATCGCTGGCAGTGGCTTCTTCACGGACGCCTACGACCTGTTCTGCATCTCCACCGTGTCCAAGCTGCTCGGTCGCATCTACTACCCAAAAGAGCAACTGAACCTGGGTAATCACAAGCCCGGCACGCTGCCCGTAGGCATCAACAACATGGTCACCGGCGTCGCGCTCGTCGGCACGCTCCTGGGCCAGCTCTTCTTCGGTTACTGCGGGGACAAGCTCGGCCGGAAGCGCGTGTACGGCATCACGCTCGTCCTCATGGCCGCGTGCGCTATCGGCTCGGGCTTATCGTTCGGGACGTCCGCTAGAGGCGTCATCGGAACGCTCTGCTTCTTCCGATTCTGGCTTGGCTTCGGCATCGGCGGGGACTACCCGCTGTCGGCCACCATCATGTCCGAGTACGCCAACAAGAAGACGCGTGGCGCGTTTATCGCCGCCGTGTTCGCGATGCAGGGCGTCGGCATCATCTTCGCGGGGCTTGTGTCTATGATCGTCTCAGGCATTCTCCTCCACTACACCCCTGCGCCGGCGTGGATCGACAGCCCTGACCATGACCATGCGACACAGCTTCCGGCGGCGGACTACATGTGGCGCATCGTGCTGATGATCGGCGCGTTCCCGGCGCTGGCGACCTTCTACTGGCGGATGAAGATGCCGGAGACGGCGAGGTACACGGCGCTGATCGAGGGCAACGCGAAGCAGGCGGCGAACGACATGCAGAAGGTGCTGGAGATTCAGATCGAGGCCGAGCAGGAGAAGCTCGCCAAGTTCAAGGCGGCCAACAACTACCCGCTGCTGTCGCGGGAGTTCGCCCGGCGTCACGGCATGCACCTCATCGGCACGACGACCACGTGGTTCCTCCTGGACATCGCCTTCTACAGCCAGAACCTGACCCAGAAGGACATCTTCCCGGCCATCCACCTCACCAGCAGCGCCGAGTATGTGAACCCCCTGAAAGAGGTGTTCCAGATATCGCGGGCCATGTTCCTCGTCGCCCTCTTCGGCTCCTTCCCCGGCTACTGGGTCACCGTCGCCGTCATAGACAAGATGGGCAGGTACATGCATATAGATACACGCATGCTCGATCGATCGTGAGAATTGAATCACCCCAGTAGATTCTTGATTGGTTACATATATGGGCATGCAATTGCAGGTACCTAATCCAGCTCATTGGTTTCTTCATGATGTCCGTGTTCATGATGGTGATGGGCATCTACTACGAATACCTCAAGAACCGCAGCCACTTCCTCTTCGCCCTCTTGTACGGGCTCACCTTCTTCTTCGCCAACTTCGGGCCCAACAGCACCACCTTCGTGCTGCCGGCCGAGCTGTTCCCGACGCGAGTGCGCTCCACATGCCACGCCATCAGCGCCGCGTCGGGCAAGGCCGGCGCCATCGTCGCGGCCTTCGGGGTGCAGAGGCTCACGCTCAAGGGCGACGTGCACAGCATCCGGAAGGCGCTCATCATTCTCGCCATCACCAACATGCTAGGCTTCTTCTTCTCGTTCCTCGTCACGGAGACCAAGGGCCGATCGCTCGAGGAGATCTCCGGTGAGGACGGCAATCCCGGCGATGATGCCGGTACCGGTGCCGGTGCCAGCGTTAGCATGAGCGCAGCGGATGTGAGCAGGGGTGACAAGCTGCCTGTTTCAAGCACCGAATGGCAGACATCCACGCATGCATGATATATGATGCATCGACGATACATGTGCTACTATACTAGTACGCGCGTACGTAATAATATTGTTGTTGTTTGTATGAACACAGTGCAAAGGGACAAGAATAACGGCAACCAGCTACTCCAGTTGCCGGCTTCTTAGCTTGGGAGTTTGATCTACGCGTATCTCGCACTATATATTGTGTATTTGTGTTACGGTTATAGCGAAGTTTGGGTATGCATGCATGAATATATAGTACGTCATTACTCACCATATATATATTTCTCAATTATCAAGATGTAATGCTACTTATAATTATGCCAAGTATTCCTTTTTGTATGTGTGCCAAACAGCCTATCGTTATCTTAGCTTTCTTCATGCATATTACTAGCTAAATGCCCGCGTTGCTACGGATTAAAAAATAGAATCATATTACATTTGCTACGGATTAAAAAATAGAATCATATTACATGTCCTAAAAAACCACTTAAATAGACTAAAATCATCGTCGCTTTCAGGTTGATGAAACCGCTCCGCTATCAATTTCCAGTCATTTGTCGAGCTAGCCACTTGATGGCACTGCTAGCACATGTTCTTCGGAGTTTGCATGCACTTGCACGGGGGAAGCAAATCTAAAATGATATATCTTTTCATTTTCCTACTAGTTTGGAATTATACATATTTTAGATTTAATTTTAAATATTATACCTATCCATCTTCCATTCAGACTTGCATTGTCGTATTTGCATTTTGAATTTATAATTACGAATTACAAATACCTCAAGTTTCGAAATTTGAAATTTTAATTCCTTTAGCTAATTAGAAGTCATATATGTATATATTTCAGCATCACGATTTTTCAGTCTAAGTTTCTTTACACACATTGTAGAGTTATTTGTATAACCTAATTTAATTTTAGTTACGACTTAATTTTATTTCCAAAATATCTAAAACCCTAAATTTAATTTTGTGTGCAAAATAATTTCATGAATTTATTTTATTTTACTTACAAATTTCAAACATATTCATGTTTATTAAAATTTTAATTTAATTTTGAATCTGACCTTATATATTGTGAATTTAATTTGAGTTGGAAAGAAGTTATATTATTCCCAAGCTGATTTAAATGTGGAATCTATAATTAACTATAAATTTATCTTTGTATACTTTCCAAGTTTAATTCAAATTCAATACTAATTCGAATTTAATTCAAACTTGTATAATAACAATTGTATCAAACTCACAGGTTGGATGTAATCCAAGTAATTAATATTGGAGGCAGTATTCAATTGATGTATTAGCTTGCTCTTCTTTTTGGTTGATTAATGAGATAATGTTAGCAGACTCATGCCGTTATTGTCAGGCCCCCGGACGTGGAATACCCGAAGATCTTATGTGTATACAGTGCTAGTTCCAGGAATAAAGGCTAGCACACACATTCACAACATTTGGCATCACAATCATACATTTATAATCTAAAGTAAAGCAAAAGAGACAATCTACTTAAGTTATTACAACAGTTATTACAAATCACGGCCGACTGGCCAAATAAAAGCAATCATCAAAGCAAGTAAAGTCGCAGCGGAAGACATAGTAGTAGTAGTAGTAGCAGCAGCAACAAAAGTCCAGCGGCATGCCTATCTGATCCCTCAGGCAACCGACAAGAAACAAGGCCTAAGTAGACCCGTCACCGAACCCCTCGGTGCCAGGTGCAAAGAACTCATCGTCTGGCGTCAGATCATCTGCAAACTCTAAACCAACAACAATAGCAAGATTGAGTACTTGTGTACTCAGCAAGACTTGTAGTGTAGCGCAAAATCATATTAGATGCAAGGCTGTCAAAGGTATAGATCTACTCTACAAGTTCTTTTGCTCAAAGTCAAGTTTATTTGCAATAATCATAAGTAATAATTTGCAACGGAATTTGAAAGAGTAGTTTATGAAAGAGTAAGTACTGGACAGTAAATAAAGTAACTGAAAGAGTAACAACAAACACTCGCAACCCTACCCGGTTGTAAGTAAAAATATAAACAATATTCCGCCATAGAAATGGCAATAGAAATAGCAAAACAGTCATAGAAATGATAAATTCTGCTATAGACATAGCAACAAAACCATAGAAATGGCAGTTAACTCAACAAATGGAAAACCACATGTCATTACCCCAATCTTTTGTGACAAAATAGTTTTGAAAAGCAAAGCTACCGCCATACCAGCCGCACTAAGCATGCTCATGACCGCGAGCACAACTATTCGAATAGTTTATTACTCTGCAGAGATATACAACTTTACCCATAGTACGTGGTATTCCAGTTGCCTGAAATATCTCCATATTACCGCTCACTACCGAAGGTAAGCAGCCTAGAGTTCGCGACGCGGCCTTTACATTATCTAGTCCTAACCTTGCACTAGCCCTGCAAATCATTATCCTCATCCGTCGGGATAAAAGTAATAATAATGAAGGTAATAATACAAGTATATATCGAATGAGGAGCCTTACTCACCCGAACAGTCCCCGTTGAGCAAGTCCCTCACTTCGCCAGATGGAAAGCCGTCAAAGTGAGGAATTCGCAGTTGTGTTGGCATGCCAAACCCCCGGCATATGCGCACTACTTCTGTCTACTATCATGCAAGGCTAAGATTTCGATAACTTAGTTAGCTACGACCATCCCACACTAACGCATATGGTTGTACGATTAGGTTTTAGTCCTAGATTTGCTGGCTTCAGTCCGTAACCGACTACAGGCAAGATCTCCACCCTATCTACTAGTGAGTTACAGTCCTCACTTTTCCAGATTACAATATAACTTGCCCGTGTCTAAAGACTAAAGTTTTCATATCGTTTTCATATAAAACAACAGAGGTAACTCCTCTGGACATTTTACAAAATATTCCCAAATTCCCAAATTATCATATTGTCCTTTAATCAATTTTTCAGAAATTCTATTACTCTAGTTGCATTTGTGCAATAACTGCACTCAAAAATTCCTAAATGACATTACATATTGTCTAACCCATATTCTAAAGGTTACAATAGTAAGGAATCAATATTTCAAGGAGACATATGCAACAAGTAGGATTACAACTACCGATTTCCCAATAATAGCATTTTCATACAAGAAATACACGCATGCATAATAGGATTCGCAAAATAAAGTACAATAAGTAAAATATTGGGATCAACATGATAAAAGGGGGTGCTTGCCTTTCTTTTGATGTTCTGGAGGTTTAACGGATTGATTGTCACAAGAATAACCCGAATAATCGATGCCTAAAAAGAGCCGGAAAAAAATTAAATAGCAACCAACCAAAATAAAAGGTAACCAAAATTAAATATTTTTACATATTCAGGTATATCATGATTTTAGATGAATTTAGAGACTAATTTCACTAAATTTGGCTTTGTGTAGCAAAAGTTATTAAGCTTTTACTACAATCGGTTTTGAAAAATACAGAATAAATGGAAAATACGTTTTCTAATGGAGAAAGCGTATTCTCGCGTCTGTTATATTGGAGTTTACGCCTTCCAAGAAGGAAAACGTATTTCGGCTATAACTGAAAGCGTATTTTCTATTTTCCCTTGGATTTTCGATTACAACTGACAGGTGGGGCCCACTGTCAGTGAGACGGTCCACGGGGTTCTCACTGTGCACTTAAACCGTGGGGCCCACATGTCATAGACTCAAGCGAAGTTAACGGTTTGAGTTAACTTAACGGCTCGGTCCCACATGTAAGTGACTCATTAGGATTAACTAATCAGTTAAACGATACGTTAACCCTAATGACGTGATTAGGCACGCTAATCACGAGCTACGGTGCTCGTCATCGCGGTGCCGCGCGGTGGCGCTCATGCCCGCGTTGTTTGCCGACGATGTGAGGCTCGACGAGGCTAGTGAGTGCTCCAAACGGGATCTACACTCTAATGCGCACCTGCCGGCACCGACGGCGTGGCCTGGGGTGGCTCAACGCGGTGGCACGCCGACAGCGAGCGGAGGAGTAGGTACGACAAACGACGACAAGGCAAACGAGCTACGCTCGTGAAAATCTAATGCGCTCATAAGCTTCTACGGACTACTAGGGTCATACCGGAAGGACGCGGAGGGGCTAAGGTGGTCTGAGCTGGGCTATCAACGGTGAGGTGTGGCGGCGATGTCAGTCACACGTGGAGAAGAAACCCGGGTGAAGGAGCTTGAAATCCGATGGTTGGCGAAGCTTCAGTACGTCCTGGCGATGCTTCGGGTGTAGCGAATTGGCTCGAGGTGCAGTGAATCGCCGGCGAGCTTGAAGCGGCGGTACTGGTTGGAGACGAAGAAGAAAGGCCAATTCGGACGATCCTGTGAAGCAAAGACCGAATTGAGTGAGGGGAAAGGAAGCTTGTGCACTGAGACAAAAGATGACACGATAGGATCGACAAGGAACCCTTCGATTGGTTGTCAATGGAGGTGGTGGCGCACAGCCATTTTAGGGTTTTAGCTCTCCAAGCTCTAGAGCTCGAATGAGTGAGCGAGAGGTGGACTGAGTGTGTGCACGGAGTTGGAAAAGGGAATGCGAAGCTCGGGTGTGGCTTTTTATAGACGACACGGCGGAGATGAACGAGGTGGAGTTCGGGCAGTCATGGGCAACCCGGCGGAGCTTCACAACGTTGTACGGGCAGAGGAGGGTTGGCCGGGCAGGTATGGGCACGGCATTGAATGGCGATGCGACCGAGTAGTTGGCCAAGAAAAACCATGGGCGAGGTGGTCAAAAACGGTGGGCGGCACGGCGGAGAGCTTGCGATGTCGCGTTGGAGTGCCCGGGCGTGAGGTGGACGAAGGTCCCTACGCTCGAGGCCCACCAGTCAGTGACGCAACGAAGCGGTACGAGTAGATCCAATCTCGACGGTCCGATTGGAAACGAACGGCCCAGATGAATTGCACTGTTTGGATGGTCCGAACGGCACACTTGATTTGATCCGTCCGATGGAGATCTAACGGTGCGCGCATGTGTTTGCTGGGATGGCCCGATCAAAATTGAGCGGCCCAGATTGCGCGTTCGTTCGGATGGTCCAAACGTTTCAATCAATCTGGATGGTTGATTTCAGATCCAACGGCTCAGATGGATTGCTTTCACCGGATGGTCCGAACGTCCCCTTTGATCTGGACGGTTGATTGCAAAATCAACGGCACAGGTTTGCCGGGTCCGATCCACTTATGGAGATGGTCTGGTTCGGTCATGGGGCTTGGGCTCGAGCCCGAGGAACAGTGCTAGCCTTTGGTTTTTAAATTACCAGCTGATTTCTTTGCTGATTTAATTCACTAACCAAACGAAGTCCAAAATTTATGAAAAATTTTTATAGACTACTAAGCTCAACTAGTTTCTACAGTAAAATTTTCAGAGGTTAACACCTTCCATGATTTTCTGCAAAATTCAAACAAGGTGTTGTTCCTACGAGGTTGTAATTATTTTTCTAAACAAAATTTCATATAGAAATTTTGTTGAATGGTTCCTAGGATAAATAGCCCGAAACCATTCTCTCCCTTAGAAAATTTTACTTTGTTTTATCTATTTTCTTTTTAGTACCTAATGTTGTTCAAATTTTAGTTTTAAAAACCAACACAAGATTTTCAAAAGGCAAAGTTTAGATGCAAATGTTCAATGGAACTTTTCCTAATGCATTTATATTACTTAATCCCAAGATTAGGATTTTGGGATGTTACAGACCTACCCCCCTTACAAAAAATATCGTCTCCGAGATTCGGTAGGCTTGGAGAAGAACGAGGGAAATTCGGCTCTAAGGCGGTCTTCTTGTTCCCGCGTAGCTTCATCTTCGGTGTGGTTACTCCACTGGATTTTCAGCATCTCGATGGCACGGCTTCACGTATGGCGTGTGGCTTCATCTAACACTCGGATTGGTTGCTCTTGGTAAGAAAGATCTAGTTGGATATCCAGGCTTTCCAAAGGAACAGATTCGGTGGGAGTCCGAAGACATTTCTTGAGCTGAGATACATGGAAGACATCATGTACGTCTGAAAGTTGAGGTGGCAGCTCTAGCTGATAAGTTACTTCGCCTCTCCTTGCGAGAATTCGGTAAGGACCGATATACCTTGGTGCCAATTTCCCACGAACTTGGAAACGGCGGATACTTCGCATTGGTGAGACCTTGAGATAGACAAAATCACCTACTTCGAAGGTCAGCTCACGGCGACGACAATCGGCGTAGCTCTTTTGTTGCGACTGTGCTTCTTTTAAGCGTCTCCCTCAGCAACATAGGCGCTGAACAACCTACATGATTCCAAAAAGTTATCCTTGGCCATTTCAAACGAAGGAAGACTACAATAGAGTTATGTATAGAGGAAATGAGCATACCTGTCGAGTATTCCTTCTACAAGGGTGAAGTCGTGGGGTTTGCTGAGTAGGGAATAAAGGTATATTACCTTGCCCCTCTTTGGTACAATGACTAAAAGGATCCAGTGATACCTACTCATTTATGTCACTATAGTCATTAAACCTAAGTTCGTGCTGCGTATAAAGTACAAATGAAATTCGTATAGCAAGTAGTGAAGCACTTACTTCTGGTTGTAGGGCACCAGTATGTAGTCCTTGTCGTCTTGAGCAAGCATTCCCGTCGTTATATATTTCACAACGTAGGATTCATCTTCGATGATGATTTGCTCAGAGACCACGTGTGGATCGAGTAAACCCACTAGTTCTCGCCATACGCGGGTATTTTTCATCGTGTATCTATACATAAGCAATGAGTTGTGATATTTATCGGTATTACATGAATGTAGAACTCGATTGTACACACTTAAAGTGTCCAGCATCATAGAAGCGAGGCGTCGAGGACGTCGAGGTTGAATAGGTCGAATAAGTCGTTGAAGCCCATGACGAAGTGACCATCATTGTGGAAGAAATGCTCCTTCGTGTATCTGACGATGATTCCAGTATCGCACCCCTTCTCTTTGGTCTTCCGCATCTACCAGGCATGCAAAGCCTGACAACCTATTCCAGCGCGGACTAATACTGTGTCGGGGCACAATGTACTTCCGAGGGAGTATTTCTTGGGCTTGGGAGGCGCCTTAATGTTCTTCGATTTCGATTTGGCCTTAACGACTTGCCCGCTACACGTCTTCTTGTGAGATGACTTGGGAACCAATACGGCGATACGCTTTTCTTGTTCCTTCGGCGTCTTCTCCACGGGAACGATGAGGTGGCCTTCTAAAGCGAAGGTTGAGGTGGAGCCATCGAGGGTCCCGTTGGAGAGAAATGGTCGTGTTGAGATTGTGGCATTGCAGGGTCCAAGGCGATGTCCTTCTTGGGCCACTGGATAAAAGTGTGCATGGCATACCCTAGTGTTCTGATGTCTTCATTCGGGCGAATCTCCAGCGGAACGGCCATGAAATTGTCATGTACCATGTCCACCTGGACCTTGGCGTAACCCTACGCCAACTGGGCACTGTGCTACATTGTCCCTTTCTGGCATGGATACGCCATCCCCCGTCTAGCCTCAATAGAAATAGACCCAACCATCCTCACTTGAAGCTTGCAGGGCGTCGGCTCCTACAAAACGATACACAATTAGCTAAGACGTCCTATAGGTCTACCTTTGGAGTACTCTAGAGATGTACATTACCATGATGTCGTCAATAGGTAATTGGACGTCATCATGTTCAAAATTATGCATGGATGCGACGCTACTCTGACATTAAGGAGGACTGGCTCCCAAAATAGCGGGGGCGGTTTGCGACTGGTTGAGGAGTTGATTCATTTAATCCTACAATCTTGTTATCTGTCCTTAAAATTTTGCGGTAAACATCTGTACAACCAGTCCTCATGCTCGGCCTTGGGTCTCTTCCTACTCCTATACGTGTCAGAGTCGCCTCGGAGTCCATCACTCCAAGGTATGTAAACCCCAAGGCCTCGTGTGCGACCCGAGTGCTCCTTGTTTCCCAGGGCTATAGATAGTATATCTTTCTCCCTGTCTGCTTGGAAGGAGCCTTTGAAAGATTCGGTAGTCAATGCATGCTGCAAGATGTCATCATGTTATTATAGACACAATGAAGTTATGGACTTATTAACAACTAGGTAGTTCGACAGATTTACCAGACGTTGGGACACTACCTCGTCTGTTGGGTTTGTGAAAGAGATGACGCCCGAATATGTAACTTTTGCCCTCGCGAGTAACCAGGTTCGAGTGCGCACGTCTGTGATCTCAAGAAATGGTCGGGTTGCATTCTCGTCCTCCATCGCCCATTCCGTGGATTTACCCGCGTACCCAACGGTGCCGAGTTTATGGGGATGAGTGTTTTGTGCCTGGAGAGCTTTGTGCGACGCACTTTGCTCCTGAAATTCGGCCATCGTCTTCATCCGTACAAATTCGTCCTATATATCCCGCGACAAGAATTGATACTTCGTGAAGGGCGTCCGACCCGTGTTCACGTACTTCGTGATAAGCGTGCTGTTTGTGGATATCATGGGGATATGCCCAAGATCTTAGGATGATGAGACAATTGGCAATGGCGTTGAGGGTTTGTGGAATCACCCGTTTTCGACGTTGCTCCAGTTCTGTCAGGCCTCTGGCGGTTTGACCGGCCATGGTGGTGGTCAGACCAGCCATGCCTTGTGTGGTTTTTCTGGAATGGTGGCTTGCGGTTAAACCGGCCAGGGTGGCGGTCAGACCGGCCAGTGGAGCGGTCTGACCGGCTTTGCTGGCGGTCGGGCCGCCACTTTAATGTCTTTGGATTTTGGAGTGGGCCAAAATAGAGGTGTAGGCAAGTGAGAGGTTCTTCAAGACTTGGTCCCATAATTTTGGAGCTTCGGTGAAAAGTTCTATTTGATTGAAAATTCCAAAGAGTTTGGTTTCGGGGAGAAAATTTGGCTAAGTCTCGGGTGGCGGTCGACCGGTTTTGGTTGGCGGTCGACCGTTTTTTGAAGCGGTCGAGGCCGCCATGGTGGCGTCGACCGGTTTTGGCTTGTTTTGCCGGCCCGCATGGCGGCGATTTGTGGTTGTTAGGTCAAGTTCATGGTTGTCATTGCATATGTGTTGCATGATGCATGTTTTGGCTAACGTGGGTCAAGTTGTGAAGAACTTGTTCCCAGAAACGGTTTGTTGGTCTATTGCTATGCAGGTTGCTTGCAGGTCTATGACGGTCAGCGGCGAGGTGGATCGGGACTAAGCTTGGAGAGCTGAGGTCCGGAACAATCAAGGATGCCGGGTGAGGTCAGAGGACTCAAGCGGGGAGCAGAATGGACATGGATGACCGAACAGGCGATTCGGTGCGACTGATTGGATCAAGCGGTGCGGGAGTCATTGCAAGTGCTCAGTGGTGCCGGTGGGATCCGGACGGGAGAGACTTGACAACATGGAGCCGTTGATCAACCTACACGTGATGAAGCATGGGATTGCTTCACGATCTGTGGACTCGGTCTTTTGGAGAAGGATCGAGAAAGGGTATTTTGGTAATTTCACCAAATACCGCCTTGGTGACCTTTTGGCTAAACCGCGGCGCGGGTCGGCGCATGGTGAAGCTGTTTAGGTCAATCGATGAAGAAGACAGCGCTTTGAGATGCGTGCATGTGTTAACCCATTGTGTGTAAGGGTTTAATGGGTGCCCTAATAGAATATACCCTAGATGCTTAGCCTCCATACAAATAGGGGTGTTGGTGGCTGCTTAGAAGCTGTTGAAGCCAAGGGAGAAGCCAGCCAACCCCATTGTGCATGCCCTATTTTGGTTTCGGGTTTTGAGGAGAAAAGAGGGGAGAGAGCTAGGTTCTAGGGTTTGGATTGAGAGTGTGTGCTCACATGGTGAGCTTTGTCTTCCATGTGGAGTGACTGTAAACAACATTCATCTTCTCAAATCAATCCAAGGAAGATTGCAACAATATGAGTTCTTATTTGTTCTTCCTCTCTATTTTGTGATTTTGGGGCTTTCTTCGATCCGCAGGTTTTTGCTTGGTTTCTTGTGTAGATCTAGCTTGCTGTGACATGTGAAAACCTATCTAGGATCATCTAGATCATCAATCAACCACGAGCAAGATTTTGGATCTAAGTTTCGTTTTTGCCCGGTTTTGAACCCACCTTCATTCAAACTGAAAAAGATAGGAACTTTGGCATGGATCTCTACAATCTTTGATTGGAATAGGTTCCTAATATCTTTAAGAAGGTGTGTCTCAAATTTCGTGGAGTTTGGCCTTACAGATCAAAAGTTAGACCGATTTGAGTTTCGGTTTTCAAGCTGTCTATGCTGTTTGGGCTGTTCATCATCAGGCTGGCGGTCAGACCGCCAATATCAGAGGTCTGACCACCCATCTATTTGCAAACTGAGTTCTTGGTTATTTTGGGTGTTTTGCTTTGGGGTTTGGATTGAATTCAATACAAGTTATCCGCTGCACTTGTACTTTGATCTTCATAGCTTCCATAGCTATTGGAGTGAATTGGTGTTGAATTCGATCTTTGTGAAAAAGTGAGCATGCTCCTATTCACCCCCCCCCCTCTAGTCGCATTTCCGGTCCTGCACTCTTGAAGGTCCTCCACGCGTGTCCCATCACGAGCAACGCACGCCGTTCCACACGTGCTTGATCTGCTTCTGGGATAGTGAACGAGGCTAAAATTTCAGTCCATAGCTAGCCTCTCTCTACGTCCGTCAGAGACTTCCAGCTTGGTGTGGTGATAGGGACTCGTTCCCTTGCAAGTATCCCGCAGATGGTCCGGAATCTCGCCGCTGCTCTCTTGGGACTCAAAGGGCCCCAGAGACATTGACCTCCGTGATGATTAGTCGGCCCGCAGGCAATTTCGATATTCCTCTGCCATCTCGATTATGTATCACTTCCGTCGGAAATCCAGATGCATTCGGCGACGTCGATGCTGGCGGCGAAGACGATGTAGACGCCATCTCGCTTGCTTGCTATCTATATAAGTTACATACGCAATGAACTAAAATTCAAAATTCAAAACACAGAGAGTTTAAATAAAATGGATTGCAAGTGGATATCCACTAGGTATTTTCGAAGATAATTTCTCTTGGAAACATATTTTATACAGAAAAAATAGAAGTCTTATTGTGAATAACAAATGCCTAGTCAATCTTAAGGCAATTTAAATCCAAACTCGACAAATACATAATTGCACATGTGAAGAGTTCTAGACAGATACATAATTGCACATGTCAAGGCATAAGCATCGTTAAAACATACTGGGCACACAATCAAGAGAATAGATAAAAACACTAAATGTACACATATGTAACACTGAAACAAAATTCATCAAGCATTTAAATGACCAAATCAACATATACATATGAAGTATCTCCATGTCATTTAAAATGTGCAGTTTCAGCGATAAAGCATAATACCAGCATGTAGTAAACGACCATAATAACATGTGTCCTTGAAATTCTTTCAAGCCATTTAAATACAATATTATGCTCAACATTAATTGCAGGAAATCATCAAAAAAACAGCATATAGCTTAGTTGATTGATTATATTGTGTGCTCTTAGAAGGAGAGTTGCAAAAGAACAAGTCTTTGGCGTCTCAACCCTATTGTCTATACTCTTCATTAAATGATTATAACAACAGTTTCTAATCTTGAGCTCTTTAGACAATCTTTACTAACCTGTTAATATAACCTAACTATTAAACACCACAACAATGACTTCCAGAATACAACAGTCTATCAAAGGATAACTGAAGGATCTCAAGATGACTAACCGTTAGAGATTACTCTCTGTAACACTAACCAAGATACACAGGATCAGAAATAGACCCAAAAGGGCTAACAAAGTAATCAGGCTGTAAGCAAGAGATCAAATAAATCAATAGATATAAAACAGTTATATAACTCTGGAAGAATAGAATAATTTGAAGTCTAACAACAGCAGGTATAAGGGACAGAAGCAAGAAACTCACTAGAGCTCAAGTTAGAACTAATTATCATAATCAATTTCAGTATATGACAGAATTCATCACTGAGCAAGCCAACCAAGCCCACAGATCGATTTGCAATTTCTTCAGAGCTAGATTCAGATATCAGAACTAACACAGATCAAGAATATCAACTAGCACTGCAACTAAATATGCAAGAATCAGCAATGAAATAACACAAAGGTACAATACTCACTAAAGCAGTGGTACTCAAAACCACTGAGACGAAACTGGCAAGGCGTGTCAATGACACTGACCCAGAAAAACTATCGCCCTGCAATCACGAGCCAAAGGCGAAGCAATCGGAGATACAATGCCACACTTCCTTCTTTGGAACTGACCAAAGAACGAAGCCGAGGAACCGGGTGGATGCCGCACAAGCCCACTCAACAAAGTGCTTCGGCCAAAAGCAAGAATCAGCACCACTAAATCAAATTAGAGTGCTCTCGGCGGCACGAGGGAAGACCGGAGGAGGCGCTAGGGTCGGCGGCACGAGGGAGGACCGGAGGAGGCGCTAGAGTCGGCGGCGCAAAGACTAAGGGCACTGGGGAGGTGAACGGGCGAGCCCTAGAGGAGGCGAACGAGCGAGAGCTTAAGGGGCTAAGGGCACTGGGGAGGTGAACGGACGAGCCCTAGAGGTCCTTATGAAGGCATATCACAAACGGTTCTATTATGGAACCGTCTGTGATAAGGAATAACAGACGGTTCCATAATAGAACCGTCTGTGATATGGGCCATATCACAAATGGTTTTATTATGGAACCGTCTGTAATATCGCCCATATGACAGATGGTTCTATTATGGAACCGTCTGTGACATGGCCCATATCACAAATGGTTCCATAATAGAACCGTCTGTGATATGCTACTACCATTCTATTTATCCACATGAACCTGGTGACAAATCCATCACATAACTTCAAATTATCTATTTATCCACATGAAACTGGTGACAAGTCCATAACACAACTCCAAATAATTTGACTAAAAATTAATTTATCCACTGACAATTCATTTGACTTCAAAAATTCATATCTAATTCAACTCAACTCCAAATCAAGTGAAACCAATTTTGATACTCCACATTACAATGAAGTCCACATTGACATCAATATCAAAGATGACAAGTCCATAACACATTAACGCATGACAATTCCACGTTGACATCAAAATATATAAGAGATTACAAGTCCATAACACATGGCAAGTCCACATTGACATGTCTCATGTTATGGAATAAATTACAATGGAATAAATTCTTAATTAAAATATAGCCCTTCATGATGATCGACGCGCATATAGCTAGCTTCCTCACTGGGTTCTTCCTCGAGCCTGATGCCATCTCCAAAAGGAGGCAACTCATCAAATTGATTGTACTCTTCCTCATCAACGAGATTCTCAACTCCAACAATCATTTTTTTCCATGAAGAACTACGTGGCGGTTCTTATTTGCCGGGTCCGTTACATAAAAAACATGAACAACTTGCTTAGTGAGTACGAATGGTTCATCCTTGTATCCGACACATTTGAGGTCCACAGTAGTGACGCCGTACTTGTCGACCTTCACGCCCAGCGAAAGTTTAACCCATCGGCATCGAAACAGGAGGATCTTGAAAAGTACGTAGCCGAGCTCCCAAATCTCCTCTATGAACCCATAGTAGGAGTTCAACCCACGTGCCCCGGTGACATTGAACTACTCGTGAAACGCATTTATGCGGACACCGCTGTTCTGGACTGTGCTCTTCCTATCCTGAGCTGTCGTATAAAATGTGTACCCATTTATGTCGTATCCTTGACATGTCACAATTGTAAATTTTGGCTCTTTTGCCAACCATAGCAGCGTATCATCACTTGATGACCTCCCAGTGAATCGCACCTTTAACCATTCGTTGAACCGACGGTTGTGCTCTCTCGTGATCCAAACCTCCGACCGGTTTGGATTCTGTTGGCATACCATGTCTTTGTGCTCGTCGATGTACGGGTACACTTGGGTCATGTGTTGTAATACCGTGAAATAGACTTGAGCGTACGTATCCAGATCAAGAGTGATCGATTTCCTTCCGATGGTCCCGATACCCTCCAGCCTCCCCTCATGACGAGATAGAGGCACACCTATCGGTTCTACCTGAGCCATGTAGTCGACGCAAAACTCAATGACCTCTTCAGTTGCATAACCTTCGATGATGATGCCCTCCGGTCAAGATCGATTCCGTACGTAGGACTTGAGAATTCCCATGTACCTCTCGAACGGGTACATATGACGTAGGAATACAGGGCCGCATATCTTTATCTCTATCACAAGGTGAACAATGAGATGGACCATGATATCGAAAAATGACGGAGCGCAATACATCTCAAGATGACATAGAGTCGTCACCACCTCGGCTTGCTGAGCATCTAGTCCTTGGGGATCGATGACCTTCTGAGCAATTGAGTTAAAGAAATAACACAGCCTCAAGATTGCCACTCGGACCTTATTCGGCAAGATACTCCTAATTGCAACAGGAAGCATTTGTGTCATCAACACATGACAATCATGAGACTTGATACCAATTAATTTCAAATCTTCCATAGAAACAAGTTTCTTAATGTTAGCGGAGTAACCGGACAGAACTTTCACACCATACAAACTCTGGCACAGTTCATTTCTCTCGGCCTTGGACAGAGTGTAGCAACCTGGGGAAAGGTACGTTCATCCTTTATCGATCTCTTTCAGTGCTAACTCAGTCCTTATGTTCATATCAACCAAGTCACTCCATGCGTTAACAACATCCTTTGTTTTGCCACTAATGTTCAATCAGAGACCAATCAAGCTATCACATACATTCTTCTCCACGTGCATGACATCGATGCAGTGGCGAACCTTTAGGTGCTCCCAATAAGGCAAGTCCCAAAAAATTGACCGCTTCTTCCAGATGTTCTTATGACGGGTTCTTAATTTAAGTCTCTTCCCAAGCACAACATCGATATCCTTAATCATATCATAGACCTCTTTCCCTCTAAAAGCCCTTGGAGCTAAACCGTCCTCCTTATTTCCGTCGAATTATTTCTTCATCGTGCGGTACAGGTGAATCCTGGGAAGGAACCTACGGTGACGCCTATACACGCTTTCTGCGAGTTGTTGACCATACACTCTTCGTAGCATCTAAGCGGTCTGAGATGGCTTTGGCTCCTTTTATCTTGGGCTTGACAGTTACCAAGGAAAAAAATCATTGATGGTGCAGAACAACATGGCGTGTAAAGTGAAGCTCTCTCGTTTGTACGCATCCCATACTTGTACCCCTTCGTTCCACAATGCCACAAGATCTTTCAACAATAGTGCTAGGTACACATCAATATCATTCTCAAGTTGCTTCGGCCCTTGGATAAGTAGTGACATCAAAATGTACTTCCGCTTCATACACAGCCAAGAAGGAAGGTTGTACATACATAGATTCACGGCCAGATGCTATGTCGGCTGCTCATGTTACCGAAAGGATTCATTCCATCTGTACTGAACCCTAACCTTATGGTCCTCAGTTCCGCACCGAACTCTTCGAAGCTCCAATCGAAGTTTCTCCACTAGGCAGAATCAGTAGGGTGTCTTAGCTTTCCATCTTTCTTACACTCCTCCGAGTGCCAACGCAGCAATCTTGCCTCCTTTGGGTTCACAAATAAATGCTTCAAACGTGGGATCACAGGAAGATACCACAACATCTTAGCAGGAGGTCCTTACTTCACCTTAGCAATATTCTTACGCTTGTATCGGGATGCTTTGCACACGAGACATACATGCATGTCTGCATACTCTTTATGGTAAAGGATACAATCGTTCAGATATGCATGTATTCTTTCTACTTCCATTCCCAATGGACAAAGAACCTTCTTTGCTTGGTAGGTGGTGCTGGGCAATACATTTCCCTCCGGAAGGATATCCGCTAGGAGACATAACAACGCCGTGAAACTCTTGTCAGACCAACCATTGCTTGCCTTCAATTTCAGTAGTTCAAGCACGGTTGACAACCTTGTGTATTCCGGCTTACAACCAGAGAACAAAGGTCTCACCAAGTCTTCCATTAAGCCCTCGAATTTACAAAACTCTCTCTCACTGAAGTTCTCTTATGCATCGCGTAGCATCTGATCCAGATTGTCATCGTGCGACCTATCCTCATCAAAAGCACAGTCCACATCCGGCATATCATTGACTTCCTTGGCGATATCGTCATTATTAACTTCCTGTATAATTTGCTCTTCACCGTGACTGGTCCAACATGTATACCCTTTTTTGAAGCCCTTTCGAATCAAGTGCGCTTCGATCTGCGCCGGGTTGTTAAACATCTTCATATTACCACAATCAATGCATGGACAATACATAAATTTTATCCCCTTCTTCAACATATCCTGCTCGGTGGCTCTTCTAAAAGCAAGCACATCATTAATGTACTCTTGACTCACATGGCTCTCACCGTACATCCAGTTTTGGGTCATCTACGCTACGCATGTAACAAATTAGTGTCAAATTAGATTAATAAACCGCAAGTACATACTCTTCTTATTGACCAAACATACTTAAATTGATTAGAGATTAACCTAGAGTAAATATAAAGGGTTAAAAATCGTTACCCTCGGAGCTCATGATGAAAATACCAAATATCCCGTGAGATTCGTCTCCTGAGCCTTCTCCTCCGATCCCTTCCTCCTCTCCTTCTCCTCCTTTCCTCCTCTCTTTAGCTTCCTCCTTTCCTTCTCCTCTGTAAGGTGGCGCAATGGGGGAGGAGGCAGCAAGATGCAGGTGGCACAATGGGGGGAGACAGTAGGGTGGAGGAGGCGCTAGGGGTAGGGTCCCGACCTTCTCCTCTTTAAGGTGGCACAATGGGGGAGGAGCAGCAGGTGGAGGCGCTAGGGGCAGGGAGGTGGCGCAATTGGGGAGGAGCAGCAGGGTGGAGCCAGGGGCAGGGGTCTGTCGGGTGTATTTATAATGCCCAGAATATCACAAACGGTTCTTAATAAGAATCGTTTGTGATAATGCCTCATCACAGATGGTTCTTATTAAGAACCGCTTGTGATAATTCACAGACGATTCCTAATAAGAACCTTCTGTGATTAGGTAGATTATCACAGACGGTTCTTATTAGGAATCGTCTGTGAATTATCGCAGACAATTCGAGTTATAAGCCGTCTGTGATAGTTATGTATCACAGACGGTTTCTTTGGAACTGTCTGTGATAAGTATAGCACAGACGGTTCCAAAGGAACCGTCTATGATGAGACGTCTTCTATAGCATGTTTTATAGTAGTGTTCCCAGTACACACACACACACACACACACATACATACATACATACATACATACATACATACATACATATACATGCATATACATTCGAGTTGGGATTCCTCGAATCCCAGCACGCCACGTCATGATCAATTTATTGACCATCGGATCTCTTAGTTATGCAGTCTTCACCGTTCACGTTCGATTAGCACTGTCCATGTCTATCAATACTTCCCGAAGACCATCCTGTGTTCCGGCCGCCTCCGCCCCCCAGCCCTGGTCGCCTCCGCGGCGTGCCAACCACCTTTGCCTCAAGCCTTGGCTGCCTGTATAATGCGTCGGTCGCCTCTACCCCTATGTCGCCGTCGCCGTCGTCGTTCCCGTGTCACTGCCACCGCCGAATGCGTCCTAGATTGCGCTCACGAGTGTGTCGCGTCCTCGATGTATGCATCTTCTGCGTGCTCGACTCGCTCCGTCGCCTCCATCGATGGCCCCTCATGCCTCACATCTTCGCCTCAACCTTCTCCCAGCTGTCGCGCCACCACCTCCTTCCTGAGTCATTGCCTCCCTCTCTAGCCCTATATATTGGAGTACCGAGTGAAGGGATACGGGTAGGCTACACTAGCTAGCAATTAAAAAAATTCTATCACATAAACTAGAAAGTCATGCAAGTAAGAGATCATAGATCGTTACCACTAGATGCGCAGTGCAGCGGAAGAAGAGTTGGAGCAGCCTGATCCAACGTCAAGCACGTTGATGTAGTGGTCGTAGTCAATCATCCAACATCCTCAGCACTGATTGTCTCCTCCAGCAACCTACCATGTTCCTTGTGTGGATCGTGGATTGTCCTCGACCAACGCAGCAGTAACCACAGCAGCGCATCTACGGTATCTACACGTCCAGGGGTGGAACGTCGTACGTCGGTGTGTTAGCACCAACTCGCAAGGTAGGGCCTTCGGGGAGATGGCGGCTAGGGTTTCAGTGGCGCAACTCTGATACGTACTAACTTGTGTTCACATTATTGATTCGATATCCCCGTATCCATGACTGGTGAAACATGGTCATCAATCAATACATATCCTAGTCGATAAGTCACTAGTGTCCTGACCAGTGACATCCGACCAGTGATACATTTAGAATGACACACTGCTACAGAAAAGGTCTTCACAAACAGTTTCGTGAGCCGTCTGAGTTTATGGGTCAGTGATGACATGAGGTCATCACAGACGATTTTCGAACCATCTGTTATGCATACTATCACAGACGGTTATTAACTCAGAACCGTCTGTGATAGTTGACTATCACAGACGGTTTATAGATAAAACCGTCTGTGATAGCTTACGTATCACAAACGGTTTATAGATGGAACCATCTATGATAGCCTCTTCTCTATAAAATCTCCAAGTAGTGGATGCTTTTGCCTTTAAAGCAGGCTTTATATACCATTTTCATATATATATATATATATATATGAAAATGGTATGGTACTCCTGGGAGTACGTACTCCCACTTCTCATATACTACTTAAATCGTATGATGATACCTCTTTTATCAATTTGAGTATACTCCAATAATGATTATAAGATACTCCAAAATGAGTTCCATGAAAAATTTCATGAAAAACCACTTTTTATACCAAAATTAAGGGTATATAGCAAAAATAAAGGGCTCCAATGAAAATTTTCCAATCAAGTCACGTTGGAGTATCTTATAATCGGTATCTAAGTATACTGAAAGTGATAAAAGAAGTATAATTTCTTCGTTTAAGTGGTATAATGGGAGTGGGAATACGTACTCCCGGGGGTACGAAATGGGCGTCATATATGAAGCGGTTTTAAAGGCAAAAGCAGCCACTGCTTGGAGATTCTATAGAGAAGAGATCAAGAATAGAGAAGAGGGAAGGCGGGCTCGGGAAGGAGGCGACGCGTGCTCGGGGGAGGGGAGGAGGCGGGCTCAGGGAGGAGGGGCGCCAGATTCGGGGAAATAATTAATTGACCAAGATAACAGCATATTGCTCAGTTTTTAATGTTTATGATTGCTTTCAGATGTAGAGTTATACAAGATGTAATCTTGGCCTTCTCGATACTTGCCAATATTCTTTATCAATTAAATGTGATAACAATAAATCAGACTTTTGAGCTCAAATAATGCTTCACTAGAATGTCAAGAAATAACTTCTAAAACAACAGTTTTATACTTTCAATCATCACAAGGTCATTCAACTAACAGTGCGTAGAAATGCTCTATTATCTTATTAGCCAATTAGTAACTAGTTAAATGAAAACTGAACAGAATCACTAATCTCAAATACTGGACATAATCACTAATCTCAATAAAATAGCCAATTTACTATCAGAAAAATAGCAAAAGTACAGAACACAAATTATCCTCATCAAGCTGACAATGATAATTATATATCCTCGTCAAGCAATTACCAGAGCCCAACACAATACCAAGTCTCCCAGTGCTAGTCAAGACAGATTGAAATACAACTAGCACAACATAATTAGTAAAGTAAATCAATTCTAAAAAACACAAACAACTCACGAAGGGATGGCAAGAGACGGCGGCTCGGGCTCGGGGAGGAGGAGACGGGCTCGGGGGAGGAGGCGCGCCGGGCTGGAGGAGTAGGCAGCAGCTCATGCTCGAAGAGGAGGAGGCGCGTCGGGCTCGAGGAAGGAGGGACGCCAGGTTCGGGGAGGCAGCGGCTCAGCTCGGGGAGGAGGCGACGGGCTCAGTTGAAGAGGTGGCGGGCTCAGGGGAGGAGGCACGCTAAGTAGCTCGAGGAGGAGGCGGCGCCGGGCTCAGGAAGATGTGGGAGCCCGAACCCTAGCGCGTTGCGACGAAACTAATCGTTTGAGTGGGGGCGTGGGCAAACCCTAGAGTCCGATTATAAATAGGGTTGGACATCACAGACGGTTCCAATATAGAACCGTCTGTGATAAATACACATCACAGACAGTTCCAATATAGAACCTGTTTTTTACTGGTTAATTAAAACAAGTCATAGGTACATAACCACATGAGGTACCTACTTCATAATAAATAAGTAACTTCTAGGGTATTAAATAGTAAAATTGAAGACAAATGGATATACTTTTTTTTCATCAGTCAGTAATTAATGCCGTCATGTGATTGTATTTAATTTTACGGCAAGTAGTTTAACACATGTGCAAAGAACTTGGCATACAATTATCACAAACAGTTCGTGTTCAGAACCGTCTATGATACTTCATAGATGGTTTTCAATATGAGCCATCTGCGATATTACCTCTCCACAGATGGTTTTTAGCGCAACCAGTAACACAAACGGTCTCTAAACCAAAACCGTCTGTGATTGCTTGTAATACAGACGGTTTTGTTCAACCGTCTGTAATGAGGCGTCCAGTATTAGCCTTTTGTATTAGTGACATTATATAACTTAAAGAGCTTCACTAACAAGTCATATACTTGTTAATATTTATAAATGATAATTCATTCAAGGAAAATAATAATATTTATTCTATAACTCATAAACATAGACACAATATAATCATCTCTATGATTGGCTCTAGGGCATATCACCAACACCAAGAACCTCTCCAACCTATTCACACACCACGCAAATCACACCTCCTCTAGTGCCTCGTCACCTCCAGGCAAGGTCTTCTTCTCCAGAGCTGGCCGCCGCTCCGCCGTCTCCAATGAACTTCTTACAAATCCGCTAGCGTCACTTTGCATTCCGACATCACATAAGTCATTCCCCTCGATCAATATAACTATTTTCCCAGTGTACCACCCATATCGAGCTGTCTTCTTCGTCTCCATTCAAACCGCCACTACCGTCGAATTCTTCATTCTCGACGAGCACCGCACACAAGTCCCATCACCTAGAGCGCGGTCTCCACTCCCTACACATTCTCCTTGCATTAATTCCGTCATTCTGCCACCGTAGAATCACCGCCACCTCCGCCTTCTTCCTTAAGGCCGGCCACCGACGCCGCACTAACTCTAGCCAAGCCCCATGCATCAGAGCGCTCCCCAGAGCCCACTGGTGCTCATGCACGCACAAGTTCCCAAAGGTCACCATCAAAACAGTCGCCACTGTTCGCCTCCGCCTTTGCTCACCACCAGCGTGCTATAGAGCCGCTTGCCCATGACGCCACCACCCATCTCCTCCCAAGCCACCACTTGACGTCGCCGTCTAGACCCACCGTCGGGCTTCCCTATGGCCCCGTTACCTCTCTGCCTATGTGTGCGACCTCTATGCGAGGAAAACAAAGGGGGTAGGGTTGCGGCGATAAGGACATAGGGTCGGCGAAGGCATCGTCATGGTTGTGTAGAGGTGAGCCAATGTCAAGGTGGTGGCAAGACGGGGGAGTAGGACGAAGACGTTCTGGGTTTTGGGGTGTGTGGTTCGGGAGTGAACGAAAGGATGGCGGTTCTAGCTACGAGGAGGTGGACTGGATGGAGGCAGACTAACCGCCACCACCAACTCGAATATTTAAGGTAGTAAAGAGGAGAACTTTTTTATTAATTAGCCTATTTTTTAATTTATTTTTATTAATAACCCCTCATCAACTTTATTTTCAAATATGACCCTTTTGGTGTAACACCCTGGCTATTCGGAAGCCAAAATGTTACCTAAAGAACCTAACATACAACCATAATGCGGAAGAATTTAAACAATATCTCATCTAATGACATAAAGAGATCAAACTTTAATAGAACAGTGGCAGGAATATAGTTCGAATCCGAATAATCATATCAAAGGGGTGATCAAGGATCATAAGCAGTACTTAATCAACCATAACATAGAGAAGGATATCAACCACATCTAACTTTATTTATTACAGTTCATCACTTAACGAATGAAAGACAGAACTAAGTCCTATTGTTTAAACTGGAATATGGTGAAATGAATGAATAGTGCGTGTCTACTCCCTCCCAATAGAGCCATCATCAACGATCACCTAAAATAAACAAACAAAGCAAGAATGAGTTCGAGACTCAGCAAGTACAGAAAATAATTGGACATACACATATATGGACAAGACAACATCTTTAAAGAATATATGAACATAACACCGAATGAATATATGAATGAATGGACTGAATGAAATGAAAGGATTGCACAGGTGCTTATACCGGTATAGCTATCGACACACCCGTCGGTGTTCACCTAAGCCCGCATTTAAGAAAATACGGGGATCCAAATCCCATATGAAGAACGTTTCATACGGGTGTCCAAATCTGCCCACATTGAAATGGTAGATCTTACATTGGAATGGTAGATCTTACGTGCCCATACTGGAATTGATGGGTCTTTATAATCCACTCCCGTGGATGGAACATGACAATGGATGCATGTATTGAACTATGCATTATGAAAGACATCATCTCTAAACATGGAAATAACACATATGAAAGGGACATACACATTTAGTCTTCTCATGGTTCATAGAAAAACACAGTATGAACATTAAGCATTCAGCATTCACAAATCTTAAGAACATTAAAGTACTTGCCTTCCGCGTTGCGACACATTAATAAGCAACGAAGGTGCCCCTAAACCCGAAGCCTCTCCACCTACACAAGTAAGTACTCGAAATAAGAACAACATCGTACATGAAACTACCAGCAACGTTCTACAACACCTTCCTGACAACCCAAAAATTAACCATTAGACCTATTCTGAAAACAGACAACACCATCACAGAAACGCATTTGGACAGCAGCACGAAATAACTCATAACTATTGTTCTGGGACTCGGAACGAGGTGAGCCCAGATCCTACGAAAACTTAATGACCATATCTACAAAATCCTAGTTGGCAAGATATCCCAATTCTGCCAAAATAAAATGCTAACAGGCAGATGAAATTATAAGGCAGAATCTGTCTAACCGAAAAAGACAGCAGTAAAGAACAGAGCACAACTTTTGATCTACAACTCCGATTAGGGCGTTATTTATCATTATTAAAAGGTTATGAAAAATTATAAAACAACCTAGTTGGGTGGAAACCCTGAATTTGCCTTTAACTTAAACATATCTTAAAAGACAAATTGACAGATCAATCACGGCAGAATTCTGGACAGCAGGAATGAAACTATCATAACTTTTGATCCGTACGTCAGAATTAGATGTTCTTGGCGGCTACAGAAAGCTAAGAACAATATATAAATGTCTCTAGGAGATGGACATCTCAAATTCGGCCTGTAAGAATCCAATATTGACCACGCAATCTACTGGACAGAACTGAACTACAATAGAAAGAATTCGATCCAATTAATTCTCTTCGAATTCGCATCTACTACTAATCAAACAATGAAGAAAGCACTTCGTTACCCTTGAAGAACCTCAGGGAGATGCTGGACAAAAACCCATGAAGAGGACCTTCTCCCACTCCCTCTTCCTCCCTCTTGATTGGACAACAGTCGCGCGGTCTTCCTCGTCTCCCTTCACGTTGGCCGGCAGCGGGGAGCACCAATGGCGAGGAGGAGCAGCACCAATGGCAGGAGGGGCAGCTCAAGACCAGGAGGAAGGGCGACATGAGGACAGGAGGGTGGCGGCTACCCTTTGGGGGAGAGGGGAGGCTCATCAAGAGAGGGGGAAGGGGTAAAGGCGGCTAGGGTTTGGGGGGAAAAGGGGTGGCACCCCCTCTTGGGCCTTCTGGGCCACAGCCTAGAGCCCAAGTTGTCGAAATTATGCAGAAAAGCTCCTTTTACTTCCACTAATCGTTGTTGGTTACTTTCTTTGTTAGGAGAATTTCGAAATTGAGTAAATTCCCTCTCAAGAATAATGTTCTTTCTAATAGACTTTCGGGATATTACATTTGGCCACGCCACCATTCGTGGCATGGCAACACAACACTGTCACGCCATAGGGTGGGTCTAGCTAAATATCAGTTCTTGTCACACCACTGGTGGTGGCGTAACCAAACAACACTGTCACGCCACTGGTGGTGGAGTGACAGGATTTGGCCATACCATGGTGCTGGCGTGACAATATTGTTTTGTCACGCTATGAATGGTAGCATGGCCAAAAGGGTCAGAATTAGAAATAAAGCTGGCGAGAGGTTAATAATAAAAATAAATTAAAAATGGGGTAATTAATATATATAAAAAAAGTTACAAAGATGACTTGGTATTTTTCTCATCCCCAATTCTCTCCAAACTCCTAAAAGGACTAATTCACACACATATATGGGCCGGCGTGGGCTACAGATTTTATCTCTTTAGCCATGGGGGTCACATAGACCATACCACAATGAACGGCAGGGCTGCCCAGGCATATACAACTGGAAGGAAGAAATTACAGAAAGCTATCATTCCATCTTCTCTTGTTTCGGAAGAGAATTGGAACAAGCTGGATTGATAAATTAAACACCATTAATAACAATCTATCGTCAAGTCACAAAGTAAGGGATTCAGAAGAGCTTGTCGGCGGAGGACGCGTCCAAGGGGTGGATGAGGTAGGTGAGGACAAGTGCCACGAACATCAACACATAGGCAATCCCTAGGACCACACTTGTTCCTGCCAACATCAACAAAACCAAGGAATCAATCAAGTTTGCCGCAATCAACATCACAAGTACACACCTTCCAAAACTACATTGGAGCTTCCACAGGAAAGCCATGATTTTTTTTGCCAAAATGGCCTTTGTTTGGAATCAGATAGCAAAATGGCCCTCGCTACCAAGAAATGCAAATTTAGCACCTAGATCCGAACCAAGGCCACGCGGACGCCCACTGTGCCGACACCTCAAGCTCATCCGCGCCACAGACGTTCGGATAGCCCTCGTCCGCGCTACTGCGTGTGCGGAAGATCAGGACGCCTCATCCGCACCCTCCTGCGCCGCAGACAGCATCACGTGTCGTCGCACCTCCACTTCTTGTGCCGACCTTTATTCCTTCTCGTCCGAACGCCCGTGGTTCGGACAGCAAGCACAAGCCACGCCACACGGGTAGCACCGCTCCTCCCTGGCCTAGACGCACCGCTTATGGTTGTTTCCGGTTGCTTTCTGCGCCGAAAGCAACCTCTCTCACATCACTTTCTCCCTGTCTCGTCCATCACGTCGTTGTGTCGTCCGAATGTTTTGCTAATGACGCTATCCCGCTTGTGCTTAACCCCTTCACACGCCTATAAAAACCGTGCTCGCGCTCGCTCTCACTCTCACTCGTGGATTCATTCTCATTCGCACGCTCATCACTGAGAACAAAGGGAGCTGAACAACAACAAAACTCTGTTTGGAATACACTATGGAGAGCTGAACAAAAACTCTGTTTGGAATACGCTGGGGACAGCTGAATCAAGAGTAGTGGTTAGGACCGTATAAGTCCCATGAGGTCCACATCAAGGCAAGGTAAAATTATTTTGTATGCTTTAGTTGTAATAATTTCAGTCGTAGTTAATTAGCGGTAATTGATTAGTCGTAGTTAGTTAGTGGTAATTGAGTCAAAGTTTGTAAGTGGTAATTAAGCAGTCGTAATTAAATACTTGTAGTTAATTAGTCGTAATTAAAATTCACGTAGTTGAGTAGTTCAGGTTGCATTAGTGCAAAATAACCAGTCGAATCTACGTGACCAAAATTAATTTGTTGGTACGTAATGACCTGTAGTTAGTTAGTGGTAACTAATTAATTCATTGGGAATTACGTAGATGTATTGTGTTACTCGATCGTAATTTATCGCTAAGTAATCGAAATGTTGGTATTAATTATTCGTATTGACTTACTCGCATTTAATTGATGTGTTGTGTGTTATACGTCATAATTATCTGTGTCACACGTAATTAGCAGCAAATTAAATACACGTAACTAGTTACTATTTTTTGTTTAGTCCTTTTTTATTAGTGGGAATTGTAGAAATAATCACATGCAAATAATCGTGTGAAGTGAATTAATTAGTGTTAATTACATACACTGTTTGTTATATTGTGTACTGTGAATCTGATTGTTGTTGCTTTAGTTAATTTCAAACATGCAAGACTTAGTAGTGTTTTATGGCGTTGGTCGCGTATGGGACGGACCCGATGGGTTGGACCTGTCGGGATGCCAGTACAAGGTGGTCCAGGCGGAGGAACTCAAAGCGATGAATATTTATGAGCTTCGAAGGTGCATCCGAAGGGAGATCGACACTGTGGCAACGATGAAGAGGCTTGCCATCGAGGCGATCACCTACACAAGTAGGGGAGGGGAGGGCGTGTGGGAGCTCCTGAAGGTGAATGCAAGCATAGCATGGAGCCAGTACATGCAGATTGCTTCCCAGCCCGAGGCAGCGATATACGGGAAGCCGATGGTGTATGTGAAATTCATGCCTAGGCCGCCGGGAGACCATGATGATGCTGGTGCCTCCGAAAGTGGGGAATTGCAGGCTGAGCTTGAAGACGATAGCACGGAATCTGCTTCTTTGGCGCAAGTCCACGAGAGAAGAGTTGTGCATAACTTTGTGGAAAATGATGGTGCAGGACTCTGGTGGTCAACCTGTGTTGACTGCCACGAGTATCTACCTGACTAGCCTCTGGTGTTCGAGTCTAATGAGGACGCCAACCTAGGCTCAGATGGTAGCGAGGAGGACGCACCCTAGGGTCATAGTCCTACCGGTAGAATTGTGTCTTCGGAGGTGTCGTACGTGGCATCTAGACTTGATGATATCGCAGTACGATTGCTAGTACTACCACAACAAGAAGGGTCCTAGTGGGGGTTTGATGCTAACACCCTCTTAGTTAGGCAGCACTTCCCTAGACTAGGTATTCTGGGCTTTCGCCCAGGCCATTGAGGGCTTCAAGTTCTGTCGTCTCGTGCTCACAATGGATGGCACGTTTCTCACGGGGAGGTACAAGGGCACCAGTCTAACCACGGTGGCGACTGACGCGAATGGCCAGCTTCTCTTGGTGGTGTTTTCCATTATGCAGAGTGAGAACACAACCAGTTGGTTGTGGTTCCTGGCGAATGTGAAGCGAGCGATGGAGGGAGACCGGCGCAACGTATGCCTTATCACAAATCGTAATGTTGGTTTGTTGTCGACCTTGAATACCATGAAGAATGGGACGGAACTCAGTCAACAATAGAACGATGTGAAAACCCGATGGTGCGTGAGGCATCTTGCATCTAACTTGTTCACACGGTTCCACAGTCAGGAAGTTATAAAGACATTCAAGGCATTATGCCTGCAGAACCAGAGGTGAAAATTTCTGTCGAACGCGGGAGCGAAGGATCTCGGGGTCTCTGTGCTTCATACACTAGTCCAGGAACAGCTAGTGTACACAGTCCAACAAAAGATGATAACACAACCATAATACGCGATTCATTCAAAATACTTCAAGTTTGATACAAAAGGGGTATAAACCCAACAAGCAAAATACAGTGGAAGCAAAAGCAGTAAAGTAGACCACACGATTCACCATAGGCAATCGTCTGGAGGCGCAGCCTAGTCGTCCGAGTTCTCAATCTCCTTGTAGCACTACTCTCCTGCTCAACAATTGTATTAAGCAAGAGTGAGCACAAACAACCATGCTCGCAAGTTACTCCCAATAACAGATTATAATGCATACAAGGATTCAACAAAGGGAGGCTTATATGGCTCAATTTGTATAAAGCAACATTTTTCATTTAAATGTTCATACTAAGTTCTAAAGCAGTTTACTCTATAACCAAAATTCATTTTCTAAATCTCAAGTTTTATAGACAGATAACATTCATCAATGAGTGGTGAAGGATACCCTCCTATCACATGGCTACCCGCCCAAATTCTCATTTGGATAAACCATTTGATAAAGACTTTTGAAAACAAAATCAAAATCTAACTTTGAGTGACTTTGCTTAGCATGTCCACGACCGTGGACTCGGCTATTCAAATAGTTCTTAACACTCTGCAGAGGTTGTACAGCTTTACCCACAAGAGATAATCACTCGTAATGTCCGCTCACACATTTCCGAAGGTGTGTGACTAAGAGATTATCACAAGGCCTTTACAATGCACCATCCCACCGTAGTCCCGCCTCGCTAAGGTTTCGCTTCCTTTGGATAGAAACCCGCCAGATTTATGCCTCTCTTGTGCCATGTGGGAATACATAAAAGTAGGTCATAAAGACACCCACGCAACCGGATGGCACAACAACGGTGAAATGATACAAATTATTTAGCGAGGTCCTACCCACACAGGACATGTGGTAGTACGATGGAGCTTAGCAAGATGTGGCTCGAAGACCAGTCCTTAACTAACTTGGACGACTTTCCAAAAGAACCCCCTAAGCCTCGATCATAGAAATGACTCGATCCCGTGCACCAACGTGCACCATCCAAACATCCATTTCGTCCAAGTCCAAACCAAATTTATTTTATTTGCCAAGTTAAATTATTTTATAAACTTCTATGGTAAAGACAATACCATAGTATTATTTTAAATCATAGTTGAACTTTTGGCTAAATTCCCCAAATTAAACACTTTCGGTCGAAGTTTTGTCTGAGTATACTATTTTTCAACATGTTTTGACTCATACTAATGTATCAACTAGATTTTAACTAAGGTATCAAGGAATGACTAATTTAATAGCAAGGTTTGGCTATACAAAGGAATTGGAAATAACTATAAAGCTCAAAACATGAATTTAAATTACTTGAATTTAAATAAACATGCAATAATAATTTAAAACATAATTTAAAATATTGGGATTCAATATGATCAAAGATGTAACTTGCCTTGCTCGAATACTTGAGGATCTAACTCTTCAAAAAGATCAGTTTCCCCGGAGTCGTCGAAATCTACACATGAAAACGAGCCAAATTCAGATAAATTCAAAGGAACTCCAAATTAAATAATTTTAGTTTAGAAAGCTAGGTCTTGAGTTTAGATGATTATAGGAATTTGAATCATCTAAAGAGGAGCTCGAACGAAGGAGAACCGGCTCTCGGGAGTTTGAAAACACATGGTCGAAAGGAGTTTGACTGTTTGACTGGTTGAAATGAGTTCGACTACCTGGTTGAAAGAGGTTCGACTGGTCGGAAGGAGTTCGACTACCTGGCAGAAAGAGGTTCGATTGGTCGGAAGGAGCATGAGGGAGAACAAGGCACGGGGAGCTCACCAGGACCGAGAGAGAGGCCGGAGGAGGTCGGTGGATGGCGAACGGCGGTGGGGAAGCTCGCGGTCGAAGGCGAAGGAGGACAGTGATGAAGGGGTTGATCAGGACTGAAGGAGGAGAGGAAATACGGCGGCTCCTATGAAACCAAACTGGAATTGAGTGAGGGGATTGCTCCAAGGAACTCTAGGACACGAATTGATGTGGGTAGAAGAGGAGGACTTCACTGGTACGGCGAGGACCGAGAGGAGGACCGCAGCAGCTTGAACTCAGAGCTAGGGGCTTCGAACAAACCACAACAACAAAAGCGAGTGAGGGAAAGCTGAGTGGGGAAAAGAAAAAGGGGAACGAGGGGGTCCTCGGGCGCTATTTAATGGGAAATGAGGAGTAGCGGAGAAGCTTCGCGGCATGGGCAGAGCTCCGGATGACACGGGCTTGGAGCAAGTGAGGGAGGGGATGGGGGCAGGTGGGGGAGGAGACAAGCAGGGAAATGGGCGTGGCGGAGGTGACAACATTTAATACACACGTCTCTGAGGGAAAAAGGGGCGGGATTCGCACCGAGGTGATGACTTTTCGGCGACCGTGACGTGATGCGGACGTGGCTCGGCATGGGCGCAGCGAAGAAGACGATGACCAGGCGAGGAGGCTGATAGGTGGGTCTGGTCAAAACCAAGTGGCACTGGTCGAAACCGAGAGGGTGGTTGAAATTTTTTCAAAAAGCCCTAAAAACTGGGATGTTACAGTTTGAGTCTATTTGGACAGACCTCGAACACAAGACTACGAGGCATACAAGCGAGTCCACTCTAGGGGTCCTGGAGGGAGAGCAACCCAGGAGTTCCATAAGTTTCTCGCAGTTGATTCATCGCCACGCTCCTGAATTGGAGAAAAGGTCCCTTCTCTATGAAACAAACGGTGCGAGGTACGGGATTATGACGGCCAACATGTCCCAGGTATACAACAGCGTCCTCAAAGGTGTGCGGTGCCTCCCTATAATCGCGATCGTCGAGGAGACCTAGACTCGCACTGTGGTTACTTCATCAATAGAGCCACCGCAGCAAAGCGACAGATGGAAGAAGATAAGTGTCGACGTCTGGGACTCTCGTCACAGAATGGACAAACAAGAATATAAAAAGAAAATGGAGATTACTATCTATTCACCAAGGGACTTGAAATGGTGAATGTGTATTGCAAAGAGTACGCTCTGATTACAGGGGAAGTGGCTGTGAATACACGTGGATTAGGGCTTGGATGTGAATCTATGTTACAAAGGCACATAGGCCTGGCTATTTATAGTTCTACAAGAGTTGACAGTTGATTGCAAGGGTGCCTCTTCACACCAATCATCGCGTCTCTTCACGCCAATCGCCGCGTCCCTTCGTGATGACCGTTATTGGTGATATCTCCGTGTGTAGCCATTATTAACCACGCGTGGGTAACCGCTTCTCAGGACCTCCTCCGCAGGGGGTGGTCCTGGAGAGGTCTTAGAGAAGTCTTGCAGAGGTCCTAGAGAGCACCGTAGAGGAAGTCCAACTGGGCCTCCGAGAGAGTTTTTGGGAACGGTCAAAGGAAAGACTTTACAGGCCCACCTGCCAACTGTTTGATTGACCTTGGGCCCATAAGATTAACTTAGGCCCAGTAAAAATCCAACTTATCTATTAATAAGCAAATAAAGATATACCCGGATAAATGACCAGTAAACAATCCTCGTCAGTAAGCAGTGGTCTGAGAACATGTAGAGGTGCATGGACCAGAAGATGTTGAAGTCTCGAATGCACGACATCCGGGTGATCGATAACCTCAGGAAGAAGTACAAGATCAGGCTGCTGCAAAAATATGTCAACAGTCATGCCAGGGGGAAAGGAAACATGCATCCACCCTCAGCGATGTGGCGACATGCACCTTCAACAAGCCGAAGCTCCTGCACAAGCCATGCTCACATGTGTACAAGGCATGTGCATAAATGAGGTAGATGTCTACGTCGTACATCATCGAGTACTACGGCATGCAACACCTTTTCGGTACATGGAGTGCAGAATTTTACTCGTACGGCTTGGACATAAACTACAAGCATCTTTAGTCGGACAGGGTGCAATGGGCCCGAACAAGACCTTGAAGACAATAGGGAAGACCTTTGAGTCCTCAATCGTACCCACTGTCTGCCCAGTTCTTGATTCTGGGCCCTCCGCCATCGTAGACGAAGATTTCTACGGATTATTCTCCAAAGAACCAGCCGAATTGCTCTGCCCCTGCCCATCTCCCTTACCCGATTCAGCAACCACGGGCTCAAGTTACCGTAGCCACTTCCAACACTGGCTCTGGGTCTCGCTGTCCTCCTCGTCCTTGTCCTCTTCATCTTTGTCCGCATGGGTGTCGGCGCACGCCGCGGGCCCCTCCACCCGTCTTGCATCTGCATCCGCTTTTGCCTCTGCGTCTGCACTTCTTCTTGCAACGAATCCCCGAAGCATCCCCGCGGCCCCCTCCGTCTCCTCCCCCTTGGATGAACTCTCCATGATCAGTCAAACCGGCCGTGGGACCGATCTGACCGCCAACCAACAGCCGGTCTGATCGTCTAAGAGTCTTCAGACTTGCACTCTCTCTGGAATTTTCAAACTATATCTATTTTTTTCTCAAAACTCCTATTTCAATGAGACCAAGTGCAAACGCATCTTCTCGCCTTCCTACACACGTGATTTTTGACTAGTTCCAAAAATTCACATTTTCAACTTTCGGTCGGTCCGACCACCGTGCCCTGGCTAGTCAGACCGTCAGCAATGGTCGGTCCGACTGTCACCATTGGCCGGTCTGACCGTCACCATGGTCGATACATACTCAGCCTGAAAATAGCTGAAACTTTCCAAAAACAAGGGTTTCTCCAAACATCTCGGTGTTATTGTCAATTGTTCATACACTAAGATTATTATCATCTGTCAGACCCGGGAGTAACACCCCCAAATCCTCTATGTATTCTACACTAGTCCCTGGAACAGTAGCTGGTGTACACAGTAAACAAATATGGTAACATCCATAATGTGCACAACTTTATTAATAAATATCATAGTTTATTACAAGAAAAGCTTACAAGCCAACAATAAAGAACACAGCGGAAGACGAAAACAAGTAGTAGAGCCCAGCTAATCTGCCACAGGCAATCGACTGGGGTAACGGCCTAGTCATCGAGATCCACATCGGTAGCGAAGTCCTTCTCCTCTGAATAATATTTTATTAAGCAAGGGTGGGTACAAAAATGTACTCCGCAAGTTACACCCATAACAGAGTTAATGCATGTATGGATATTATCAAAGAAAGACTTAGGGCATGAACAATGATATAGACAACTACTGTCTATAGTATCCCTCCATGTCATCAATAGACAGCACTAAAGACAGCTACTACAATAGGTTGTCTTTTTACGTGTCTCTATAGACAACTACTTCATGTACAATGAGAGACGGATCAATTCTCTATGCTCCCTCTCGCTCATCCACGTCATCTAATATCCTACATGGAAAGTTTTACAGACAACTGATGTCATACTATTGTACACGCTCATAGGGATATTTGTGCAAAAGCAACGTTTGGCATTTTAAATACATTTACTAAGTTCCAAAGCAGTTATTCTATAACTAAAATCAATTTTTGATGTGAAATTGTCAAGTTTTATAGTAGCATAGACTCCATACATTTCTGGTGAATGATACCCTCCTATCATATGGCTAATCGCCCAATTTTCCAATTGGATAAACTATCCAAAATCATTTGATAAAATCTTTTGAAATCAAAACCAAAGTCTAACTTTGAGTGGCTTTGCTTAGCATGTCCATGACTGTGGACACAGATATTTGAATAGTTTTACACTCTGCAGAGGTTGTACAACTTTATCCATAAGACACAATCAACTTTTAATGTCTGTTTGACACACTTCCGTAGGTGTGCGACTAAGTGATTATTACAAGGCTTTTACAATGCACCATTCCAAAGTAGTAATGCCCGTTAAGGTTTCACTTCCTTTGGACTAACCATCTACCAGAAGCCCCCTCTTGCGCCAAGTGGGAATACTATCTAATCGACGCGCGCACATCAACATGGCACAACTAACAATGAAACGTTGCACATTAATTAGCCCGGTCTATCCCATTCCAGACTTGTGGTAGTACGGTGGAGCTTTGCAACATGCGGCTCGAAGACCGGTCCTTAACCAACCTGGGCGACTTCCAATAAAACCCTGGTCTCGATCATAGAAATGAATCGATCCCGTGCATCAACTTGCACCATCCAAACATCTATTTCGCCCAACTGTAAACCAATTTATTTTTCTTTTCAAATCAATTGTAAACTTCCATGACACACCAATGCCATGGTTACAATTTAAACCACATTTGATTTTTTGGCTGTAAATTCCCAAATCAAATATTTGAAGACTAAGCATGGCTAAGCTTAAGTTTTCTCAAAATGTTCTAGTTTATACTATTGTACCAACTAGATTTTATCTAAGGTGACAATTTATGGATATTTCAATGTCAAAATTTGGCCATACAAATGTATTGGGACTAACTATGAATTTAAAACAGGGATTTAAATTACATTGAATATAAATAAGCATGCAATAATAATTTAAATCAGAATTTAAATAATTTGAACTAACGGGATCAAACATTATCAAAGTATGTAACTTGCCTTGCACAAATAATTGTTGTTCTAAAACGGCGTCGAATTCTAACTCTCCGAAGTCATCGAAATCTATACACGAAAATGACCTAAGTTCAAAACAAAATTCAAATAAACTCTAAATTAAATAATTTAGGTTCTGTGAGATTGATATCGAATCTATATGAATTTAGAAATTTGAATCATGTGAATTGGAGCTCGAACGAAGGAGAACGGGCTCTTGGAAGATTCAATTTCACATGAAATGATAGAATTGAAATTTCTGGAATTAGTTTTCTAAAGGAAAAACAATTTCTTACATCATGATGATGTCAACGAGGAATTTTGGATTTCCAGCCGAATTACTTTTCTAAAGAAAAGGCTTGGGCCACTGACATGTGGACCCCCATGACTGTGGACTAGGTCCACGGGAATGCCTTGGTCCACTATGGACCAGGCTCGCGAAACAGTAGTGGGGTGCTGACGCAAACAACCACGTGGCATTGACATGTGCAAGCAAGTGAGGTGGTGTCAGGTGGCGCACACGTGACTCAGAAATCGGAGGTTGTCAGCAAACAGCGGCGCGGCGGAGAGCTGGGAGGGGTGGAAAAGAAAGAGGGAGATGCGGGGAGTTCGGTGCTCACCACGACGAGGGTAGGACGCGAAAGAATCGTCGGCGGCAAGGGCGCATGAGGCTCGATGGCGGCGCGGTGGTTTCGGTGGTGCTCCGACGAGGTAGAGGGGCGCACCTGGTAGAACACGACATGGCGAAGATGGAGGTGGGGATGGTGTCGACGGTGGTGTAAACATCGGTGGAAGAAGCTTCGGTCGGCGAGTTTCAACGACGTTTTGCGGCAAGAGGAAAAGTGGAGAGGAAATGGGGTTTGGGGGATGGGATGAGGGAGGGCTCCCGAGGCTCCCTTTTATAGGGACGGAGGAGGGAGATCGGACGCGGCGTGGATCATGGCAGTCGTTACGCAATTCGATGTTTACGTGAGTAATGGAGGGGGAAACGACCAAAATGAAGGCGATGAGGGAATGGGGTCGATGGCACTGAATGCGCGAGAGGGGGGAAGAAAATGGCGACGATTCAGAGCTTGAGCCGGGCGGTCATGGCGGCAACGCACAAGGAAGAAGAAAATGGGGAGTGAGGCTGATGGGTGGGGCCCGCCTAGATGGGCGAGAAGAGAGAGAGGAAAGCGAATGGGTGACGGGTTGAATGCATGCATGGCGAAAGGGCCGGGAAGAAAGAGAAAGGAAACATGCTAGGGATAAAGAATTCGGCCCAATTGGAATTCCCAGATTTTTAATACTTTTTCGAATTTTAGAAATTGGCAGATATCAAATAGACTTTTAGAAAATACCAAATAGAGTTCAAAAATTCTAGAACAATTCACAGAAATTCCTTGAATTATTTTGAAGTTAATAAAATTATTTAAAACTTAAATTTGGCTTTTAATTTTGCATATAAATTATTTTTAATTTATGGAAAATAGGATAAACCTTTTTAAAATCCAGAAAATTCAGGAAATTACTTAAATTTTCCATCTTGACTTCAAGAAAAAGCAAGAAAACTCTTTTAAAACTCAGAAATTCCAATAAAATAATAACTTTATTCATTTTAATTTTGGTAACATAACTTTAGGATGTTACATCATCTACTTGTGATTTCCACAAATATTTCACAAGCTGTTAAATTAGCCCAGAACAAAATGGTAAATTAGGTAGTAACATTTGTGTTGTAAAAGTAGCAGTTTTAGAAAACATTCAGAATTAATTCCAACATAAATTACGATAATTAAAGCATATTTCCAGCAACATTTAAATGATAGAAATAACATATAAGCTTGAAAAACTTCATGTCATGTAAATAGGATAACATGCTCAAATGATGGAACATGAAAACATACAAAATCAGCATGTTGCTTAGATTTAGAATGTTCGTTGTTCTTAGATGTCGGGTTGCTCAACATTAAATCTTGGCCTCCTCGCCACTTGGGTCAAAATTACATCACAAATTAAATATGTCAATACTCTTAAATAAATTAGGCCTTGAGATTTAAATAAAATCTTGCTCTTCCAATTAGTCACTTAAAGCAAATCAACAATTCACAGTTCACTCACAACAGGCAAATGAATCAACTACAGAAGATATCACTTAAAAAGACTATATAACAGTGACTGTAAATGAAGAACAAAACAATGTACTGCAACCGAATGAATCACAGTAAATTGAAAACAATTGATCAAATGAATCACAGCGGACTGCTAGTAGAAACCGAATGAAACAATTGCATAGCAGAGTAGAAACAAGTAATCCACAAGCTCAAGACCAAAATTTATATCCAATTGTTGTATTCAATTCTCACAATGACCCCAACTCCTCATCAAGCATTAAACCGATCACACAAACATCACTTGACAAAGTCTCCCAGTACTAGGCAGAGTTACAGAATGTAATGCAACTAGCACAACACACAATGTCAAGTAATACAATGTCTCCAACCTTTTAAATCCCTACTATCACAATGACAGGTGGCCCCACCTCCTAATTCCTTTTCTTTATCTATTTCTTCTTTTCTCTAATTGAGAAATTACCAAATAGCCCTCAAACTTCAATAGTCCCCACCAATTTATCAATTTGATAAAAGATGCTCAAAGTCTTGTTTAATATACAACTGTTCGACGATCGGTACCTTGCGGGTTTGAACCCAAAGCCTAGCAACAAGGTTGCGGGTTTGAACCCAAAGCCTAGCAATAAGGACTGTGACTCGGCACACACAAAGAAGGACTTTCCTTGATCCAATGTCTTGGTGTGAGAGTTTTCGCCCAAAGTTACATTCTGTATTGAGTGGCTTGCCCTATTTCCTCTCGAGTTGGGACGTTACGGTCATGTCACCATATCTAGCTCATGAGTACTTAAGAAAGTATACCCTTATCTTCATTTGATCGTGACCTCACGATCATACTCAAGTAGGTGAATTCTTTAGGGAATCCTGTAGGACGATTCTCGATCCCATATAGGTATCGAATTCATTAAGAGTTATTGCTCAACCACCCATACAGAAAGAGCATTCCAGCTAATGGGACCCTTTAGATGTGCTCTTTAATCCCACACAGTTTGTTATCCTAGAGCCTAGTTCACGAGATCTCCGATCTACTAGGATAGGTTACCACCAATGTGAGCCTTTACAAGGGTATAAGCCACATTCCCTTTGACGCTGCAAAGATGGCCTTCCGCGCTAATCATTTGGTGAAAGGATCTGCCAAGTTTCTTTCAGACTAGATGTATTCCACAGAAATAACACCCGTCTATCCTGCATGCCTTACCGACTTAAGTCATATTTTTATATGTTTTGAGGACTTCATATTGTCCTTCCTACTCTTCGCCTTAACCAAAACTGTTTGGTTATCACATTAGGTTAAAATGGCTGGAATTGGCTTTTCCAACACAGGTAGGTCAGAAAAGAGTTCTCTAATCCATTCTGCCTCTATAGTCGCTGAGTCAAGTGCAACCAGCTCAGCCTCCATGGTGGACCGTGTAAGGATAGTCTGTTTAGAAGACTTCCATGAAACGGCCCCACCTGCTAGAGTAAAAACATAGCCACTCGTAACCTTCATGTCATCCAAGTTATTGATCCAGTTAGAATCATTGAATCCTTCCAAGATTGTGGGATGGCCAGAATATTGTATTCCCAAGTTTGATGTCCCCTTTAGGTACCGAAGTACCCTCTGTAGTGCTATCCAATGTTCATCCCCTGGATTGGCCGTATAACAACTCAATCTGCTTATAGCATATGAGATGTTCGGTCTCGTTGCACTAGTTAGATACATTAAGGATCCAATTATTTGAGAATATTTAAGCTGGTCTTTTCCATGTCCAGTGTTTTTATGTAGCTTAACATTTGGTTCATGGGGTGTGGCTAATGACTTACAGTCCATGAATCCAAATCTGGTTAGGACCTTGTCCACATAATGGGATTCTGATAGAATAATCGCATTCTCACCCTTTATCAGCTTGATGTTTAATATAACATCAGCTTCACCCAGGTCTTTCGTATCAAAATTCTGGGAGAGGAAAGATTTTGTTTTATTGATTACATCCATGTTGGTCCCAAAAAGCAATATGTTGTCCACGTAAAGACACAAAATGACACATTCGGCCCTCACTAAACCGATAGTAGACACATTTATCGGCTTCATTTACGCAAAAGCCGACCGAGGTCATAATGCTATCAAATTTCTCATGCCATTGCTTGGAAGCTTCCTTTAGACCATACAAGGATTTAATCAATTGACATACTTTCTTCTCTTACCATTCAACCACAACCATCGGGTTGCTGCATATAAATCTCCTCATCCAACTCTCCATTTAGGAAAGCGGTCTTTACATCTATTTGATGTACTTAGAGTTTGTATGTGGCAGCTAGTGCTAAAAGCACCCAAATTGTGGGTAAACAAGCCACAGGAGAGTATATGTGTCAAAGTAGTCTTCACCTTCTTTTGCGTGAAACCCTTAGCCACTAAACGGGCCTTGTTCTTTTCTATAGTACCATCAGGTCTACGCTTTCTTTTAAAGATCCATTTGCAGCCCACTGGCTTGTATCCAGATGGGAGGTCCGTAACCTCCCACGTTCCATTAGCTATGATGGAATCCATCTCTCTATGGACTGCCTCCTTCTAATAATCCACATCTGAGGATGTGTATGCCTCTAAAAAGGTTCGTGGTTCATCATCCACGACATAGGTGATATAGCCATTGCCAAGAGACTTTTCAATTCTCTGCCTCTTACATCTCCTCAACTCCAATTCTGGAGTGGTGTTATCCACACTAGGAAGAATAGAGTGTTCATCTGAACCATTAGGGTCAATGACTTCATTTGGTCTCATAGTAAATACATATTCAAAGAACATCGCATCACGAGATTCCATCATTACATTTGTAGAGATGTCACCCACCTCGGATTTGACCACTAGAAATATACAAGTCGTGTTGTTTTTATCATACCCTAGAAAAACACAATCAACAGTCTTGGGACCAAGCTTTCTTTTCTTTGGTAATGGCACATGCACTTTTGCAAAGCATCCCTAAGTTCGAAGAAATGATAAGTTAGGTTTTCTCTCCTTCCATCCTTCATAAGGTGTTTCCTTATAATTGCGAGGCAGAACCCTGTTAAGGACATAATTAGCTGTGAGAACTGCTTCACCCCACTAATAGTCCGACATACCAGAACTATGTAGCATGGCATTAACCAAGTCACAAAGAGTTTGGTTCTTCCTTTTGGCTATTCCATTCGATTGGGATGAGTATGGTGGAGTAATTTCATGAATTATTCTACTTTCTTCACATAATTGAGAGAATTCATTTGAGATGTATTCACTGCCTCGGTTCAACCTTAACTGTTTGATTTTTTTCTAGTTGATTTTCCACTTCGGCTTTAAAGATTTTAAAGTGTTCTAGTGCTTCATCTTTCGACTTAAGTAAATGTAGCAATACTTAGTCGCATCATCTATGAGAGTTAGAAAATAACGTTTGCCACCTTTAGTTAATATTCTATTCATCTCACAAAGATCAGAATAGATTAGATCAAGTGGAGAGGTGCTTCACCCCTTCAATGCTATGAAAAGGTTTCTGGTGTTGCTTTGCTTACACATACACTTCACACTTAGAACCCTTTTCATAATTATAGCTTGGAATTAAACTCATTTTGCTTGACCGCACAATGGCTTCAAAGTTAACATGATATAAACGAGAATGACAAACATCATCAATTTTATTGCAATGGGAAACATTACAAATGTTTACAATATTGAAATCAAGAAAATATAAGAGGAACATGCCTCCGCTATTATAGCCTTTGCCCACAAAATTGCAAAATTTGGTCAATACGACCTTATTGGACTCAAACACAAGCTTTATTCCTTGCCTACACAGCATAGACTCACTCATCATATTGCAAGTCATGGCAGGCACGTACAACACGTCTTTGAGGATGAGTGTTTTGCCTGAAGTGAGCTTCAAGCAAACCTGTCCAATCCCACGTCAAGACAGATACACCACCTTCATCCTGAAATGAAGACAAACAAGATTGATCAGCACATATATGTCTAGTTGCACCTGTATCAATCCACCAATCAATAGATGGACTTACCATAAAGGCCTGAGGTACATACCCTTCTGAACAACTAGTCAGTGCGACATTCACTTCAGCCTTATGACCTTTATGCTGACCAGGAGAAAGACATTTATCCTTACGATTGTGGCAATGGTTGGATTTATGACCAACCACTCCACAAACAAAGCAGACAATTTCCTCCTTCTTCATTTTCTTTCCTCGGAGCTTGTTCTGAGGTTGATTCTTGAGATTCTGTTTCCCGAAGCCTCCAACATTCTTGACCTCCACCTGATGAGCCTGAACTTGAGCCTTTCCTGTACCATCACCAGCTCTTGTATGCTCTTTGATATTAATAGCAGCTGACAGCTCATTGAGAGTTAAGCGCTCCTTCATATGTCTACAAGCGGTCACAAAGTCACACCACGAGGGCGGTAACTTAGCCAGGATGACATTCACTTGGAAATTCTCTGGTAGGATGCAATCGTACTGACTTAAGTCACATACATGGAATTGTAGCTCATGAAACTAATTCATCACCGACCGACCCTCAACCATCTTAAAGTTCAAGTAGGTAGTAGTTATAAATGACTCATTCCCACTATCCCTTTGGAATATTTCTTGTCAAGTTCGACCCAGAGTTGCTTAGCATCTTTGAAGTTAACGTACATGTCGAATAGCCGGTTGGATAGGATGGCTAACAAACGAGCTAAGACTGGATTATTCGCATCCTCCCACCGCGTCATAGCAACAATTTTCAATGGGAATATTGGAGGATTTGAAATGACCCAAAAGAGTTTGAGGTCAGTCAACCATAGTTTATCCTGCCAACGTTTAAAATTGGCACCGTTAAATACTTCCGGCTTAACAACAACAGACGAAGAAACCATTTCTTCGATATTTGGTTTTCTGAATTGTTGTAAAATTAGCAGTTTTAGCAAACATTCAGAATTAATTCCAACATAAATTATGATAATTAAAGCATATTTCTAGCAACATTTAAATGACAGAAATAGCATATAAGCTTGCAAAAACTTCATGTCATATAACCAGGATAACATGCTCAAAAGATGGAACATGAAAACATACAAAATCAGCATATTGCTCATATTTAGAATGTTTGTTGCTCTCAGATGTCGGGCTGCTCAAGATTAAATCTTGGCCTCCTCGCCACTTGGGTCAAAATTATATCACAAATTAAATATAACAATACTCTAAAATAAATTAGGCCTTGAGCTTTAAAAAAATCTTGCTCTTCTAATCAGTCACTTAAAGCAAATCAACAATTAACAGTTCACTGACAGCAAGCAAATGAATCAACTACAGAATATATCACTTGACAATACTATATAACAGTGACTGTAAATGAAGCACAAAACAATGTACTGCAACTGAATGAATCACATTAAATTGAAAGCAATTGATCAAATGAATCACAGAGGACTGCATAGCACAATAGAAAATAGCAAGTAATCTACAAGCTCAAAACCAATTTATATCCAATTGTTGCATTCAATTCTCACAATGACCCCAACTCCTCATCGAGCATTAAACTGATCCCACAAACATCACTTGACAAAGTCTCCCAGTACTAGGCAGAGTTACAGAATGTAATTCAACTAGCACAACACACAATGTCAAGTAATACAAAAATGAAAAACAACAATACTGACGATGCGGATGGCACTCAAAGCAATTGAGTAGTAAACCGGGCAAGGCACGAGAGTGCGCTGACTCAGAAAACCAAACACCCCAATGTGCCGCAGTGAGGGGACGTGGTCGTCGGAGATACAATGTCGTTCTTTACAATTTGGGACACACCAAACTGCAAAATCGAGGTACAGGGAATGCCGCACAAGAACCAACTGAAGATGCGTCGACCGAATGCACCCGTAGAGCAAGAGACCACGGATCCGAGGTATTCACACCTAAATCAATCAAGAGCTGGCCGGGTCCAAATCGAACAACGCAAGACCCAAAAATCTCTCAACGCAAAACTCAACAGAGGAGATGGCGCAAGAGAGAAATCGGGGTGTGCAAGGAGGAAGAGGAGCCAGTTCTCACTGCCGATGGCGCCGTGACCAACACGGTGGCGCAATAGCTCCCACTGCCTAATATCGAAGCCAAATCGGAAAGAGGAGGAACCAAAAAAGGGGAGGACTCACTGGTTTTCAGGTGAGAAAAAAGGAGAGGAGAAGCCACCGTAAGAAGGTGAGGAGGAGGGGGAGGGGCCGAGCCATCACTGCCAACGGTCGGCGCACAAAACGCTTGGCTCTCCTGCAATGCCCGCTCGAGCCATCACCAGAGAAGGGGGAGGGGGACCCCATAAATCCCTTGTGCTGCCCCAGTTAGGGTTGGAGACAATCTTTTACCTCTCTCCTATCTCAGTGACAGGTGGTTCTCGTCCCTTGTACGCCGAATATGTTGGATCTCTGGATTTCTCATAATGGTCTTTACCAGTGGAATATGGCGGTGCCTCAACGACGTCACCGCGCGTCGCCGCCTCCGTCTCCTACGCGAGCTTCAGCGGCGCCGATGCACCTCGTTGCTGCACATCCGCGCCGCCACCGCCGAGGAAGGAGCGTCGCCTCGTCTGTCTCCCTTGCTTGATTCAGCGCAACTGCTGCACGTAAAGATTTGAGAGATCACCATCATCCGTTCACTGCTAATGTCACGGGGCGCAGGCTGCCGAATTGTCAAGTGAGTGCCAAAATCCTTCTTTCAGTAAGTCTCAAAATTTCTAGGCATAGAAGCCTGAAGAGGAAAAGGGAAAGGAGATTGTTGTTACTTCTGTCCATGTGAATATCTTTTTGATATCCTGTAACATTTTAGTAAAATTGCTCAACTACAAATAGGAAAATCCTTACTTTGTTCAATTTACAAGCTCAGCTTACGCTCTCCAAAATATTGTGTGTATCACCTATTTTGCTTTTGTGCACGCACATACATATGCACCAACGTTCTTGCTGTGATCGTTGGTTAGGTAAGGGTCCGAGGACCGAGGGTAGGGTATCTGCTCTTATCTAACCGTCGACAGGGCTCTTTCCTTTTGAGGTAGCAAGGCTCAGAGACTTGGTTGAACTTTTGATTTCTCATTACTTAGATTGATAATGGATACATAATATCTCTTTTATAGGGACAATCCGGCTTGATGCATAAGAAATAATTTATAAGAAAACTTATCAATCCAATCTAATCATTCCAACTATTAAAAATAATATTCCTAATAGATAAGATCATACCCCTGATAATAACTTGATAGATAAGGAATCTCAAAATGACCTACATAACCAGCTATTTTTTATCCTAGGAAATCCATCAACCATGTATGGAAAATAGCGTGCTACAAGAACTACAATACGCGTATTGTTCATACGCCGTTACAATTTCACGTGTTGCTACAGTACACCGTGCATTGCTCCATAACAGATGTTGTGGTCGCTGGTTGGATACAGATCCAAGGACCGAGGGTAGGGTACTCGCCCTCATCTAACCACCAATAGGGTTCTTCCTTGTCGAGGTAGCGAGACTCCGAAACTTGGTTGAACTTTTAATTTCTCATGGCTTAGATTGATAATGGATATATGCTATCTTTTTTATAGAGACAACCCGACTTGACGTCTAAGAAATAATCTATAAGGAAACTATTAATTCAATCTAATCTTTTCAACTATTAAAAATAGCATTCCTAATATATAAGATCCTACCCTAATAATAACTTGATAGATAAGGAATCTCAAAATAACCTACCTAACCAACTATTTTATATCCTATGAAACTCATCAGCATGTACGGAAAATAGCGTGCTGCAGTACCGACGGACAACGTTCACGTAGTACTGCAGTACATGTCACTGTTCACGCGTCTGCTACACTACTCCACGCCTTGCTCCATAACACTCTTGTCTCAGTTCTTGGCCTTCTTTTTCCAAACTTTGTCTTGGAAAGTTGCCTATCTTTAGAAATTTCTAGTTGCAAATGTTTACAAATTTCAGCTCGCTCATTGTGTGCATTTGCTCATGGATGCAATCATGTGAAATATCTGGTCAATTATGGCGTCACTTGAAATAAGCTTTTGTTCAGTGTGCTAAGCGAGCTGCTTTGCCAATTTTTAGCATATTCCAGGTGTGCATATGGTCACCGTACTTTTCAATCCTGCTTCTTTGTTTTGCATGATCACAGTCTGTAAAGTGTTGTTTACTTTTCATATTTTTTTCCATTTTCAGAAATGATAAACTCTATGTTCCGTACTTCTGATTTCAGATCGCGTAGCTCCAAATTGCCAGCTTCTTCAAATGCTAGGACATGTTCAGACGCTGCGGCTACTTACTGGAAGAACTGCAGCAGCAGTGACTTTCATTTACCTATTAAGTTCGCTTGTTGTTTTCCAATATGACGATAAGATCATTTTTGAATTTCATTAGTCCGTTTAGTTGCTTTCTTGTATTTAGTACCTAAATTTGAAATGGATGAACAATTTCTTCCAGTTTGTTTTGTTTTGTTTTTGCTGCTTCAAGAATGTGTGGAATGCTTGAATAACAGTGTGATTCCCATTTTCTGATGGTCTGGAAGTGTTTGTGGAGTGTACAGTGATTTTACTTCTATTGTATATGCATGAATGAACTTATATTGGATGTATTCGTGATGCTTGATGTACAAAAATTGATCTATTAATTGTCCAGAATGCTGAAGGTCCTCAATTAGTAGTGTTCTCCATAAGCTTTGATTCAGACTTGCTTGACATTAATGCTGACGAAGCATATTCAAGATGGGTGATCCAATCTGCTACTAAGATTGCTTTTGTTGTAGCAAAGAGTTATTTGTAGATTCTTTTGCTATGAGTTTCTGTAGTGCTTTTACCTAATCGAAGTCCATATCATCAGTGGTTTCTTCTGTAACAGCAAAAAAGCATCGAGTGTACTTGACCATTAGCATAAATCTGTCAGGTTCTTTGGTTTTTTACTTTCTGAAGGTTCGTGCCAAAACTGACACAACTAAGCTGTATTATCGTGCTTGTTAAGAGCATACAATACAATGACATTTGTAATTGCACTGGGTTTTGCATTCAATATTGACTCAAATTTGCAGTTGCATCCTCTGCATAAAATAAAAAGATTTAGTCGCCTCGGTGGTCGCCGTCACTGCATCCAATAGATACGACACTGCAATTTGCAATCGAGAATCACTGAAATTTGCATTTGCATTCTTAGAGAAACAAATTCAGTCGGACAAATGATTTTTTACCCCAAAGATTCATTTGAATTGTGCACATACATCACTTCGCATAATCCAGTTCTAAAACATGCAGGCCGGAGGAGAGCGTCCGCCGGCTGCCGCCTATGCGCAAACGACAGATCTTGGTCCCGCCCTCCAGTAGCAGGAGTTGGGGGAGACCACGGTTCACAATTTCGGTGAAATTTGGTCAAAATTTAGAAATTTCGGATATTTCGTTGCCCTCTGAAATAAAATGGTTTCGTTCAAAATTTTCTATTTGTTTGAATTTAAAGGGTTAAACAAACTAAAAGTAGTGAATGAACCACAAAGACAATGGTAGCCAAGTTGGATTGCCTTGCCGTGGTGTTGAGGACTTGGGTTCAAATCCCTGGCTCCCACCTTTCTATCTTTTTTAAAAAAAATATTTAAATTTTAAAATTCAAGTTTGATCAAACCGTTTGAACAAAATTCATCCAAAATTACCAAGATTTCGGTCCTTTCGCTGCCCATTGAAAAAAAAAACAAAAGAAAAGATTTTCCCCTGGGGGAGACCCATCCTATCTTTATTTTTTTGGAAATATTTAAATTTTAAATTTCAAATTTGATCAAACCGTTTGAATGAAATTCATCCCAAATTACCGAAATTTTGGTCATTTCAGTCCTTTCGCTGCCCACCGAAAAAAAAAACAAAATGAAAGATTTTTCCCTAGGGGAGACAATTAGGGACGATGGCGAGGACAAGGAGGAGAATCACGGAGCCACCAGAGGGTTGCCATGGCTGCTTGCACCCACCGACTTTGATGATGTCCTTGTTCCACGAAATGCTCATTAGGTGCCGCACAAGAGGAGGACACCATCACCATCGAAGGTGCTGCAGCGTCTGTCGGCGATGCCACATCGCCCTATCATCACGTCGGTCTGTCGTGCCGTGTCCTCACCACAAATCGTCGCAACACTCCTCTCTCTGACCCGAAGCGCCGAACCGAGTCACGACACGATCCCTGTTCCTTTCTTTGGGAAAGAAGAACCCTAGCGCGCACTCAATCCGCCCAAAACTTGGGCTAGGCATTTTCTAGGTTGACAGCTCGTGTGGCCCAATCTGTGCGTGTGCCCAACTTCAAGCCCACTAGGTTGCGAAAATTATCCTTGCATGATGTGTACCCTTTACAATTTTACCCTCAAAGGGTTTTGTACCGATAGTATACCAGGGGAAGTATAACTTAATCCTATCAAATATGGTCCCTTGAATAAAAAAATATTGGACTGCTCATATTGAATTAAAGGTACTGTAAAAGAATTCAAATTTGTTGGATCAACCAATCTACGGCACTTTGTCCACCGTAGAACCACAAAAAGAATCATCTAATGTTCTTCTTAAGAAGCGTTTGTGAAATACCATGTGCCCTTGTACGTTGGTTTCCAAATTGGCGCTGATGATATACGCCGACTAGTTGAGGTAAATTTACATGTATGTCTAAAAAAAAGGTAAATTCACATTTAGTGACATTGGAACACCTGCTACATGTTGGAAATAAAATGACTTGGTTCAAACCACACAGGATGATTTTGCCCACTAAATAAGCTCTTTGGGACACACACCAGGCTAAGATTATATAGGATTTTTAGGGCCAGGCAGCTGCATCGTTTAGAAGAATCGAGGGAATTTCGTAACTTGTTCACCCATGTGGCATGTCAGTCTCCGTCCAGTGCACACATTGCACGAGAGACAGCAAATCTCCTTGCCGCTCCGTCGTACGCTGGCTTTACTTGGGTTCGATCCAGCGCTTGGAGCAGCGCCGGGCACCCGGTTTGGGACCGCTGATTCGTTCCACCCATCGACCACCGTTGAGTACGCGCCGGGACATTCCGAGTGGGGTTTGCGTATCGAAACGGGGCCTTGGCTCGGAGAAACCCTGCGGGCACGGGGGGGAATGGAAGCTGGCGACTGGCGACTGGCGAGTTTGGCCGCGGCGTGGCAGGCGCCGAGCAAATCTGCTGCCGAGAGCCCGAAACGGGGCGGTTCAGGGCCTCCCGCCCGCGCCGCGGTCGCGATTGTTGGTGCGCCGCTCGTTCGGGAAAGGCTTGTTGCCTTATCTTGGGCAAGTGGAGGCGCAGTGGATCCTCAGAATGCTTGTACGTGTCGAAAGGTTCGGTTCGTGTGATGTTGTCGCTCAGGCTCGGAAAATATCACGTCCGCCCGAACACATGTGTGATCGGCCGGCCAAGGTCCTGTTGACGGCTGGAAGATATCTGGGAAATACGTGTCGAATATGTACTGGAATCTGATTCAAGCTCCTACACCTCATGGGACGTGACTTTCTTTACGCTACCTGTGACACTCCTTAGTCAGAGGATCGTCTTTTGTTAGTCATCTTATGGTACGTTTGGTTAGTAGGACGTAGTTAAATGGTATGAATAGAATCGTTCTGAATGAAATCGTTTAAGTAGTTTATTTGGTTAGTAGGATGGGATGATACGAGATTGTATTTGGTTGGTTGTATAAAATGATACCTAAAATTTTCTAATCCCCCAACTCTAATCCCCTTCCACCTAATATTCTCTATTTCTACACTCTTTTCACCGAATCCCCCATTCTTTCTTCTTCTCCACTGGTTCTTCTCCACAGCGCTCCTCCTCTGGCTCGGGGCTCCCCATGGCGCACCTCCTCCGGCTCGGGGCTCCCCATGGCGCCACAAGGCCACCGTCACTGGTCCAAACCCTGCTCAAGCTCCTCCCGCGCCTCCTGCTTGCCCCTCAGGCGCCGCCCGCACGCTCGGCCCATGGCTCGCCCAGTTGGTCCAGCGCTGCTCGGTCTCTGGCCGTCGCACTCCTCCTCGTGCGCGTGAGGCCCGAAGCTCACCGGTAAGGAAGAAGAAGAGGGGAGAGGTAGCAGGGAGGTTGAGGGAGCCGAGGCGACGTTTGGTGCTGGTCGAGCTTCACCGGAGCAGCGGCGTGGCGCGGGTCAAGGCGACAGAGCGAGAGTGAACGGTGTGGTTCATCATATTTTGTTGAACGGCACGATACAGCATCTAACGAGCATATTCCCCTAACCTGAACCAGGTCGTCCGGGATGAGCTGATACGATACAACCAATCAAACGGGTGAATGCCCTTGTTTCTTGAACCAAACCATTCCATTCACTTTAGTACCACCATCCAAACACACCTTAGTCGGCTGAAAAATCATGACATAGGGAAAAATTTTCGAAGAAGTCAGTAGATTAACATTCTTAGTCAACAGATGACTGTCTTATACAAGGATTAGTGTATTTTGTGCTTTGTTTGTTTAACAAGTTTTATCTCGTGAGTTATATCGGAAACTACCTTTTGATGGGTTGGAGTTGTCCACCATTCAAATTCTGGGGTTCATATTTACGCACGAATATATTTTGGTAGGAATTTTCTAAGGTTGCATTACGTGGTGGTGTATGTAAGTGTGTATTGTTGTAATCTAAAAATATATATATTACTACAGAGAGGGTCATTATAGACTGCTATAAACTATCATTACAGATGATTTTTGAACCGTCCGAATTTATGTGTCTGTGATAACAGGCGGTTATCACAAATGGTTTTTGAGTCATCTGTGATAAGTCACAACACAGACGGTTTTTTGTTAAAACCGTCCGTAAATGTCTACTATCACAGACGGTTTCCACCAACAATCGTCTGTGATATGTAGGATATCACAGTCAGTTCTATTGACAAACCGTCTGTGATATATCGGATACTACAGACAGTTATTAACCGTCTGTGATAGTTCGTTATACTTAACTAATTTTTTTCTAATTTTCGGCTAGCCTTAAAAATTGCTAGTCATGCCCTCTGAAAATAAGCAAGCAAATTACATATGAATCAATTGTTGACAACTCAAAGTGATCATTTATAACTCAAAATCAATTACAAAAGAATATGTTCAAGTATTGTCCCTAGAGTTACAATTGAATTACAACTACTCAAAGTGAATTACAATTGAATCAATTGTTTGAAGGTCGTTCAGCTGTGTTGACAGAGTGAAACTCTCCATCGGCGTTAATGATCTCCGTCTTGATGAAGCTGTAGAGCATCCCTCGAACCTCCAAGATTTCGGTCATAACCAATGCATCTAAATCGAGTATCAGGCTCTGTCACTAGTAGGAGTAAAGTAGTAAGCATATATATTTAAATTTATAATTAGAAAATAATTATTGCGAGATTGACAAACATCTGGATCATTCATCTTAGCATTCATGATTTGCTACATATGACGGCAAACGTAGAATACACATAGGTGATCTTATTTTGCTGGTGGCACTGCAAAAATAGAATTACGTATACAAGCATAGTCAGTTTGAGACGCATTATTACGAAGTGTGATATATGATTATTGTGTTGTAGCGTCATCAAAATCGCGTCCCCGTTGCGCTTTACGCTCGATTCCTTGTGTGTCCCTCTCTCGGCAACATAGGCGCTGAACAACCTACGTGATTCCAAAAATTTATCCACAGCCATTTCAAATGAAGGAAGACTACAATAGAGTTATGTATGAAGGAAATGAGCATACCTGTCGAATATTCCTTACAAAAGGGTGAAATCATGGTTTTTGTTGAGTAAGGAATTAAGGTATATTACCTTGTTCCTCTTTGGTACAATGACTAAAAGGATCCAGTGGAACCTACTCATGTATGTCACTATAGTCATTAAACCTAAGTTCGTGCTGCGTATAAAGTATAAATGAAATTTGTATAGTAAGTTGTGAAGCACTTACTTCTGGTTGTAGGGCACTAGTATGTAGTCCTTGTCGTCTTGAGCAACCAATCTCGTCATTATGTATTTCACGACGTAGGATGCGTCTTCGGTGATGCATTGCTCAGAGACCAAGTGTGGGTCAAGGAAACCCACCGGTTCTAGCCATCGTCAGGCATTTTTCATCATGTATCTATACATAAGCAATGAGTTGTGACATTTATCGGTATTACGTGAATGTAGAACTTGATTGTACACACTTACAGTGTCCAGCATCATAGAAGCGAGGCGTCGAGAGCATTGAGGTTGAATAGGTCGAATAAGTCGTCGAAGCCCACGACGAAGTGGCCCGGCTCGTGGAAGAAATGCTCCTTCGTGTATCTGACAGTGATTCCAGTATCACACCCCTTCTCTTTGGTCTTTCGCATGTACCAAACATGCAAAGACTGGCAACCTATTACATCGCGAGCTAATACTGTGTCGAAGGCCAACGGACTTCCGAGGGAGTATGTCTCGAGCTTAGGAGGCGCCTTAATGTTTTTCGATTTCGATTTGGCCTTAATGACTCGCCCGCTACACATCTTCCCGTGAGACGACTCAAGAACCGATATGGCGACACGCTTTTCTTGTTCCTTCGGTGTCTTCTCCACGGGTACCAATGAGGCGGCCTTCTGAAGCGAAGGATGAGGTGGAGTCATCGAGGGTCCTGTTGAAGAGGCGTGGTCGTGTCGAGATCGCGACACTGCAGGGTCCAGGGCGATGTCCTTCTTGGGCCATTGGATAAAAGTGTACATGGCATCCCCTAGTGTTCTGATGTCTTCGGTCGGGCGAATCTCCAGCGGGACGGCCATGAAATGGTCATGTACCATGTCTACCAGGACCCTGGCGTAACCCTGCGCCAGCTTGGCACTGTGCAGTTGTCCCTTCCTAGTATGGATACACCATCCCCCGCCCAGCCTCAATAGAAATGTGCAGATGTCATGAGGACATTATGGATGTCATGGGACATGCTCATGATCTTAGGTGATGAGACAATTGGCAATTGCTTTGAAAGTTTGTTGAAATTTGGAGTTTTCAGCAAGTGTCAGGTTTTGCGGTAGTACCGGCGTTGTGGCCGCGCTACTACCGCTTGGCGGTTCGACCGCATGTTTGTTGGCGGTTTGAATTTTTCCGAAGCCTTGTGTTTGGTTTCTTGGATTTTCTCTGGTAACGGTACGACCGTTGGAGGGAACGGAACTACTGCGTGTCTAGGGTTTGAACGCGTGTTTTGCTCGAGCCGTTAGATCTTGATCTAACGGTCCATATTGCGTTGGACGTTCGGACCATCCGAACGGGTTAGGATTTGAGAGGCGTCTAATTGAAATCGGACAGCCCAAACTAATTGAGACGTTCGGACTTTGACCAGTGCTTCAAATCAGACGGTTTAAAGGCACGGTCCGACCGGCCACGCGATCTGGAGCGTCCACGTGGCAAAAGACGTTGTCCTGAGGACTTTGCGAATTTTTGTGGAGCGGTAGTACCGCTAGGGAAGTGGCGGTAGTACCGCGAGCCGGTTGTACCGCAAGGTAAATGGCGGTACGTTTTTTTCTAGAGAAGGTGTCTGACGAGGATCTAATAATCCTCATTTTATCTTTTATCTATAATCATTATTATAGGGAAATATCATGTAAATCTCTAGGTATACCCCTTAGATTTGCAAGGGAGAAGCCTACCAGGTGGTCGTAAGCTCTTCTACGACCACCCCCATAGTCGTAAGTCTTGCCACAACTACCTTATGGTCGTAAGTTCTTCTACAACCACTACCTAGTCGTAAGGTATTCTACGACTAGGTCATAGTCGTAAGCTCTTCTACGACCAGGTCAGCCATGATCACCTTATGATCAATTAAACCTACAGACGAGTGGGTCCAATTGATTAAGGAATTCAAATAGTCATCATACGCTGTTACTCTGCGAAGTAATAGCACGTAATGCTCTATTATCTCTGATATATAGCTGTCAGGCAGCGTGGAGGAGTTAATACGCTAGTGATTACTACCAACATGCGCCCGTTACAGGATGTGATGAGGCGCCACTTCACCTGGAGAAACGGCCACTCCTTCACGAACTATATAAAGGCGGCAATCAGAGAAGGAAAGGACGATCGAATCAAGGCGTAGACACACGCTATCAAGGGCCATCAGGAAGACAAGCACTATCATCTGTAATAGTCTTAGTTTTTCTCCTGATTGTTCGAATACACTCAATACCATACACACACAGAGTAGGGTTGTTATTCTCACGGAGAAGGCTCGAACTCAGATAAAAATTCCGTGTCAATCTCTGCGTGATTCCATTCTAGGAGACCCCCAAATCAAACAATGTTTACGTAAGATCGGTTCTAAAACACCGCGGTTAGGCGCCGACCATGGAGATCTTCCTAATCTCTTGTCAACATACTCTCTTTTTTCCCAAATCTCATGCACTCATGGCGGAGAATGGAACGAGGAGAACTGGTTCAACTGGCAGACACGCAGACGCCGACATGGATGCCGGTTTCGATTCTGAGCCGAGTATTGACTCATCCAATGGTATCGCCGCCTCTGGGATCTTCCCGAGATCCAGAGACAATATCACGATGGAGTTGAGGAGGATCCCTATCCCCACAACAAGACGCCCAAGGGAGGAATCTACCCTCTCAAAGGACAAGGGTCAATCTAACCAGACTACACCTGTGGACTCACAACACGACGAGAGTTTTTCTCGGTGTCCGAGTCCCCTAAGGCGGTCCGACTTGGTGAGGCAAGTTCGAAGCCACAATTCCAGACTTCACCAAATCCGGTGATCCTCTCTCCGGATGACTCCAGAGAGAGCGGATCAAGCATGCTTTTCCTGCAAATTCGACCATCTCTTCGCAGATCACACTGCGGACGGAGACTAGTTATAACCCGAGTTCCCCACCGGAGGATTGCTCCAAGTCGCCAGATGGTGTCTCGACTACTCCTCAAGCGGGAGGCTTCGGCGCAAGTGAGAATCATCAACGGAGGTCTTCGCCCTTCTCTCGGATCAAGATCACTCTCCTAGAGACCGAGCTAGGACTCTCCCGAAGATCACGACCGCGCCCGTGGGCGGGCAAGGGCACCACCGATGGCGGACACAACCAACACCTTCATGAACGCGAGGGAAATCCTCGACATACTCGTACTTCATTGAGACAGTCTCAAGAGTCTGACATGGAAGATCTTGAGGCTACTCGACGAAAGAAGATTGCAGCCGTAAGAATTTGCTCGGGCGATCCAATATCGATCGAGGAAGCTCAAGAACTCCAAAGACATCAATGACTTGCTCGAGAATCCAACTCGAGAACTCGCCCGAGCGCTAGGGTACGATCTCTTCGTTGAGGAGATCGCACGAAGGCTTCGGTCCACGATGGCAAGGCTGGAAGCACCTCGCCGACATCATTCAGGAAGTCGTAGCAATACTACTTCTTCAGCTACCAGTCGATCGAACATATCACCACGGAGGAATCGACGCAACAGTAAGTCGCATCGATCTCCTACTCGGAGAAATGTCTTTCGAACGACTGATGATCAACAAACCCCTCGGAGAGGTGATCGCTCACCATTCCGACATGGAAATCTGCACCAAGCGATGAACTACGAGGAGTATTCCTCGAGGGGTCGAGACCTATCATAGGTCGGGTCAACTCATTATCGGGTATCGCCGAGTACGACCACCTGATGATATCAACCATTCTTTCCTGTAAAGGAGGCGTCAAGAAGTTATTACTGGATGTCGGGCATTCTCGCCGATTTCCGAGTCGTTCGTAGCCACCTTGCTTTCGACCGAAGAACATGGAAAAATTTGATGGATCCCAAAATCCTATTGAATTCCTTCAAATCTACACAACAGCTGTCCGGGCGGCAGGAGGAGGAGAACATATGATGGCAAATTACCTTCCAACTGTGCTCGAAGGGTTTGCTCGATCGTGGTTATTGAACCAACCACTCGAGTCGATCTATTCTTGGCAACACCTCTGCGACCTTCTACTGGCGAATTTCCAAGGAACTTACAATCGCCCTGGGAAGGAGGACGACTTGCACCGGATGAGACAGAACGACAACGAGACCTTGCGCCAATTCATCAAGCGCTTTAGTTAGGTTCGTAATTTAATTCCGGAAGTTTCTGACTCATCTATCATCAGAGCTTTCAAGCAAGGAGTCCGTAGTAGAAGGATAACAGAAGATATTGCTTTAAATCCACCTACCACTGTCACCGAACTCTTTGAGATGGCTGATCGGTATGCGACTTCCTCTGAGGCGGTCGAGTGGAACAACACAATCGATCGAGAAGACAATACCTCTCGAGAGCCAGACGACATTGGTAAGAAGAAAGATAAGAAAGCAAAAAGTCCTGAACAAGGCGAAGGGTCAAAACTCCAAGCCAGCGGTTCCAAGGAGGTTTTGGTGTGAATGATAAAGAGCCACGCACCTCCAAGTCGCACCGACCGAGGCAAAGGTAAGCGCCCGATCGGAAAAATGATAAGCCTAGGTGGTGTCCTTTCCATAAAAAGGAAGGACATGACCTTCATAGAATCGCCGGTCTTTCAACGAAAGCTTGAAGACTACTACAACGACAAGGACCACTTCCCACTCTCGGCGGTAGGACAAACGAGTGGTCATAAGTCCTCAGATGACGAGGAGGAGATGCCGTTCCAGGATCCGCAACACACCGTCAAGCACATCTACGGGGGATCATCGGCATATGAATCAAAGTGACAGCTTAAGGCTGCTAAACGTGAGGTAAACTCTATAGATCCTCCTCTCGTCAATAAATTACCGAAGTGGTCGGAAGTCACCATCTCCTTTGAGAAGGGTGACTGCCAGATTCCTTCGACTCGACCAGGTCGATATCCGATCGTGGTCGAACCCACCATCAACAATTGTCGGGTCAATCGAGTTTTGGTTGATGGTGGCAGCTCGTTAAACATTTTGTTTACGAGTGCCCTGGATGACATGCAAGTACCCAGGACCAAGGTAAGACCGGTGCGATACTCTTTCCATGGGATCGTACCGGGATCTTCAACCAAACCAATTGGCCAAGTTTCTCTTTCTTTAACATTTGGTTCACCAAGTAATTTCAGGACAGAGAAAATCTCCTTTGATGTGGTCGACTTCGATACGGCATATAGCGGCATACTCGGACGACCAACTTTGGCAAAATTCCTAATGGCTACTCATTATGGATATCAATGTATTAAGATGCCAGGTCCCAAAGGAGTAATCACAATTCATTGTGACAAGAAGATGGCGATACCGCGATCGCCGATCCTCGAGATAGTTGGACAAATATCAACTCGAGAAGAAAGTCAGCCTTCGACTAGCAAGTCGAAGCCTAAAGCTGCACCAAAGCCGAACAACAAGGTCAAAGAGGTTCCTCTGGACGCAGGGGAGCCCTCGAAGACTGTTCGCATCGGGGATACTTCTGACCCCAAGTAGGAAGACGACCTCATCACCTTCCTCCGAGCTAACGCAGATGTTCGCGTGGCAAGCATCCGACATGCCCGAGTCCCGTGGAGGTGATCGAGCACGAAGTAGCTTTACGGCCTGACAAAGTACCCGTAAAACAAAAATTACGGAGATTTGCCCCTAATCGACGAGATGCTATCAAATCAGAATTGGATAAGCTACTTAAAGCAGGCTTTATAAGAGAGGTCAACCACCCAGAATGGTTGGCTAATCCTGTAATGGTTAGAAAGTCAAACGGCAAATGGCGATAAAGCGAGACTTTACTGATCTTAATAAAGCTTGTCCAAAAGACGATTTTCCTTTACCTCGCATCGATCAGTTGGTTGATTCTACTACAGGTTGTGAAATGTTAAGTTTTTTAGATGCATATTCTGGATACCACCAGATCAATATGTGTCTAGATGATTGTGGATATCATGGGGATATGCCCATGATCTTAGGATGATGAAACAATTGGCAATGTTGCTTTTGGTTTGAAGTTTTAATCGTTTTCGTCAAAGTTACTGAATCTGTCAGGTCTCAGGCGGTCAGACCGGTTTCTGTGTGGCGGTCAGACCGGTCTGTGTGGCGGTCAGACCGGCCAATCCGGCGGTCAGATCGGCCTTGTCTTCAATTGATTTTCTGGTTCAGTCCCAAGGGCGGTCAGACCGGCCAGAATGGCGGTCTGACCGATTTTTGTGTAGAATGATGATATTAGTTATGGATTGATTTTGGGATAGGTCATATCCTTGTTTGATATTGCATATGTGTTGCATATTGCATGTTTTGGCTAACGTGGGTCAAGTTGTGAGGGCCTTGTTCCCGGATTCGTGTTTGCTTGTCTATTGCTGTGCAGGTGGCTTGCAGGTCAACGACGGTCAACGGCGAGGTGGATCGGGACTAAGCTTGGAGAGCTGAGGTCCAGAACAATCAAGGATGTCGGGTGAGGTCAAGTGACTCAAGCATGGCGCAGAATGGATGAAGGTGACCGAACGGCGCTTGGTCGGCGATCGGTTGGATCAGCGGTGCGAGGGGTTTGCAAGTGCCAAGGTGCTCCGGTGGGAACCGGATGGGAGAGACTTGCCGACAAGATGAGAGCCGCTGGATCAACCTACATGTGGCGAAGCATGGATGTGTTTCGCGCAGTTTGGACTCGGTCTTCAGAAAAGATCGAGAAGGGGTATTTTGGTAATTTCACCAAATACCACCTTGGTGACCTAACGCCAACCCGCGGCGCAAGACGGTGCGTCAAGAAGTGGATTAGGTCAAGAAAAGTGAAGACGGCGCTTTGAGATGCATGCGTGTGTGACCCGTTTGTATTGGGCCTTAACGGGAGCTCATTAGGGTTAAGTCTTCTAGAAGCTCTAGGCCTCATATAAATAGAGAGGGGGCTGTTATGCAGCCACTTGAAGCACTTCATTGAAAACCCTAGTTTGTCTTAGGGCTTAGGAGAAAGAGAAGAGGCTTAGGGTTCTAGGGAGATGTGTTGAGTTGAGTGCTCATGGATTGAGCTTTGCCCTCCTTGAGAGAGTGGTTGTAACCAGTATCAAATCGTGAATCAATCTATGGGTGATTGTTCAAAGATGAGTCTTCTTGTGCCTTCCCTTCTCTTTTGATGATTTTGGGTGCTTCCTTGATCCTGTGGTTTTTGGTTTGTTTCGTGCCCTCTTTTACCTTGCTATGATGTGTGGGAATACATCTAGGATCATCTAGATCATTAATCTCCCACGAGCAAGTTTTGGATCAAGTTTTTCGTTTTTGCTCGGTTTTGAACCCTCCTTCGGAAAAACAGAAAAAGGTCGAAACTTTGACGTGGATCTACTCAATATCCACTTGGAGTAGGTTCCTAATATCCTTAGGAAGGTGTGTTCCAAATTTCGTGGAGTTTGGCCTTATGGATAAAAAATTAGACCGATTTGCGTTTCGGTTTTTCAGGCTGACTGTGCTGATTTTGCTGTTCATCGTCAGGGGCGGTCTAACCGCCAAAATCAGCGGTCTGACCACTAGGCAAAACATTCGACCTGCCAATATCAGAGGTTAGACCGCCCAACACTTAGAGATTTGAGATTTTGGTAATTTTGGGTGTTTTGCGTCGGGGTTTTAATTGGATTCAATACAAGACTTCCACTGTGCTTGTACTTTGATCTTCATAGCTTCCATAGCTATTGGAGTGAATTAGTATTGAATTCAATTAAGGTGAAAAAGTGAGCATGCTCCTATTCACCCCCCCTCTAGTCGCCTTTCCGGTCCTACAACGATGAAGAAAAGACCGCATTTATTACACCATTTGGTATATTTTGCTATGTCAAAATGCCATTTGGTCTAAAAAATGCCGGCGCTTCTTTTCAACATTTGATGCAAGCGACTTTTTCATCTCAATTAGGCCGAAATCTAGAGGCCTATGTTGATGATCTAGTCGTTAAAAACATCAAGAGACTTAATCATATTACTGACCTACAAGAACATATGACAACCTCAGAAAACATCGCTTAAAACTCAATCCTAAGAAGTGTGTGTTCGGAATCTCTTCAGAAAAATTGCTTGGATTCCTAGTATCTATATGAGGAATCGAAGTAAATCCCGAAAATATAAAGGCCATTCTCCAAATGCGCCCTCCAACCACAAGGAAAGAAGTCCAGAAACTCACGGGGTGCATGGCGGCTTTAAGTCGTTTCATCGCACGACTAGGAGAAAAGAGACTACCTTTCTTTAAACTTCTAAGAAAACACGAAGGTTTTGAGTGGTCGAAAGAGGCAAATGCTGCCTTTGAGGATGTCAAGAGGTACCTTACGAGTGCTCCTATTCTGGTCTCTCCAAGGCCAGAAGAAACGCTCTTAATTTACCTAGTTGTCACACCACAGGCAGTAAGCGCAGTACTAGTCATAGAACGTGAAAATGTACAACAACCGGTTTACTACGTAAGTAAAGTTTTACACGGGCCTAAGGAGCGTTACCCTCAGGTCCAAAAGCTTCTATATGCCCTCCTCATGTCTTCGAGGAAATCGGCATTATTTTCAGCGCACAAAATAGTCAGGCTGCCCGAGTTTCCTTAGGAGCGATCCTCCGTATAGGGAAACAATGGGGCGCATGGCAAAATAGTCACGAACTTGGGGAGTTCGACATCCATTTCATGTCCCGAATGGCCGTTAAATCCCAGATCTTGGCAAACTTTGTCGCCGATGGACAAATCTGAACTGTTCAGATCCTAATCTGATTCCCGACCGATGGACAATGTACTTTGATGGGTCGCTTACTTTAAGTGGCTCGAAATTTGGGGTGGTCTGGTGTCTCCTAACGAGAGATCTTAAAGTATGCCATACAATTAAACTTTCGTGCCACTAACAACGTGGCGTATCACGAAGGTTTGCTAGCTGGCATACGAGCAGCGATGGAAAGCGCTCTCGATTCGCCGACTACTCGTGAGAGGAGACTCTCAACTAGTCGTGAATCAAGTCGGAAAGAGTACCAGTGCTCTAACCCGACAATGTCTCGGTATTTATCGGAAGTGCGTAAGCTAGAAAAGCATTTTTTAGGTTTCGAGGCACAATTCATCCTCGAAAGGATAATTTCCTCGCACAGACCGACTTGCTCGAAAAGCTTCTTCTCGATCTGTAGTACCAAAAGGAGTCTTCTTGGAACAACTCCAGAAGCCGTCACTGGTCGACGAACCAGAGACACCTCCTATTGAGACGGCCTCTCTAGAATACGAGGATACATGGATGGCGCCCATCTATGAGTATCTTCGTAGGGTTACAGACCAAGAGGCGATCCCGAGGCGGATCGCTTATCCCGAAAAGCCAAAATGTATACTTTGGTTGAAGGAGTCCTCTATAAACGAGGTACTTAAGGGGTGCTCATGCGATGCATTCGCAGAGCGAAGGATTAACACTCCTTCACGATATACATGGTGGCATCTGTGGAAATCATGCTTCCTACAGAACACTGGTCAGCAAGGCCTTTCGACAAGGTTTCTACTGGCCAATAGCCCTGTACGATGCTAAAAAGTTGGTTAAAAAGTGTGTCCAATGCCAGTTTCATAGCAGACAAATACACCAACCAGCTCAGGCATTACAGACGATACCTCTATCTTGGCCTTTTGCAACCTGGGGTCTCGATATCCTAGGACCGTTTCCTAAAGCTCTAGGAGGTTTCGAGTTTCTTTTTGTGGCTATTGATACGTTCACAAAATGGATTGAAGCAGAACCTGTGACTGGGATAACAATGGAGGCGGCAAAACGGTTTATGATGAGATGTGTAATTACTCGATTTGGAGTACCGAGTCGAATAATTACAGATAATGGTAAGCAATTTTCGAGCGCAAAATTTCAGGAATTTTGCGACGAGTTGGGTACCAAGTTGTGTTATGCTTCTGTGGCCCATCCCCAAAGTAATGGGGCAGTCGAACGTGCAAACTGCCAAATAATGAGAGGAATTAAGACCCGAGTTTTCGACCAGCTCATCAAACGCTCGGGGGCTTGGGTACAAGAGTTACCCTCTGTATTATGGGCGGTTAAATGCGACTACTATCGAACTCTGGTGAAACACCATTTTTACGACTTGAGCTGAAGCCATGCTTCCTCCGAACTAAAGATCTGATTAACACGAGTGAAACTTTCAAAGACTCCAACCAGAACAACTTCGAGCAGATGATATTAATCTACTTGAAGAAAGGAGAAACCAGCCTTAATCCGTTCGTGGTCTACCAACAAGCCTGCTTGCAGATACTACGATCGTAGGTCCAACCTCGTAGCCTTGCTGTAGGTGACTTGGTATTGAGGCTCTACCAATCTAAGTCTAATCGGAACAAACTTTCTCCCAAGTGGGAAAAAAGATGGATTATATAATACATCGACAAAAGCTTGTTTTTCACAGGTTTGTTACAAACTACTCTGAAGAGGGAGAGCCCAGTCGCATCTCCTCCTTAACCTTCCGGCTAACTGAATGCATTTATTCCATCAGACGACTTGCTTCTGCCTCAGCGCAGTCGAAGTCGGTTTCGATTGGTTGCACATTAAGGCTGGGGTCATGAGCTTTAAGTTTTGCCAGTGCATAACTTACTGCAGTTTCGACCGCCTCCTTTATCGACTCAGCTTGATTGGCCTTCAGAGTGGTCACCAGTTCTTGTAAAGTCCCGACTTGTTCCCCAATAGTACTTATGTGAGCAGCTATCGTATCATCTTGAGGAGCTTTTCCCTCAGTACGTAGCTCACCAAGTACATTGTTCAGAAGCGTGATATGGCCTTGAAGATTAATCTTCATCGCCTCCATCTCCTGTTGGGTACGAGTCGAAGCCTCGCGGAGTTGTTTGTTTTCACCACTTGCTCAAAAAGAATAAGACCGTCAAGCAAAAGTAAACTCCTAGAGGAAGAGAAAACAAAAATAATCACAGTAAAAGATTTCCTTACACGCTAGTCGAGAATCTAACTTCTCGATTTCTTCATCACGGAAGCAATGGTCTCAAAGATGCCTCTTCTCCCATGATTTGATGTCCTCTGCATTTTTCTTAGCAATGCGACGGTCTCGTTATAGATCAAGGTTTTATCCCCGACTTCAGCCGAGCCTTCCCGTTCAAGGTCTATTTCTAGAAAAGAAATGGGAGTAAGAAAAGGAAAGAACTCAGAAGGACTGCGGTAAAGAATTGCTTACGATTGTCGGGATCTTAACCTCGTAATTTCTTGATCTTTATCTTTGGAATCGAGAAATCTCGCGAATAACCAAAATTTTATCTTGGACTTCATTCTGGAGCTTTCTCATATCATCTTCTTTTTCTAAAAGAAGCAACAATCAGGTAAAGATCAACAACATAAGCAGTCTTAAGTTCAGCACGTACTGTTTATCCTTTCCTGCATTTTTTCAGTTGCAGAGTTAGCTTCTTTAAGCTTTCTCAAGAGGAATTCTACTTTTTCCCATAGCTTTCTCGACTCCTCTTTTTCATAATCAAGCGAGTCGGCTAAGGTCTTTTCATCACTGTTTAGCCTACAAAGGAGAAAAGTGGACATGAACATTATTAAATTGGTCGTAAGTTCTTCTACAACCATTGATCCAGTCGTAAGTTCTTCTACGACCATGGATCTAGTCGTAAGTTCTCCTACGATGAAGCATCTGGTCATAAGCCTTTTACGACTAGTATCTAGTCGTGAGTTTTTCCACGACAAACCCCGTAAGCACTATATAAGTAGTCAAGTCTAAAACGACTACGAATAATAGTGACTTACCACCTCTCTGCCTGTTTGCAGAGTTCCTCTTTTTCCTGTCGTAGCTCTAGAAGTTGTCAGTGATATTCACCAACAACGGCAATTTATTCTAGAGCTTTCTACAAAAAGAAAGACAGTAAGAAACAAGGGAAAACCAGTGTATAAGTATCCTTAAATACTTACACTCATGGTTGATTTAGCAAATATCGAGTAAACCAGCTCTTGATTCTTCAGCTTGTCCACTCTCTCGACTTGATCCCACCAAACCTACTCAAGACGCTCGTTGTCAAAAGTGTCCCCTCTATTGGGAATATCTTTGGGATGAGGGACTCGATAGCGAGATCTAAAGCGAAAGACCCCACTATGGAAGCAGTAATAAAGAAATCACAATGGTTGAAGTATTCCTCATCTTCTGATTCTGAAATTGCAGTTTCTCTTTGGATACCAGGAAGGAGGTCTGCAACGATTTCCTTTCCCGCACGGTGGTCAGGTACATCACCACCTCGGCCAGAGGCTCCTGCAGCTGCCTCTGTTGTCTCCACGACCATTTCAGTAGTCGTAGCTGCAACCTCAGTGGTCGTGACTGCTACCTCAATGATTGTAGCCGCTACCTCAGTGGTCGTAGCTACGACCTCAGTGGTTGTGGTAACCACTTCAGGAGCCACGACTTCCTCCACAACCCGGGCTGTGGACGATCCTTCGACCACTTCTGCTGACACCTCTCCAATCGCTGGAGAGGCGGCAATGGGCTTCTCGATAGAAGCCTCCTCGGGGGCTGAAGGAGTCGGGCTAAAAGCAACAAAAGGAAAGCAAGTCAAATTGTGAAAAGTAAAAGGTAAATATTGTTCTTACACTTTAGCTTGTTTCACATACCTCTGTATCCTGGACCTGATCAGGAACTTAGGAGCTATCTTCCCGACGGAAGACTTCTTCGACTTCTTTTCTACGACCACGTCTGGTCGTAGTTCAAGTTGGAGAATGGGCTCGGCCACGACCACGTCTGGTCGTGGATCTTGAATAAGAACCATCTCTCTGGTCTCCTGACTTTCCAGAGGGCCGAGATCAGTCTCGACCACTCCAAGAGCAGCGCTACCCTCAATGGTAGGCTCGGCTGGATCAGCGTTGTCCTTCACAAAAGACATAAACTCCTTCCAGTTCTCCTTTTCTAGTTGCTTGACAAAACTAGGAGTGGCAGAAACTGTGAAAGTTTTCTTGTCATAATAAAAAGGTACCTTGGCTTTATGGCTTTACGTCTAAGAGGTTCTTCAACCTCCTCAGCCTCCTCAGCTACAACTGTTTCGGCCTCTGGCTTTCTGGTAAATGTCTTTGGTCTTATGGGCTTTATGCCTAAGAGGTTCCTCACCTCCTCGGCTTGAGTTGTTTCAACCTCGCTTCAAGGTAACCGCGTGCGTACAGATTTTGCCGAGGATCCGGTCGAAATGAAGGAACTCGAGCTTGGTCCTCCTTGTCGGCGACTTTAAATGAAGTCGATGCTTTTAGTCGGAGGAGATGAACCCTTGTCCACTGTCATCCCTGCGCCAATGGTTATCAGTTCGACCTCTTCGTCGTCCCGACGGTTTTCCATACCTACTTTCTGTAAAGAAAAACAGAAAAAGAAGAATCAATGACCAGTCATAAGTTTTTCTATGACCAGTATCTAGTCGTAAACTCTTCTACGACATCTCCCTGATTGTAAGATTTTCTACGATCACTACCTAGTCGTAAGTTTTTTCTACGACTATGAAGTCCTAAGGATAAAATCAACTTTTGATTACCTTCAGGCGTACCATCTTTTCCTCTGCGGATAAAACCGCAAGGATTTGAGGAACCGCCATTCCGAGTGGCGGAGGCTTCTCACAAACGAGTTTGACTCGAGCGTCAATCTCTGCCTGTGAAAGATCTGTGTAAAATAGATAAAAATATTTATTAGACAATTTTGAAGAAGCCCAAACTGAAAGATAAGTCGAAAAACTACTTACTCTCCTCGTAGTCCCTGGTCGGGTCTTTTGACCCCGTGTACCTCCACATAGGAGGTACTCGTTTCTTCAAAGGGCTAATTCGACGTGTGATAAAATCCTTCACCACATGCCATCCGGTTAATCCCTCTTCTTTCAAGTCCTTGATGGCTTGAATATAGGGGGCAATCCGGTTGATATCCTGGGGAATCGAATCCCACGAAGGTTTCTTTTCGGCAGCCTTCCCCTCGAAAGTAAGGCTGTCCTCTGAGGTGACTTTCCAGTAAAACCACCTCTTCCTCCATCCCGGCCACGAAGATCTAGTAAACATCTGAATATACTCCTTCGACTTCCCGTCATGGAGCTTCAGGCCGCAACTTCCAGCTATCCCAGCTTGTCGAGCCATTCCGTAGAAATATTGAAAGAGCTCAAAGTCCGCTGGAATTCCCAGGTATGCCTCACAAAGATACACAAATACACTGAGCATTGTGATGGAATTAGGACCGAGATTCACCAATTTCACCCCAAAATGCTCAAGTATAAGTGTGAGAAAAGGGTGAGCAGGCAGTCGAAGGCCACACTCACAATATGCTTGGAAGATGGGGATTTGCTCAGCCTCCCCCGACGGCCAATGCTGCCCATGTGCCGCGAACCACTCCACGAGGATCTTCTCTGGAATCTTCCCAGCGTTGACCAGGGCTTGAATCTTCACTTCATCCATCTTTGACTCGGCCCATTCAGAAACTCTCCCAGCCATTTCTCTCAGAAGGGGGAGATTTTCGATTGAGTTGGTGGCGGAGAAGACAAGAACTTGATGAACAGCGCGAGCGATTTGGGGAAAAGTATAAATCTAAGTCTTACCCCCGGTAAGTATTTATAACCGTGTACCCTGGGCTGAAGGCATGGCATTCCAAAGGTTGCCACCGCTTCGGGAACCGCTCCAACGAACAGACTAACGGGAGTCGTTTGACATTCCCTAACTTGTCCGTTCAAGAAAATCAGGTTCGCTTTTACACCTCAAGCGAAATTACTTCCTTGGTCAGATCTTTTTGACCAAAGGAAATGTTAATCGGAAAGGTTTTTCTTCCGATCACCATATTACGACCACCTCGTGATCGTAGGAGTGTCCTACGACTATTTGATAGTCGTAAGCAATCTTCTTGACCAAACACATTTCTGGTCAAAGTAGTACACAAATGTCAAAGAGTTTTTTCCTTCGACTATCTTTCTACGACCCTCTCGTGGCCGTAAGACCATCTATAACTCCTTTACCAAGGAAGTTGCTTTCACTTGAAGCTGGGGGGCTAGATGACGAGGATCTAATAATCCTCATTTTATCTTTTATCTATAATCATTATTATAGGGAAATATCATGTAAATCTCTAGGTATACCCCTTAGATTTGCAAGGGAGAAGCCTACTAGGTGGTCGTAAGCTCTTCTACGACCACCCCCATAGTCGTAAGTCTTGCCACAACTACCTTATGGTCGTAAGTTCTTCTACGACCACTACCTAGTCGTAAGGTATTCTACGACTAGGTCATAGTCGTAAGCTCTTCTACGACCAGGTCAGTCATGATCACCTTATGATCAATTAAACCTACAAACGAGTGGGTCCAATTGATTAATGAATTCAAATAGTCATCATACGCTGTTACTTTGCGAAGTAATAGCACGTAATGCTCCATTATCTCTGATATATAGCTGTCAGGCAGCGTGGAGGAGTTAATACGCCAGTGATTACTACCAACATTCGCCCGTTACAGGATGTGATGAGGCGTCACTTCACCTGGAGAAATGGCCACTCCTTCACGGACTATATAAAAGCGGCAATCAGAGAAGGAAAGGACGATCAAATCAAGGCGTAGACACACGCTATCAAGGGCCATCAGGAAGACAAGCACTATCATCTGTAATAGTCTTAGTTTTTCTCCTGATTGTTCAGAATACACTCAATACCATACACACACAGGAGTAGGGTTGTTATTCTCTCCGGAGAAGGCCTGAACTTGTACAAAAATTCCCGTGTCAATCTCTCTGCGTGATTCCATTCTAGGAGCCCCCCGAATGAAACAATTTTTACGTAAGATCGGTTCTAAAACACCGACAATGTCTTTTGAGTTTGGTTTTCTTGGTGAGTGGTAGTACCGAGTGGTGAACGACGGTAGTACCGCATTTCGGTAAGACCGCTTGTAAGCGGCATGGATTTTCCAAAGGAGTTATTTTTGGAGATTTTGGGATTCTCTGAGTGGCGGTATGACCGTAGTGCTTTGAGCGGTATGACCGCATGGCGGTAATACCAGGGATTGTGTGGCGGTAGTACCGCTTTTTGAATTGATTTGTGCTTAATTGTGTTTCAATTGGAGAATTGATTTTGGGTTAGGTCAAGTTCATGTTCATCAGTGCATATGTGTTGCATGATGCATGTTTTGGCTAACGTGGGTCAAGTTGTGAAGAACTTGTTCCCGAAAATGGTTTCTTGGTCTATTGCTGTGCAGGTGGCTTGCAGGTCTATGACGGTCAGCGACGAGGAGGATCGGGACTAAGCTTGGAGAGCCGAGGTCCGAAACGATCGAGATGCCGGAGAGGTCGAGGACTCAAGCGGGCGCAGAATGGACATGGACGATCGAATCAGGCGGTTGGTCTGTTGGTTGGATCAAGCGGCGTGGGAGTCGGTGCAAGTGCTATGGTGCTTGCGGGATCCGGACAGGGAGACTTGCCGACATGGAGCCGCTTGATCAACTCAGCATGGCGCGGCATGGGATTGCTTCGCGATCGATGGACTTCGGTCTTTTGGAGAAGGATAGAGAAGGGTATTTTGGTAATTTCACCAAATACCGCCTTGGTGACCTTTTGGCTAAACCGTGGTGCGGATCGGCGCATGGTGAAGCGGTTTAGGTCAATCGATGATGAAGACGGTGCTTTGAGATGCGTGCGTGTGTTAACCCATTGTGTGTTAGGGTTTAATGGGTGCCCTAATGGAATATTCCTAGATGCTAGTCTCCATATAAATAGAGGTGTGGCTCTTGGTCGCTTGTTCTTCTTGCACCGGAGAGGAGCCGCCAGAGCCAAACCCCATTTGATATGCCCTATTTTGGTTTTAGGGTTTTAAGGAGAAAAAAAGGGGAGAGCTAGATTCTAGGGTTTGGATTGAGAGTGGGTGCTCACGAGTTGAGCTTTGTCCTCCGAGTTGGAGTGGTCAGAAACCAAATCATCCATCTATCTGAAATCAATCCATCCAAGGTTTTCTCAAGTTCAATCCTTTTTGTTCTTGTTGTTTATTTTCTGTTTTGGGGACTTTCTTCGATCTGTGAGTTTTCTCTGTGCTCTTCTTTGTGCTTTGACTTCTTTGTGATATGTGGGATTACATCTAGGATGATCTGGATCATCAATCATTCACAAGCAAGTCTTTGATTCAGTTTTCGTATTTTGCTCAGTTCTTGAACAGACTTCACTCAAATCGTAAAAGGTTGGAACTTTGCTGTGGATCTATTCAATCCTTGTTTGGAATAGGTTCCTAACCTCTTAGAGAAGTTGTGTTTCAAGTTTCGCGGAGTTTGCCCTTGTAGATCAAAAGTTGTGCCAATTTTCATTTTGGTTTTTCAGCTATCGGGTCGAACTCCAGGACAATTGGTAGTACCTTCCATTTGCCTATGGTAGTACCGCATTTCAGTAGTACCACTCAGTTCACTGCGGTAGTACCGCTGGTTATACTGTGGTAGTACCGATTTCCCTGATTTTTCAGAACTTCTTCAGGGAGTTTGCTACTGTGCTTTGGGGGTTTAGGAGTGGATTCTTTACAAGTCTTCCACTGTGCTTAAGCATTCATCTTCATAGCTCTCATAGCTATTGGAGTGATTTGCGAATTACGAATTGAATCCATTATCCTTTGTGAAAAAGATTAGGCGCTCCTATTCACCCCTCCCCTCTAGTCGCCTATTCCGGTCCTACAAGTGATATCAGAGCCTCGTTTGCTCTTTTGTGATCTTCACTGATCCTAGAGCATGGCGACTGATAGGAGTACCTGTGAGCGCTTCTTTGCATCTTGTCGTGGTTCTTTTGCCGTTGATGTCCGTCATGACAAGAGGCTTGAACATACAATTTTTATGATGTCAATTGAGGAGCAATTCACCTGAGATATTTGTGGCGACCCCGTTTGCTTTGATCGTCCAAGTTTCAGGAATGAGGTTCACTTGGAGCCCGAGGAGAAGGAGCCCGTTGGCATATGCACAGTAGCTTTTGAGGATGAGCAAATGAAGAGCTTTTTGAGGATGATAGTGATGACTCTTCCGAGGACGATCCCCTACTCTAGCTAAGCAAGGTGAGCAAAGAAAAACTTGTGAATGTCTTATATTCATATGATCTTAAACTGATTGCTCTTAGGAAGAAAATAAAATTGTTAGAAAAAGAAAAGGGTGATTTGTCTCGTGAGCTCTCCGATTTGAAAACCTCCATGAGTACTTTTGATTCATTGCTTGTAGACATGGAGAACTTGAATAACTCTCTTGCATGCCTAAAATCTGAAAATGAATTATTGAAATTAAATGCTTCTATGCCATGTGATTCTTGTATTGCCTTACATTATGAGCTTGATAATGCTAAGTTAGAAATAGGCAATCTTAGATCTATGGCTAGAAATGATTGTGATTCTTGTGTTGGCATGCTTGCTGATTTTGAGAAACTGAAATTGTCTAATACTTTTCACCTTGAGCAATTAGGAAATACTAGGGCTGAGATTATTGAAATTGAAGCTAGGCTTTGTAGCATGTGCTTAGAACATGAAAAATTGCTTAAGGATGGTTTAGTCTCTTGCAAGAATTGTGCTTGTTTAGAAACTGAAATTGATGCTTTGAACTGCATGCTTAATTCGAAAGCATTATTAATTTCTTGCACATCTTGCATTTCTTTGAAGAGCGAGGTTGAGTCTTTGCGCGATGATATGAGCGCCAAGTCATGTGACTCTTGTATTTGCCTTCACTCCGAGATTGATGTTTTTTTTTAAGATTTCTCTTGCATCTTTGCATTCGGAATTGAAGTCTTTTCGTGCTAAATGTGAGTCACTTGATGTTGGTCTTTGTGTCATCGCTTTAGATAGCTCTTCTTTGGGAGGTTCGACTCTTTCGAACTCTTCTTGTGTTGTCCATGGGATTTCTAGAGACAAGGGTGCTTCTTTCTCAAATGGTACTAAAGCTTCAAAAGAGAAGTACCATTGCACCTTTTGTTAGAAGAATGGACACACTTTCGAGTTTTGCTTTCGCCGTATGAAACATGAGCGTCGAGTGCATCGTCGTACCTCTAGGAACACACATAGTCTTTCTCATGGCATGTGTGAGTCTAGTGCCGATACGAGGATGAGTCATGATGTTAGTTCTTCCAGGACTTCTTCTTTGAGCCATAATGGTGCTTTGTCCTCTCGGACCATGTCTACTAGTAGATCTCTACACCATTGCTCATTTTGTGGGAAGAATGGACATCATGTAGATTTTTGTTTTCGGCGTGCAAAACATTTGCGTTGAGCTCATGCTTCTAAGTCTCCTAGTGGGCATAGTCTTTCTCATGATATGCACACTAAAGACCCTAGCACGAAGACTCGCTTTGATGATGGCTTCTTTGACACCTTTTCTAGTGGTGTTGGACATTATCGTGGACTTGGTTTCCGTGGTTTTGCTTTTGGTCCACGAGCTGCCCCGAGGCAAGATTTCCGTCGTTTTTCAAGAGGTGGACCTTGTTTTGTTCATTGAGGTACACACCTACGGCGAGGATGTGTGAGTTCTTTTGATGCTTCTGTTGGTTCTCATTATGGTGCTTTCAAGCAAGGCCATCACCGCTTTTCTAGAGCTGGATCTCGTTTTTCTCATCGAGTTGTCCACTCGCGGCGTGCCTTCAAGGTTGGTGTTGGATCTTCTTGCATGGACCATTATTCGCATTATGCTAACTCACATAATGGTTCGACTGCTTCTGTTGGTGGTGTGTCTAAGGTTTGGGTTCCCAAGCATTTGTTCTCTAACCCTCCGGGATCCAAGACTTGGACACCTTGCCTTTCTCATGTGTAGGTACCGAGAACGCGGGTTGGAGAACATGGACTTAAAATGTTCTGATCTTTTTCTTCATCACATGATCGGGACACTTTATGGTTCTCCACCCTCATGATGGCCTCCAAGAGGCATGTGCTTTCATGATCGGCGTCTACACCTGTTTGGTGAGCTATCTTTTACCTTCATACATTTCCTTTCATGATTATTCATACTTGGCATGCTGTGCTTATCTTTGTGCTCACCTGTACCATATTGGCATGTTTTTCTCTTATGATATCTTTCGTTATGTCTTTTCCTTTACCTTGCTTGTATATCCATGAATCACATAGTTGTCCCTTATTTCCATGGGTATATGAGTTTGATTTTATCATCATGAGCTTGTGTTGTCTTGTACCCTTATTATCTTGCTCATGTTGATTCTTGCTTATGTATCCATGTATTAGACTGTTGTTCATTACTTCCATGGGTGTATAAGCTTGCTCTTGTCTTCATGAGCCTGTGCTATTTGTACATGATTTATCTTGCTTGTGTTGATTTTTGTCTTTGTATCTACATGTTTACTTGATATCCATGTTAGCATACATTATTCATGTTCTGTTCTAAAATGCTTTATGCTTACATGGTTATTGTGCCTTACTGTTAAATGTGGATGCATGAGTCTTGCCATAACTTTCATTAGTATGCTTTACCTTTGATTGTATATATGATGTGTGATATGCTATGTGCTTGTTTGCTTGCTCCTATGCCTTATTGTGGATTAAGGATAGTTTGAGCTTTGTCATATCTTGAATAGCATGTGCTGCAATTGATTTGTCTATCTCCATGCTCATGTCTTAAATTGTTGATCATATGCTTTTATGAGCCTTGGATGATTTGCTGCTATCCTTGCTAGTCATGTGTCTTGGTACTGTTTTCCCTAGATAATGTCTAACTAACCTAGTACCAAGGCATAGACTTCTTCTGTCTCTTTGGTGCAGTCTTTTCAGATTGAGAAGAAGAACACGTGGTTCATGATTTCAAGCGGTTGGTTCTTCTTCATATGTGCATTCAATGATGGCTATCACTTTTTGTAGACGAAGGAATTTGAGATGAGGATGATGGGTGAGCGCAACTACCTTCTGAAGCTTCAAGGAATGGATCTTCATCCATCATGACTACATCTCACTGCCAAGCAATGCGACTCAGATTCGAGCTTCTATACCTTACTTTTGTGTATGGTATCCCTAGTCTACCTTGCATAGCATCTGGTTCGTGTCAGGTGTTAGGCTTGTTGTGTTCAGGGTAGTTAGGAGGCTCTGTTCTAGCACGTGTCCTTTTAGGCACTCTTCTTATCCCATGGTTTAATAGGATGCACTCTTCTCACAGCCTAGGTCGAGCTTGTCTTCCAATCACTAGTCTTAGCAGGTTTTGAGCTGTCTGTAAACTTTTTAGTGTTGGTGTTTCGCTCCCTAGCTTTTTGAGTTGCTTTCCCTAGAGATCGTGTGGTGTTTGAAGTCTTTGTGCTAGTTTTTGTGGTGTCCAAGGCATTTTTGGCAGATCTCCTCTCAATGCCTTTAGACCCATCAAGGTTTGTCACCTTGAGAAGTAAGTTATGAATAATTTATCCCTATGGGTTGGTTTGAGGGAGAGTTGGTTCTTTTCTGAACTTTCCTTGTTCATTTGAATTTTTCTAGATCTCTTCTGATACCTTCTTCAAGTGGTATCTTCTTCAGATCCTTTTGATCTTTTTGATCTTTTTAAGCTTTTTAAGTCTTTTGTGCATCTCATTGTATCATATTGCATTCATATGAAAAATCCAAAAAGATGCATTGTAATATAAGCTTTACCACTTTTGTCTTTTAAATTGATGAAGCTTTGCTTAATTTAATCCAACAACATGTGACACTTTGAGCTCTTTAGCCTAGCTTTGCTATATATGTCTTAACATGATCTTGCTAGCTTTGTCAGGCTTGATATGTATTGAGTGATAATAGAAATGCTAGCCTGTTCAATTGAGTAATCTCCAAAGCTTCTTTTACCTAAAAATTAAAAAATCAAAACAAAAATGAAGCCACTCCATTGCACTTCATGCATGCTCTTTCTTTTGCTTCTTCCTTGCTTGTGCATTTGTCATCTCTGAATGAGAGGAAGGGATGATTCCATGATGAATCCATTGTCAAAGGGGGAGAAGTTTTAGCAAAAATGTGAAAAAGAGCTTACAGGTAAAGGGGGAGAAGTTCAGGATGTTAAGGGGGAGAAAGTTTTGTAAGAAGGAGAAGCTAGGAGCTTTTTGGAGAAACTGGGAGAAACTGAAAATTTTAAAAAATTTCTCTTGTAAGTTGGTGATCATAGTGAGGGGGAGCATTCAAATTGCATTCTTTTGATCTTCTTGTCATTTCTAAATCTGAATTGCAATTCTTGAAGACTCACAATGATCAATGGTCAAATAGAATAATTGTTCTTTCATATGGACCTTTAGTGAGATTTTGACACTTCTCTGGCATTTGGAGCTTTTCTTGCTTCCTTTGTCGTATCTCACTTGTTGAAGCTATTTTGAAGCCAACTTGGTCTTTCTCATTGCATTCTCTTTATTTGAGCCAAGTTGTGCCTTTGCGCTAAAATGTCAAGTTATTTTCTTTTTCAAACCACAAACTTACATTTTTGAAAATTTGCCAATGTGTTCATCAAGGGGGAGATTGTAGATGTCATGAGGACATTATGGATGTCATGAGGACATTATGGATGTCATGGGACATGCTCATGATCTTACGTGATGAGACAATTGGCAATTGCTTTGAAAGTTTGTTGAAATTTGGAGTTTTCAGCAAGTGTCAGGTTTTGCGGTAGTATCGGCGTTGTGGCCGTGGTACTACCGCTTGGCGGTTCGACCGCATGTTTGTTGGTGGTTTGAATTTTTCCGAAGCCTTGTGTTTGGTTTCTTGGATTTTCTCTGGTAACGGTACGACCGTTGGAGGGAACGGAACTACCCCGTGTCTAGGGTTTGAACGCGTGTTTTGCTCGAGCCGTTAGATCTTGATCTAACGGTCCAAATTGCGTTGGACGTTCGGACCGTCCGAACGGGTTAGGATTTGAGAGGCGTCCGATTGAAATCGGACGGCCCAAACTGATTGAAACGTTCGGACTTTGAACAGTGCTTCAAATCGGACGGTTTAAAGGCGCGGCCCTATCGGCCACGCGATCTGGAGCACCCACGTGGCAAAGGACGTTGTTCTGAGGACTTTGCGGATTTTTGTGGAGCGGTAGTACCACTAGGGAAGTGGCGGTAGTACCGTGAGCCGGTTGTACCGCAAGGTAAATGGCGGTACATTTTTTCAGAGAAGGTGTCTTTTGAGTTTGGTTTCCTTGGTGAGCGGTAGTACCGTGTGGTGAGCGACGGTAGTACCGCATTTCCAAAAGACCGCTAGTAAGCGGCATGGATTTTCCAGAGGAGTTGTTTTTCGAGATTTTGGGATTCTCTGAGTGGCGGTATGACCGCAGTGCTTTGAGCGGTATGACCGCATGGCGATAATACCGGGATTGTGTGGCGGTAGTACCGCTTTTTGAATTGATTTGTGCTGAATTGTGTTTCAATTGGAGAATTGAGTTTGGGTTAGGTCAAGTTCATGTTCATCAGTGCATATGTGTTGCATGATGCATGTTTTGGCTAACGTGGGTCAAGTTGTGAAGAACTTGTTCCCGAAAATGGTTTCTTGGTCTATTCTTTGTGCGGTGGCTTGCGAGTTTATGAATGGTCGGAATGAGGTGGATCGGGACTAAGCATGGAGAGCTGAGGTCCAGAACGATCGAGGATGCCGGGTGAGGTCAGAGGACTCAAGCGGGCATAGAATGGACATGGATGACCGAACGGGCGGTTCGATGTAGCTGGTTGGATCAAGCGGTGCGGGAGTCGGTGCAAGTGCTATGGTGCTGGTAGGATCCGGACGGGAGAGACTTGCCGACATGGAGCCGTTGATCAACCTACACGTGGCGAAGCATAGGATTGCTTTGCGATCTGTGGACTCGGTCTTTTGGAGAAGGATCGAGAAGGGGTATTTTGGTAATTTCATCAAATACCGCCTTGGTGACCTTTTGGCTAAACCGCGGCGCGGGTCGGCGCATGGTGAAGCGGTTTAGGTCAATTGATGATGAAGACGGCGCTTTGAGATGCGTGCGTGTGTTAACCCATTGTGTGCTAGGGTTTAATTGGTGCCCTAATGGAATATTCCCTAGATGCTAGTCTCCATATAAATAGAGGGTGTGGTCACTGGTCATTGTTCTTCTTCTTGCGGAGAGGAGCCGCCAGAGCCAAACCCCATTTGATATGCCCTATTTTGGTTTTAGGGTTTTGAGGAGAAAAGAGGGGAGAGCTAGATTCTAGGGTTTGGATTGAGAGGGTGCTCACGAGTTGAGCTTTGTCCTCCGAGTTGGGTGGTCAAAACCAAATCATCCATCTATCTGAAATCAATCCATCCAAGGTTTTCTCAAGTTCGATCCTTTTTGTTCTCGTTGTTTATTTTCTCATTTTTGGGACTTTCTTCGATCCGTGAGTTTTCTCTCGCTCTTCTTTGTGCTTTGACTCATTGTGATATGTGGGATTACATCTAGGATAATCTGGATCATCAATCATTCACAAGCAAGTCTTTGATTCAATTTTCGTATTTTGCTCAGTTCTTGAACAGACTTCACTCAAATCGAAAAAGGTTGGAACTTTCTTTGTGGATCTATTCGATCCTTGTTTGGAATAGGTTCCTAACCTCTTAGAGAGTTGTGTTTCAAGTTTCATGAGTTTGCCCTTGTAGATCAAAAGTTGTGCCTGTGGTAGTACCAAGATTGCGGTAGTACCACTCGATTCAACTTGGTAGTACCTATTATAGGTAGTACCGGTTATACTCTTGTGGTAGTACCGATTTCCGATTTTTCAGAACTTCTTCAGGGAGTTTGCTACTGTGCTTTGGGAGTTTAGGAGTGGATTCATTACAAGTCTTCCACTGTGCTTAAGCATTCATCTTCATAGCTCTGATAGCTATTGGAGTGATTTGCGAATTGCGAGTTGAATCGATTATCCTTTGTGAAAAAGATTAGGCGCTCCTATTCACCCCTCCCCCTAGTCACCTATTCCAGTCCTACAAAATGGAACCAACCAGCCTCACTTGGAGCTTGTAGGGCGTCGGCTCCTACAAAACGATACATAATTAGCTAAGCGTGTCCTATAGGTCTATCTTTGGAGCATTCTAGAGATGTACGTTACCTTGATGTCGTCGATAGGTAATTAGACGTCGCCATGTTCAGAATTTTGCATGGACACGACGTTACTCTGATGTTGAGGAGGACTGGCTCCCAAAATAATGGAGGCAGCTTGCGATTGGTTGAGGAGTTGATTCATTTGATCCTGCAATCTTGTTATCTGTCCTTGAAATTTTGCAGTAAGCATCTCTATTAACCGTTCCTTGCGCTCGGCCTTGGATCTCTTCCTACTCCTATACGTCTCGGAGTCGTTTGGGAATCCCTCACTCTAAGGTACGTAAACCCCAAGACCTCGTGTGCGATCCGGGTGCTCCTTGTTTCCCATGGCTGGAGATAGTATATCCTTCTCCTTGACTGCTTTGAAGGAGTCTTGGGAAGATTCGGTAGTCAATGCGTGCTGTAAAAGGCCATCATGTTATTTTAGACACTATGAAGTTATAGACTTATTAACAACTAGTTAGTTCGACATATTTACCAGACGTTGGGACACTTTCTCGTCGCCGGGTTTGTGAAAGAGGTGCCACCCGAAGATGTGGCTGATGCCCTCGCTCTTAACTAGCGTCGGGCGCGCTCGTTTGTGATCCCAGTAAATGGCCCGGTTCTGTTCTCGTTCTCCGCCGTCCATTGCGTTGTTTTACCCGCGTACCCAGCGGTACCGAGTTTGTGGGGGTGAGTGTTTTGTGCCTAGAGAGCCTTGTGCGCCGTACTTTGCTCCTGAAATTCGGCTGTCGTCTTCATCCGCACAAAGGTGTCTCATATATTCCGCGACAAGAATTTGTACTACGTAAACGGTGTCCGACCTGTGTTCACTTACTTCGTGACAAGCGTTCTCTTGAAGGTCCTCCACACGTGTGCCATCGCAAGCAATGCCTGCCATTCCACGCGTGTCTGGTCTGTTTCTGGGATAGTGAACGAGCTTGAAATATCAATCCACAGCTGGTCTCTCTCTACGTCCGTCAGAGACTTCCAGCTTGGTGTGGTGATAGGGACCCGTTCCCTTCCAAGTATCCCACAGATGGTCCGAAATTTTGCCGCTGCTTTCTTGGGACTCAGAGGGACCCAGAGGTATTGACCTCTGTGATGGTCATTCGGCCTGCAGGCAAGTTCGATATTCCTCTTTCATCTCGCTTACATACCACTTTTCTCGGAGATCCATACGCATTCGGCGACGTCGATGACGGCGGCGAAAACGGTGCAAACACCATCTCACTTACTTGCTATCTATATGAGTTACATACGCAATGAACTAAAATTTTAGAATTCAAAGTTTAAATAAAATGGATTGCAAGTTGATATCCACTAGGTATTTTCGAAGATAATTTCCCTTGACTAAATATAAGTTACCCAACCAATGAACTAAAAACATAATATCCTGCATAAAGAATAATACGCTCAATACAATCATCATGTATACAAAAGAAATCAGTATAAAGCTGAGATTTAAAAGATTAATGATTGCTCTCAGACGGCTAGATGCACAAGATAAAATTTTGGCCATCACAGCACACATGTCAATATCTCTTCACTAAAAAAAAGATACAAGAGATACAAACCCAAGAAAGTAAACACTTCAAACCAAGAGACGAACCAGCAATAGAAAACTGCACTTGAAACATGTACAAAAAGGAAAAGGGGGGACAACATTGTGACCTCCATATTGGCAGTTGGGATTATCAAAAATAAATGACATTACAACATAATTCAACCAAAATTTAAATGACCAAAATAACATGTATTCTTGTAATCACATGCATAAGAAGTTCAAACGATTGCTTTTTGACCGTCAATGATCATCAAGAATCACAAAATCCACTACTACAGTTTATAGAAGACTATAAACTAGGTTCACTGTAGGACCGGAAAGGCGACTAGAGGGGGGTGAATAGGAGCACGAACACTTTTTCACCTTAATTGAATTCAATACTAACTTCACTCCAATAGCTATAAAAGCTATGAAGATCAATAATCAAGCACAGTGGAAGACTTGTATTGAATCCAATCAAAACCCCGACGCAAAACACCCAAAATTACCAAAAACCCAAATCTCAAAGTGTTGGGCGGTCTGACCTCTCAAATTGGCGGTCTGACTCCTTTGCCTAGCGGTCAGACCGCTGATTTTGGCGGTCAGACTGCCCCTGACGATGAACAGGAAAATCAGCACAATCAGCCTGAAAACCCGAAACGAAAATCGATCTAACTTTTGATCTGTAAGGCCAAACTTGACCAAATTTGGAACACGCCTTCCTAAGGATATTAGGAACCTATTCCAAGTAGAGATTGAGTAGATCCATGTCAAAGTTTTGACCTTTTTCTGTTTTACCGAAGGAGGGTTCAAAACCGGGCAAAAACCAAAAACTTAATCCAAATCTTGCTCGTGGAGGATTGATGATCTAGATGATCCTAGATGTATTCCCACACATCATAGCAAGGTAAAAGAGGGCACGAAACCAAACCAAAAACCATAGGATCAAGGAAGCACCCAAATCATCAAAAGAGAAGGGAAAGCACAAGAAGACTCATCTTTGAACAATCACCCATAGATTGATTCACGATTTGATGCTTGTTTCTGACCACTCTCTCAAGGAGGGCAAAGCTCAATCCATGAGCACTCAACTCAACACATCTCCCTTCAACCCTAAGCCTCTTCTCTTTCTCCTAAGCCTTAAGACAAACTAGGGTTTTCAATGAAGTGCTTCAAGTGGCTGCATAACAGCCCCCTCTCTATTTATAGGAGGCCTAGAGCTTCTAGAAGACTTAACCCTAATGGGCTCCCGTTAAGGCCCAATACAAACGGGTCACACACGCACGCATCTCAAAGCGCCGTCTTCACTTTTCTTGACCTAATCCACTTCTTGACGCACCGTCCTGCGTTGCGGGTTGGCATTAGGTCACCAAGGCGGTATTTGGTGAAATTACCAAAATACCCCTTCTCGATCTTTTCCGAAGACCGAGTCCAAATCGCGCTAAACACATGCTTGCCCACACGTAGGTTGATCCAGCGGCTCTCATCGTGTCGGCAAGTCTCTCCCATCCGGTTCCCACCGGACCACCTTGGCACTTGCACCGACCCCCGCACCGCTTGATCCAACCAGTCGCACCGAACTGCCCGTTCGGTCACCTTCATCCATTCTGCGCCATGCTTGAGTCACTTGACCTCACCCGGCATCCATGATCGTTCTGGACCTCAGCTCTCCAAGCTTAGTCCCGATCCTCCTCGCCGTTGACCGTCGTTGACTCGCAAGCCACCGCAAAGAATAGACAAGCAAACACGAATCCGAGAACAAGTTCTTCACAACTTGACCCACGTTAGCAAAAACATGCAATATGCAACACATATGCAATATCAAACAAGGATATGACATATCCCAAAATCAATCCATAACTAATATCATCATTCACACAAAAACCGGTCGATCGCCATTACGCCGGTCGACCGCCCAGGGGTGAACGATTTCCACTTTGTTACAACCGGTCGGACCACGGATTGGCGGTCTCGACGCACACAAAAGGCGGTCGACCGCCACACAGAAACCGGTCTGACCGCTTGAGACCTGACAGATTCAGTAACTTTGACGAAAACACTTGAAACTTCAAACCAAAAGCAACATTGCCAATTGTTTCATCATCCTAAGATCATGGGCATATCCCCATGATATCCACATTCACTGAATGCAATACTTCAAGATATAAGCCGACAAGCTTTTAATGAATTCACAGAAAACTCAGATTCAGCTAAAAGCTTTCGGCTGATAGGAGAACTAGCAGGATAACAGTTCAAAAGATCATTTTAAGCACTGCAAAAGTACCAGAACTTATTAACATAATATGGCAGCATAAGCAAACCTCTTTTAGAGCTCAAAACTGAACTAGATATCTTATTAATTTCAGTATTAGACCATAACATTATAGAGCATTAGATCAAGCCCACATAATTCGCTTTGCATATCTTTCAGTGTATGAGTCAAATCAAATTTAGAATTTGAAGCCAATCCAGCACACACATATATAATCAAAGTGAACTGCAATTGGAACAAAGAGATACTTACAAAGCCGGTGATATTCAAAACCATCGAGCAACACAAGAATCAAATCCTAAAGCTTCTTCTTCCTTAGGTCAAGACAAAATTGACCTCAAGAACTCCAATTGAACCCACCAATATTCCTTCGAGTACCCACACAGAGTATGGCGCAAAAAGGAATCCAACCGGATGAGCACAACTGAAGAAGATCAAGAATTCACCGAGCAGCGTGGAGGAGGTGGCCGAACGGTGTGGCTCCGACGTGGAGGAGGACTTCGGCGTGGAGGAGGAGGCTTGGGACGGCGGCGCTCGGGTGGGGAGGGTAACGAGCGAGAGTGGCTCTGGGTAATCGAACAGGCAAGTGACGAGAATAAGGGCGCAAACCCTAGTGGTTTCCTACTAATAAAGGGATATCACAGACGGTTCTATTATGGAACCGTCTGTGATATGGTCGTATATCACAAACGGTTCTATCACAAACGGTTCCGTAATAGAACCGTCTGTGATATGCTACTATGTGATAGTTCATTCTATAGCTACTATGTTTTTGGGCTAGCACGGGGCCAATTTTTTTAAAAAAATCAGAGATATGTCCAACAAGTATTCTATAGCATACTAGTTCATAACAATAGAAATCCATAATTTGTCATGAGAGCACATGAACCTTTATAAGCCATACAAATCCATAACACATGACAATTCCACATTGACATCAAAATAAGTGATTACAAGTCCATAACACATGGCAAGTCCACATTGACAACGAAATAATAACCAAGAGTACAAAACACAGATCATGTCTCATGTTATGGAATAAATTCTTAATTAAAATATAGCTCTTCACGATGATCGACACGCATATAGCTAGCTTCCTCACTGGGTTCTTCCTCGAGCCTGATGCCGTCTCCAAAAGGAGGCAACTCGTCAATTGATTGTACACTTCCTCATCCACGATATTCTCAACTCCGATAATCCTTCTTTTTCTATGAATAACAACATGGCGGTTCTTATTTGCCGGGTCCGTTACATAAAAAAAACTTGAACAACTTGCTTAGTGAGTACGAATGGTTCATCCTTGTATCCGACATGTTTGAGGTCCTCAGTAGTGACGCCGTACTTGTCGACCTTCACACCCTGCGGAAGTTTAACCCAATGGCATCGAAACAGGGGATCTTGAAAAAGTACGTAGTCGAGCTCCCAAATCTCCTCTATGAACCCATAGTAGGAGTTCAACCCACATGGCCCGGCGGTATTGAACTGCTCGTGAAACGCATCTATGTGGACACCCCTGTTCTAGACTGTGCACTTCATATCCCGAGCTGTTGTATAAAATATGTACCCATCTATGTTGTATCCTTCACTACTACAGAATAGACCTTTGGTCCCGGGTCTAAAGGGCCTCTAGTCCCGGTTATAGAGCCGGGACTAGGAAATCGGGACTAAATGTCTCACCTTTAGTCCCGGGTCCCGAGCCCGGGACTAAAAGTCGATTTAGTCGGTTGGTGATACCAACCGGACTAAAGTCGATTTAGTCGGTTAGTAATACCAACCGGGACTAAAAGGTCCATTGGTCACCCGCAGGGCTGCCCTTTTAATCCTTGTTGGTATTACCAACCCGACTAAAGGTGTTTTTTTTTCTTTTTTGTTTCCATTTCAATTCATTATTGATTTTGGTTTTACAATTACATTAGGTTTTCAAATCGTATTCTTATTTGCTAATATATGTATCGCCCACATATAATTTAGTTTGGAACATTATTACACACAAATAAAGTATGAAACTATATATATTATGGAGCTATATATATGTATATATATATATATATATATATATATATATATAATATATATGCACATTACAACATTATTCATGCATCCTTGGTATTTACAACACAAATGTTGTCCTCCACTTAAATGTCATACAAATGTTAAATCTGGTTTGGCTTCAATTGTTCATCTGGTTAAAGTAGAACTTCGGTGTTGGGCTTGAGGACATGCTCATTAAGAAATCTGCGATTGTCTCTTGAATTCCTTTGAGGCGGTCCATATCCAACACTGTTCCTTCAACCTTATCTCCTTCAATTTGCATTAAGCGAAAAAGTATTAATATACATAAGGTTTATTTAATAGCAACAAATAAATAAAATGGATTTATTATATATACTTGTTACGTGCTTTACGCATCTGTAGATGGGTTCTTTTGCATACACCGTGAGGAACTTCATAAACGTAGTATCCACACAAATTGTTGCTCGGTGGCTGCCAGAGAACCCATCATGCGATATAAAAAGATTACTCTCGTCATCCGTAGCGTGAGTGAAGCATGATAAGGTAAAGATGCGGGAGCTAGTACAACTTACATCCGATCGGTGTGGATCGAGAAGTGGCGCTTTCGGATCCGGGCGGTGTAGCTGAACTAACCAAGCCCAAACCCCGCCTAATAATTGGATCGTTAATTAACTATTGCGAGTTAAAGAGCAGGAATAAATATTTAAAGATCGAAGTTACCCCGGATAATGTCTATCATATCTTGGTAATCTTCTGCGGTTTTCTCAACGAGTCATAGATTAGCAAATGACCGTCGGAGAGATCGAAGACAATCAAGATCGATGAAAATTCGCATTTGTTTATAGAGTCAACATATATATCTTTATGTTGGATTGAGTAAGTAAAGTAAAATGTGCACACGATAACAACACTCACCCAAAGTTGTAGGGAAGAGTATAAATCTTTTGTTCTTTTGGTTGATCAAGAACCTCCGGAAATTCCTCTCCGTTTGAGGTCTCCATTGATCGTAGGGAGTGTTTGGGTCCTTGAATACGATATATGGATCAACGAAACCAATGTTGTTGTCGTTTCTCGTGTGAGGTCTCTCATCATGTCTCTGCATATGTATAGACATGCTAGCTAGTGTGAGGATAATTACTTATACATATACATATGCTAGAGTGAGATTATTAAAAGAAAGAATCACGTCTGAGACAAAAGCGGTGATGAGAGATTTGTCTAGAGCGTTCATGTGGCATAAATGGTGTAACTCATTAAAGCGAACCATTATAATGTCATCGCCACGGAAGTAATGATGGTTTCTAATTTTGACGCAAATATAGTCATCCGCTTTTCTGCGACACGCCGCCATGTACCACTTGTTTAACAAGTACATTTATGCGTCTGAGTTCCATGAGCTTCTCGGGGTTGTATAGACTCTTGCCATATACATATTCCTTCGCCAATGATCAACTTCCGAGCACTTTTGATGTGTGCTCCGCCGAGCATTTGGGAAATGCTTAGACCAGTTTCATGAAAAATTCATCAAGTTGATCCAAATGCACATTTCCGGATATCTGTTCTATGCGTTCGTGTTTGAACCATATTCATTCCCAATAACTAAGCGGGGCACTTGATTGTTGTGATTGTTCCCGAGTGTGCAACACCCTTCCGTGCTCTCTTCTCTTTCTTCTTCGCCTCCTCAATTGACTTGGTGAGAGTGCGGTCATAGTCCGATAGTGGCGAATCCTTACGAGCATGGCGTAACTTTTTACGGTGGCGTCCACCCTTTGCCTTAGAACTTCGGACCTCTGAAGAAGCACGGCTTCTCGGTTTCGCCGCTTCACTTTTAGCCTTGACTTTCGCGAAGAAACTGCCCACATCTGTTTTCAAGCATCTATTTCCTCGGCGATCTTCTCATAGGAAAGTTTAAATGCGTCTTAGAAATAGCCGGTGTTCTCCTGAGGCTTTCTTCTTGGCGGTGGGGCCGACGCTTGTGGGGTCGCCTCTTCTTTGGCGAAGGCGGCGGTGTCGGCGTTGGAGCCCGCCGTGGAAGCGATGGGCGGCGGTGGCGGCGTTGGAGCCCGCCGTGGAGGCGATGGGGCCAGTGGCGGCGTTGGAGCCCGCCGTGGAGGCGATGGGGCCAGTGGCGGCGTCGGCGTTGGAGCCCGCCGTGGAGGCGATGGGGCCGGTGGGGATGCAGCCGTGTCTTCCACTTCATTGTCATCGCCCGCAACACTGTGACCAGGTGGTGAATGGATAATTGGACTTAGGTTGGGGGAGGTTCTGCTGTGAAAACAACGTGGTATGAGTAAACCGTTATTTAAGCCAATACATAATTAGTGAAAAAATGTTTCGTTCACTTTCATCCGCACCTAGGGTTAGGTTGTTGAGGAGGAGGAGGTGACGCCCCAGGAATAATGATATAGCGCTTGCGCCAACATATGAATGTCTTCTCCGCTTCTCCTAAAGTCTTCTCCCCATCACCTCCTTCAATGTCAAGAGGCACATTGCTATTACCTTTCACAACTCTATCCACCGAGACGCTAGCATATCCAGGAGGTATTAATGCCCCATGGCATCTTGGTGTCTTCGTAGGGTCGATACGAGATACAACACCGATAGCCACCATGACTGTGGCATTCCCTCGGAATGTGCGGCTCACATGTCGTGAGAGGATCGGTGATGTCATCCACGGGAAGCGACCTGCGTCATCTTGAATCACTGCACCTCCGTGGAAGCGCAATCGCTTTCAACCGATTAGGGGCCGATGTTGACTCCGGCTCGATCTGATTTGCCTTTGGATGGAACTTCTTGCTATCTCGCACTTGCCTTTTGATTTCCTCATTCATTTTGGCTTCAAGTGCTTTTCTCGCTCTCTCGCTTCACGAGCCACTTCCGTGACTCAAGAACCATTTCCTCCATCCTGCGCATCCGCTCTGCCTCCTCGTACTTCTTTCTCTGGCGGCTTCTATAGGTGGCTTTGTCTTTAGGGAAGGCATGCTCCCACGACACCTCCCCATAGCCTCTTGTTCGCCCACCGTGTTCAAGACTCTCCGGGCGTATGTCGGCCATCCTTATCTCTGTTAATTTGCCACCGCCACTCTCACCAAGTCTCGAGCATAAGCAAATCTTTCTGCTTGCTCTTTGGAGTTTTCGCCATACACTATCTTTCCTGGTCTCTAGGTCGAGCTTCCCCATGACCGAAAAACCAATACTTGGCGCGCAAAGGCGAGTTGATTGATTACGTTCGATCCTTGGCAAGAATCTCCTGCTCCATTCTTTCCCACTTAGGAATGGCACTCCTGTAGCCACCGATCCCAAGTGATGGTGGTATTGCTTTTGTCGGGCATTCTGCTGGTTCCTTCTCACCGTGCCTCACCCTCTTCCGATGTCTTGAACTGCACAAACTCATCCCAAAACGGCCTCAACTTGACGTAGGCCTTAGTGTTGAAATCGGCATCGTGTTCTTCTTGATAAATGTGTTGTACAATTTCTTCTTCCAACACCGGAATTGTGTGGCCATCTTCTTCATAGCCAGTTCCTAACTCTCTCCTTCAAAGCTTCATCTTACATGACGAGCGAAATGTTGAAGGACATCTTGCCAAACTAGTGCCTTGTCACGATCGAGACAAAACTAATATGAGGAGCAACTTTCTTTTGCTTCCATTCACGAGCATTGATCGGGATCCTGTCCCTTACAAGGTACCCACAGTGGCTGACAAATTTCTGTGCATGTGGTCCAAGTACTTTGCCTGTATCCTCCTCGAATTCCGAGAGAATGAACCGACCCTCAAAAGGCTTCTTGGACCTCGTACATTTCTACTCTTCCCGTTGTTGTCGCCGATCCGAGGGGCTACTAATGTAGAAACACAAAGATTTAAATAAATATATTTATACGACAAATGAAATTATTCTGAATTTCATGTATACATAAGAGATTGTAGATAGACCTCGCCAGCATTGTCTTGCTCATCTTCATAATCGGCAAAGTACTGACTCCCGTCATCTACTTCTTGATTGTTGTCATCACCTTCGAATTGGGCACCTTGTAAGGCGTCATTGTTGATAATATCCATCATGGCATCGTCCATGTTGTCATTCGGCCGGCCATTTCGCAAATATATGTGTAGGGCGTTAGAGCGGTTCGTGATCGGGTTATGATTTCGCATCAAGTGGCGTGCGGTTCGTGACATGCATCGACAAAAGAAAAACAACATATTGATGGCAACGTGAGCACGTGGTGCAGCTCCGCGCGCCGTGCCAAGCCCGTAGCCGAAGAAGGCTGCCACCGGGATCTAGCTTGGCGGATCCGAGTAGAGAAGGAGGAGTGGTGGATTTTTTAGGAGACGGGAGCGAGCTTGTGTGTTTGGATTTGGGTAGAGAAGAAGAAAGGGAGAAGAAAAGCACCTTTTGCTTGGGACTTAAGAGAAGAACTGAACAATCTTGTGTCTTGCAAAGTGGGGGTAGAAAGAAAAGGGGTGCAAGCTTGACTTGAACGTAGTCAATGTACCGCCACAAGTAGCTCGACTTGAGCAATGAGTCGCCAGTGAAATTCCGTTCATTTAATATATAAACAACCCATCGCTAAATATATGTTCATTAGGTAAACACTAACACATGCCACAATACATTTGAGTGACCTAAGTAGTGTCAGTAGCTCAGTTTGTAGAGAGGTTTGATGAACACAATTTTATTTTCGGGGGTTGTCTATTCATAAGGTGATTGAATTTTTCTTAAGCATAAATCAAAATTTTCATCCATTGAATAAAAACAAAACAAGAAACCTAAAAAAAGCAAGGAGAAAACTCCAAAGAAAAGATATAGGTTAAAGGAAGCTTCCCTTTCTTGAAGTGTCTCTAAGAACCAAGATAAAATCAATCGCTTTTGCTATTTTGAGATTTGATTTATTCAACTAATCTGAAAAATAGCTACATCACAGTTTTAGAAGCTCTTCCTTAGCTTTGACCAGTTCCACGTCCTGGATTAAGAAATTTTTGCAGAAACATCAAGAGAGCATTAAGCACAGAATTCTGAGTCCACAAAGAAGTTCTTGCTCAGCGGGCAAAAATGATAGAGGTTCTCATTAAAGAGAGAGAGGAAGCTACACCCAAACTCAAAAGATCCATGTTATCATCATGAGGATTCAGATACACAATGTTGCATTGTTGATTACGATCGATGAATAAGATTAACAAGCATATCTGATTTAACATCCAAATGTCATGCAAAAAGCGACCACGGTCAATATCAAGAGTGGTCGAGAATTTAGGATTTAGCATGCCCAAAACCAGTCAGTCTTGCATTTGGATAGAAACAAGTTCCTTTTTCATACAATGGTTTACGATCGATACCATTAGTTTGCATAACACGGTTTCCAACGACTAACCAAAATATGATACTGACCTATAATGCAAATCTGAATAACAGAACAAATTAACATAATGCTAAATAGAATAACAGTCATTAGCCTACAAACAAAGAAAGGCGATTCGCCTAACGATTTCTCGCTCACCGGCGTGGAGGAGCTGCTGCATGTGAGCTGTGGCGAGGCAGCTTGTGAGGCGGAAGCGGCGGATCCGGCCGGGAGGAGGAGCCGGGCGAGCCGGAGCGGCGGAGGGAGGAGCCGAGTGGAGGTGGTGGCGGGAGTGGGGCGCCACGGAGAAAGGAGGACGCCGGGCGCGACAAGCCGAGCCGACGAATTAAGCCAGAGGAGGCAGCGAGGAGACGGAAGGGTGGAAGAAGGAAGAAGCCATTTGTTGCTTAAATCTTGAGGGGACCTTTAGTCGGGCGGTATATTAACCGGGACTAAAGACCTTTAGTCCCGCGTGTATCTGGACCCGGGACTAAAGGTTGGACCTTTAGTCGGCAGATACTAACAGGGACTAAAGACCTTTAGTCCCGCGTGTAATCTGGACCGGGACTAAAAATTTGGACCTTTAGTCCCTGTGGTGCCACGGACCGGACTAAAGGTTTTTGTGAGGACATATTTTCGAGAGAACCTTTAGTCGAGGTGTGTGACCTTTAGTCCCAAGCGTGTCTGGACCGACTAAAGGTCCCCACTATTCGATTCCGCCACAGTTTTCACAGTTTGGGTTTTGTATTAAGTTTATTTGTATAAATATGCTAATTCTTGTTAAATGCATAGTAAATTAAATACTAGGCATAAATTTTTTAAAAATAATAGTTGCATTTCCTTTTATCTTATTGACATTTCAAACGACTTTTATAGTGACCACAAGTTTGGGAAGTGAAGAGCCAACTATAAACAAAATGAAGGGCTCAAACCACAAGTGAATTTCATTTGAAGGCATAAATACTTGCTAAAAAATTTCAAGTCATTTTGACACGGTGGAGAAGACATGCTTCACGAGGTACATGTGTCCTTTTATCGAATAGGAATTTCATTTGAAGCGATAAAAACAAGAAAAATATGATAGAAACATCTGAAGTTACAATTATTACATAAAATCTCTAATACACACTATTTATTAAACATCACTATATATCAAGCGGGCACGATGGTGAACTTCTTCTTGACGATGACCCTTGGTTATGATCATCTTAGTAACCATGGAGTGTCCTCGGCATTTAGCGGGATCTTGGGTCTTTGGTCACACTGAAGGCGGGATTCGGTCATCCCTTTCATAATCTTGACTTGTCGACTTGTCCTCAATTCCCACGATGTTTCTTTTCCCCGAAAGAACTATGTGGCGTTTTAGCTCATTGGTTGATTTGTCGTCGTTTTCCCTCTCTTGGGTTTTGTAGACATGTCTTTCACATAGAACACCGATTCACATCGGCAGACAGAGCGACTAATGGTTCGTCTTTGTACCCAATATTGTTGAGGTCCACTGTTGTCATTCCATACTCCTTGTCATTGTTACCCGCCTCCGGTCATCTTCACCCATTGGCACTTTGGAACAAAGGGACTTTAAAATTAGGTCGTAGTCTAGTTCCCAAATCTCCTCTATGCGCCATAATATGTTTGCCTCTTTCCATTTGGAGTGCATGGCATCTCTGCGGACACCACTGCTTTTGGTTCGTGCTCCTTTTATCTTGGGCTACTGATGTAAAATGTATTTCCATTTATCTCGTACCCTTTATGCGTGAGGATGTGCCACGATGGTTGCCTAGCCAACAAATCAGATTGCTCATCAATATTGTCATCACCACGACATTCTTTTACGCAACCAACCGCTGAAAGTTTCCATGTGATGACGCCTAATCCAAGCTTCATTCTTCCTTGGAAACTGGGATCGTAGGAACTCCTTGTGTACCTCGACATACGGCTCCACCACGGAGGAGTTTTGAAGAACTGTGTAGTGCGCTTTATTGAAATAATCGTCCCCCGTACCGATATATGTTTTCTTCCTAGTGTTCCCTTTCCACTAAGTCTCCCCTCGTGTCGCGATTCAGAACACCAATCGGGTCAAGGTCGGAATGAAGTCAACACGAACTCAATGACCTCCTCTCGTCCGTAGCCCTTGGCGATGCTTCCTTCGCCGAGCACGCCGGTGAACATATTTCTTGAGACTCCATGAACCTCTCAAAGGGGAACATGTTGTGTAGGAACACAGACCGAGAATATTAATCTCCTTGACCGGTGAACTAGGAGGTGTGTCATGATATTAAAGAAGGATGGAGGAACACCAACTCAAAGTCGACAAGACATTGAACCACATCATTCTCGTAGAGTAGCTAGTTCCATTGGATTGATTGCCTTCGAGAAATTGCATTGAGGAATGCACATAGCTTCACGGTGGCAGACGTACATGTGGAGGTAGAATTCCTCTTAAAGCAACCGGAAGCAATTGCGTCATAAGCACGTGGCGATCATGGGACTTTAAGTGTAGGAATTTCTTCTCGGCACATTTATTATCGCTTTATATTGGAGGAGAATCCAGATGGGACCTTGATCTTTGTTTAGGCATTCAAACATGCTTTCCTTCTCTTCTTTGCTAAGAGTGAAGCTAGCGTGTCTTAAGTAATGGCGTCCATCGTCTGCTTCTCTGGATCAAAGTTGTCTCGTTCTTTCATCTTGCCGCAAGTCTGTCGTGCTTCGAGTGAATCCTTAGACTTTCCATACACATCCATGAATCCTAGCGAGTTCACACAAAGATTCTTTGTCGTGCATCACGTCGATCGCGTTGCGGACCTCTAGGACTTGCCAATAGGGTAGCTCCCAAAATATGGACTTCTTCTTCCACATGGGTGCGTGTCCCTTAGCATCTTTCTAACAGGTTATTTGCCTTGTCCCTTTCCAAAGACTACTTGCACATCCTTGACCATATCAAGTACATCCTCCCGGTTCGGTTGCGAGGCTTGGTTCGTGTTACGCCTTCCGTTAAAATGCTTGCCTTTCTTTCTTAGTTGGTGATTCATAGGAAGAAAACGACGATGGCCAAGGTACACGACCTTTCGACATTTTTCAAATATATCTTGTCAATGTCATCAAAACATTGTGTGCATGCATTGTATCCCTTGTTTATCATCTGAAAGATTACTTAGAGCGGGCCAATCATTGATTATTACGAACAACAATGCTCGCAGGTCGAAGTGTTCTGTTTGTACTCATCCCACACACGTACACTGGTTTGCTCCATAAGCGAGTTCCTCAACTAATGGCCTCGGTAGACATCGATGTCGTTGCGGGTTGCCTCGGGCCTTGGATGAGCACCGGCATCATAATGAACTTCCGCTTCATGCATAACCATGGAGGAAGGTTGTAGATACATAGAGTAACAGGCCAAGTGCTATGACTAGTGCTCGGTCCCCAAAAGGATTCATACCATCCGTATTTAAAGCGAACCTTAGGTTTCTTCGTCATCTGCAAACTCCGGAATTCTCTCGTCTATTGCTCTCCACCGGGACCCATCGCCAGGTGTCTCAACATGTTGTCTACCTTACGGTCTTCTTTGTGCCATCGCGACAACTTTGCATGGTCCTTGTTTATGAGCAGAGGCGTTTGGCGTGGTATTATAGGAGCATACCACATAACCTTGGCGAGGATTTTCTTCTGGGGCGTTCTTCGCCCTCAACATCGCCAGGTCATCTCGCCGATCTTATACGCGACGCTTTGCATACGGGGCATTCATCCAAATTCTCGTAGTCCTTGCCACGATACAGAGGATGCGATCATTAGGACATGCATGTATCTTCTCGGATTTCTAATCCCAAAGGGCGACGACTTTAATTTGCTTTGTGCGTAGTGGCGGGCAATTCGTTAGGCTTCGGAAGCATCTTTTTGGATCTTGATAATTGCCCAAATGCCTTGTCGGATACACCATTCATGCCTTCCATTGTAGCAACTCGATGTTGTACCCAACTTTTTTGCCCATCTTGGCGGACGGGTATAGTAATTTCTTGTGATCCTCTAGCATGCGGTCAAACTTAGCCTTCTCCTTTTCACTTTCGCAATCTCTTTGTGCATCACGAATGACATCACCAAGAGCATCATCTTCACGAGTGTGTCTTACCGCCTCTTCTTGACCGCCCATTGCGGTATCATCGAAGTCACCGTATTGAGCAATAATGTCGTTAGGGTCCAATTGTTCTTCTTCACCTTCTTCCATTATAACCTGGTTTCTCCGTGCTTGGTCCAACAAATATAGTTTGGAATGAAACCCGACTTCAACAAGTGTGAGTGAAGACTCCTTGAGCTAGAATATTCCTTCAAATTCTTACACAGGGCACATGGACAGCACATGAAACCATCCCGCTTGTTTGCCTCGGCCACTCTTAAGAAATAATGCACGCCATCAATGAACTCTTTGGAGCGGCGATCGACATTGTACATCCAATGGCGTGTCATCGTCTGCATTATATGACATATCACATAATTAAATTTCAAGTTTCAAATTTAATATGACATCAAGTTAAATGATAATTAATAATTAACTAAATTGCCCAAAGTCATTAAGGGTGAATGACCCTAGGTCAACAATCAATCCAAAAGGCAAACAATAACTAAGTGATTAAGCTAATTAAGAGATTAACTAATTACTTAATAATTAAATATTAAACTTATTTATTAAAACAAAATTAATATTTATTATTTTTACCCAAGAGGTTGGATCTGATAAGATAAGACTTATCTCATCAAACACCCTCAAAGCTTAACCTAACTAACACATGTAAAAGTCATTTTTCATTTATTTAAATAATTATTAAATAAGGTGAAAAATAAAAGTCTTCAGATTGATCCCAAAATTTTTTACAGATAGTTCATAGCCTAATTAGATGGCAAAACAATTTTCAGAATTTTTGGATCATTAATTTAGCCTACAAAATTCATGGAATAATAATTAAATAAATAAGCATAAAATAGGTATAAATTCAACTTTGTCCAAATAGTCTTAAAATTTTTATATGGACTGTTCACAGTGTAACTTAGTGGAAAAACAAATTTCATGATTTTTGGAAATTTATTGTGGCCTACAAAAATCATGAAAGTTCCATTTATGAATTAATTGGCAATTTTATAACATATAAAAATTATTCAAATTTCACATTTCATATTTTTCATAATGGACTACAGGGTTAGCATCGAGCTTACATGAACACGCCGGTGAATACGGTTGAGTGAATGAATGGCTCGGCGGTGGTGGCAATGGCAAGGCGTGTCCCGGCCATGCGACAGCGGCGTTCCGGCTCTGATTTGACGCCAAACAGGAGTTTAAATAGAAGGACATTTAGTCGGTTGGTGTTACCAACCGACTAAATCCAACCTTAGTCCAGGTTGGTACTACAATCCGGGACTAAAGATTTAGTCCTGATTGTAGTACCAACCGGACTAAAGGTTAGATTTAGTCGGTTGGTAACACCAACCGGGACTAAATGTTCCTCCTGCAAAAGCCTACCACCAGAGCCTTGGGCAGGGGACTTTTAGTCTCGGTTGGTGTTACCAACCGGGACTAAAGATCTTTTTGGTCCCGGACGCAATTTTCTCCGAGACTATTGCCCATTTGGCAGTTCGACCAAAGGTCTGTTCTGTAGTAGTGCTTGCCATGTCACAGTTGTAAATTTTGGCCCTTTTGCCAACCATAGCAGTGTATCATCACTTGATGACCTTCCAGTGAATCACACCTTCAACTATTCGTTGAACCGACGGTTGTGCTCTCTCATGATCCAAACCTCCGATCGGTCTAGATTCTGTTGGCGTACCATGTCTTTGTGCTCGTCGATGTACGGGGACACTTGGGTCGTGTGTTGCAAGACCGTAAAATGGGCTTGAGCATACGTATCCAGATCGGGAGTGATTGATTTCCTTCCGATGGTCCCGACACCCTCTAGTCTCCCCTCACGACGAGATAGAAGCACACCTATCGGTTCCACCTGAACCATGTAGTCAACGTAGAACTCAATGACCTCTTCGGTTGCATAACCTTCGATGATGTTGCCCTCCGGTCGAGATTGATTCCGTACGTAGAACTTGAGAATTCCTATGTACCTCTCAAATGGGTACATATGATGTAGAAACACAGGACCACATATCTTTATCTCTTTCACAAGGTGAACAATGTGATGGACCATGATATCGAAAAGTGACGGAGAGAAATATATCTCAAGATGACATAGAGTCGTCACCACCTCGGCCTACAGAGCATCTAGTCCTTTGGGATCGATGACCTTCTGAGCAATTGAGTTAAAGAAATAACACAGCCTTAAGATTGTCACTCAGATCTTGTTCAACAAGATACTCCTGATTGCAACAGGAAGCAATTGTGTCATCAGCACATGACAATCATAAAACTTCATACCAATTAATTTCAAATCTTCCATATAAACAAGTTTCTTAATGCTGGCGGAGTAACCGAACGGAACTTTCACACCATGCAAGCTCTGGCACAGTTTAATTCTCTCGGCCTTGGACAGAGTGTAGCAAGTTGGGAAAGGTGCGTTCGGCCTTTATCGGTCTCTTTCGGTGCTAGCTCGGTCTTTATGTTCACATCAACCAAGTCACGCTGTGCGTTGGCACTATCCTTTATTTTGCCACTAATGTTCAGTAAGAGACCCATCAAGCTATCACATACATTCTTCTCCACGTGCATGACATCAATGCAGTGGCGAACTTCTAAGTGCTCCCAATAAGACAAGTCCCAAAAAATTGACCGCTTCTTCCAGATGTTCTTCTAACGGGTCCTTAATTTACGTCTCTTTCCAAGCACAACATCGATATCATTAACCATATCATAGACCTCTTTCCCTCTAAAAGCCCTTAGAGCTGAACTATCCTCATTACTTCCATCGAATTGTTTCTTCATCTTGCGATATGGGTGAATCCTAGAAAGGAACCTACGGCGACGCATGTACCGCGCTTTACTGCGAGTTGTTGAGCCATACACTCTCGGTACCATCTAGCGGTCTTGAATGAGGCTTTGGCTCCTTTTGTACTGAACCTCGACGGGTTACCAATGGCAGAAAAATCATTGATGGTGTAGAACAACATGGCACATAAAGTGAAGTTCTCTCGTTTGTACGCATCCCATACTTGTATCCCTTCGTTCCACAGTATCACAAGATCTTCTAGAAATGGTGCTAGATACATATCAATATCGTTCACAGGTTGCTTCGGCCCTTGGATAAGTCGTGACATCAAAATGTACTTTCGCTCCATACACATCCAAGGAGGAAGATTGTACACATATAGATTCACGAGCCAGGTGCTATGTCGGTTGCTCATATTATTGAAAGGATTCATTCCATCTGTACTCAACCCTAACCTTATGTTCCTCGGTTCCGCACTGAACTCTTTGAAGCTCCAATCGAAGCTTCTCCACTAGGTAGAATCAGTAGGGTGTCTTAGCTTTCTATCTTTCTTACGCTTCTCCGAGTGCCAACACAACAATCTTGCCTCCTTTCGGTTTGCAAATAAACGCTTCAAACGTGGGATTACAAGCAGATACCACAACACCTTAGCAAGAGGTCCTTGCTTCACCTTAGCAGGATTCTTACGCTTGTATCAAGATGCTTTGCACACAGGACATACATGCATGTCTGCATACTCTTTTACGGTAGATGATACAATCGTTCGGACATGCATATATTCTTTCTACTTTCATTCCCAATGGACAAAAGAACCTTCTTGACTTGGTAGGTGGTGCTGGGCAACACGTTTCCCTCCGGAAGGATATCCGCTAGGAGACCTAACAACGCCGTGAAACTCTTGTCGGACCAACCATTGCTTGCTTTCAATTTCAGTAGTTCAAGCACGGATGACAACCTTGTGTATTTCGGCTTGCAGCTAGTGAACAAAGGTTTCTCTGAGTCCTCCATTAAGCCCTCAAATTTACCAAACTCTCTATCACTGTAGTTCATTTCTGCATCGCGTAGCATCTGATCCAGATTGCCATCATCCGACCTATCCTCGTCAAAAGCACACTCCACATCCGGCATATCGTTGACTTCCTCGGTGATGTCATTATTATTAAATTCCTATATAATCTGCTCTTCACCGTGACTGGTCCAACATGTATACCCCTTTTTGAAACCCCTTCGAATCAAGTGTGTTTCGATCTGTGTTGGGTTGTTAAACATCTTCAAATTATCGCAGTCAATGCATAGACAGTACATAAATTTTATCCCCTTCTTCAACATATCCTGCTCAGCAACACTTCTAAAAGTAGACACGCCATTAATATACTTTTCACTCACACGGTTCTCACCGTACATCCAGTTTCAATCCATCTACGTTACACACGTAACAAATTAGTGTTAAATTAGATTAATATACCACAAATATTCTTCCTATTGACTAAAAATACTAAAATTGATTAGCGATTAACCTAGGGAAAATATAAAGGGTTACAGATCGTTACCTTCGGAGCTCACGACGAAAATCGCAAATACCCTGCAAGATCCTCCTCCCTTTCTTCCTCCTCTCCTTCTCCTCCCTAGCTTCCTCCTTCCCTTCTCCTCTCTTTAGCTTCCTCCTTTCCAGATGGGTGGAGGCGCCAGGGGCAGGGCTGTCTGTCGGGACGGTTGGGTATATAATGGATGCATATCACAGACTGTTCTTATTAAGAACCGTCTGTGACGTGTCCACTATCACAAATGGTTCTTATTGAGAACCGTCTGTGATAATTCACAGACGGATTTTAACAATAACCATCTTTGGTGTATGCGATTATCACATACGGTTATTATTAAGAACTGTCTGTGAATTATCACAAACGGTTCGATTTACAAACCGTCTGTGATAATTACGTATCACAGACGGTTCCAAAGGGAACCGTCTGTGATAAGTCCAACACAGAAGGAACTGTCTGTGATGAGGTATTCAGTATAGCCTATTTTGTAGTAGTGATACCGACGTCTTGTATTAGGTTCATGCCTTCACAGAATCCGTCATTTTCGTACGACAATGCTTTATGTTTTTTTCCCGAGAGAACGACAATGCTTTAGTGGCACAGCTTCATTTGTGACAATCTAGGCCCAAAGGTTATTCGGCCCATTACTGCTTGGGTTTTTATGGTCGAGTTAGGGTGAAGATGATGTTTGGTTTAATGAATGAAGTTGTATTTGGTGATCTTCCCTTTAACAATGGTGAGGTTACCACCCACAATTTTCTTTCCTTCCTTCCTTCCTTTTATTTTATTTTCTTTCCTTTCTCTTTTCTCTTTTCTTTTCCTCATTTCCTCATTTCCTTCCTTTCTTTTCCCTCTTTTCTTTTCTTTTCCTCCCTCTTTTCTTTTTCTCATTTCCTTCCTTTCTTTTCCCTCTTTTCTTTTTCTCCCTTTTCTTTTCTCCAGCCGACAGCCTTTCTTCCGCTTTCTCTCTTTCTCTTCTTCATTTTTCTTTCTTCTCTCCTCTCCCCATTCTTTCTTCTGGCAAACTTCCCACTCCTCTCTCTCTCTCTCTCTCTCCCCCAGCTCCTCTCTTCCCTCTTCCACCAGCCGGCTAGATCCGGCCGAGCCGCCACCTCTCCACCACCATTTGTCATTGTAGAGTTCAGGGCTCCGTCGACCAGTGCCGGCCGGCCAGCTCAAGGCGTCGATGCCATCGCCTGGGCCACCGCGTCGTCGTTGGGCTGCTACCTTGTCACGCCTCGGGTAACAACCCCTGGGACCTCCTGTGCAACCTGGACTAGTCCCACGATCAGTCGCTAGTCCGCACAATTTTAACAAGGATGTCATCACAGCCATACAACAAAATAAAGATGAAGCAGACAAATTAACAGCAATAACAACAAAAGACCTTATGGTCAAGCTTGTTTACAGAGGTGCCACGCAGAGCTACAACATAGCGGAACAGAAAAAGAAACGCGCGGAAGCCACACGACCTGCCCACAGGCAATCAAGTGGAGGACGTCCTAGCACGCTTGGTCTTCAAAGACCTCCTCTTCAAAGAGGTTAGAGCACCCGGGGAGGTCTTCTTCAGCTGCTGATCAACCAGAGGGCACAAGCCGTGAGTACTTTGAATGTACTAAGCAAGCTGTAGGGAATTGTATGCAAATATTATTCATGCAAGACTTGTCAAGGAGGTCTTTATGGTTTCTTTGCAGAGAGCAATATTGACTTGAAATACATTAAGTATATCGTAAAGCACAAGTTAAAAGATTAATACATAAGTAACAAGTTTTCTTTTGAAAACAGCACGTGACTACTCTGGTCACGTCCCAAACCTCTCATGACCACCCTGGTCGTGAGCCAGACCACTCGAAACCAACCAAGACCAACAAGTTTTAGAAAGATCTACCCCTTGCGTGAAATCACCAGGCATGTCCATAACTAGGGACACAGCTATTCGAATAGATTCTTTCTTCTGCAAAGGTGTACAACTTTACCCACAAGACATGAATTATCTAGTTTATTTGGCACTTGTCGATACCCCTGCTCACTACCTTGGGTAAGCAGGCTAGAGCACGTAACAAGGCCTTTACAAGGTTCTGCCCTGACTCGGTTCCGTTCGCTAAGGTTTTGCCATCCCAGCCCCCCTCTTGCGCCAAGTGTGGGCATAAACCCAGGTCCTTCCACACTTCCACTAAAATGGAACCGAATCAAGGCATTGCCAATTAGTTGGTCAGGTCCACCCCATCCTAGACATGTGGTTGCACGGTATGGCCTGGATCAAACTCTTACAAGGTAAAGTCCTTAGTGGGTGCTCGGGCAAGACCTCCTCATCCCAATGTGATTCCTGCACCCCCTTTACTGCACGATCACTCGCCCGAGCAAAATATTTTTGGGTTCAACCCGGCCAAATGACCACCCTGGTCATAGCACAATAAATTTTATTAGCGGCCACACAGCCAGCGGCAACGCTTGCAAGACAACACATGCCAAGACAAATACGTGCCACAAATTTCATAATCTCTTAGTCAAATTTAACATCTTTGAGATAGGTAATCGAGACAACGCATAACTAAGCGGGTCTAAGCAAGAGTACGCACCCATGTTGGTTATCATAAAGAGGTCCAACTAAGGTTACCCATCCTATAGTGGTCCAAAGAGTACATGTCAACATGTCGAACACAAGTATTCAAAGGGGTCATATTGCCAAATAGGTGATTAGCTAATTCCCAAACCATTTTTATATAAATAGCCATGCATGTTGTTATAAAACAAAGTAATTTTTGCAAACTAGATTCAACATGATCAAAGGTCTACGACTTGCCTTCGATGAAGAGCTGGGGGTCTTCTGTAGAGGTCGTTGGGTCCATGAACTCTTCTGAGAGACCGGAATCTACACGAGCGAAAAGAACCAAATAAGTACAACGAATTCAAATGAAAACCAACACTACCAAACAAGAACCAAAAGAAAAACACAGAATTAAAAACGGCTCTCGGGAGGAGGTCTGTAACACCCCAGCCCAACATGAGCCTAAAATGCTACTAAACTAACCATATAATAATTTAAAACTAAGATATTTTTACTAAATTTCGGCAGAACCTCCTTTGTATAGCTAATTATACCGGAGGTTCCAACAGTTAAATATGTCATAATTAAATAATCCAACATCTAGCATAAACAATGGACATCTAAAATATGCTAATCATCTAAAGCATAATCAAAGACATCCAAAATATGCTACTCATCACTATTACAAATAGGGTAAAGTCTATTTTACAACCCTGAACTTTTCAAAAAGTCCAGAAATCAACCTTAAACTACAAAACCGGACATCCTACACCCCCCAACTATCAAAACCATTCATTTTACCCTCCTCAACCCAAACAGGGGCGGTTTTGGGTGATGCGGCGCTGACGTGTCAGTGGGGCCCACATGTTAGGCATGTCATCCTCTCGTTCCTTCCTTCCTCCTCCTGTAGGGTCTTGCGAACTTTGCTTGCGTTCCTGTACTTGCCTTGACGCCAGCGGCGGCATCTGATGGTGGTGGTGACCGATGCGTCGTGGGGATGATGTCGGCGCGGAGGTAGAGCGCCTGGCGTGGGTGCCGAAGGGTTGTTCTCGGTTGGCCTCCGTTCTCCTCGTAAGCGTCGCGAGGCGGCGATGAGCATCGTCGAGGTCGCCCGAACTGGCGCAATGGCGCGGCGCGGCGGCGGTGGTGGCGAAGAAGAACCTGTTGGCGTGTGCACCTTGGTCTTGCCGAACCGGTTGAGGTAGCGCAGAACTTCGAGCATGTGCGCGCCGCACCACGCCAGGCGATAGCGGTGGCGGTGGTTCATAAATCTTGCCGAACGTGTTCGATCCGCCGCTTCTGCGACTTCGTACTGCTTTCGGCGACGCCATCGCCGCCCGGTGACACCGCCCGCCCCCACCGCCCATCGATAAATCGCAAACTTCGCGAGAAGAAATAGCGGCGAAGGAGATCTATTTTGGAGTTAGCTCTTGCGCTTCAGGCGTGCATACTGCGCTACTAGCTTGGGGAGCCGTGGCGCGGTGGTCTGGCGATAGCTTCTCGACATGGTGCCCGCCACCCCTTCGCCGATGCCTTCTGCCGTTACCCCGCCGCCATGAGATGAAGAAGCTTTTCTTCTTGGGAGGTGCCACGCCACGCTTGCGCTGAAGCCACAACCACCGCCTTTTAGACGCAGGTGAGGTAGATGGTGCTTTGCGAGGAGGAGGGACGAAGGACGAGGAGGCGGCAAGAAGGAGGAGGGAGGCGACTCGTCGGTCGGAGGAGGAGGGCGGCGGGGCGGCTCATGGAGGCGGCAACAACAACCAGGAGGGGGAGGCTGTGTGGCGGTCGGGGAGGAGGCGGGGGTAGGACGGGCGGGGGAGGCGGAAGGCTAGCTGGAGGCGGCGGCAGCAGCCAAGGAGGAGGGAGGCGGCTGTGGCGGTCAGGGAGGAGGAAGGCGGCGGGGGCGGCTCAGGGGGCATCGAGAGGGGGGCGGAGGAGGCGGCTCAGGGAAGGGAGGAGGAGGCGGCGGGGGAGAGGGAGACAGGGAGGGAGGGCGACGCTGTGAAACGGAGAGGGGAGAGAGGGAGAGAAAAAGAGGAAGAAAGGAAAAGTAGGTCTGACATGTGGGCCCCATCAGCACAAAACCAGGGTGAATCGGCGTGGGGGGTATTTTGTCCGGTTTGCAAACATCGAGGTCCTATGCTGTCTGGTTTTCGACTTTAAAGTTGTTTTCCAGACTTTTTGAAAAATTCAGGGTTGTAAAATAGACTTTACCCTTACAAATAATCCAATGCATGAAGCATAACCATAACAAATCCTTTAAGCAGTTTGCTCATTTATTAAGACATGATCTAAAATTTAATCAACTATAAAAGATTCGTGGCAGTGTGTGTCCGAACTTATGACTATTCCCTCCCATGCATGTCGTTCTTGTAATGTGTACCTAAAACAACAAACAACAGCAAGAGTGAGTCCACAGACTCAGCAAAGTACAAATAAAAGACATTATAATACACAATTATAACATCAACATCCATTCCCAAATCTTTACATTATAACATATCACATGCTTATGCAATGCACAATGCATACTTTCTCTTTAACTCTCTTTCCATTTTACCGGTAATGCAGGGTATACAACCGTCGATGCATACCCATGCCTATGCTCGTAAGCACAGGGACTAAGAGCCCAATACTCCGCAAGTAATGGGGATCACAAGCCCACACTCCACAAGTGTGGGGACCACAAGCCCGTCATATACATAACGGGGACCTCAAAGAAATGCTTGGTCACCACGTGACCAAGCCTCAAATATGATAGTAACATGCACATGAGCAATTACACTATCCATCTTTAACATGTATTAACAGCAGCATCAAACAAGAATAGTCTTACTCATACCTCTAGCATTCACAATCATTAACATACATTTCATACTAGAAACCATACATAGCTAATATGTACCAAATACTTGCAATCACGATCAACGCTCATAATTAATCTATCAATCAAAGTACTTGCCTCAACCGTGAGATGGAAGACAACGACATAAAAGCTCTAGCCCTGGTGTTTACCACCACCTGGCAACCGTAAAACAATATACTAAGTACACCAATCAAAAGTGTACAGCATTGCAATAGAACAAAACAAGAACAAACATCCCTAGTCGAAACCCGAACAATTAATCATTATGCTCTCAAATTCCCAAATCTGTCCAAACAGACCGCTGTTAAAGAAAAATTCATAACTTTTGTGTGAAGACTCCAAAAGCCATGAATCCAATTTTCCTAGAACCTACACAAGACTAGCTACAACTTCTCAGGTGATCAAAAGATCAAATTACTAAATCTAATCCTTTGATTTTAATCTCGAAGACCGTTCTATCATCTTCAGTAAATCTGAATTGGGAAAAATCATAACTTTTGTTTGGCACAACCAAACACATTGTTCTAATACTCTCTGGAAACTACAAGAAACCAGATATCTCAATAAAATTATCACAAATATTCCCACTGTGCAACAAGGATTTCAAATAGTCCAGTAAAACTCTTCTGTCCACGACAGAGGGACAGATTACAACATTAGCTTCTAAAATTCATATATTTTGATCTAGAAATCCAACAATTATGAAATTTAACTTTATGGAATCATAATGAAAATACCTAAAAATATCATGGAGAACAACCGACCCAATTCGGCCATCTCCAAGATCAAATTTACAGATCTATGTTCGCTGCACAAGTCCTGAGACTGAATTAGCACCCAGTCTTGCGAAATTCATAACTAATTCATAGTTTATCCAAAAATTATGAATTAGGACTTTTTGGAAATCTAACACAATTCCCCATCTAACTCCAAGAGACCCTAAACACATATTCTGCCTAGAACTATCTCAAACTCGCACGTCAACAGATCACAGATTAAACCGATCTACTACAGCAGCTTCCATCTAACATATGGTGTCGGTATTTTAGAACCGATCTTACGTAAAGATTGTTTGATTCGGGGGGTCTCCTAGAATAGAATCATGCAGAGAGATTGACACGGGTATTTTTATACAGGTTCAGGCCTTCTCCGGAGAGAATAACAACCCTACTCCTGTGTGTGTATGGTATTGAATGTATTCTGAACAATCAGAAGAAAAGCTAAGACTATTACAGATGATCCTGCTTGTCTTCCTGATAGCCCTTGATAGCGTGTGTCCGCCTCTCCCCTCCTCTCTCTGATCGTTGCCTTTATATAGTCGTGAAGGAATAGCCGTTTTCCCCTACTAAAGAGACGCCTCATCAAATCCAGTAACGGGCGCACGTTTGTAGTGATCATCGGGCTGGTAACTCCTTCACGTTGCATGGCAGTTACTAGTCAGAGATAATGGGGTATTATGTGTTATCTTTTCGCATAATAACAAATAAGATATTGATTGTTTAGATTCCTTAATCAATTGGACCCACTTGGTCAGTAGGTTTTATTGATCATAAGGTGGTCGTAATGACACAGTCGTAGAAGAACTTACAACCATAAGATAGTCGTAGCAAGACTTACGACTATAAGGTAGTCGTAGCAAGACTTACGGCTATAGGGGTGGTCGTAGAAGAACTTACGACCACCTGGTAGGCTTCTCCCTTATAAAATTAAGGGGAATACTCAAGGACCATATGACATCATATTTACTTATAATAAGAATTATAGATAAAAGATAAAATGAGGATTATTAGATCCTCGTCAGAGACATTACGCACAAGATCGATCTACCAAAACTAATGGGGATCAGGAATTTACCCATAAGAACGACGCGGATGCCGCTAAAACCTTCACGAAGACCTCCCCCCACCTTCTTCCTCTTCCCTTCCCTTTTCCTCTCTTCTTCTCCCTTCTTCTTCCTCTCCTTTCTTTCTCTTCTTCTTCCTTCTCTTGGTAGAGCAGTAGGGAGGGGTGTATGCTACAGTAACGTGTGCTACAGTGCAGCATGGTACTGTAGCAGAGGCTAGGGTTTTGGGAAAGGCACCCCCCCTCTTGACTCCACTAAAAAGGTCGGCCTATTTGGCTAGGACGCCTTGGGCCGAAAGCCCAAGGTCCAATCCTCCCTCAAAAGACTCTGAATTTTTTGAGTAATTTTCCTCTCCAATTTAATGTTGTTCTCTCTAAACTTTATTGCATTCACTTGAATATTCAGGATATTACAAAACCCCCCCTCTAATCCTCTGTTAAACTCTTTTCTATTTGGTCCTTCTCCCCAATTTAAATATTCTCTCTCGAATACTCTTTCGAATCCATCTGGGGTATTACAAGGTCCAACTGAGAGGGAGAGGTCGAAGGAGGTCCACAGGAAGAGGTTCAAAGGAGAAGGTCCTGAGGAGGAGGTCTGAGCAGAGCAAGAAAGTTGGGGAAGGCTAAAGGAGATAAAGAGGGCTGCTCAGGTTTTTATAGCCGGGAAAAACGGGAAGAGCAGCTGAGAAACTCTGAAGCACACGAGATCAAGGGTAGGTGGCAACAGGATAGGGCATGGCACGAACGTGCACAAACAGCTGCCCGGCGACAACGAGAACTGTGGAGGCGGCAGCATTTAATATGTTACAGTGCGGCATTTAATACGCGAGGCCTTCGGTGAGAGTGGCGAGGTCTTCGGCGAGAGTAGCGCCGCGATGAGAGGGGGAAGAAGGTGAGCAAGACTAACAAGTGGGGCTGGTCAAAAAGGAGGGTCATGACCAAAACAGGAGGTCGTGACCCAAAGGGCGCACGTGGCCAAGGGGTGCACGTGACCAAGGAGAGGTCGCGGCACAAAGAGGTGGTCGCGGCCTAAAGGGAGGTCGTGACCAAAGAAGGTGGTCTTTGCAAAAAGACCAAGAGGGTGGTCGCGACAAAACGATAAAAGAGGTGGTCGTGACCCAAGGGATGTCACGTGACCAAGGGGAGGTCGTGGCCACAAAGGGAGGTCGCGGACCAGGAGGGTGATCTTTGCAAAAAGACCAAGAGAGTGATCTTTGCAAAAAAAAAAGACTAGCTCCAGGACCACCGGGGAGGTCCAAAGGAAAGGAAAGGTCTGGACTGAAGGGAGGTCCAAACGAAGGGAGGTCTGGACCCTCAGATCCAAACGAAGGAGGTCGGGACCGTCAGATCCAAACGAAGGAAGGTCTAAACCAAAATGGAGATCCAACGAGAAGGGGATCAAGGAAAGGCGCGGCGAAGCGGGGCCGTCCGATTTTGATCGAGCGGTTCAAAAAGATGTGAACGTTCGGACCGGTTGAACGCGCCAACCAGATCGGGCCGTTCAACACAGATCGGATGGTTCAAAACGAAGGGGACGTTCGGACCAGCCGAACGTCCAACAGGATCGGGCCATCCAGCATAGATCAGACGATCCGCAAGGAAAGGAGGCGCGGAGCTGGCTGCGCGGGGAGAATGGAACGAGCAGATAAGGGGAAAACAATACCAGAGAACTCTAACAACTCCAAAGGAACCAAACTCAAATTAATTGAAGTTGGATTTAGTCATATTAAACACCTTAAATTCAAAATCTCAAGTTAAACTTTAGGACTTCAATAAAACCGAATGGTTCTTTTTATTTTTGAAAACTCAGAAACTCAGGAAAAACTTGGGACGTTACATACTGGGTCACGCCGCCTGCGTGCTGGCGCCCGCGTCCTTGGCCAGTCACCTGTGCGCTACTCTCGGCTGGGCTACCCTCGCCATTGCCTTGGGCTATTCTTGGCCGAGCTCCCCTCGCCGTGGAGGTAGAGGTGACTGGAACGAGATTGAGTGGTCACGTGATCGCACGTGGGTGGACGAGCTCGTTTGGCGTTTTTTTTTCCAGGATCTTGGTGGAATATTCCCCATAGGTGGATGAGCTCTTCTGGGATGAGTTGGTTCCATCCACCCATCCAAACATAGGAACAAATTCCTGAAAGTTGGATAGGATCATCCCATACAGCCTCTCTGTCCATCTAAACACACCCTTAGATTCATAAATGCACGCATTCTAACACTATGATTTTATTTTCTAGTTATTTGGTGTCTGCGCTACTGCGGTACTGCCTACTGGCAAGTCTGGTAGTCATTGTTAGCTACGTGGAGACTTCGCTCTAAACTTTCTCCAACTCTGATGCCACAGTCACACTAGCCTGCCTCGTATGTAGTCAACAAAACCCCATTAATAGGTTTATCAAGCAAGGTGGGGAGTGCAATTCTGATACACTCCCACCCTGGTGGAATTTTGCCTGTACTCTGCTACAATTTTCATGTTTTTCTGATAGTGCAAGAACAAACCAATCTTGATCGAGCACAAATGAATCATTCCTTTCGCCCTAGGGAGTACAAAAACACACATGCGAACAAATATAAACAGCTAGCCCATGCAACCATGCTCCTCTAACGCACATCGGCACATGCTCATCATATGTAGAACGGGTGCATAGTTAACGTGTTGATAAAATTGTCTTCTCTTGCACTGCCCACATGGCAACGGAGCCCACAGGTCACAGTCACATGGTGCAGCCACGATTACCTATATAATCTGTCCGAAATTCTGTTACAGGTCACTGCTTGTTCGACTGTGGTCGATGGCGAGATCTGAACTCGAATTGGATCCCATCCCGTCCAAAGAATATGTTCTGTTCCCAAGTTACAATATCTAGGTTGAAGAGAAATATGGCGCCTGATCTTAAGAAATGGAACTACGTTTTCTTCATAGTTCGTGCAGACACTCACAAAGAAAGAAAAAAGGGAAATACTTTGTGCATACGTACCATTTGATATATATGATAGTAGGATACAATATTTAATAGCTTAGAGATGAGAGAGAATACACAACCTCAGTGATGGATGGAACCAACAAGTAGATAGGTATGACTGGATTCAAATGAACCAAACTAAACTTTGACATACAATTTGTTTATGCTGCTTTTGGACTTCTCCAAAAATTCTCAAGATTCTTAACAAATGACACCACTAATCATTATGTGCTAGACATTTATTTACATCACGCATGTAATCTAATGTTGAGACTTTTGACCCCACAGGCGGAAAATCTGAATTCGGCTCCTTAATAAAGAAACTCGGGGGCGAAAAATGCTTGACAAAACGATCCAAATGGTCTACATCAGTTTCGTTGCGGATATGCTTACAGAGTGTCACCATGAAATAGACTACCACGCTTTCCTTTTCCCTACTGATGCATCATCATGCTCCAGAAGTTGTTTCACGCTATTATTCCAAACTTAACCACGTTGTTACGTTAGAAATCTAGCTTAAGCGTTTTGTCATTGTATTAAGTATTAACAGACTAATCGTAACGCGGCGACGAGTTATGTAACAATTAAGGATTAATTACTTATATGTCACTGGAATTATATAAAATCTCTGATTGTTACATGTAAGATCAGAATCAACATGTAAGTAAAACAATAAGTAATATATAAAGAATAGGATAGACTTACAGTAACATATAAAAAATTCACCCAAGAATTAATTCGATCGGCAGAGTCCGTGCAATTGAACCGCAAAAGATTCCTCGAGGAGGAGACAACAAGAACAAAAGCAGAGCACCATTTGAAGCCGGCTGTCCTCGTCAGCCCCCACCACCCCCTTCCCCACCTTGGACAATGATACTCTCTGCGTCGAACAGCAACAATTTTTTTCTTCGCATTGGACGTTGTGTAAGAATACTCATCATGGCACACGAAAATCAATCGGCACGACATGCAGTATTGTGACTTATATCATACTGATTTTCCTAAGGAAAAATTCTATTTTACAACTATAAACTTTTTAAAAAGTTTAGAAATCAACTATAAACTATAAAACCAGATATCTTATACCCTCAACTATTAAAACCGTTCATTTTATCCTCCTCAATCCAAACAGAGGTGATTTTAGGTGATGTGGCACCTACATGTCAATGGTTTTAACACATAAACTTGTTTTCGATGATATGACAGTAACTTAGCAAATAAAACCGAAATAATATTTATGGGGCCCACATATCATCCTCTCATTTCCTTTCTTCTTCCTCCTATTCTCACTCATCTCTCCCCACGTCGTTTGCATTCCTTTCTTCTTCCTCTCATTTGACGACATGACATGGTCGCTGCCGCTGCCCACCTCCTTTGCCTCCACCATCCCTCCTCACCTCTGCCTCCATCCATCCCTCCACACCTCCACCTCCATGTTCACCTCCGCCCCTTTTGCCACCACTACCCCTCTGCCTCCTCCTCACATATGCCGCCGCCTTGCCCCATTTGCCTCTTCACACGTCTATCGCTCGCCGCCTCCATCCCCTCTCGCCTCCCCTCCACCATTCGCCTCCCTCTCCTCTCTCCTCAATCCACCCCTCCTCCTCTCTCCTCTCTTCTCCCACCACTCCTCCTCCTCCCTTCTCCGCGTCCAGGCCTCTGTAGGCTTTGCCTTGGCCGCCTCCTCCTCCTCCCACCTTGTCGTCGTCCCATCCTCCTCCTCCTCCTCACCTCCGCCTCCACTCGCCTCGGCCTCCCAAACTTCCCACGTTGTCCCCCTCCTCGTGCCTCTCCTCTCTTCTCCCGTCGGCCGCCCGCCCTAGGATGTCGCCCTTATCGTTGCTGCTGTAGGTTGGAGCACCGCCGCCGCTTTGCATAGTCGCGTCGCCATTGTAGGGCACCTCCGCCAGCATCGTTGCTGCCATTAGAGTCATCGTGGTCATGGGGTTCCATTTTGGAGCTCCTGGGTCGTCGTCGTGGTTCTGCTCGCCGGTGCCACGCTTGACCCGAATGCTGTGGCCGTCTCCCCTATTTCGGCTCGATTTGGGGATTTAGGGGAGAAGAAGCACTGTAGCTCAATGACATGTGGCATTCACGTCAGTCAAAACCATTTTGTATTAGGCCACGTTAGCGTCACGTCACCCAAAACCACTCACATTTGGGTCGAGGGAGGTAAAATGAACGGTTTTAATAGTTAAGATGTAGGATGCCCAGTTTTATAGCTTAATGTTGATTTCGGGACTTTTTGAAAAGTTCAGGTTATAAAATATACCTTTTTCTTATAGACCGCAGCATTTGTACTGTAGCAATTGATTATAGACCAGCAAACTGGTCGTCCTAAGACGCGCAACCCTGTAGCTACCTACGTGCTACGGTTGTGTTTCTTTCTTCTTCTTTTTGAACTAACCTTCGTTTGTGTTTCTCGATGCAGCGGATCCACGTTCTCTCACGGCGGGAACTCGAATCAAATATCGCCACGTCAGCGCACGGACGATACAAAAGCCGGCTGTCCTGCTTGGCTGGCTCCCACACCACGCCAGCTATGACCGCACTGCCTCGTGGGCCCCAAATGGCGGTGACCGCGCGATGTGCCTGCCCGCGCGTGGCTATATCTCGCAGTTGGGATGGCGGGAGCACTGTTTGTGTTCGGGGGCGATCCCGTAATAAGGTACGAACACGGAGGGCTTTCGTGTCGATGTAGCAATGCTCAAAAGGACAAATTGTTGTTCACTTCTCTGGAAGTCTGGACTCCGGATACGTTTCTAACTCTGCCCACACACACGCATTAGTCTACTAGCTGGAGAGCCTGTGGGCTGCTGCTTCTGCAGTTTGTTCTGCTCCATCAAGCAATCGCTTCAGGCTTCAGGTAACTCCTTTTGTCTTGGTCCAATTCGATTCCCATCTCTCCTTGTTCGGTTTGTTCCCCTATTTTGATCTGTCAAGTGACAACTCCGCTTGATTGCAACCGGTGTGCGATTTTTTGATCATGCTTGGTCTTTCCTTCTTCTCAGATCTTAGTTTGGGGTCAAGGAGAGGTGGGAGATAGAGAGGAGGTAGCAGTTTGAGGAGGAAGCAGTCGTTCGGTACGTTTCTTGATTTGTCCATTTGCCTTCCCTCTATGGTTTCTTGTTTTCTTGATCTGGGTGGGCTCATTGATGGCCTTGTTCTTGGTCTAGTGGAGAAATATCTGTACGGGTGTGTGTATTGTTGGATGGATCATTGTGATGTGGGTGTGTTCTTGGATGTGTCAGCTAACATGGAGATGCTAGATTGGGCAAGGAAGCATGAGGGTGATGATCATTTTTTCCCTGTTTGTAGTCTTAACCCTTGTTTCTTTTTCGTTTTTTTCCTTGATATTCTTGGGCTATAAGTGTCTGTGGAGTGGTTAGTACTTGTCAGTTCTGTGCTCTAGATTAGGTTTGCAACTTTCATTTGTGCTCTGTTTCTTCTCTAGGTGGGACCCGCATAATAGTGATCAGTATTTGTGATGATTTCATCAGACGATGTCCTTTGTGGTCCTCTTTTCCTAATTAGGTCGCGTATGCGAATAGTTTTCTACGGTAGAGTACACTACTGCTAGGCCAAGAATGCTATGATGTACTCATGCTAGGAAAATGTTTACTAGGCATGATCCGATGTAATCTACCCATGTATGTGTACGTCACATACGTGTCTGAACTCTGAAGTCTAGTCATGCTGTCCAACGAGCATGTATGATCGAAAATAGACCCGCTAGATGAAACTGGAAAATGAATTTATAATTTATTTATCGAAATATAGCTTTAGCTCAATTCGTTCGGGTGTGGTCAGAGTCACAGTAGAGAAGAAGAATGTGTGAGTTATTATATGGATGATGTCTAGTAGTGCTCTTTTGAAGGAATTTTTTAGATACTCTACTGAAGGATTTGATATGGAACCATCTGTGTAGACATATGTTCTTTGCTGTTCTTTTTGAAATAAAAAAGAGAGGCTGAAAACCTACCGTACCTCTGTGGATTATGTGATTTGTATGGCGGAGTGAGCTCATGTTGGATGTGTGACTAAACGTTTTGTATTGCAAAATGGATATAATCGACGTGTCTAATAGTCCAAGTGTACCGATGAAAAACTTAGTTGATCTTAACCACTTTTAACCAAGTTGCAAAAGACATCCCGGATAGTTTATCTGTAATCTTCCAAACATGCTCCTTGCACATCCATAATCAAGATGACCTTTTTCGTTTTAATATTTCACCCACTTCTCTGCCAAAACCAAGAGAACACAATATATATGTCAGCAGTTCAAGGAGCTTTCACTATGTCTTGCACGAGTACTTTGTTCCTTATTCTTAAAGAAGGGTTAATGTTGTTTTAGTTGTGTTGGTGAGTTGGTATTAGGATCTAGCAAGGAGCCGTGTTAGAGTTGAATTTAATATTGTGTTAGAGTTGGATTCAATGTTTAGACTATAAATAAAGGGTGTGGAGATCCTATGGGAGATACACACAATAATTTCCCCAAAATCTACATGGTATTGGAGCTTACCCGATCTCCCTAACCCTAGATGTTGTCATTGCCATCCACCGCCACCGCCATCGTCATCACGATCCAACGCTGTCGCCGCCGCCATCCATCGCTGTTGTCGTTTTGAGTTGTCGTCTTTAACACCATGGTGACACGCTCGAATGTCGCCAGTGATAGCCGCCTCGCCGCCGCCGAATCTTGACGTCGTCGGACCACCTTGGCCTTTCTCCTCGCGGACGACGCCATGGTACCGCATGCGGGAGCACCGAAGAAAAAGGGAGGAGCGGAAGAAGTCGTCTGCGATCTGAGGCTTGATTTGAATCCGAGGAAGAGAGGAAGTAAGGGGAGCAGAGGAAGAAGGGAGCAGCTCGATCTAAATCCAAGGAAGAGAGGAAGGGCGCGTTGGTCGGCAGAAGAGGAAGACGTGTCGACCGAAGAAGAAAGGGGAGCACGCGGTAGGTGAAGAAAGAGTTGAGAGAAAGAAGGGAAAAAAGAGAGTTCATTGTTCGAAAAAAAATTGAATTGATGCTACGGCTCTGCATGATTTGGGTAATTGTGAAGGCAACCATCTAGGTTCGACAGAACGTTGATGCGTGAAGAATTGCCGTGATTGTGGGAGATACGCACGATATATCTTGGTAGTAATTGACATTGTTTTGATTGTTTGAGAAGATGACCCTTGAAGAAATTGAGGCTACAAGGAAGAGGAAGAAGCCGCAATGATGACGGTAGAGGAGAAAAGGAAGGCAATTTTTGAGACTACTTTCCCGCTGGTGACACAAGGTGACATAAGAAGCATGTTATAGGATATCTTTGCGATGGATATGATAGGTCCGAGGGCTAGTGCAGGTCATTTGACTAAAAACACAATGTTATTGTTTAAGCACGATGTAAATGAATATTGCTAAAAAGTTTATGATATAACTGATATTTTGACAGTATTGCTGGGCTGAGGGTTGAAAGCAATGCTTTAGACTTTTAGTGGTTACTGCAATTGTGCAATTAATACATCACTCATGATCTATGATATGCCACGACTACAACTGAAGAAGAGACCTTTTCCCCTTCTATAGGAATAGAGAGCCCATTTTCATGGTGTTGGTAATAGGCCTCCAGAAACTCCATGGTCGTCGTTGAAAAATTTCTGCTAGGAAACAAGATCTATCTAAGCAGATTTTTTTTACTTAATCTTCAATCAAGACTGAGTAGCATAAATTCTACTACTGATATCATTTGAAGTTCATGTTAGGTACAAAAATACAATGTGAGCTTCTAGTGTTGTCTTGCTTCTTGTCTTGTCTAGCAAGGGCATAACTATTCGAATAGCTGACAGCTCCTACATTTTAAGGCCCCAAAATCTGCATAAGATCCGTACTATTGATGTTTTTGTGCATGCTTGAAAAAAATGGTTGGACAGCGAACTCTCCTGTCGTTGTCATTTTGCTTAGTTGAAAAAAGGGCTTCAATCTTTTCTAAATTATCTTTAATCATTACACAATCAAATGGTTTCTCTTGTAAGAGCTTTCTTTTGCTGTTCTAGGATGAGTTTGCCAATTAATTATATTTTTGTTGTTTACACAGTTCACTCTGAGACGTCTCTCGATCATGAGTAAAAGTATAATCTGGAATTGCAGCATGATATGACCACAAGTATGATCAATTTGGTCTAGATTGGTTTTTCTGCAAAGAGATATCGAAGCTTGTGGATATAAGAACCTCCAGCAGACAGCAGCTCAGCATGACTAAGAAACACAAAATTAGGAAGTCGAAACATCTTCTGGAGAACAAAAAGGGTATTCACTTGACTAATATTTAACTCGCATCAGTTGTTATGTAGGCTTTTGTGCTCCAGAGGGATCGCAATTTGCAGTTTTGTCATAGATCAAATTATTTTCCATAAATAGAATATTCTTGTTGATTTGTTGTCATTCTGGTTGGATGATCCCTAATATAATTCTAACATCAGGAGCTCATACATAAGGCTTATATTTTATTTTTCACTCAGTGCTTATGCTATATTTTTGTTCTTTTAGAAGAACCTTGCCTTGTACTGTAATTCATAATCGCTACTATTTCTAGCCATTTGTCGTTTGAAATAAAGAGAGTTGATGTTTTGATTTTTTTTTCCCAGATGTTGATGAGAATGTGGAGAACATTCTACGAATGATAGGAGAGGAGAATGAACCGGCTGAGAACGAACCAGATGATTCTGGAAATACCTTCAAGAAATCAAAACTATCCTCCCTCGTAAAGGGCTTCCATGAGGACTATCAATACCTTCACAAGCACTACAAACAGCTGGTTAGTAAACTAGAAAATGTTGGGCATAGTTCCACTGGTTCGGATTCATCTGATTCAGACTCAGAGGGAGACAGATCAGGCAATGATGTTCCTAAACCAAAACTAGATGCATTCAATGAAGAAAATGGCTGGAGGCAGAAGCTTGCTGATGATTATCAAGGTGAAGAACAAAGTGTGGAAGCAGAAGTTGAGAAGCTGAAACAAAATAGAGAAGAGCAAGCGAATGAAATATCTGATCTGAAGCAGCTACTAGATAAAGCAATCAAGGATAAAGAAGCTACAAGAGTAGAGTTAAGTTCAGAAGTTGCAAATTTGTCATCTGAGAATGAAAAACTAAAATCATTGGTTGATACTGCAGAGGGGAAGGCAGGAGATTCGCTGAAGACATTAACATTCATGGAGAATGAGATTAAAACATTGTCCAGTGAGATGCAATTTATTGAAAAAGAGAGAGATGACCTGAAGATTTCAATTGTAGACATGGAGAACAAGAGGGAAGGTCTGAGCAATCAGCTGCAAGATACAGTGGAGAAATGCACCTTCTTGTCATCCCAACTTGAGAAGACCCAGCTGGCTGAGAAAGAAGTGCAGGCCTTGTTAGCAGAAAACCAGAAGATGAAGAATGAGAACTTGATGATGTCAGTGGAATATGATAACCTGAAAGCACATCAGCAAAATTTCGATATTGAGTGTTCCCAACTGAACGCAACTCTTACGGAAACCAAAGCTGACATTGAATCATTGATGAGACAAAACCATTCACTTGAAAGCAAACTTCAACTTTTAGGGGTGCAAATAGATGGTCTGACAGTGGAGAAAGAGGAGCTAGTGAACAATCTGAACAAGGAACGTGGGGCTGCAGCAGAAGAAAAAGAAAGGCTAGTATCAGAACATTCCAAATGTTTGAATGAGTTAGAGAAGGCAGAGTCTATCGTTAAGGAACTAGAAAGGGAACTGGAATCAACAAAAGGTGTTCTGAATGATAATGTTGCAGAGCTACAGAAAGAGAAGAATTCTGCCGCATTAGAGCTAAAGCAGTTAGAAGCTTCTTTGAAGAATCTTGAGAATGAGTGGGAGCAACAACTCGAGCGGATTTCAGTTATGCAGCAGATTAATGAAGACCTGGAGTTGGCGAAATCTAATCTGCATAATGAGCTTGCAACAGTACAAGGTCAAAAGAATGAAGCTGTTGCTTCTACTATTAATCTTCAAAGTAAGCTAGAACAGCAAACCCAACAGATTTCAAATCTTCAGGAGGCCATTGAAGACCTCAAAGCAGCAAAGACTGATATGCAAAATGAGAACCAGAAGATGAAGAATGAGAACTTGATGATGTCAGTGGAATATGATAACCTGAAAGCACATCAGCAAAATTTTGATATTGAGCGTTCCCAACTGAAGGCAACTCTTACGGAAACCAAAGCTGAAATCGAATCATTGACGAGACAAAACCATTCACTTGAAAGCAAACTTCAACTTTTAGGGGTGCAAATAGATGGTCTGACAGTGGAGAAAGAGGAGCTAGTGAACAATCTGAACAAGGAACGTGGGGCTGCAGCAGAAGAAAAAGAAAGGCTAGTATCAGAACATTCCAAATGTTTGAATGAGTTAGAGAAGGCAGAGTCTATCGTTAAGGAACTAGAAAAGGAACTGGAATCAACAAAAGGTGTTCTGAATGATAATGTTGCAGAGCTACAGAAAGAGAAGAATTCTGCCGCATTAGAGCTAAAGCAGTTAGAAGCTTCTTTGAAGAATCTTGAGAATGAGTGGGAGCAACAACTCGAGCGGATTTCAGTTATGCAGCAGATTAATGAAGACCTGGAGTTGGCGAAATCTAATCTGCATAATGAGCTTGCAACAGTACAAGGTCAAAAGAATGAAGCTGTTGCTTCTACTATTAATCTTCAAAGTAAGCTAGAACAGCAAGCCCAACAGATTTCAAATCTTCAGGAGGCCATTGAAGACCTCAAAGCAGCAAAGACTGATATGCAAAATGAGAACCAGAAGATGAAGAATGAGAACTTGATGATGTCAGTGGAATATGATAACCTGAAAGCACATCAGCAAAATTTTGATATTGAGTGTTCCCAACTGAAGGCAACTCTTACGGAAACCAAAGCTGAAATCGAATCATTGATTGAGACAAAACCATTCACTTGAAAGCAAACTTCAACTTTTAGGGGTGCAAATAGATGGTCTGACAGTGGAGAAAGAGGAGCTAGTGAACAATCTGAACAAGGAACGTGGGGCTGCAGCAGAAGAAAAAGAAAGGCTAGTATCAGAACATTCCAAATGTTTGAATGAGTTAGAGAAGGCAGAGTCTATCGTTAAGGAACTAGAAAAGGAACTGGAATCAACAAAAGGTGTTCTGAATGATAATGTTGCAGAGCTACAGAAAGAGAGGAATTCTGCCGCATTAGAGCTAAAGCAGTTAGAAGCTTCTTTGAAGAATCTTGAGAATGAGTGGGAGCTACAACTCGAGCGGATTTCAGTTATGCAGCAGATTAATGAAGATCTGGAGTTGGCGAAATCTAATCTGCATAATGAGCTTGCAACAGTACATGGTCAAAAGAATGAAGCTGTTGCTTCTACTATTAATCTTCAAAGTAAGCTAGAACAGCAAACCCAACAGATTTCAAATCTTCAGGAGGCCATTGAAGACCTCAAAGCAGCAAAGACTGATATGCAAAATGAGGTTACAGTACATCAAGAGGAGAAAAATGCAGCACTCGGGCAGTTAAAACAGTCGGAGGCTTACATCAAGGATCTTCAAAGTGAGTTGGAACAGCGACAGAACCAAATTTCAGTTCTCCAGCAAGGCGGTGAAGAATTGCAGAAGAAAAAATGTAGCTTGGATAGGGAACTGGAAGAAGTTAGGACTAATTTGCAAGAGGAGATCATTGTTCTACAAGGAGAGAAGGAACAAGCCCTTGATAATTTGCATCAGTCAAACACTTCAATCAAGACCCTTGAAAGTGAGTTAGAACAGCAACGAGAACAAATTTTGATTCTACAGCTTGCTAATGAAGATACGCAGAAGATTAACTCCAACCTGAAGACGCAATTAGAAGATGCCAAGGCTAGTCTCAATGCTGAAATTTTAGCACGACAAGAAGAAAAGAACAAAGCACTTTCAGAGTTGCAGCAGTCTGAGGTTTCTATCAAGAACCTTGAAATCGAGTTAGAGCAAGGAAGAGTGCAAATTTCGATCTTACATCTAGCTAATGAAGACATGAAGAATAGTAATGCTAGCTTGGACAAACAATTGGAGGAAGCAACGACTAGTCTGCATGCCGAGATTGTAGCACTACGTGAAGAGAAGGACACAACTCTATCAGAGTTACAGCAGTCTCAGGCTTCCGTCAGGAACTTCGAGACGGTGCTAGAAAAGAAAAGTGAGAACATTTCAACTCTACAACAAGCTAATGATAGCTTACAGAAGAACTACTGGACCTTGACCAAGCAATTCGAAGAAGTCAAGGCTGAGTTGCAGGAGGAGGTTGAGGCGACACTAGAAGAGAAGGACACAACACTAACACAACTAAAGCAGTCAGAAACTTCTGTCAAGAATCTTGAAAGTGAGGTGGTGCAGCTGAAGGAGGAACTCTCAATTCAGCTAGAAAACAATTCCATCTTGGACAAGCAGCTGGAAGAGGCAATATTGAAAGTGTCTAACTTACATGAGAAACTCGAGAAGGTTCAGGCTGAAGCGGCTAGTCAAATTAATGACATGAACACCAACGCAAAAGATTTGGAGAAGACTATCAATCTATTGTCTTCTCAGAAAACCAAGTTAGAGGAGGATGTGAAAAGTATGATTAAAGCATGCACAGAAAACATATCATTCATGAAAGAATTCGAAGATAGAGTTAAACAAAAAATTACAGATCATGAGACAGGACTTGCTTGTCTCCAGCAGAGCCTCAAAGGGATTCTTAGCAGCTGTCAGAGACTCCAGCATGCATATGATGAGGTGTCCACAATGGCGTCTCAGCTTGAGGTACTTCAGAAAAATCAGATTGAACAGATAGATCAACTAGAGGAGAAAAACACAGAAATTTTGGACAAACATCGACATTTGGAAGATGAAAAACTATGTGCAAATAAGGAGAGCACAAAACTACAAAAGTATGTCCAAGAACTTGAAGTTCAGCTCCAGCTAGCCAAGCAGAAGCTTAAAGTTACGGAGGCAGAGAGCAAAGGCAAAGAAGACAGCTATGTCACGGCAGTGGAAACATCACAGGCAGAGATCCGGCATCTTGAACAACAAATACAACAATTTTCTGGAAGGATCAGCTCGCTGGAAGAAATTCTCAAGCAAATAAAAGAAAATGCTGAGTCCTGGGTCTCCGAATTGACTGATCAATTGGGTGAGCAAGAATTACATTTCAATCAGAGTTTTGTACACTTCATTGCCAGATCATTTGCATGCAGTGAAGAGCTCAAGGTCCTGAGGAACAAGTTACATGACCATCTTGATGAGCAGAAAGAGTTGGTCAAGAACAACGATGAGCTGACAATGAGGTTAAGAGAGAAAGAAAAGGTGATGTCAGAAATGGCGAGAAGTGCTGCTGAGGCAGAGGAGAAGATGGTTCACCTTGAGAAGACAATTGAAGAGAAAGAACAGGATCTAGCAGCTAGGGTGCAGGAGAAAAGAGAAGCCATCAAGCAACTGAGTGATGCAATTGTTTACCACAAGAACAACAGCGATGATCTGATTCGCTACATTCGCAGTCATAACCGCCCTCGCCTTCCATTTTGTCTGTAAATTTGCGTACCAACAATTCAGTGCCAGTAGATGTAAAGGTTGCCTTCTAGCTGTGAACTGTGGCAGAAAGGAAATTGTTGCTACTCTTTTTCATGTATCATATATAGTTCTCAATTACATTATGGAAGTAGTCCTTATTTCAAAAAACATTATGGAAGTAGTCAAATAGATTGGCTTGTGTATTCTATTGGCAGTGGAAGTGCTGAAGATATTTTTTTTGTTCCTTCCACTATATCATCTTATTGGATTGATCAACTGAGACTGAAGACGCAACAAATCTGAAAGTGTGCAGTCTTGGAAATTTCCCCGTTCACCTTTTCTGTTCATGACAGATTGCACCATTATAGTCTCTTCATTGTTTTGGTTTACATTTATCCCTTGTAAATATGTTGCGATGCCTTTATATGTTGTTCATCTTGGAGGTTTTGGTAAATGATCTCTATAAAATATATGAATATATATTAACTTTTGGGCGTAATTTATCAACAACACCTGTAGGCTGTGTTGCGTGCAGTGATAAATACTTAGATACTAGAAGCAGCCTTTAGCTTTGCAGCATGCGTAACATTGGAGATATTTGTGATCTTCCTTGATATAACCTATTTGTCAACGCACACAATTCGGGCTAGGTATTTTTTGCATGATCTTGTCATTTTGATGTAATGCTGGACTGCGTAAATCCTACTGCAAAATATGTTACCACAATACCAAGTTTCTGAAAATAAAAAAACAAAGTTCAGAGAAGGTTTCAGAGAATCCGAGTGGCATACCACATCGAATGGTAATGTGGCCACCGGCTTGTGGTGACGCCAACTACTGCAGAGCGTGGCGACATCAACCGGGGGGGTCCGCGGCGCACAGGGCGAACAGGCGAAGGCGGCCGCGCGCGCGCAGGTGAAGGAGAGTGGTGCCGTGCCGCCCCGTGGTGTGCAAGTGGAAACGAAACGGTCGTTTCGCGTGCTTTGCGATGCGCGCGGCAGGGAGAAAACCACACTAGTTCAGACTCCGCACGCTCCCGTCCCGTATAATGCAGCGGAAGGACCCGGAAATGTTGCGCCAATTCCACCCACCGTTGGGTTCCATGCGCCCGTCATTCGTCACAGGGGGCGCAGCGCGCAGGCAGTCCCGCTGCCTCGCCGCGCGCTGTCGTCGGCTCGTCGCTGAGACGAATTGCGTTGCCCTGCCGATCACGTTTTGGACGTGATTTCGGGCGCTTCCTAGATCCGGTGAAACTAGCCCGTTTGAAACATCTGGGCTGGTTTATAGCCGAGACTAACCCAAGCTTGTGGAGCTACTTTCGGCCCATGGCCTCCGTGGTGACAAAAAAACGACATATCGCCCTCATCCTCGCCGATGTAGCTTTGGCCCCTTGACCACGGCAGAAGACGGAGTGTGGAGTACGGACCATGTATACGATACGCAGTCATTTGTTCGAAAGGTAAAGGTATATACGATAGGTACTCGGATAGTTACTCCCTTTGTTTCACTGGTCACAAATGTGAAGGGAATTCTGACCAGGTACAAGGAAATTGTAAGAGCAGCACAGCCATGTACTACGCAGTAGCAAACTAGCAGTCGCAAAGCAAGGTTTGAACAGGCCCTTGTCTTTCCCTCCGTTGTCCAGTTGTGCTTTGCCATGCTAGGCTAGTAGTACTGCTACCAGCAGCAGTACTCCTACTTTGTTCTCTACTAGTCTACTGGTCTCGCTAGATCCCGGCGCTGTTGCTGTCGGGCCATGCTGTGCACATCCCGACCGGGTCGCTCTGCCCCCTGAACAACGCAACCCGTTTGCCTCACCATTCGCGGATGCCGTGACGAACCATAAATCTGCCTCATCCTGCCAAAAAGGTTCGACGGCGTCCTGGCGCTTTCGGACCCTGACTGAAGAAGGTTTAGGCCCCGGCGTGTAGTCGCCAACGATGTCTAGTTGTTATTTCTTCTCTACTATTCTTTTTTTTTTCGAACTTTTTTCAATTTCATCCTGTAAGCGTGTTCACATCACAGCAGGGAACTTGTCTTGCAAAAAAAAGATTGTTGCAAAGTGAGATTGCAATTTTCATCATGGAGTGCAAATGTAGAATTTCTTGCGGTTACATTTTCTTTTTTTCAAATCATGCTTACAGTAGGGAGTGTGATTGATTTACGAGTTTTGAGGAGCACATTCCCAGTTAAGTGTAAACTCGAGTATTGTTAATTTGCAGTAAAAATGCAACTCTAGAAGAAACTTTGTCGATTGATGACTATTAAGAACAGCGCATGCTTGATCAGCTAGGCGTGAACTCGAGCATAGACACTTGGATTTTTTTTTAAAAAAATAGCATAGTTTTTGTTCTGATTTATAGTAATAATACCACTTTTTTTCTTTTTACAGAAATAATCATCTGTCGCTTAACCATTGAACGACTAACCCAAGTCGCTCAGCGGTTGAGCGACTTGACATTTGTCGCTCAACGGTGCACAATGCATGCCCCGCTAGTGAGCGAGCTTTTACACTAGGACCAATCGTTGAAGCGACAAGTGTTCAAGTCGCTCAACCGTTGAGCGACTTTAATAATCGTCCAACAATTGAAATGACGAGATGATTATTCCTACAAAATGAAAAAATGATATTATTATTGTAATTTAGAATAAAAATTAGATTATTTAAAAATAAATTCTAGACACTTGTATTGTTCTTTTCTGCCTATTGATGACTACTAAGAACAGCGCATGCTTGATCAGCTAGGCCTAAGTCGCTAGGTGTGAACTCGAGGATTGAGTTCTTTTCTGCCTCTCTCTCTCTCCCCGATGTGTCTTCGCGACGTGATTCATCTGGCATTTTTTTCCTTCGGCTTACATCATCTTGGGTCGCTTTGGTCTAACTTGTACGGTTGTACCAGGACTAATGCTCCAATGTTACTTCTTCTGTTTCACTATATTTGTATATGGTCTTAGTAATATCTGTTTCAATATATTTATCTATTATGTAGATATAGTGTATAGTTATTATAATTTTCTCTCTCTACCCTTAAATGATTTGGAAGATGTTAAGCAGTTGTAGTGTATCATTTAATAAGGATATGTATGATCATTTCTCATTAGGTGTTTGTTAGATTTAGTACTTTTTTGGTCTGTGCATACAATGAGTCGTAGACAAATATAGCGAAATGAAGAGAGTAATTTGACTGTGATCTTACTCGAGATCAGTTCACAGACCCCATTTTTTGTGGTAAGGAAGGACGCATGTACGCGTGATCGTCTTACCACAAAGCATTGAACGATATAGCAGTGGGAGATGCCCCCCGCATGCTTCAACGCGCGTGCCAAGTTCCTCCATAAACCGTTATCTTTTTAATTTTGCCCATCCAAGTAGTAATTGGCTATTTTTAATTTTGCCCATCCAAGTAGTAATTGGCTATCACCGTTATCTTTTTAATTTTGCCCATCCAAGTAGTAATTGTCTATCTAGCCTTGCCAAGCAAACTTTACCACATACATAGGGGCAAGAAAAAAGCTTGTTAGTTAGGTGCATGAGTACAGCCAAATTGGCTCCCCTATGTGGACAAGATTTGTCCATGTACCAATTTTCCACATTATGGTATACTAAACAGTTCTCAATAGATTTTATAAGGTAATTTAAGTAACTATTTTATATTTCTCAAGAAGCCTAGACTCTTTTTACGCTTTTGAGGCAAGAGAACCGAATGGTTAGCATTTCTAACCTTAGCCTCTGAGCTATTGTCCTCCAGAGCTAGTTTATCATGCATAGCAAAGCAAATGGGCAAAAGGTCTTTGAGACGTGCTTTGACGGTTAACTAACTTCGTGACAGGGCTATTTCAGGTCACGAATCTATTTCTTTGGAGTCCCATCTCTCTCTCCGTATTATGTATTTTTAGCTCTTTTCCCTGACGAATTTCACTTATTGTTATTATTTTTTGCTAGCCGCTGTCCACGGGCTCACTGAGAACGGTGAGTCCACGATCTACAGTCTAGAAACCAACATAATAAGGTCCGGAAGTTTGGAAGCTTCTACAGCGACTACCTATCCGGTGAACTGCCGACAGCGGAATGCGTGTCCGATTTTTCCCGACGAGTACTTGAACCTTGAAATGGTCCGATCGATCGATCGATCGATAGCGTTTCCAACTTAGATTCCGTACGTGTAGCATGACGAACAAGGATGCTATGTACTCCCTCTATTCTTCAAAACTTGACGTTCAGACAAAGCTGCTAGGCATATTTTGAACTGCTTTTATCTGTCTGAACGACGTTCTTTCAAGAACGGAGGGAGTATTCTATAGAAAAATCGCAAATTAAAGTGTACAGTGTCGTGTATTTCTTCAGCAACATTGCAATTCCTTTTAGTTAAAAAAGTCTTTAAACTTTTTTCACCCCTAGCATTTTCCTATTTCCACACGTAGGATGATTAGTGTACGGTGGAAAAAGTGTATGTAAAGTACTTACGTTACATACATTTGTACGATGGCGAATTTTTGTCTGTATTAGCGTAATTTCGTTTTGTATTTATAAAAATAGTCGGACCTAATTTTTTTGGGGCAAAAGTAGCACCCGACCGTACGGTCACCATGCGGCGGCCGCCACAGCCCACGACGCGCCGCTTCCGCATGGTCGCCGTGCGGTGATGTGGCCGCACACCCCGCCGGCCGCCACGTGTTAGGGGTTAGGGTTAGGGTTTCGGTGTTAGGGGTTAGGGTTCGTTAGGGTTTCGCGGATTAGGGTTTCTGCTCTGCTCGTTATATTTTTAAAATATAGCAAATGACTTCAAAACAATATAAAATTTTATGTGAATGCTACCGACACAGTGTACTTTCTTGTGTAGTTTTCTACATAATTTTACTCGTTCCGATTTTACCTCGCAATTTCATTTAAGTGTACTGATTTTATCCCGACACGTGTCAACCCCTCCCCCTCCCGCACGGCCCCCCTCCGGTGGCCACCTTTTCAACCATCTGTGATATTACTACCGAAATCTCACAGTCGCTCTTCGCTCATCCCAATTGTGTGTCTCTAACACGGCTCTTTCTTAGATTCCGATACTAACTCACCAACAAATATTCTGTTAGTGTTCGTGTAAGATAATTACTCCTGACCTGTATGTATATCTAGGCTACATTGTAATGGTGGAGCTCTAACACAATTGAAACTTCCTAGTAAGGCAAGTGTGTATTGGCCTAAGAATTTTCTTTGCAATAGCCTCAAGTCAGATTTATCTATGTGATAAATTTTTAATTACATCTATATTAGACTTTATATCATGCATCAGCATTCGTATAGATGCAACCGGAGTTTCATTTCCAGGTATTAACCTAAGTAACACTAGACTGCATCAGCATTCCTGTAGAGAAAGCAATGTGTCTAGAAAACGTGAAATGCTGGAAGATAACGAAGGTGCTACTGGCTAGAAGAGACTGTTATATTACGATATTTGTTTATTTATCGGTTTAATAGTGGATGATGTTCTTTAATAATGTACAATATGTTGCTTTCTGCAGACGTGCAAGGCATATTAGGGTTTGCAATGAAGTTGCAATGTACGTTTTCATACAGATAATTATCGACATTTCAAGCGTTACAAGTATTACATGAAACACGCGCGGGTTTATTACAATCAGGATGTAGGAGGAGGGCTATTATCACATGTAACCTGATCAAATAGGATACTCTTTATTTATTTATCGGTTTAATGTGGATGATGTTCTTTAATACTGTATTATACGACATGCTAGATAAGGTTGTGCATGAACCAACTAACGGAAACACGTGGCATGCTGATCATATAACGATGTATCGTAATCTCCGGCTCGTGTGCGTTTCGAAGGCTACGGTACATCGTTATATGATCCGCACGCCACACATTTCCCTCAGTTGGTTCATACTTAATGTTATCTAGCCTATAGTACAATACAATATGAAAGAATATCATCTACAGAAAATTGATAAATTAACAAAGAGCGTCCTATAGCATAAAAAATAGGTGTGTGCAACTAGCCTCCGTAGCAATTTCTTTTCTTGCTGAGCTCACTTCATCAAATAGTAGCACCTTCGATGCATGTTCAGAGCACAAAACATGACCATTATCCTATAGCATAAAAAATAGACATGTTAGAACATTACAGTAGTGATGAGAAATAGGGAATTTTTAAGCACGATTGATTTCTGACTCTAAGTTCATAACAGTAAGCATTAAGAAGACTTCAACAGATCACCTCTGACTTGATAGATGCAAATGATTCGATTGTATTACCTGACTGATTCTAAATGAATGGCAGAAAGCACATTCATCATCAAATAAGTTGATTGATGTTTGCAGTCTCTTCAAGCCAGTAGCACCTTCGTTGTCTTCCTACGACATAACAAAAATGTAGCAAAGATGTTAGTGCACCGTACAATGAAGAACGCAGCAAGGATGCAAATTATGCATAACTCGTACAAGTTTGTTGTACATAAGAAAATATGGCTGAGAAAGCATTACATTATGACACCGAATAACGACCAGACGAGCTCGGTCTGTTGGGACAATCCTTCGCTGAGTGCCTAGGGGTCTTGCATATTCTGCACTTCCTTGATAGCTGCCAACAACCCAGCATTACGGTCTGTGATAAGGCATACGTTGGGCCGGTCTTCCACCACCGTCGTCTTCGTGTTCGACAGGAACCACAGTCAACTAGATGTGTTCTCACTCTCCATAATGGCAAATGCTACAAGGAGAAACTGGTCATTTGTGTCGGCCGCCACCGCGGTGAGGATCGTGCCCTTGTACCTCCTTGTGAGCAAAGTGCCATCCATCGTCATCACGGGGTGACAGAACTGGAAGCTCTCGATGGTCTGAGCGAAAGCCTAGAACACCCAGTCCAGTATGAAGTGGTTGGGCCCTTTCTCAGCATCTTCATGCTCAAGCTTGTTTATGTATGTGTCGGGGTTTGATTCAGCAATCTGGTGAAGCAATTTCGGCACAAGGTTGTATGCCTCTTTGTATATCCCGTACATGGACTTGATGACCTTCTGCTTGGCTCGTCGGACCTTGTCGTAGCTGACTGGATAGCCAACCTGATTGGTGACTTCCGACATCAGCAGCTTGGGGGAGACGGACATTCGCCGCAACTAGGTGCTTGATGAGGTTCGCCACATATGCCGAAGTCACGTTCCAATGCTGCCGCAGGGACTCGCTAAGCTCGCAAGTGTGGTTGGTCACTGCCTTGATCGCGAATACCAAGCCGAAGATCTTTGCTCGGTGAGTGCTAACCTTTCGAGGGCAACCTTCCACTACGCACCTCACTGCGTAATGTCCGGGGTTGGACCGGTGCACTCGGTACACACGGCTGATGGACAAGGTGTACTGTGCTATAGCTTGTTGCATGACCTCCTTGCTAGGGAAGCGCTGCCCTACTAAGAGGGTCTCAGCATCAAACCCCTAGTGAGAGCCTTCTTCTTGCGGCAGTACGAGTGAACGCACTGCGACATCATCAAGTCTTGATGCCATGTAAGGTACCTCTGATGACACAATTCCCCTGGTTGGACCACCGGCCTGGTGTGCGTCATCGTCGCTACCATCCGAGCTTGGGTCGACGTCCTCGTCGGACTCCAACATGAGAGCCTGGTCCGGTAGATACTCGTGGCAGTCAATGCGGGGCCGAACACCACGAATCCGCCCCCCTCATTTTGCACAAAATTATGTGCGGGACAATCCTCCGAGGCACATTACGTACTCTCGTCTTCAGCTCTGGCATTGCTTGCCCGCTTGTAGAGGCCCCGGCATCATCAAGGTGGCCCAGCGCTCTCGGTACGAAATTCACGTACACCATCGGCTGGGAGGCAATCTGCATGTACTGGCTCCATGCTACGCTTCTAGCCACCTTGACGAGCTCCCATACATCATTCGTGCAGGCAATCCCCTCAATCACAACTTTCTTTCTTGTTGCCTCCATGACGAACTCCCTCTGGATGCAACTTCAAAGCTCGTAAATATTCATCGCGTCTAGTCCCTCAGCCCGGGTGTCACGACCTTGACCACCGGGAGGTCCAGACCGTCTCAGGACCTCCTTTCGGGGTGTTCCTGGGACTGTTCGGGACCTCCCAGTGGTCAAGGTCTGCCCGAGCCTCAGGGAGGTCTGACGCTTGACCCAGGAGCACCCTGAAGAGAGGTCCTATGACAGTCTAGACCTCAGGGAGGTCGAAGGCCTGGCCTAGGAGCACCCCGAAGGAGTGCTCCTAAGGTCGAAGGCCTGACCTAGGAGCACCCCGAAGGAGTGCTCCTGGGTCAGGCGTCAAACCTCCCTAAGGCTCAGGCCGTGACACCGGGCAACCTTGTACTGGCATTTCGACAAGTCCAACCCATCAAGTCCGGCCCATATGAGACCATCGCCATAAAAAACATACAAGTCTTGCATGTTCGATATTACCTAAAGCCACAACAACCCCATTCGCGGTACATTTGTGTAATTAGATACGACAAATTGCATGCAAGTGACGGATTACATATGTGTAATTAGATACGACTAATTATTTATTACTAAACTAATTAATAGAGACTAAACTAACTAATTACCACTATTTAATTACCACTAAACTAACTAATTACAACCGATTAATTCTCGCTACATAAATTGCGAGTAGTTTATTCACACTAATTTAATACGCATGACCGATAACTACTAAACTAATTTCAACTAATTAATTAATTACCAAATAACTAACTAATTACCTCTAAACTAATTAATTACCAAGAAACTAACTAATTCATAACTAATTAATAACCAAGACACTAACTAATTACGGTAATAACAATAAAACTAACTAAACTAACTAATTACGACTATTTAATTACAACTAAACTAACTAATTGCAATTGATTAATTATCACTACATAAATTACAAGTAGTTTATTCGCACTAATTTAATATGCGGGACTGATAACCACTAAACTAATTTTGACTAATTAATTAATTACCAGCGAACTAACTAATTACCTCTAAACTAATTAATTACCAGTAAACTAACTAATTCATACTAATTAATAACTAGTACACTAACTAATTACGGTAATAACGACAAAAGCATCTGACAAATTACCTGCCCTTTGCAGTAAGCTATAAAAAACCGAGTGACAAGTGACGAGCAGCAAGCAAATACTTGATCTCCAAAAAAAAATTATGTTAAATTCTCTGAGTTCTCAGCGACGAGCGCCAGAACGAGAAGCGAAATACAATTGGGATGAGTGAAGAGCGACTGCGAGAATTCGGTATTTGTACTCGAGCGAAGGAGGAGCCGTTATGCTGACGCCGAATTTTGGATCGTTGTCTCACGCGTAATCTCATGAAGCAAGGGACAACGCGAAGAGTCGAGAGATGTGCGGAGGAGGAAGGATAGACAGTTCAAAATATGGCCACCGGAGGGGGGCCGTGTGGGAGGGCCGAGAGCAGGGCTGGCGGGAGGGGGGGCCATACGTGTGGGAGGGGGAAAGGGTAACACGTGGCGGGATAAAATGATTACACTTAAATGGAATTGCAAGGTAAAATTAGAACGAGAAAAATTATGAAAAAAATTACACAAGAAAATTTCATAATTTTAGGAACTAATTTGCTATATTTAAAAATGTTACAAAATTCACGGATTATCGATCGAAACCCTAACCTATCCCCAACCCTAACCCCTAACACGTGGCGGCCAACGGGGTGACCGCATGGCGGTTTGTCTTGGCGACCACTGCAACCTGACAATTGTCTTGGCGATGCTGCCGTCTGCTGTTGTCTTGAGCGGCGGCGTGGCGCCGTCGCCGCGGTGGCCGTACGGTCGGGGTGCTAATTTTGCCAAAAGAATTTAGATACGGCTATTTTTTATAAATACGAAACGAAATAACGCTAATACGGGCAAAAATTCTAAAATGGCCACTCTCATTATTTAAAGGTAATCTGCTTTACTATATGTCTTAGTTCCTTCTCTTGTTGCTATGGAGTATGTGGCAGCAAAATGCGCACATATTGTCAATCCCTTTCGCGGAACATTATATCGCCCAGTGATTTTGAATCGGCAGACCTTCTAGACTTCAGTTCAATTATTCCTTAACGCAGTATGCAACATACTCAAGTACAAAGTTTTCACCGTCTTTGTCATTGAACAGACATTAAATTTATTGAAGAGGACGGGATCAAACCGAAAACAACGGAGATACTAAAAGAAAGTGAAACGTGCACAAGAGCACAAGTGCCGTGAGCCCAGTGACGTTACCGGATCCACACATAAATTCCCGGAGATGTCAGTGAATCAGTGATCGATCAGTAGGGCTGTAAAAAGCGAGACGTGGTAAAAGAGCTCTGGTTTGGAACGTGTCAAAACCGGAATGAAAAGGGCGTGTAATTTTCGTTTAATATCTAAGGCATCTTCAATAATAATCACATCAGTTATCTTTTAGCTGTTAAATCACTTAAAAATCTAGTTGAAGAAGAGAAAATATGAGAAGAAAGAATATATCATCTCTTAAGACATCTCCAATAGTTAGAGATAACCTTTTCTCTAACATATGCTACATCATCTTTAGAGACAACATCTCTAATAGATAGTCTTTAACACATTCTTCAATATTTATATTTTATAATTTTCCTTTGTAACGGGTCTACATGTCAACTAGAGTAAATTAATGTATCATGTCTTGTTTCGCGTGAATAACAGTCTTTTCAGGAAGAGACAATTTGTGCTCTCTCTCCTCTCCCCTCTCCTTCACGTAGGATTTTGTTGACGTAGCATAGCGAAGAGATGACAATAAATACACTATTAGAGATGCCCTTATATAAGAGACAAGCTTGGCAGGCAAACCATCGTAAATGATGAGTGTGTAAGAAGAGAAGTTGTGTTAAAAATAAATAATTTTATAGATAAATAATTGAAGATATTGTCTTTAAGATTGTCTGTAGATGAGTTAGAAGCTTTAAATGCAACTCTAAGAGACTAGCCCCTAACTGGTCGCCAATGATTACTCATAAGTTTTTTTTTGTGTTGACCTGGTTGTTGTGTGTATGCTTAGTAAAACACGGCCAGTACGTACTCACGTTGCAATCAAGCACTAGAGGCGCACTCGCTTGTTGTAGTATATACTCTGAAAAAACATATCCACTTGTACTTGATTAAATACTCAATCGGTTGTTCCATTGCTCATTTTTGGAACAAAACCTTTTCCTCAATTTGCCGAATCATTCATTCCCATATGATACGAACCGTATCCCGATCCCAAGTACGAAGTACACATGGACAATCATATCCTTGATATCCCTGTTGTATCTGCGGTACACGAAACACGCATGAGGATCCCCTGCTAAGGTGCTTTTCGTGTATCGCCTACAAATCTCCGCGTTTTACCACAAGAAGCTTGGCAGCCCTTAAGCACCTGTAGTTGCGGATAAATTTAAGAGAGCTAAAACCTTTTCTTTTTTTCCAGACAGTTGATATCAGACCCTAAATCTAGAACTTGAAATCCTCTATGTTTACAGCATTAGTCTCTAGATTAGTAGCTAGTGTCCACAGTTACATCACTGGATATCGAACACATATCACGAATATGTAAAGCTATTACATAATAATAACAAAGCGTAAATATACCTTCTGGCATTTGTCTTTCAAAATGGCCGACCAGGCTAAATACATTTCAAAGAATAGCAACGGAAGCAGAATAAAAGTACACCACGTGGAACCCTCACGATAAACCCACAGACAGTCGACTGGGGCTCGCGTCCTAGTTCTTAGCCTTCTTGATCTTCAGTCTTGACCGATACTCATAATTGTTCATGTATCATTCTTTTATGTTTACTGACTAAAAGAATATAAAGAATGATCATGAGTAGACGACCGTACTCGTGAGTCAACACATAATGCAATTATTATATATACAAGGCTAATCAAGGGAGGTTTATGGTTCTTTTAGTTGCACAAAGTCAAGTTTGAATTAGATTAGGTAGTAGTAATTACTGAGACTTAGCATTTTAACTAACACAAGTTTTAATAAACTGAGTTTGTTGTAAAGTACTAGTGGCGATTCCATCTCCTATATCATTGAGTGGCTCTGTCCACACAATGCTCATATTCATTTCTCGGGTCACATTTCTATAATTCTCACTGGTCCTCGACCAAACCATTTCAAATCTCTGGATTTCAGCCTAGCTTTTCATTCCACCCACAAATTATTTTATAAAAAAAATAAAAGCTAGTTCAAGCTAGTTCCCGGCACCGCTCATGACCGTGAGCATGGCTATCCAGATAGTTTTCTTACTCTGTAGAGTTCGTACACTTTACCCACAAGAGATATTCAACTTATAATGTCCTCGACACACTTTCATAGGTGTGCGACTAAGTTGATTATCACAAGGCCTTTACAATACCCCACCTCAACGGAACCCCACACCGCTAGGTATCACCTCCTTGGGCCTCGCCCACGGGAGATCTCCCATTTGCGCCGAGTGGTTTCTCGGTGGCTTCTACCCATACCCACGCCACATCCACCAATGATGAAACCATGTCGAGACGAATAAATTAGTTAGCCAGGTCGTACCCATTATAGACATGTGATTGCACTTTTTTTACATGAGAGGTCATCACAAGAACTCGGTCATTTATTGACTTGAGGGTACTTGGCACCAGACACTCTTCCCAGCTGCCCAAGTCGAAATCTATTTTCAGGTTTTCTTCTTTGTTTTAAAATTACCTTTAATCCAAAATACTAGCCAGGCTCCAACCTCGATTGCCCAATATTATTTTCAAAATATTTTAATGATGTCGGGCAAATCATTACCCATGTAACAATGTATCTAAGCAAGACTAAGCATGACACTTAGATACAGACTTATTAACTAGTATATAAACCATTAATTCTAGGGTGAGAAAGATAATATTCAAGTTCAAGGAGTGGGGTGTTATATTCAATTATCATTAAGGTATTAACTACCAGCTAATGTAACATACAGTTATAAAACATAGCAATACAGTTTCATAATTTAAAACAATATAACTGCATTTCAAAAATAAGTGCAAAATGATCAAAGTATTGACTCGCCTTGCTCAATGTTCTGATAAGGCTCAATATTCTAGTAATCGCATTGCTCAATATTCTGATAATCACATTGCTCAATATTCTGACAATTGATTTGCTCAATATTCTGATAATCATTCTACTCATTGTTTTGATAATCTTGGTCTTGGCCTCATTTTTGTTGGGACCGTTGTTCCTTCGTGGCTTCAAAGTCTAACTACGCGGAATACGATTGAACCAAAGGACGCCTAAAAGCATTTAAATGAAATCTAATAAATCCAAATACATTCAAACAAAAGGAAATACTTCGAATGAAAGTAAACACATCTAACGATATCTTGAAAGACGGAGGTACTCCATATGAAACTAATCATACTTAGTGGAGTTGATGAAAGAAATTGTTAGACCATGGGGCTTGGTTGTGGTTTTTACTAATGAATAATTGACTTTTGGGTTGCATTAGAATTTGCGGTTGTGGAAGTTTCGGTCGTTCCGTTGGGTGGTCGGTTTTCGATCTTCTAGGACCACCCAAGCGGTCTTCCAGGACCACCCGGAGGTCTTCCAGGACCACCCCTTGTGAGGAGGTCTTTCGAGTCCTGTAGCTCGAGTGCTATTCATCTCGAATACTGTTCATTATGAGTACTATACCTTCGAGTGCTACGGTGTGTAGTCGTAGGCTTCTAGTGCTACAGTGCGTAGTCGTAGGGTTCGAGTGCTACAGTGCGTAGTCCTGTTGGAAGTGGTCGTAGACCTGGTGGAACTGGTCGTGGACTTCTTGGAAGTGGTCGTAGACCTGGTAGAACAAATCGTGGTTGATCTGGGTCTTGGTTATTGATGGCTGAAGGTGTGATATGCGTGTGTGAACTGATATTGGTCAAGTTGGAGAACTTGTGCTTGGAATATGTTCTTTGGTCTTTGCATGTGCAGGTTGAGCGTAAAGACGATCATGGTCGATGACGAGGAGGACCAGGACTAGGATGGGGAAATCTGAGGTTCAGGCAGTCGAGGATGTCACGAGGTGGTCGGGTTTCCGCTGGGGCACGTGGAGATCAAAGGTGGATGCATGATGCACGGAGGAGCTTCGGGAGGTGCAGTCCTAAAGGCTTATGACGCGTGAGGAGATATGAAAAGCGTTTCATATCTGAAAGGTTTAGAGATATTGGAAAACCCGTGTTTGGAAGGGTTTCGGGTCCCTTGATTCTCGAAAGAGATAGGATCTTGTATCCGTGTCGTTGCAGATACGGTTTAGGACTCTAGCCTTTAAAAGGAGGCAGAGGTTAAGAGTTTTATAGTAGCTTTTGCGGGGGATTTGGAGAGGGCTTTCGGAAGAAAGCTTTAAGGGGTGCCGTGAAGGGCGCTTTGTAGCCACAAAACAAGATTGAGAAATAAAGCTCAGATCTATTCCAAATAGTCTTCGCCGACGACGTGTTTCTCTGAGCATCGTCTCAGATTTGTTCTTGTTCGAACAGTGCGTGGTGAGATAGCTCTTCTTCGCTGTCTACGATCACGTGCTGTGTTGATCACCCGATTGTCACCAACCACCTCGGGAGGTAGAGAAGATCAGCGCATAGCGAGTACGGCTGAATTGAAAGGAAGAAATCGGTATAATTATTCACTCCTCCTCTGATTGTTGTACTAGATCCTACAAGTGGTATCAGAGCGGGTTGCTATGGCGTTAGAGAGGTATGTGAATCGTCCCCCCATGTTAGATGGTACTGATTTTGCTTTTTGGAAGTGTCCTATGCAAGCTTATATTGAGGCTCAAGGTAATGATGTTTGGAATAAGGTTTCTAGACCATATGTGGTTCCTGTTACTGTTAGCAATCTGAATAAAACATATGTTGATATAAATGATCAAGCTCGTAACTTGTTGTTTCAAGAAATCTCTCACAAAGAATTTGATCGTGTAACTCATATTAATTCTGCTCACTTAATATGGAAGACTCTTCGCGATTATCATGAGGGAACCACTAAAATCAAGAAAGTGCGTAAAAATCTTTATCAAAAAGATTATTCTGATTTTGCTATGAAATCTAGGGAATCTATTGATGATCTTTTTGCTCGCTTTGAGAAGATACTGAGTAGTTTGCGAGACGTTGATGTTATTCCTACTGATGAAGATAATGCATCTAAAATTTTGAGATCTTTAGGTTCTGAGTGGTTGATGGTTGTCACAACGATCAATCAAACTATAAATCTAGATACCTTAACCATGGATGATCTTTTCTCTAGATTGAAAACCTATGAGATGGAAGCTTTGCCATCTAAGATCGATATATCTTCACCTTTAGCACTTGTGACTAACCCCATGCAGGCTGCTTCTTCGAGCTCTTTTCTTGTATCTGCCTTGTCTTCTTTTTCAGAGGAACAGTTCGAACAACTCCCTGAAGAAGACTTGGTGTTGATCTCCTCACGGGCATACAAAGCACTCAACAACATGAGGATGAAGAAGTGAGGAGGCTTCTCAAGTTCGATCAAGTGCTATGAATGTGGCGAGCCAGGTCACATTAAGGTTGAATGTCCCAAGCTCAAAGGGAAGGTGATCAGGGGAGACAAGAACAACTGTGGTCGGTCATCCAAGAACAGCAACACCAAGGGTGGCAATTTTCGTCGAAAATTTGCTGAAAAAGTTCTTTCGGCTATTGAGCAACTTGGTTTGAGTGATGTAGAATATGAGAGCCGCGACGACGATGACCACGACAATAATGATCCTAAAGATAAGAAGAATAGCAACGACGACTTCACGGGCATGTGCTTTATAGCAAGAAACGACAATGACAACAAAGATGACAGTGATCCCAATGAGGTAAGACCATCCTATGATGAACTTAAAGATAGTTTGATTAAACTTGCTATTGATTTAAAAAAGACAAAAAAGAAACTGAAAAAATAATATTTGTCTTGTTGAAAGCTTAACTTCCGAAATTGAAAAGCTCGAGTTCAGTGCACCTACTTGTTTAGAGTTAAGTATTTCAAATGCCCAAACCAAAACTTGCTCTAATTGTGGATTGCTAGAAGCTAGACTTAATTCATCTCAAGAAACAATTCAACAGATGCTTTATCATGAGATAGCTTCTTACTCTAACTGTCCTAAACTTACAATAGAAATTGAAGCTTTGACCGGACAACTTGTTGATTTTGCTGAAAAGGAAAGGGCGGCTCAGTCTAGCGCTTCGAAGAAAATTGTGAATGAATATGTCAAAAGCACAGTTTGTCCTACTCTAGCTAAAGAAAATGAGTATCTTAAGGACACTTTAGAGAGATTTTCTTTTGGCAAGAAATTTTTGAATGTGATCCTAGACAAGTCAAAAGTGAGTGTTAAACATCATGGTCTAGGATTTAATTTTATTGAGCATGCCAAGAATAATCCTCCTAAGATTGTTAAGCTTCTTGAACTTGGAAAATTTGAAATATAATCTGAACCAAAACAAATTATTTTTAAATCTGCTGGTATTGCAACGAACTCATCTACCAAAGTGAGTGTTGTAAAGGCAATAGATACAACTTCTCATAAATTCAAGTATCATTGCACTCATTGTGGTAGAGAGGGTCATTTGGTTCAATTCTGTTTTCGGAAAGCAAAGAAAGACAGGTTAAGAAAAATTTCTCATTCGGCAATGGAGTTTGGTCAAGCTCCTTAGCATCGATTTGCTCCCTCTAAACAACTGTCTGCTGGTTTGGGATTTTTTGCCACTGGATCGGTCAGATCGAAGTTTTTCGGCGGTCAGACCGACGGGCGGTAAGACCGGCGTTTTGCACTCGGTCATACCGGCCGGCGATCAGATTGGCATTTCAACAACGGTATAACTGGCAGTGCCCAGAAACTAAAAGTGTTTTCTCTCTGCCTGTTGTTGCTCCTGTTCGTCGCGTATCTCAGTACTGATTATCTAAATCGTTATTCTCTAACCTCAGTACTAAGATACCGACGATCGTTCGTACTCTGTAGGGTCGTCGCAAGCGAAAGGAGAACATATGGTTCATTGACTCCAGTTGCTCTCACCATATGACCGGAGACTCACGATGGTTCTCCTCCTTCACCCGTGCCACCGATGATGAGATGATCATTTTTGGGGACAATGCGCAAGGACAAGTTCTTGCAAGAGGTACTGTGCGCGTCAACGACAAGTTCATTTTAAAAGATGTGGCTTATGTCAGTAAGTTGAGCTATAATTTGCTTTCGGTCTCACAGTTGATTGATGACAATCTTGAGGTAAGCTTTACAAAGCATTCTTGCTGCATTTTAGATGTATTTGGTGATCTAGTATGCAAGATTACTCGAGTTGGTCGGTTGTTTAAAGGCGATTTTGCATATTCTTCCTCATCTGATCTTAAGTGTCTTGTTTCATCTGATTCCAAGGATTTGTTTCACTGGCATCGTAGATTAGGTCATATTGTTTTTTATCATCTTGCTCGTATCAGTAATATGAATCTTGTTAGAGGAATACCTAATCTTAAAATTGAAAGATCAATGGATTTTGTTTGTTCACCCTGTCGTCACGGTAAGATGGTTTCTGCATCACATCCTCCTCTTTCACTTGTTATGACTGATGCACCTGGTCAATTGTTGCACATGGACACTATAGGTCCTGCTAGAGTTCAGTCAGTTGGAGGTAAATGGTATGTTCTTGTTATTGTTGATGATTACTCTAGATACTTTTGGGTCTTTCTCATGGCATCTAAGGACGAAGTTTTTGGTCACTTTAGAGAGATTGCCCTTAGTCTTGCCACTGAACTCCCAGGGGCACTTAGAGCAGTTAGAAGTGATAATGGAACTGAATTTAAGAACACATTATTTGCTTCTTTTTGTACTGAAAAAGGTTTAGATCATCAATTCTCTTCAGCTCGTGTGCCTCAACAAAACGGTGTTGTAGAACGTAAAAATAGAACTTTGATTGAGATGGCTAGAACGATGTTAAATGAACATGCCACACCTAGGAAGTATTGGGCTGAAGCTATTTCTATCGCTTGCTATATTTCTAATAGAGTATTTCTGCGTGCTAAATTGCATAAGACTTCCTATGAACTTCGTTTTGGTCATTCTCCTAAGATTTCTCATTTAAGGGTGTTTGGGTGTCGATGTTTTATTCTTAAACATGGAAATCTTGATAAATTTGAATCTAGATCTTCATATGGTATTTTTCTTGGATATGCAGCTCACACTCGAGGTTATCGTGTACTCAACTTAGAAACTAACAAAATTGCTGAGGCATGCGAGGTCACTTTTCATGAGGCTAATCCTGGTATTAGACCCGACAATGCAGGTATCCAGGTAAATGACGCATCCGAAGACATGTTCTATGATTCTAACAACAATGAAATGATAACCCCGATTCACACTACACCAATGGAGTCTACACCTAGTGGCTCTGCTCCTACCTCCAATGAGGTAGAGGCCACTACTGCTACACTTATGTCACCAACGACTACACATGCTCCTCTGCATATTCAACAACGTCATCCTCCTGAACAAATAATTGGTGAGTTAGATATGAGAGTTCTTCGAAACAGGTATAACTCCGATGCCTCATATGCTCATGTTGCCTTTGTATCCTCTTTTGAACCCCAAGATGTAAGTCACGCTTTATCTAATGAGTCTTGGATTAATGCCATGCATGAAGAATTAGAAAATCTTGAGCGAAATAAAGTCTGGACCTTAGTCTCACCTCCTCTTGGTCATAATGCTATTGGAACTAAATGGGTTTTTAAGAATAAACAAAGTGAGGATGGTATTATTGTTCGAAATAAGGTAAGGCTTGTGGCTCAGGGTTTTACCCAGGTAGAAGGTCTTGATTTTGGTGAAACTTTTGCACCTGCTGCTCGTTTAGAAGCCATTAGAATCCTTTTAGCTTTTGCTGCATCCAAGGGTTTCATGTTGTATCAAATGGATGTTAAGAGTGCCTTCCTTAATAGCTATATTGAGGAAGAGGTTTATGTAATACAACTGCCTGGTTTTAAAAATCCTAAATTTTCTGATCATGTCTACAAACTGTCCAAAGCTTTATATGGTTTAAAACAAGCTCCGAGGGCTTGGTATGATAGGCTTAAATCATATTTGCTTAAAAATGACTTTCAAATGGGCAAGATAGATAAAACTTTGTTTACACTCAAGCATGGCAATGATCTTTTACTTGTTCAGGTTTATGTGGATGATATCATCTTTGGTGGTTCCTCTCATGCTCTTGTTTCCATGTTTTTAGATACTATGAGCAGAGAATTTGAGATGGGTATGATGGGAGAACTCATGTTCTTCCTAGGTTTTCAAATCAAGCAATCAAAGCTGGGTATTTTTGTTCATCAAACCAAATACAACAAGGATCTCATTCGTCGCTTTGACATGGGAACAAGCAAACCAGTCTCCACACCAATGGGATCCACTGCAGTGTTAGACCCCGACGAGGATGGAGAGTCTGTTGATCAAAAAGAGTACAGAAGCATAATTGGTTCACTTCTGTATCTCACTGCTTTAAGGCCGGTCATTCACTTTGTTGTATGTCTGTGTGCTTGTTTTCAAGCTTCTCCATGTGCTTCACATCGTCAAGCAGTTAAACGAATTTTCAGGTATCTTTAGTCAACTTTAGAATTTGGTTTATGGTATTCTACTTCATCATGCCTTACCCTTAGAGCTTACTCAGATGCTGATTTTGGGGGTTGTAGAATTGATAGGAAGAGTATCTTTGGCACATGTCACTTTTAAGGCACATCTCTTGTGTCATGGGCTTCTAGAAAACAATTGTCTGTTGCACTTTCGACAACTGAGGCTGAATATGTAGTTGCCGCTTCTTGTTGCTCTCAATTGCTTTGGATGACTACTACTCTTAAGGATTTTGGCTTAGAATTGGATAATGTACCACTTTTCTGTGATAACACTAGTGCTATTTGTATTGCTCAAAATCATGTGCAACATTCAAGAACCAAACACATTGATATTCTGTATCATTTTTCTTAGAGACCATGTGGAAAAGGGAGATGTTGTTTTGCTTTTTATTGATACAGAGTCTCAAGTTGCTGATATTTTTATAAAACCGCTTGATTCTGCACGGTTTGCTCTTTTTGCGAAGTGAATTGGGTGTGTTGCATCCTATGGGCTTATTCTGAGGGGGGAGTTTGTGTTTAAAATTTCAGAAGCTTTGTTTATTATTCTTGCCAAAACACTTCATCAAGTTTAAGCCATTGAAATTGAATGAGTTGTAGAGCTTTCTTTATCATATTAATTCATGTGCTGTGTAGCTTTGATCATGACTGGTTATAATTAATTTGCTACATTAGAACGAAAGCATGACATGGCAGAATACTTTGACTAGATTGATTATTGTTATTACTTTGTGATGTTCATCGAAAAGGATTAGCTTGATTGTGAGTCTTATTTTAAATCTTGGATTTGAAGCTAGTATGTCTGTCATTGCAATCCTTTTATGCTCACTCATTTTGGCATGTTATAAAAAAAATGATGAGAAAGATAAAATTGAAAAGATGTATGCTTCAAGCATGCTATACATATCTATGTATAATCAAAAGAAAAAATACGCACACAAAAGTGCTCAAATGAAAAGAAGTATGCTTCAAGCATGCCACCAGTGAAAAAAGTATGCTTCAAGCATGTCACCTTGAAAAGAAGTATGCTACAAGCATGCCACATGCATAAGATTTGATCGTGGAGCAATAGGGTGTTACATGAGACTGCTAACTCATCTAGATTTAAAGTTTGCCTCACTGTTAGGTTTTAACTTTTCATGGTGATATCTCTTTGTGGTGTTTATAATTGGTTTAGTAATTGTTGAGATGCCTGTCATTGAGTTAAAATTGCTTAATCATTCTACAGACTTGTTTTGACATTGCTATATGGTATATGATTTTATATGATCCTATTAGCTCTACTAAAAAAAGATAGCTTGGTTAATCTATTAAATTGATTTGAATAATCTACATAGCTTCTTGTCTCTTACTCTCCTTGCTTTTTTCTCTGAAGTTTTCTCTCTCTGAAGTTCTTGCTGAGTACATTGCCAAAGGGGGAGAAAGATGGGAGAAATTGTGCTTGTGTTGAGGGGGAGTTTCTCGATTGGAGTTTCTAGTTTGCTGCTGTGGTTTGTCAAAATTCTTTGCCTTACAGTTTTTTGAATTATTGAAACTTTCTTTTCGCAAATTCTTCTCTCTATTTTGAAGTATTGTCAATGTATTCATCAAGGGGGAGATTGTTAGACCATGTGGCTTGGTCGTGGTTTGTGCTGATGAATAATTGACTTTTGGGTTGCATTGGAATTTGTGGTTGTGAAAGTTTCGGTCGTTCCGTTTGGATGGTCGGTCTTCAAAGACCACCCAGGAGGTCTTCCAGGACCACTAGGAGAGGTCTTCCAAGACCAACCAGGAGGTCTTCTAGGACCACCTGGATGTCTTCTAGGACCACTCTTGGTGAGGAGGTCTTTCGAGTCCTGTAGCTTGAGTACTATTCATCCTGAGTACTGTTCATTACGAGTACTATAGCTTCGAATGCTATGGTGCGTAGTCTTAGGCTTCGAGTGCTACAGTGCGTAGTCGTAGGTTTCGAGTGCTACAGTGCATAGTCCTGTTGGAAGTGGTTGTAGACCTGGTGGAACTGGTCGTGGATTTCTTGGAAGTGGTCGTAGACCTGGTACAACAAATCGTGGTTGATCTTGTACCTGAAATATGTTCTTTGGCCTTTGCATATGCAGGCTGAGCGTGAAGACGATCATGGTCGATGACGAGGAGGACCAGGACTAGGATGGAGAAATCTGAGGTTCAGGCGGTCGAGGATGTCACGAGGTGGTCAGGCTTACGCTGGGGCACGTGGAGATCAAAGGTGGATGCATGATGCGCGGAGAAGCTTCGGGAGGTGCAGTCCTGAAGGCTTACGACGAGTGAGAAGATATGGAAAGTGTTTCATATATGAAAGGTTTAGAGATATTGAAAAACCCGTGTTTGGAAGGGTTTCGGGTCCCTTGATTCTCAGAAAAGATAGGATTTTATATCCATGTCGTTGCGGATACGGTTTAGGACTCTAGCCTTTAAAAGGAGGCAGAGGTTAAGAGTGTTATAGTAGCTTTTGCGGGGGATTTGGAGAGGGCTTTTGGAATAAAGCTTTGAGGGGTGCCGTAAAGGGCGCTTTGTAGCCACAGAACAAGATTGAGAAATAAAGCTCGGATCTATTCCAAATAGTCTTCACTGGCGGCATGTTTCTCTGAGCATCGTCTCAGATTTGTTCTTGTTCGAACAGTGCATGGCGAGATAGCTCTTCTTTGTTGACTTCGCTGTCTACGATCACGTGCTGTGTTGATCACCCGATTGTCGCCAACCACCTCGGGAGGTAGAGAAGATCAGCGCACGGCGAGTACGGTTGAATTGGAAGGAAGAAATCGGTATAATCGTTCACCCCCCCTCTGATTGCTGTACTAGATCCTACAGAAATACTTCAGACGAAGTATATCCAAAGGAAATTGATGAAAGAAATACTGCAGACGAAGTATAACTAAAGAAGTTGATGAAGGAAATACTTCAGACGAAGTATCTTCAAAGGAAGTTGATGAAGGAAATACTGCAGACGAAGTATAACCAAAAGAAGTTGATGAAGGAAATACTTCAGATGAAGTATAACCAAAGAAGTTGATGAAGGAAATAATTTAGACCAAAGTAGATAAATGAAAACTCTATCCTTTTGGTATAGTGGTAGGGTTTTGGGTTGCTAGCTAGACTTAAGGTCAGGCAACTGCTTGATTCGGAGTGAGGGCGAGAGGGATCGGGCTCTTGGGAAGTCCGTTGGTGCAAAGGAGTTCGGACTCCAACGGGACGGAGAGAGTATTCATATGAATATTCCTCATTGGTTACCTAAATGAGAGCAATTACCCAGTCAAGTCAAAACCTATGACCTATCTTTGGGTTACAAATGGTCCTTCTACGGGAAACATGTAACAATAGATGATAGCTAGAGCCTAAGTGATGTTGGTTGGTGGATGAACTTCTATCATCCACTTGGGAACATACCACCGCTGCTCAAGCGGCGCCTAGATGCTCTAATGATTCTTTTAGTCATTACTTCCTATTTACCGAGGAAGTTCTATGATAATCAGGTGAGACCTATGCATAAGTGTGGGGTTTGTTTTGGGTAGACATAAGTCTTACCGACACATGAGACCTAGTTCATTTAATGGTTTTTCTTATCAATTCATATTTAACAAGGAAGTTCTATGAGCCTTAGTCGGGACTTCCCAGCATTGGCTAGACATTAGCCTAACACCCTTAGTGATGTCTGTGGTTGTGGGTTTCGTCTTTGGGTAATCTATACTTAGTTTTACTACCTATATGGCATAGGTCCTCTATATACTAGAGTCTTATTAATCCACCCTAGTCATCTTTTCACTGAAGTAACTACTTTACCGGTTTCATAACTGTATGTTTCATTATTTTACTTCTATCCTACTAGTGGGTTACATATGCTGTTGACATCTTATCACCATTGTCACTTACTATTGCTACTATCTTGATAACCACAAACTATAGGCAACTATATGCCAACAGATGTAGCATACTGATTACTTTAACATTAATGACCTAATGATAGTTCTTCTATCTAACATTTAACACTATTCCTTTTTACATAGACCCATCTACCTATTTAACTCCATGTGTTAATTAACTATTTGTGTAAACTGTTATTAATATTGTTATAACAAGTTGGGGCAATCTTATTTTGATGTGAGTCCTAATCAAGGTTGCTCTTTTAATCGAATGTCAACTGCACACTAATGATTTTAATTAACCTCTAATTGCTTTTATTACAATGCCATTCATAATCAACCTCCAGTTTACCTAAACAATTACTTTAACTAGACCCTAACTAATATAGCCTATTCATCATCATTTGGCGTACAAGGCTGTATATATATAAATATATATACTTTTATCCTAGCAGCACTTTCTAATTAACCTTACGTTTTCAATTAGCCCTAATGATCCACATACTAATCCTGAGTTTATCTTTATTATTACATCAATTGTCTAGGATTTACTAGTGTTGGATATGCATGTACCTAACCATGACTACATCATCTTAGGTTCTAAGAGATTGCCAGTTAATGCCGCATTTTAAGTTTAAACAGTAACAATAGCCTAACCTTGTAGCAAAACTTGTATAGGGTCTTCCTTTCATATTATCATTCCATGACACCGCAACACTATATTGAACTAGTCTCAACTTAAAATCCAATACAATTACTTGTTTTGTCCACTAACTGTTATTATCCCAAAATATAACCCATCAATTGAATATATATATA